>JARQZJ010000107.1:0-1200000 GCA_030704895.1 Henosepilachna vigintioctopunctata
ATTTATGATGTAAATATCTTTTTCAGTACACAATAATTAGTTGCACTGAAACTAACTAAAATAATGATAAAAATTGACATGATAAAAAAAACTGTTTAAAGTTCAGAAATCAGCATGTCATTTAACCTCAATAACAGCCTAAAAATCGAAGTCCGCAGAAATTATGTTACAAATAATTGTTCCCCAGTGTAATCAGTTATGAACGATTAATTTATAATTGTCAACTATTTATCAATAATTTATCAATTTTAATTTATTCATGAATCAATTCATATATATATATATATATATATATATATATATATATATATATATATATATATATATATATATATATATATATATATCAGAGAAACTCTGTTCAGTGGCATTGAATGAAACTTAACTGAACTTGATAAAAGTAGCCTATACAAAATTAAATGTCATTAGACAGACCTATATACTACTATAACCTATAAGAATTCATATACAAGACGAAGCACCACTATAGAGCGGTGAAGTAACAAAAAATTATTATTTGTTAAAGAAGCCACCTGGTTTCATAGATGAAAGACTGTTTCGACTGGAGGAGTTATGACTCTTCACTGACAGTCGTGACATGCAGAGAGCGATAATCTTCTCTTGTGTCTTATTTAAATTAAACTAAGTGGGTTTTCAATTTTCATTACAATTAAATCAAAACATGACAATATCGTTTCGCCAACACAATGGCTTCATCAGATATTGATGATAAACTGAGTTAACTCAGTTATTTATGAATCGAACTCAGTTTATCATCAACATCTGATGAAGCCACTGTGTTGGCGAAACGATATTGTCATGTTTTGATTTAATTATAGTGAAAATTGAAAAGCTACTTAGTTTTATTCGAATTATGTATTTAGAATATCATCAAGTATCGGCCCAATCGATTAATGATTCTTTTTTAACGATTGTATCTAAATTTCTTGAACGAAGGCGTGATAATTTTCTCATTTCATTGTGGAAAATCAATTCAGCTGAATTTAATTGGGTTCAGCCAAAAGGTAACATTCCGTTATACCCTTTACATGTATAATCTGACGGTGGTAATGAATTACGGACAGAAAAAAAAGTTTTTCTCCTTTCAAAAACCTCTGGTGGAAATTCAATAGCTCAAATATCTTTCTCAATCATTTTTCAATTTTTCAAGGATTACTCTCGTCGTTATACAAAAGTAGAATACAATTTCGAATATCCGTATATGAAATCGAATTCAGTGTTGCTGAAATGCTGCACTCGATGCTCTGAATAGCATTTCACACTCCTACATTCATGGCCCGTTGCGATTTCCCAGAACATAAGACATCAATTAGAAAATTCGAAATTCTACTAACCAGAAACGTTAAAATTAGGCGGTTTGTCACCTGAGTTGTCCTAATTTCCCTAATAATTCCAATCTAATTTACAGGAAATAAATTACGACTCCCCGAGAGGCGGTGTCAGCGTGATTACGGAGAAAGGAGACAACACGATTAGTTACTTGCTGGTACAGAGAGCGAGGGATTCTGACTCTGGAAAGTACACGTGTAGTCCCTCGAACGCTAATCCCAAAACGCTCATTGTGCACGTACTAAATGGTGAGTGACATCTTGATGTAATTACATTCAGCGACATCTTAGTACTAGTTTCTATGGATATCTGTTTTCCTGATTTATTGAACGAATATCTTCAATATAAGTGTAAGATTCATGTGAGTGAGGTGCTTCGGGTTTTGACAAGGATGCAGAATGATGTAAAATTACAAATGTACTTCTGATTCAATCAAATATTCCATGAATTTTCATTTTGAAATGGGATCTCTGGTATATTTCGATATATTTTGATACTTTTCAGTCTTCTGAATGAGTACTTGCAGAGAATGTGAATCAAATTCTTTAGATAATCGGGTGATGGTTGTTAATTTTGCTGATAGGATTGAAAGGCCTAACTTAGGCTTGTATTAGACAGTGTACTTTGTTTAACTATTGCTATTTTCATACACTGCTACGTCTGTTAAATTAATATGAAATACCACTTTATGAAATCGTGTAGGCTTTCACGGCCGGTATCCGTTGTGAAACATGTTGAAATAATCTTCAGGGCCCTGGTGAACTGGAACTCCTCTTCCAGACGTTTCGTCTCTAACTGTGAGAGACATGTTCAGTGGTGACGTGTGCTTTGACGTAGTTGTGTACTGGGCGACGACTCTGGAGCAACTGATAACCGGTTAGCTTAAATTAAGTATCGACGCACTAAAAAGTGTGTCTCTCAGTTAGAGACAAAACGTCTAGAAGGAAAGGAGTTCCAGTTTACTACGGCCAATCAGCACGAATGATTATTTCACCATGTTGAAGACTTGATTGAGTTGAAGACAATCAATATGACTCTAAGCTGCAAGTACTTTGGGTTATCGGTTTTACTTTGTAGTAGATGTTGTCGTCTTGATGATTGAAATTCGCCTCTTCTTTCCACGAATATTTCAAACGTTATGAGAAGTGGTGAGGTGCACGTTTCTTTTTTTGTCACTCTTCACACTACATCAATTTCACTTGGCATTTCCAAGAAATCGACTACGAGTAATGGTGTATGGATCTCTTTGTTCCATGTCTCATCTGGAGTGTCTTTGAGTCATACGGTGTTTCAAGGAACACTCGAATTCTTAACACGGGCCTACCCACCTACAATACAAGATCCGAGAGCTGAAATCATCTCCGACAAGAAATAGGCCGATATTTGTTTGGAGCACCGATGTTGGCTTTTGAACATAAATTTTCCAAATTAAAATAAAATGAATATAGCACTGCTTAATGACCTATTCAAGCAAAATCGAAAGCTTGCACTTTTCCAATCGTTTCCGTATAATATCAAATATCTGAATGACATAATCAAAAAGGGATGAAGAATATGCAATCCCTCGGAAAAACCTATTTTCAAATTGATGTTTGAGTAATTTCATCATCTTTTGAAGCATTCTCTCAATCATATCGATCAGTCGTCGGATTTCGATGCCATAGTGTTATGTTGAAAATGTAAAATATTGCTATTACTTCGAGAATTTGTTTCCAATCAATAAATGGAATGAGGTGCAAATAAAAGCCCAGTTCACGCCTTGCAATCCCGTTTAAACTTCCCTTGAATATTTTAAAGTGTAGCGTTTCAACATATTTTAATTGCATATAATCTCGCTCAAACACCGGCGAAAAAAAACTCCAGGCATCAAATTACTATTGTCCTATTGTTGACCAAAGATGATTCGAGCAATGCCATTTATATTCATATTATAAATTCCCTTTTTGACACTGTAGCTCTGTAGAAAGGTTATATCATTTCAAAATACCATAATCGAACGAACTTACCTTATTCGAGCAGCGAGTATATAGAATATTGATAATAATTCACTCTTTTCGGTTCATTAGTTAATCAAGGAGTACTATCTTTCCTTGAACATAATGCATTTCACAAACATTCTTCACAAATTGGGGAAGGTTGCTTGAAAGCGTTGAATTCAATTCCAACATTCTTGTTCATCTGAATCATTAAAATAATAATAACAACTTCTTATTCAAATTAACAACAAATTCTTACAACAAATCGAAAATATAAACTAACTTAACTTGGTTATTGGAATTGAATTAATGGAAAAAATTAAATGAGTATTGAAGGAAAAATTGGAGTTTTGATGAAGACCATGTGTTGGAAACCATCTCAAGATTTCATGCAAAATTGAAAATGTAATCTGAAGTTCATAAATTCTTTCGAAGGAAAATTAATCCATGAAATAATCCATAATTCGAAACACTTACCGTTTACAAGTGCATTAAATTAAATTGAATTAAATTAAATTACTTAAATTTCAGATACTTAACCATCCAGTGAAAGTACTTTGAAATGGGCTACTATTTCACAGCTTTTTTGCTACATAATAGTTTCGAGAAAATCACTAGGAATAACATCCAGTCTATGCATAAAATATATAAAGCCCAATCTATCCGTTGAATGGAAACCAAATGGAAAAACAAGGTTCGAATCTCTGGTAGGACAACGGCATTTCTATATGTCTGTGATTTCAGGGTCATTAAATATTACATATGACGAAAAATACAGGAAGTTTTCAACTGGATACTGAAAAAGAGGGTGCCCTATATTGTTAGTATCAAGGACGTATTTCAACTTATTAAAGAATAGTTGTCGAACGATCATTTGACGAATAAGAATACTTGTGAAATTTACTTCGTTTTGATCATAATACTCTACTGTGTGAAAAAACTAAAGTCTTCCTTAGCCTCATACAAGCAAACCGCAAGTTTTGATCCGTATAAACCGCCTCCATATGCTTGATTTCGTAGGCCATTTATTTGAACTTAAATATTTAGACTCATTACTATAATAATTTTCCTGGCCTACTTTTGCAAACATGTTTCCGAAGTTAGTGGAGATATTCTATTCAATATTTTCATCGATCTGTTTCGACTATTATTTCAATCAATAGAAATTTATTGCAGAAATTAGATGAATTGGGGTACAAGTTCATTATCAACGGGAAGTTCAGACAAAAAAAGATTCATTTCACGCCTGCAAAAATAGATGTTTTCAATCAGTTTTTCCTAGAAGTATATGCAATATTTCTATTCATTAATAATTTTTTTTCTTTCAATCTGATGCTGAAATTGAACGGTTTGCGCTCGTTAAAATTAATAAGAATTTTCCAGTTTCGAATAAGAGGAGGAGCAGCTATTTCGACTCGTCCATTTCAGACAAGTTTTTCTCGAGAGCCGCGAGACATTCGCCTGATATCAAGTTCTCCAATTTTCTATTAATTCAGCAGCAAGTGCACAAACCCCTCTTTTTATGACACTCTGAATGAAGAATCTGGAATTGTTCGAGATATATCCGAGTCCTAATATTCGACTCCATTTTCGTCTGGATTCCCAATTACTTCTGAATGAATTCAAGGGCTTTATCAAGATTCTCCGAGAAGGGTCTGACATCTTACTTCGCACGGGGCTTAATGTCTCCAGCAGACATTTTGGAGGAAATCCCAGCAAATAATTTTAACCGAAACAGTATCGCAGTTCTCTGAACTATATGAGATAAACTGGGATTATGTTCAATCATACCATGATATAAGTTTCCTTCCGAAAACTTACAACGAAAGGATTCGACGCGAAGAAAATGTTACATTTCATCCAATTCAATATATATTCATTACTATCATGATCATATCAAATCAGAAGTGCGCAAAAATCTACAATAATGTGATAAAATTGCGTCTTCAAAAGTAAATTATGGAATTCTGAAAAATTCACTTGGAAATCGAAATTCTTTATCGAAATTTATTGCTTGCAGGTCATTCTAATTTTTTTTTTCATTGAACTTCCGATGAAAAAAATGGACACCAATTCTCTCTTCAGTTATTTTACTGTAACGTCGTCTATTACTATAAAATGAAGATAACTTGAGTGGGCTGCCCTATTATATTTTTCTTTCAAGGATGAAACATAAGGATAGTTCTTATTGTCATGGAAAGCTCAACAGTTCGACTGTGAAGAGCTGATGGGTGGACATAACTAATGACACCACCGCTAGGTAAACAAAGAAAAAAGAAGACCCCAAACCTAAAGTCATAGCGTGACTGATAAAACGATTCAATAATTCAAAACTAATTTTTTTTGATTTGGGATAATGAATCTGCAATGGTTTAATTTAAGAAAATATAGATTATTTCCGAGAACATCAAGGGGTATGATTTTTATTCAATTCATTTCACTACCTATCTCTCATAGGTAGGTGGAAATCGAAGAGTATAGAAAATACATAATATTTTGAAAACGAAAAATTGATCCGAACTGTATTTTATAGCTACACTCTTTCTTATAATAACTTATTCCTCAACTAGTTGTTCGAAGAGCTCAATGTGCTTTACCTGAAAACATATTCGAATTTCTAGTCAATTCAAACACACTTCGGTTGCTTCTTGATTCATGAAAATAATTATCTATATATATATATATATATATATATATATATATATATATATATATATATATAAAAATATATTTATATTTTTTATTAAAAATACTCTTTTTTTTCATTAAAAATTTCTGAGGAAGAAGTTTGTTCAAAAATAGGGAATTATTCTGGAAAATTGATTTATTGCCTGTTTAAGATAGTTTATTTTTTAACGGGCTAACTTTTATGTGAAAAACTCAATTTTCGTTGACGTTTCATTTTATATCTCAACTTTGCCATTACTAATGTTAAATTAATTTAATGTTATTAATTGATATTAGTTTTGACAAAATTATGATATACAACGAAGCGTCAACCAAAATAAATTTTTCACGTTCAAATAAGCCTATTATTGCTGAAAACATCAATATGGGAGTGCGGGACACATATATTTCGTTATGCAAGGAACTCAGTCGCACCACGTCCAACGAAGTGAGGCAACGATTTCAACCTCCAAGCATCTTCTTGTAGAAAAAAAATATATGAAAAAAACATATATGTTCTTTGCAGATCGAAACATTCCATCAGGTGTGGCATCGATTTCAATGTTTCTCTAACATTTATCCCTTGAAGGATAATGGAGGCATCACATCGTAAACGTTCACATATCTAGCTCTACTATAATATTCTCTTGGTTAATTTGATTTTTCAAATAAATGTTCTAGTGTTCATTTTCTTAAATATTTCATTCGGTGCCATAAGCACAAAAATTTCATTTGCTTAAAAATATCGCCGAATAGGCCCCTGAAATATGGGAATAAACGCGAGCGTACTACTAATGCAACCAATTGACATTTGAAAACATCGTATGATGATATTTGTCAAATGGACATCGCAATTTAGTGGATACCTACGGGTATAGGAGATATGTGAAATTTCGATGCTTGGTGTGTCTGTAATCTGAGAGGTGTTTACTGCGGAGTCCTATAGATGGAATTGTGGAGTATTCATAACTCTACGGTATTCCACTTGGAGTCACAAAAAGATGCGTGGAGGTTGAAATCGTTGCCTCACTTCGATGAGCGTAATGCGACTGACGAGTTCCTTGCAGAACGAAACACATATGTCTCGCACTTCCATTAGGTGTGGCATCGATTTCAATATTTTTCTAACATTTATCCCTTGAAGGAAAATGGATACATCACATCGTACAAGTTCACATATCTAGCTTTACTATAACATTCTCTTCATTAATTTGAATATTTCAAATGAATTTTCAAGTGTTCATTTTCTTAAATATTTCATTCAGAGCCATAAGCACAAAAATTTCATTTTCTTATATATATATATATATGTATATATATATATATATATATATATATATATATATATATATATATATATATATATATATATATATATATATATATATATATATATATATATATATATATATATATATATATATATATATATATATATATATATATATATATATATATATATATATATATATATATTGTAACATTACTTCATGAAATTACATTTTATGTATGAATTCCTATCTGAAAATATAAAATACAATATAATTGTATAAGTCTTATTGAATTCAATTAATTCTCAATCACTGGAATTTGTACTGTATTATATAGAATTAAGCTTTTCTCACTAAAAATTTCTTCAGCGTTGAATTCTGCTTTTTTCAAATTCTGTTTGTGAAGAATTCTGAGAATTGATACTGAAAATGCACAGACAGAATTTCCAATTTTTCCAATGCAACACGTCTTCATTCACAATGCGAGATATTGGAAGAGAGGTGACATAAAATGGCGATATTTCGATTTTCCTGATTTTATCTTCAATTTATAGCTCATTTCGTTCAGTAAATAACGATTTTTTTTTTCACTAAGGCACTTGATATTTCGCTCTTGAATGATATCCAAATATAATCTCTCCTGTTTTCATTAATTAGCGTTTTATGTGGAATGCGATACGTATATAAGTATAAATAGTATATATAGTATATATTTTCGATATTTTGTCTATTCAATGGTCCCAATTCTGGTCTAGAATTTTGAGATATTCTCGAATCTTTTATCAAGTTTTCAAGCTATGTCGCTACTTTAGAATCAAAATGACTCGAATCAGTCAAGTATATCATATAAATGAATTTTAATTTCAAGTAGGTTCCACCTTCAGAAGACAATTTCGTCAAACTTATTCTTCTCCACTCGTTCGCACTTGTTACTCCTGTTATTCTGCTTAGTCCAAAACCTTATTTGCATGAATAAGGTTTTGAACTAAGCTTAATGTCTCCAAGCTAAATGTTTAAATAATTTATTTTCAATTCAGAAGCTGCTTTTTTTTTGTTAGCGGCAAGCCCAAGGGAAAATAATTACTCGCATCGTAAAACAGACAGAAAAAAATCAGAGAACATGAGGAATTGCTGTATATTCTAAAAAAGAAAACATACTCCTAATGAATTCTAATGTGGAAATATTCGAAACGTAATTGCGGAAAACACAACGAATATTACGTAGTATTCACTGATTTCCCAGATGAATATCCGGACGAAAAGATTGTATTGCGTATCATAAAAACATTAATTTACAACGAGTTCAGGGGAATTTTGCCGGTTCGAAAATTTCTTTCCATCATTTCGTATTCCGCTGAAAGACGGAATAGAGTGTTTCAGTCGTTGCAAACGAGGAGAGAACATATCATTTCTGTAAATCATTCTCACCAGGCTTATTACTAAAATTCTCAATATGATATTCATCGATCTTGTGCTTATAAAAGATAACTGAAGCAATTCAAGGTTTGTCTGAAGAGTTGAGATTCGTCGAACCCTCTCCTCTTTTTTCAGCACTGAAGATATTGAATGAGACAATTTGTGATATTAAAGACGATGAAATAGAGACTGATTGTTTACTGAACGACGACTCCCTTTCGAAGAGGAAGGAGTTTGTAAAGGGTCAGACTCTTCCAAGGGCCTTTCCTCTTTGTTGACTGTTTCGAGGAAAACGGGAGAACATTATTTCTGCTCAAATCGTCAGAAAATATTGACATTCTCGAAGTGTTTCAACGCTCCCAAACCTGTCATTTCGATTTTTGTGATGGTGACAGGCTGGCTACGAAAGGAAAGGGGGAATTAATTGTTCATGGTTATAAAGCGAGAAATATTCGCTCATCGTTTCTAAGGAGCTATATCGCTACGTTGAATTGAACAAAATGATATGTGTGGTCATTTTATCGAGTGCGAGCGGCGTGAAAATGTTCTGAGACTTCCTCGCTAAGTTATTATTTTCCATCAACACAACTCCTCCTTATTTTCGAAGATATATTCAGTCATTTGAATGGAAATTATTTCTACAAGATTCATCATCTTGACTTCATCAAAGAGAACTGCTGAAGCAAAGAATACCATAAAAAAAAGATTGTTGCTTATTTATAGATGATTGAAAGGAAAATGAGTATATGAAATACAACATCAATTACTTCTTTTAAACAAGTGTTAATATGAACTGAAATTATCAAAGAAAAATATAAATATCCATGTCACCAAATTTATAGAAGTGAAACAATTTATAAAGTATACTGGAAAAAGTCTATAAGAATAAATTCTCTCAAACTATAACTGAATGCTTTTCTTCAACTCAGATAGTTTGAATGACATGAATAAGCGTCGCTCTTATATCTTATATATTAAATTCTGGTGTCACAGTTTTCGTTCCCATACTCCTCCGAAACGGCTTGACCGATTCTCATGAAATTTTGTGAGCGTATTGAGTAGGTCTGAGCATCAGCCAACATTTTTCATCCCCCTAAATGAAATAAAATTTTTTCTTTTCAAATATAAAACAAAAAAAAATTTTTTCTTCATCTTTCAATCACCAAACGAAATGTTACATAAAACGAAGCCATCTGGTGGCGAAACGGAGTTCGCCGGGTTTGCTAGTATATATATATATATATATATATATATATATATATATATATATATATTTCATATTGGTAAATACTGAGACTCTTAATCGAAATATTTCAAATAAAAGTCTCAGGGAGCTGTCTACAAAAAAGCTGTCAACGAGAACGAACCCATGACTTTCGAGAGTGAATATTGAGAGCGTTTCGAAAAATTCATTGATCCTATTGAATGAAAATAGGAAACATTTGTTTCATCATTAATATGAATCATCAGTCCATATTTAAACTATCAATCAAGAATCGATTACTCTCAAAACCCCCATAGGACCTATACCAGAATGAAGGGAATAGTTCTCAGTGAAAAATTTATGCGAGCTCCCTCTATCTGAGAAAAGACGTATAAACTCTAAACCTAGCGTTCGATATTCCTACTCATGACTTTTTTCTACTTTTCCTACTCATTTTTCGAAACGCATTCAATATTCACTCTCGAAAGTGATGGGTTCGTTCCCGTGGACAACATTTGTGTAGACAGCTCCATGAGAATTTTATTTGAAATATTTCGATATTTCGATTGAGAGTCTCAGTATTTACTTGTATGAATGATTTGTGAATCTTGAAACTATCTATACTTTTGCCCGCTAGGGCGTGATCTGGAGCGAATAGGCATGGGACCATTCTTACACATTGCGGAGAGTTTTCTGTAGTGTCCGAATGAAAAGTCTACAAAGCCTTACACTCGCACTACTGTTTTAATGAATAGGAATTTAGAACGCTAGGGAGAGTTAATACGTCTTTTCTGCCATAGAGGGAGCTAACGTGAATTTTTATTTTAGAACTATTCACCTCATTCTGGTATAAGACCTATGGGCGCTTTGAAAGTCATTGATTTTTGATTGGTAGATTGAATATGAACTGACGATTCATCATAATGATGAAACAATTGTATCCTATTATCATACAACAAGATCGATGAATTTTCAGACTCTCGTCTGAAATAATCGCGTAATATTCATTCTAGAAAGTGATGAGTTCGTTCTAGTTGACAACATTTATGTAGACAATGTTATCGACTATCTAAGAAAGCAAACTTGGAGCGAAATTTGGTAATAACAGCATCAATTTTTTGATTCATCAGGTCGATTATGACGAACGTAATATGGTCGTAACAAACGATACACATTTTTCACAGAGCACGAATTTTGACAGTGAACTTCAACAATTCGAAATCGCTGCTTGTTTGTTAGTCTTTCCACGTTGAAATGGCATAGTATACTAAAAACTTTTCATTTCGACAGATGACGTTTGGAGGTCATTACCAACAAGTGCCGACAACCTGAAAAACTTATCTCTTAAAAAATCACGTCTTTCTTCTGAGAACTTTGCCTTCTTCTTTCAATCTGAACAGATAGAATTCAGCAGATGAAATTGTACGGAATTCGGAATGTTCCATGACTAAAAAATGCCATTTATATTTATTATACTATAATTAACCCAGAAAGCTCAAAAATTCATTGCGGAGAACACAAAACAATGTTTCATGAATGATTTATTGTTCATCTTCCCTTGTTTCAAAGGAAATAATGGAAGTGACCTTTTTTCCAACTCGCTGTTGAAATGTGTCAACTTCACACATTGCTTCTGGCTGAAAATAAGATTATATTGTCCTTTTCACAGAGCAGTGAACCAGATTTGAGTGTTTTACTTTCGTAGCTAATTTCCATCTTGAGAGAATATTGAACAAGAAATATTTAACTTTAGTAAATTCCTTATCTCTCTCATTATCAGTGAGTCGAAGATCATTTAATAAGATCCTTCGTTCGTTTTGTTTAGGTTCAATGTATCATGAAGTGAACCTTGATGACTTATTGCTATCGTTGATGAATTATTGAATCGTTCATTCAAATATGTAAAACATATTTTTATGTATTTGTTAGCGTATCATCTATATATTTGACTCTATGAATTTCTCATTCCTCTTTTCGGAATTGGGGGAGTAAAAGTATTACACCAATCACGTCGGCTCATTATCTTTTGAATATGTGGCTCTATTTCTTTTGAAATTTTGAATATTTATTCTATTAAGTTGATTATGTGTGTTATCTTTCAATGAATAAAATTCAATGAAAGATAACACACGGGTAAATTGAAAATAATTATTATTATAACTAATAATTAATAATTATTATAGTAATAATAATACTTATTATCATTAATTATTATGAATGATGATAACTTTTATATATTAATATAAAAAAATAATCATAAAATAATTATTATTGCTATTAACTGATATTGAATTATCGTTCAAATTGAATTGAATTAAACACTTGGTTTAATGGTTCACGATTATATTCAACAATAAAATTAAATAGTCAACTTGTTCAGGGCATGAGCCCATTGAATATTTTCAAATAGTAAACTTTACCTTATGAAGAAATCGTTTGCGAAAATATCCTTTATATATCCTAAATTGTCCTATTATTATTCGATTATATAAAACATTCATACGTCCTACTATGGAGTACTGTGGTGCTGTGTGGTGTCCGGAGTTGGTGCGCGACAGGAATCTACTTGAAAACATTCAGCGTAGGTCTACCAGACAATCATTCAAACTTAAAAAACCGAATTACCCTCTAAGGCTTACTTCAGCTCGATTACCAACATTTGAAGCTGGTTGACTACGTGGTGACTTAATCATTACTTTTCGAATCTTGAAATATAATTTTGGAGATTTCAAACATTTCTTCGTTCTTGATGGCAACAGACTTCGTGGTCACAATTTGAAGCTGAAGAAGGAATCATTTCATACATCTAGGCGGCAGCATTTTTTACCTGATCGTGTATTCAGTGTATGGAACATTTCACCTGCTGAAGTTGTGAACTCTCAGTCAGTCAACGTGTTCAAGAGAGTGTTTATGGGATTACAGGTCTTCAGACCCCTGCCTTTGATTATATTTAATAATAATAATAATAATAATGATTATCAAGACTAAACTACAATGTGGAACGAACAGCAAATTAATACTTAATTAAAAATTTTTATAAATTGATAATTTTTTAAATTTAGAAACAATAATAACCGTAAAACACATAAAAAACAAAGGCCTGAAACTTAAGTTCCTGGAAGGTCTCGCAATTGAAAGCTACAAGAAAACCGGTTCAGCACTCAACGAGAAACTAGAGGTTTACAACTCCACGACAGTAAACCTTAGGTTTTGTAGGAGTATATGAACAAAGTTGATTAATTTTTGGACTCGCACAGAAAAATTGCCATGCAACGGCAAAATTCATGAAATATGGAGAATACCAGAGCACACACGAATTTACAAAACCGAGGACGTCAGCACCAAAGTGTGTCAACAGAGGAGGAGAACATTTGTCCTTTAACATCAAATGCTCGAAAAACCCAAATAACATGATGAATAAATCGAAAGAGAACGAGGACTTCAAACCAACGCCAACAAGATCCACAGGATAATCAGAGCAGCAATTGGAGCTCCATAGTATATTACAAATGAGTAGATTAGAAAAAAAATTGAATTAGATACAATTAAAAACAGAATTAGAAGGCAAACCGTGAAGATGCTAAAAAAATTAGTACAACATAAAAATGAAGAAGTGAGACGAATAATGAAAGTGAAACACAGGGAAACGACAAAATACCAACGCTTTTGCAATGGAAGAGAAAAATTGAAGACGAATGCACAGTTACGAATAAAACAAGGGAAAATCTACAAGATATCTCACTAAGGGACGAATCCTCACTGATGAGGCTGGCGCTTCCAAGACAGCAGTAAGCTCTTGGTAAAGCTCCTTCCCAATTTGTAGAAGAAAGGCCAATTAAAGACTAGGAGGGGAAAGGAGAAATCTCCGGTTCTCAAAAACTCTCAATAATCCAAGTTTCTGGACTCAGTTTTCATCCACATGATGAAGCTATTGTATACCGAAACAATATTGTAGTGGACAATATATGAACAATTTTTCGAAATTTTTGAAATGTGTTCATTTTATCAATATGTTGACCTGGAATTTCAATACGTATCTCTCTTATCAATCAACTATTTGAACAATATAGCTTGCTGACTGAAACCAATATAATGCAAAATAGCAAGCAAAACTGTGATTGATTTTATCGATGCCTCAGAATGATCCAGTGGAACTAGGGCGCAAAAATCATTTTCATATTATTAACATGTTTTTTGTAGTAAGAACTTGAGAGTCCTGCTGTGTTCATCTTAAGATGGAATAAATCAAATATTCTTCTACAGATGAGGATGAAGTCGAATGAATCTAAATAAAACCATTGACACTTAATTTCCTGTCCGTTGAAGTATTTTACAAACCACATATATTTGCTGTGCTCCTACTACTAACAAACTCCTCTCTTACCCAGTTGCGACCACATATTTTTCCTAACAAAATGAAAGAAGCTCAGTATCAATAATGGAATTAACTTTTCGCAAAAAAGAACTGCACAAGAATTTCAGCAAATGATCCTTGCCGAGAGAACCGCAAACACAATTATCTAATTCACTTACCCCGAAATAGCCCTTCGTTATGAAATAGTTTCCGCCCGAATACCTCTCAGATCGATATGATATTCTTCGGCTTGCCGTTTCTATCTTTCCTCAGGGAAACGTAAAATCACCAGTAAAATTTGATACTGTAGGAAAACTAGAGGTAAGTAGCAGAGCGTAAAAGGATACGCACACGTCGAAAGCCCTAGGTGAGGAGATAATTTTATTTATGTCTCTCGCTTCTCTTTTTTTTTTTGTTTTCGATATGGTATAATTGAATCGAAAATATCAGTAAAACATTTTGCTTAGTTGCACAAAAAACATCGCTGTACTCGACAATTGATTCTTCTCAAATCATTGTTAAAACTTTAACAAACAACCGATTAAATAGTTCTGAAGATTGCGACGAATTTTGACTCTCATTTTGAATATTGATAGGGTATGGTTATCCCTGTCTCGCAGGTGTCCCTATATTTTTCGATCTTCTCATTTGTGAGGAGGGTTTGAGAAGTGATGTCGATGCCTTTCGTTTGTTGAACAATGCCGCAATTGAGGAATTCCTTGTAGAACAAAAAAGTGTACCGTCTTTTCATCAAAAGTAGATACTGATTTCAATATTCCCTAAGAGTTGTCCTGAAAATGTAATAAAAGCATCACATGGTACATGGTTCACATAGCCAGCTCTGCTTTAATATTTTCTCGAATAATTCATAAAAAGTTTTCGGAAGAAAATTACATAGTTAATATTCGATACACAATACCTCAATACATCAATAACAATCAATACACAATAGTATTGATTGTCCTCCTCTCTTGTCCGCTTTGAAATTTCGTGTTCCTAGGCTAAATCCTCGTAATACAGAATTATTCCACCTAAAAACTCCGAAGACCAACTCCCTAATGCAATCTTCCATTTGGTTTATGGAGTCTATATTCAATAGAAATGCCAATAATTGTGACATTCACTTTGACTCCATAGAATTTATTATCAGGAGTTATGTGAACAACGAAAATTGATTGAAATGAATTTATTTAGATTGAGTTATTAGTAATAATTCATTGAATGCTATAATGTAGTTATAAGTTACTAATTTTTTCAGATTAGATTGAGCTCTTTGTTAAATCTTTTTTAAAATTATTTAATTAAATCTTTTTTCTAATAATTTAGTTATTATTTAGTTATGTATTCAACATTTTTATTATTTTCTGTAATTGGGTGTTATACCTGTTGAGAATAAAGAACTTATTATTATTATTATTATTCAATATCGCGTCCAATTAATCGCACTTATGAATAAGTGGGATGATGTTTGGGTGATTTTTCGCAACAACAGTAGAAATATTTGGAAAATCTGATCGCAGATTTACATAGCGCTTTTGGTAAAAAAATTGAATCACTTCAGGCAAAATTGAGGGATCAGTTTGAGGTTCTGAAATCGGAATTCCACCGAAACACTTATCCACCAGAAAATTTTTTAGTTTTTTTTTAAATACACTAATACAAGAAGATGACTTGATATCACTATTCAACAAATCAAATAATTTTAGACCAAGTGCACCAGGCGATACACAACCAACCCTACACCGGTGAAAATGGCGGAATTCTGAACTCATCTCTACCATGAGTAAAATAACTATGTATATTTTTGTTCAAATTTTAATTCATCCTATTTTTGTATATAAACATAACTCGAATATGAACAAGCCACAAAGAGTTTAAACTATAAGATTTTCAAAAATGTCACGGCAAGATTCTCTGTATAACCATGCACCGGATGATTCTCTTCTGAGCAATAAAAACATTAAAAACCGAAGAGGAAGAGCCCCAGAGTCCAATGCCATATCGCAATCTGGACACCACCTAAGAATAATAAATCGATATTATCTGGTTCCTCGTTAGAACATCACGAAGATTTCGTACCAGGTAGTATACTGAATTTATCTTAGAACTTAATGTCTGACAGTGGCTCTTCCAATTCAGGTTCTCGTCCAAACTTAAACCTAGAAACTTCACAGAATTCACCCTGTGTATGTCATTACCATTGAAATATACATCAACATCATCATCCGAATTAGAATCGTTATAGTTTCGGTATCTAACGAGGCTAGTTTTAGAAACATTGAGATACAAGGAATTTCGATGAAACCAAGTTACTCAAGGGAACCGGCATTTTTGTGTCTGACGACCTTTCTGCAGAGAAAAGGTTACGCAAAAAAAACTTCTGACACAAATGAGGATAGCTAGGTCTGTGGAACGGAGAGCTTATATACGTAAGAAGAGCGAGCGACGAGTGAAAGTGAAGTGAGAAGTTTTGAAAAAGTAGTATTCACATTTTGTTTCGTTGGTGAGGGTAATGTTGCTTTGACTTCTTTCATTGTTGTTTCCGTTCCTTTTGGATCCTTAGAATGAATCAATACCTTAGAGATTATGATTATTAGAAATCATGACCAGCCATTTGAAATCAGAGGATATGTCAATAGAAACTTAATAAGTCCAGCTTAAGACGAAAAACGTGATATTTTTCAATATATTTTATTTATAGTACAAAACATGTTGCTTAATCAATTTATTTACATATTAAACCACATATAGAACTTACTTGAAAAAAAAATTTTTTTTTTCAAATTGGCGGTCCTGAAAATGGCTGCTGAAACTCATCTGAATCAGAGATGAATGACTTAATTTCTTGGAAAAAAATTACATTACCCCGCATCCATGCCTTACCATTACCAAACATCCATGCCTTCAGCGGGGCTCGAACCTAAGTTCTACCGCACCATATTCGGGTGTTCTACCGATTAGGTCACGGAGACAGGCTCGAAGCACTCATAACACGCGTCCGATAATATTCAGAAACATAAGTCATGCATATTATGGAGAAAAGAGCTGCCAGTATCCTTCGAATGGCCTATTTCGTAGGGAAATGGGGAGGAGTATGGGGAAAAAGAACCCATACAATATAATTTGGTAACTTTCTCATTTACAATTTGAGTCTGAGCTATTTTTCTCTTTTACTTCAATAAAGCTAATTTCCTCACATTTGTCTCTGAATAAAATTTTCTGCACACACGAGATCAATGGGGGCTTCCCAGGATTTCATTAGAGTGGCATTCCCTACGTGCCTGCAATGAATAAGCCGGCCACAGACGCAAAATATTTCGCAAATAGTTTATGTAAACTCGAAATGAGTATGTAAATGTTGAAAAATATTTTTTTGTTTTTTTTTAATACTTGTTAATGTGAACATAAATTCTGTTTTTCTTTTTTTTTGTATCACATTATATTATAAAATACAGGGTTGAAGAAGGTCGCGAGACCTTATAACTTCCCATTTGTAATTATTTATAAATCCCATGAAATGTAATATTACTTTAACTCAATAAACGTTTCTGATTTGATTGATTTGATTTGATTTGTGCCTGCAATTTTAGCATTGTTCATTTTCAGCTTGTTGTGAATCAATGCAATTGTCAATGTCTATTTTGACTGGGCTATGTGATCATGAATTAAGTGTTTGCTTAATTTGTATTTCTTTGTGAAATGTGTATTGCACTCAGCAAAGGATTCAGTTATATGGAGTGTCATAAATAATTCTGATGTGAATGAGAACATTTACCTAAATTGCGTGCGAGAATTGTGCATTTTATAAATAGGCGAGGGAAAGCAGCGATCTCTGTTCATCCCATAGGAATTCCAACAGTCCTTAGATATCAAGTGCCGACGATAATCGGAAGCGATGTAAAGTGCCTACGTTATCGATTGGGGGAAATTCTTATTCACCAAATATTCGTTGGCATTCCAAACCACCCGCATCAATCAACGGAGCATCTTCAGGTTTAGTCGATTTCATGAATATTCTAAATGGGTATCCGAGATCCCAAAATACGCTTGTCAATGAAATTTATTGATATTAACTACTTTTATAATCTGCTTCGTCATTCTAACAGAGGAATTGCTCAAATTGATGAACAAATCTTTAATGATTCAGATCTTATTCAATAATACTTCTGTTTTGATTTATAAATTCCTAATTCTTTTAGGAATCTATAAATCAATTTTTTGATTTATAGATTCCTAAAAGATCTAATTTCTTTTAGGAATCCTTTGAAAGAAAAGATTCTTTTATATTACGGAAGTTTTTCACGATATAAGCAGAATAATCTGATTCAATTCAACTTGAGGTGGAATAAATTTAAATTATGTTTATTTTATATATTTCAATTCACATGTTACTCTTCCAAATTAATTTCTCTCCGCTATTGATTTGACACTTGAATCAATTTCATGATCGAACTTTGGAATCATCATAGAAATACTATTATGTGACAAGAAATGAGTCAATAGCAAAAAGAAGAATCAAAATAAATGAGCATTACATAATTAACTACATGCAACTGATGTTATTCATTGTGCTAGTGTTGAACAGTGCTAGTGCATTGTGCTAGTGTTGAATAACAAAAATATAGATTACCAGCATCTGATAGAAATTTAAATAGATGATCATATTATCAAATGGAAATGATCATATCTACAAAACTGTATGTGTGTTCAAAAATTTCACACAATAAAATAAAATAACAGTAAATTAAAAATAAATATAATTGACTCAAGTTTCACTGAATATATTGCATGCATGGTGCATGGTTCTTTTGTGGTAATTTGGTTCTTTTTCAATATCTCTACCTCATCGAAATCTATTCTATGGTCTTTTTTATGTGCATGTTCTGCAAGTGCACATCTTTTTTTATATTTAGTAATGTCAATTTTATGTATGGCTAATCTGCTTTTCAGCCATTGTGAAGTATGACCTATGTATTTTTCTCCACAATCTATGCACTTTATTTGGTAAACAACATCACTTTGTAATTTTATAGGGACCTCATCCTTCAGTCGGGAATATAACTATGCAACTGTCTTTGGATTATACGATGATATTTTTACATTAAATTCTTCGAATATACTTTTTAGCTGTGGTGTTATGTTTTGTATATAAGGTAAGGATCCATAAAAACATCTCTGTTCTTGAGTTGAATTGTCAGGTTCGGTAATCAGTTCCGGTAAAAATTTTTGCGAAAATAAATGCGATAAAATATTTTCATTGTTAGTTGAAGAAAATAGCAATTTTTTAATCATGGACGAAGGATATGAGTTTTCAATTAATATTCTATTTAGTTTATCTAAACTTTCCTTCAAGTATTGCTCATGGCATAATTTTATTAATCTTTTTCTCATTTCTTTGATGAAATTCACTTTCATGTTTAGAGGATGACTAGAATAGTAGTTTATAAACTTATCTGAACAAGTCGGTTTTCGCTACCAATCTAATTTGACAGTTTGATATGTCTGTAAACTACACAGACACAACGAAAATATATATATATATATATATATATATATATATATATATATATATATATATATATATATATATATAATCGTTTGAAGTCAAACGGAAGATCAGTCGGAATCATTGGTATTCGAGGAATACATACATTTTCACTTGCGTACTTTCCGTTAATAATGGTTGCCTCAATCAAATTCGGCATGTCTTTTAACCGAAAGTCGAGTACCGTTGCAAAGTCGCGGTGGATTCAAATTACGCAATATCATAATAACTGTACCATCTTTGAGTTGCAAGTTATGTGCTGGAAATCCTGGTAACTCCAGAGAGTTCAAAAACTCCGTTGGATAATTTACTACATCATCGGGATTTGTTATGGAATCAACGGATTTGTATGTCACCAAATCGCCTGCAATTTTTGATTGAATGGTGAAATTCAGTGCGTGTATATCATTATTCTTTGCTGCAAGAATTGTTCGTTGACTTAACTAAGCATAATTCTGATAATTCTCACTAATGTTTGGAAAACATCTTCAATAAAAGCTAATTGAGAGTCTACAAATCGGCAAAAGTTGTTGGTAAGAGTAATTTATCATATATATATATATATATATATATATATATATATATATATATATATATATATATATATATATATGTATATATACTCGTATATATAATAATTTATATGGCAAAACAACATTGTCCGGGTCAGCTAGTCCTATATATTTATATGGGATTACAATTTTTTTAATACAGTTGGTGTATCTGAGAAACTCTACTGAAATTACAAAATATTTCAGTTTTCCTTGTTTTATGCCCTCGTTTATTCCTGAGCTTCAATGTCTGCTGGAAGTGCCTTAGAGTTTTGATGATCGGCTAGTCAATGACTGAGGAATTATGTGAGGCATTAAGGATCTTTGTCCAGTTATAATTCGTTTAAATTGAACGAAAAATTCAATATGATGTGATAATATAATACCTGCTTCGTTACACTACGAAGTTGTAGGGCGTCTTATTCTGTCTGAACTGCTTAATTTTCATTCGCTTTGGCGAAGTCACTTCCCAGATTATTAATGGAGCTCTGAGCAAAAATCTCTTTCACTTAATTCTGCCGCTTATTGAACTGACGAGATTTGCAATATGTCGAAAAATATATTGATATGAGAACCGAATAAGTCAACAACGCAAATGATTTTTTAGGAATTTAGATTGTATTACTCTCGGAATATGAAGGAGATCACATCACTATTCAGATATTGATCACTATGATGAGTAGTGATTCCTTAACTCCTAGTTGAAATTTCTCATGTTGAGGGGTTAAATACCTTTTCAATTTGACGATGTCAATTAACTTCAATAACACCTGCGAAGTATTCCACAATGTTTTGCGAAATATTTTGCAGGGGATATGTCTAAATTTCAAGCAATTTCACTAATATGGATTCTATGAGAATATGGAAAAGTTTTCGAACAATAACCAACCTGATTGTCAACAAAATACTGAAACAGCAAACTCAATTATTAATTTTGTAACGTACGATAGGTTCAATTACGACATAAAACAGAGTCTGGTATTTACAATATTTCAATCTACAAGTTATAATTACCTACACATTAATTATGCTCGAATGATAGACATGTGTACTACGAACATTAAATTAGTTTCGTCATTAAGAATAAAAAATATGAATGCAAACATGCTTTTATGTAGTTTTGAATTTATTATTAATACGAATAAGGTTCATTCGAAAGACGACGTCGCAGTATGCGTCTACAAAAAGGTGGAAATTTACGATTTCTGAATTTGAGAGATATCAAACAAACGGAATTCAAATATTTGAGAGCAATTGGAAAATTTTTGATATCGTTGTTCCTTAGTTTTTCTAAGTTCTTCACAAGTTTTTCTCTTCTTTGGAGCAAGGCACAAAAATATGCAACGTATTCAGAAAGTGTACTTTCAGAAATCTTATGCGAAGGGGAAGAAAGGGCCTGTTAACATGCCCACACATGCCATTGGACTCGAAATTTAAATCTAGTTCAGATGTAAATAGCGCTCTGGAAACCTAATTGATAATAAGTTCTTAAACGATATCAGGCCATTTGAGGACAAACGATTTAATCGAGGAAGTTTAAAAGATAAGCACTTCCGTAAATATGTTCACATTCAGATTAACGAATCACCCCTTGAACTTGTTGCAAGTAACAATTTTATTTTATTTTATTTATTGTTTTAAAACAGAAATAAACTTTTTCATATTAAAAAAGCCTGTTAATGCTAAAAACTTTCAAAAAAAAAAAAAAAAAATATATATATATATATATATATATATATATATATATATATATATATATATATATATATATATATAAAGTGTAAGGGATTGATGAAAATATGGAAGAAGAGGCCACTCAGTGTACTACATTTATTTTCGTCAACGTTTCGTTTAAACAATCGTAACCATCATCAGGACTCTGCAATATGAGTTGATGTTACAAAATCACTACTGCATTAGAAGACCAAGACTAACCAAATAGTTGAGATTATAAAATTAGCCACTTGGCAAGGAATAAAGAACTAAATTATTTTTATGTTAATGATCATTAAAACTGGATACAACCATTACTGAATATACTTTATACAAAACTCTCAATTACATACAACACAAAGCATCAACAATCCAAGTTTTATATTAAATTTTAAAACATCTCAATTGCCAAAAATTATGTCTGTGCAAAAGCGGAAGAAGCAAGGTTAGCTCTGAAATTGTTTGTTTTCTGTGAGTGTCCAAGTACCAAAATGTCAATGCTTCTTCTTTATTCAAAATACTTCTCATACTATTAATGACTACAATGCATGATTTATTTTATTGCTATTATGACTTATCAAATAAGAATAGATTTTACTAATATTATTGATGTCGGAACGAGAATTCATTAAAGAGGGATTTTTCAAAAATGTGGAACATTTCTAAAGAAGATCTTTTTTTATAATTCATCTTATACTCCAGAATTGACGTATTTTCATAGTCCATGTCATGATTTGTACGTCTAACATGTTGTGCCAAAGCACAAACTTTCTTTGGATTTTCAACATCACTTTTGTGTTGTGACAACCTCTTTTTCAATTGTTAAGAGGTTTGTCCCACATAGCTCACCTCACAAAAAGAGCAAGGAACCTTATAGACAACATTAGTGCAATTCAGAGTAGTTATTTTGTCTTCCAATGATGCGAACAGCGTACCCAGGAGAAACTCATTTCTAGCCGCAATTCTCAGTCTCTCATCACGAAAAAGTCTCACCAGTGGACCCGTCGTCACCCTCGAAATCAACGGCAATGACGCAAATTTGGTGAATGATTCATTGTTGGATGGGGCTGCAGCAAACTGCAGGGGGAGATCACCCACACTGTTGTTACGTACACGATCTCCCGTTTGACCCTTCACTCCTCTTGGAGTACTATAAATTATTTTAGACAACCATAGGTCGCCGGATAATCACTGGTAACTAATATATCATATAATGATTTTAAATTTTTTTCTAACAAAGACGGGTGAGATATCCTCATAATTCGTTTCCTCGTACCCATCACCAAATTCACCTTTTGTTTAATAGTGTGACTCGATAAATAGTATAGATATCTTCCAGAGGTCATTAAGAATAGGACAGCTATATCTGTTTCGGTATTGCCCGCAACTCAGTTGGAAGCAGCCTTTGATACGTGTTTCAAACTCATTAGCTCTCCTCAGAATGGCGTAGCTAAGTTCAAGGTGTACGAACCTAGAGATGGAATCAACAATGAAAGAACACTCCTGTAAAGGAAGCCTCCACTGTTAGGCTTCCACGTAAACTCTCCGGATTTGGAGATTGTATATATATATATAAATATATATATAATATATATATATATATATATATATATATATATATATATATATATATATATATATATATATATATATATATATATATATAAAATAACAATATTTATTTTAGCATAAGCTATTGATATCATACATGCATTCAGGTTCAAAATATATTATTTACAATTTCATGTTCAAAACGAACTTAGCTAATTTACGCTTGAATACCTTAAGGTCGCTAATTGCTTTTATGGAGCTAGGCAATTTATTAAATGCGTTGAATCCTTCATAAAATATACTATTCCCATGTTTAGCATGCTTTCAAACTTGCATGTAGAAATTGTCAGCATTTCTTGTATTATAACTGTGCACATCACTAACACATGTTATATTTTTCATTACTTTATATGGGAACAATTTGTTTTCAAATTTAAATATAAATATATATGTAGCAAAAAGTATTCTCTTTTTGACTGACATCAATTCTAAACAATTTAGCATGCTTTGGATTGGAGTATATCTATTACGTTTCAAAATTGTTCGCATAGCTCTATTTTGTATCTTTTGTAACTGTTGAGTTTTTTAATTACTCAATCCCAATATATAATATATATATATATATATATATATATATATATATATATATATATATATATATATATATATATATATATATATAAGTATATAACAGAATGAACACTAGAACATTCATTCGAAAAATTCAAATTAATCAAGAAAATGTTATAGTAGAGCTAGATATTCGATAAAATAATAATAATAATAGCTATATTAGTGTTCATTTTGTTAAATATTTCATTCAGTGCCATAAGCACAAAAAATTTCATTTCCTTATATATATATATATATATATATATATATATATATATATATATATATATATATATATATATATATATATATATATATATATATATATATATATATATATATATATATATATATATATATATATATATATATATATATATATATATATATATATTTTCACTGTATGTACTGACAAACTTATAATAATTTCCAATAATTTTGATGAAAGTAGTCCATAGTAATCGATATCTTCTTTGTTATTTTTTATATCAATCCGGTTATTTTCCAAGTGACTAACAACGTAATTTCATTTCATATAAATTCATGTTTTTTGCTTCTCATTCCATATTTCTGTTTCAGCCTCAGGACATTAATCATTAATCTGTTTAACATTTTCGATCATTCATAATTCGATCAATTTCACAATTTTATTCTGATATGGCCAAAGTTTTTTTCTGGATTCGAAGCTGAATTTATTGGCAGTGGACTTTCGACGAAAAAGTGAAAATTTAAAGCTTGTTTCGTCACACTTGCATAAAAACATTGAATGGTATGTGAATTAAGTTCATAATCATTATAAAAATGTCTAGTATATCGATACGAATAGTAATTACGTATTAATATTTTTAAATATTCAAAGCAGCAGGAACAGTGAAAAGTTTTGTCATGGAATTTTGTTAATGTATTATGCAGAACATAACCTAATCAAAAATTGTCAAACAAAAAATTTTTTTTTGATTTTGTGAAATATATATTTTTGCAATATTTGTGATATTTGCAATATTTAGTTCGAAATTAGTCTTATGATAGTTTAAATGGAGTTTTATATAACAATTGCCGAAGAAGGATTAATATTGAATACAAAATAAGAAACAAATTACAAAAAAATCTCAGTTTTACTGCTCGCTTAACAAAACGCTTAAAAAAATACTTCACCGAATGAAATCTATTTTCGACTGGAAGATATCATATCAAATCTCCAAGCGATGAACGAAATCGTTAAATTTTAATGGTAAATCTATTCAGGGAATAAAATAAAGAGAAGTTATGAGACATCAACATTTCTAAGAACATATTCTTCAGAGAAATAATGGCTCTCTGAATGCTATGATGACTGTGAGGCGTGTGTTTTATAGCTTTATACATACTCAAGAATGGAAATATAGATTGAATCCGATGAACATTTTTTAGGAGGTGGAATATTTGATATCAAAGTTTTCTCAGATTCTCGAAAGAAATAACAGTTCCATTCAAGCGCTCAGATGACATTTGATTCTAACTCTTTATATATATATATATATATAGTATTATTATTATTTCGATTGTTCCCCATGAGGATAGCGACTGAACTTGAATTCGCAATCATTAGGAATTTTGCTTCATCTTTTTTGCCTCCCAAAATCGCTTCATCCTCTCTGAATGCTCTTTCTTCCGTTCATCTGTCCACTCTACTCCAGGTTGACGATTTAATTTTTGGTCAAACTTTATACGTGCGATGTTATAGCGGCATTCAGTGCGATCTTCGAGATTTTTTATATTGATCTGTTGTAGATCCTCTTGGACCTCTTTAAGCCACTCTGTTCCGCATTTACTATTCATAATTATATTGAGTAGTTTCTTCGGTATTCTGGACTGTTTCATTCTGTAGACATGTGCATAGAACTTTGCTCGTCGTTTTCTGATTTCTTCCGTTATCGTATTTGTCTTTTGATACAGTTCATTTTGAGGTCTTTTCATCCAAATACCGTTTCTATTGATTGGCTCGTAAATCTTTCTGAGAATTTTTGTTCTCGTTTTTCGATTTCTCTAATTCTTGAATGGCCGCCAATAACATTGTATCAGCTGCGTAAATTGCTTCTGGAAGAATCGTTGTGTTAAATTGCCTCAATTTGGCGCCTCTCGAAATGCACTTTATATATATATATATATATATATATATATATATACTAGCAGACCCGGCGAACTCCGTTTCGCCACCAGATGGCTTCGTTTTATGTAACATTTCGTTTGGTGATTAAAAGTTTTATATTTGAAAAGGAAAAAATTTATTTCGTTTCTCAACAGTAATGAATTCATTTCGATTACAAAAATGAAGTGTTATTTAGTTGAACGTCTCTAAGTAAATGAAAGTGAATCAAAAGTAAATACTGAATTATATCCGTGTCCGCAAATTATCCGTTTCATTGAAGTAACCACATTTTTTGTTTTTTGGTCTGACGTTAACACAAACAAAGCGGATGGTTTCCCAACTCGTGAACACGCAACGTATAACTGCCCATGTGAAAAACAATGATTTTCTAAATTTATCCCGCAAACACTAAGCGATTGGCCTTGCGACTTGTTCATTGTCATTGCGAACGCAAGGCGACCTGAAATTGCAATCGTTTGAAGTCAAACGGAAGATCAGTCGGAATCATTGGTATTCGAGGAATACATACATTTTCACTTGCGTACTTTCCGTTAATAATGGTTGCCTCAATCAAATTCGGCATGTCTTTTAACCGAAAGTCGAGTACCGTTGCAAAGTCGCGGTGGATTCAATTTACGCAATATCATAATAACTGTACCATCTTTGAGTTGCAAGTTATGTGCTGGAAATCCTGGTAACTCCAGAGAGTTCAAAAACTCCGTTGGATAATTTACTACATCATCGGGATTTGTTATGGAATCAACGGATTTGTATGTCACCAAATCGCCTGCAATTTTTGATTGAATGGTGAAATTCAGTGCGTGTATATCATTATTCTTTGCTGCAAGAATTGTTCGTTGACTTAACTAAGCATAATTCTGATAATTCTCACTAATGTTTGGAAAACATCTTCAATAAAAGCTAATTGAGAGTCTACAAATCGGCAAAAGTTGTTGGTAAGAGTAATTTATCCAGATGTCGCATCAACTGGGACTTTTCAATTTCCAACAGCTAATAATTGTTTGGAAAATTGTGCAGCACTTTGATCATTTTGAAGTTGAATTCTCATATTAGTGGTTAGCGATAATGTTTTTACGTTATTCCATAATAACGGTAACATATAAAGGTGATGCCATCAGGCAAGCATTCAATTCATCTGCAGGCGTTCCACGGGGAATTACTGGCAACGTCTGCCTGAAATCGCCTGCCAACAATATCATCAAGCCGCCAAAGAAATAAACAGCTATAAAAAATAAGGGTTGATCGTAGAAGGGTGAAAATTTAGTATTGTATGTATTTTTGTATGTTGTATCATAAAAAAATTAAAACTGAAAATTTTGTCTAAAAAATAAAAAACAAAATTCAGGGGTGGACTACCCCTAACATTTAGGGGGATGAAAAATAGATGTTGGCCGATTCTCAGACCTACTCAATACGCTCACAAAATTTTATGAGAATCGCTCAAGCCGTTTCGGAGGAGTATGGAAACTAAAACTGTGACACGAGAATTTTATATATAAGATATATATATATATTTATATATATATATATATATATAAATATATATAAGAGTTTACGGTATTTACCTGAGATTTACGTTGTTTGTTTATTTGTAACAGCCGTTTACATATGTTTCAAGCTTATTGGCTTTCATCAGAACGGCGTAGTTCAAGTTATTATTAGATGTTACACACTTGAAAGTTGAATCTAATAATAACTTGAACTACGCCGTTCTGATGAAATATAAGCTTGAAACATATGTAAACGGCTGTTACAAATAAACAAACAACGTAAATCTCAGGTAAATATAAATAACCTCACTTTCTGCCTGACAAACCTTGTTTTTAATAAATATATATATATATATATATATATATATATATATATATATATATATATATATATATATATATATATATATATATATATATATATATATATATATATATATATATATATATATATATATATAATATATATATATATATATATATATATATATATATATATATATATATATATATATATATATTAAAAACAAGGTTTGTCAGGCTGAAAATGAAGTTAAGAGTTTACGGTATTTACCTGAGATTTACGTTGTTTGTTTATTTGTAACAGCCGTTTACATATGTTTCAAGCTTATTGGCTCTCATCAGAACAGCGTAGTTCAAGTTATTACATGTTACACACTTGAAAGTTGATTAAAAAGGAAAAAACACAGAACAATACAGCCTGACAAACCTTGAGGAAATTTATAATATTGTCGGTACAAAATTCTAGAAGGTATTAATATCTCATCGCAGGTAGACATCGATTTAGTCTGAAAACATAGCTTTAACAAGCTTGGTCAAGCTATTCGATTTAACCAAAAATGATGTAGATTCCTCACGTGGAATTTTGTGTTGTATTGTTCTGTGTTTTTTCCTTTTTAAGTGTACAACTTTCAAGTGTGTAACATGTAATAACTTGAACTACGCCGTTCTGATGAGAGCCAATAAGCTTGAAACATATGTAAACGGCTGTTACAAATAAACAAACAACGTAAATCTCAGGTAAATACCGTAAACTCTTAACTTCATTTTCAGCCTGACAAACCTTGTTTTTAATTTATAATATTGTCGGTACAAAATTCTAGAAGGTATAAATATCTCATCGTAGGTAGACACCGATTTAGTCTGAAAATATAGCTCAAACAAGCTTGGTCAAGATATTCGATTTATCCAAAAATGATGTAGATTCCTCACGTGGAATTTTGTGTTGTATTGTTCTGTGTTTTTTCCTTTTTAATCAACTTTCAAGTGTGTAACATGTAATAACTTGAACTACGCCGTTCTGATGAGAGCCAATAAGCTTGAAACATATGTAAACGGCTGTTACAAATAAACAAACAACGTAAATCTCAGGTAAATACCGTAAACTCTTAACTATATATATATATATATATATATATATATATATATATATATATATATATATATATATATATATATATATATATATATATATATATATATATATATATTAATTATTATTATTATAACGATTGTTCCCCATGAAGAGAGCGGTTGAACTCGAATTCACAATTCTCACAATTCTTATGACATCTCCTTCATCGTTTTCGCCTCCCAAAAACACTTCAGCCCCTCTGAATGTTTTTTTCTCAGTTCATCTGTCCATTTTATTCCAGGTTTTCGATTTGATTCCTTCTCAAACTTCACATGTTCGATTCTATAGACACACTCAGTGCGATCTTCCAGATTTTTCATATTGATCTGTCGTCGGACCTCTTTCCGCCACGCTGCGCATTTACTATTTATAATTATATCGAGTAGTTTCTTCGTTATTCTGAACTGTTTTATTCTTCATGTGCATAGAACTTCGCTCGTCGTTTTCTGATTTATTCCGTTATCGTATTTGTGTTTTCATAAAGTTCATTGTGAGGTCTTTTGATCCAAATGCAGTTTATATTGAAAGGAGAGTTAATCTTTCTCAGAATTTTCTGTTCTTGTTTTTCTATTTGTCTAATTTTTGATTGGCCGTCAATAACCAATGTTTGAGCTGGGTAGATTGCTTCTGGAAGAATCGATGTGTTATAGTGCCTCAATTTGGTACCTTTTGAAATGCACCTTTTGTTATAGTACGCCAATGTTAGCTTGTAGGCCTTTTGCAGCTTGGTAATTCTCTGTCCATTAGAGATTCGGTTCAAATCTGAGGTTTGTATAACTTCCTCGAGATATTTCAAATGGCCGACTTGCAGAATTTCACCATGTTTTGTGATACGAGAAGATTTATTTCTTGGCTTTCTTTCATTTGACATTTATTCGATTCTCTTTTTTGATACCCACCTGAAGGCCGTTCACATGAAATTCCCATTTCACCATGACTATTCTGAAAGAATATTGAAAAGGATTAGCAAAAGTCCGTCATCCTGTAGCACACCGCTTTTGATTTCAAAGGGATCTGTCACTTCGCCCATGAATTTTACTTTGAAAGTTGCACCTGTAAGTGTCTGTTCTATAATTTTTCGGGTCTTTCGATCGATCTCAAATACTTTCGTTATTTTGAAAAGGGTTTCGCGGCCTGCTAAATCGTATGTTTTCTGGAAGACAATGAATGTGAACACTGTATTTCTACATTTACAATATCACAATCACAATCTGTTTCTAGTGCTCATTAGAGTTGAAACTTAGATCTTTGAAATATTCATTGAGTTAATCTAACTTGTAGTTGACAAATCGATTCGAATTTCAAGAATGAGAGTTGTTAATGAGGTCAATTTTCCATGAAGTTATCTTTTTTATTCGTTGTGTTTTTTCTGTTGGTATTTGTTCTGCTTAGAATTCGTTCTATGCTTTCCATTTCAGAATTTACCCACTTCATTTCAATAATATTTTCGCTTCGTTTCTGTTCCTCTTGTGAATTTACATGTGAATTTCATACGTTAATTCATATCGATTCATCAATATATTCATCGATATCCTTCAATTTCACACTGAAATAAATTGCTAAATGATATAATTTCATCATTTTCGTACGGAAATAATTAGGATCAGAGAAACGAAGGAAAGCTTCATCTCGAATTCCACTTCATATCTTTTACCTCGTAGCTTAGTAAGGAAGGTAAATGCCATTTTTAAAACTCTTCTCCGCTATAAAATAATAATAATAATAATAGGGCTTTTCTTGAAATAAACAATCATTTCATAACAGCAAAATTGTATCAAAAATAAGACAAATTCATCAATTCCTAAAGAATCATGAAATAACGTGAAAACAATCCCAGGTCGGAGTTCAGATGTTATACAACGATACATCTGTTCTGTAACTCAAACCCTGATAAAAAAATTTTTCAAAAACTATTGATATATCCAAAAATAAGAAAAAAAAACTGAAAAAATCTAAGGCATAACCAAATTAAACATAAATAGTTCATTTTTAAAAAACTCAATACAACCATTGATAAGCATATAAAAGTTTACAGATAACTATACAAAAAAAAACGATTTAAAATTGAGGTACAGTTGTCGCAGTGTGTTAAATGGTGTTATTGATCTTCAAAAGTATAAGAATTGACAAATTGAGGTACAGGTTTCTTATTATGTGAGAAAAATAAAAAAGTATAACAAAATACAAATGGAGATACAGTTGTCGTAGTATGTAAGATAATGTTATTAATTCTCAAAAAGATACTCAAGATCACTGTGAGTGTACATCCGTAAAATTAAGCTGCATACTTCAAGAATTTTGCGGCACACTGGTTGAGAATCACTGCTTAAGTCCCTGACTTCTGGTACCGATTTCTCAACTCGTCGTTTTTCACTTTCGAAGAAAGAGAAATTTCACAGTGGAACTTCATATTTTTTTGGGTACGGGCCATGAAGGAACTTGATTCGTCCCTGAATGAGGAATCCTTGAATAGTAAATAAATTCTAATGAAACTTCATGGAACGCAGTGGAAACGATTCAATCTCGTCTTCTTATAAGATTTTCTCAAGAGATAAAAATCAGATATTAAAAAGTTCTATAATTTTTTTCGAGTATTTATCTGTAGTATACTTCAAAGATGCGAACATAGAGAATCAAAGTTTGCAGCAATTTATCAAACTAAAATTTCCGCATCATGTTGCCGTCTCGCTCATCGTTTTCAACGTTCCAAGATTTTCAATAAAACAAGATGAAAGCAGAATAGCCCTTCGCAAATTCGTTTTCGTTCGGGCTATTTATCTTTCATGTTTCACGAGTCACGTCGGAAAATTAGATTCCGGATAATCCACAAAGATGTGTGTGTCTCTATGTTTCACAGTGCTGCGGCCACGGCCAGACTTCCGAGCATCGATTTGTCTTATTTTTGTTGACCGTTATGTGATTAGATTCGACTTTGTTTTCGTTTACTTACGAACGGAACAGTCCCAGCGACGAAATACGAATGATTGCAGAAGACGCAATTCTATTTCTCCCACAACTATACTTTCTTCTTGTTATCACGAGGACAACATAGAAAAGCGGGTAGTGAATTATACTAATGATATTAAGAGCCCTCTCGGAGTCAATATAAGGGGGAAACACTAATGAGGATTTGAAATGAAACAATCTCAAAAAATCGATCAAAGGCTAGCAACACTCACGCATGTTCTATAATAGTAGAGTGTTACAGAACTGTTTTAGACAACTTGCACCGACGGATCAGAAACCCGCTTACAGAGTTTAATAACCACCATGAAACTCAGTTGAAAGAAATATTCTGCTAAGAAATGAGGGCTGAAGAGAACTGGAAGATATACTCATCTTGTAATATTTCCACAGAAAGTCTGCTGACTTACAGCTACGCAGAGTGATTTGCCAAATTTTTGCGTTAACTCCGCTGAAACTGAGCGAAGCTCAGGTTACAAGTTATCATAAATCCATCAAATCAAAGCTCTCCTCACCAACTCACTTTAGTCGGAGAGAAAACCACTTGCACGCCAGGCAAACGAATGACACTGCGAAGGAAAGTGTCAACGAACAGAGTTGAACTACTGGTTGGTCTCAGACATAATGTTTATCAGAGCTGAAGACACGTCGACTTCGCTATTCAAGTCCAGGTCACAACAACCCATAATTATCTCAATAAGATCGTTAAAGACTCAACAGTGAGGAACGTCAAGTACCGATACCTATGAAGGTCATCGCAGACAATTAAGATCATTACGAGTGTATGTATAATATTTGCCACTGCAGAAAACAAAGAGAAACAGGACGCCTTAGCAAAGGTCGTCAGCAAGAACTTACATTGAATTTACATATTTCACACAAAGAAAAGCTGTTTTACTACGAATACATTCCAGAGTAGATTCAGCAGAAGGGCCATATAACTGAGACTCCACTTCCTAAAATCTGGCCACACTTTACTAGTAGTACTTCACTAGTAGCAGCAATCATTCATGTCACTTTATCGATCTCGTGTTGAGTGTAGCTACTTATATTGAAGTTAATTTGTGTGGTATTTCTGCTGTCGAGTTTTTCCTTTCCCTTGTGTTTTCCTCCCTTAGTGACCTCAGTGACTGAGATCTAGGACTCAAATAGGCACATTCATCCACTTTGTGTAGCTGAGATTGAGCTGAAAATTTTCTGGCTCTTTCATTTTGACGTATTGGCGTTTGAATATTCCCATGAGAGGTAGCGGATTCTTTTTCCTTCTTTCGACATCCGTGTTTGTTTTTACGATCAATTCATTGTTGTTAATGAATGGTCCATTTTCTATTTCTCCTTTCTTCATCTCTAGTTGTAGAAGTTAACGTAGTTTCTTTGTTCCTGTTGAGAAATCCTCAGTTGTATAAGTTTGATCCGGCATTCTTGCTTTGTTCTCCAGTACTTCCAAGTTCGTATAATGAGAAGTATAACTGATTAGTGCACGTTCAGCTTTCTGTTCTATCCTACTCTAAGGTCTAAAATATTTAGCAGTTCTTTCAGATTATCCAATATTATCATCAATTTTTCAGAACATACTATCAGTAATATCAAATAGTTCATCCTAATTATTTCCGTTTCTTCGATATCATGTAATATTAGATAATTTCTTCTGGTTACTTCTCCCAAATACTTGAGCGTCTTATTCTCAACTTCTATTTTCTACTTTGATGGATAGTAATATATCATTTAGGTTATAAATCAAGTATCCACTTTGCGCTGTCTTGCGTTTCAGTTTGCATTGTGAATTTTATCACTTGACATGAAGTAATATATCTCTTGACATAATAACGTTTTCATCCATAACAGTGTACAGAGTTTCTTCAAGGAGCTATCGATAGATAACGTCGCATGAAATCCATGATTTTGTGACCTTGTCACATCTGGTCACATTTGTGAGATTCTTCTTCCCTAGTGTGACGTTACATAGCCTTTAAAATTAGGTTAATTTGCATTCGAATCATTTTTCAATGAAATTAACATCAGGTCAAACATTTGAAGAAATTAACGAAGCAAAAAACGAACATGTCAAAATAATTCCTTGTCACATAATGTCAAACTTCGTCGACCACCTTCCTCCAATTAACGTGTTACTTAATTTATGGATGACCCCCTATGGAACGGAGTTACCTCATATGCAGTTGTTCAGGAAGTTTCATACTCAATATACAGTTGGAACTACTTCTCAGGTGAGCAAACATGTCGCACGTGTCAATTGTTTGGTTGACTATTGTTGTATCCAAAATTGAGTTGTGAAATTCACTAATAATAATGTAAGAATTGCTTCTTGCTTTTAATCGATAGCTCCTGAGATTTTAAGAGAACTAATGATTTTTTCTATCCACCTGTCCTGATTTTATGCAGTTACGGAGATGTATGTACATCTCTTCTACGTTCATATCATTAGAATTTTGAGTATTCTTCAACGACTGTTATAGTTTCTAAACCGATAACGGTAGCTCGCAGACAAGGAATAACTATTTCTGAAAACTGTTTCCGAAACTATTGCAAATTCAATTCGTTATATTGACATGACCGTACTATAAAGTATTGTAAAATCAATCCTGGGTGATAGCATCTAACTAAGATATATCTGATAAACTCTACGAGAAAATACCGAAAGAAACAGATGGATGAACCGAGTAATCTCAAACCAATGCAATCTGATTCAGAAGCAAGCTAAATAATTTTTTCTACCTTTCCTCGACCAAAAACAGTGTAACCTAGTTTTCAACACGAAAAATTGGAACATCCATAAAATGCATTTTGGTGCGAAATTCATCTTCAATTCATTCAAAGTTTTCATGAAGTAGCTGAAGTTGTCATCGGAACTCGCCGTGTATCTCATGTTGTCTCTGATTTACTGAGTAGGTACTGAATTTGATTCCTCAAACATGATAACTCATTTCTCACGAAATATCTCATTTAATCAAAAGTTTAATTAACGAACTTGAGTCTTCAGTGTCAAGCCATCTGCGCTTGCGGTCATCTCTCTGACTATCAACACCAAAGCAAATGTTTCAAAAGAGCAATTACGGAGCCGCTTATTCTTATTTAGGTTGAATCTGTTTGAATATTAACTCTGCATACTTCTGCTATCTCAAGCAGACACGAGGGGTTAATTCAAATTCCTTCCTTTCTTTCCTTCTATCAAGTAAAATCTGTAGTACTGAATCAAGTATCGTATTGTTCCATGACCTAAATTACTCACGTGTAGGAATAAGTAATCTTTTATAGTGAAATATTGTGCATATTCAATATTCGAACTTGCAAAGCGTTGGAACTTGAAATGACTCAATTATAATAATTTCAGATATGGACGATTGAGAAATTCACTTCAATTTCCTCTAGAAAAATTTCAGTGAATAAATTGAATTCAAGAATCACACTTGAATCAATCAATTGTCTTCGATAACTTCGGATACTCATCGCAAAGATTCCTTGTGATTTTTTCGGTATGATACATGGGCGATGAAAATTCATAAATTTTCGTGAAGGCGAAGTTTGAACACATAATCCGAAAATACTCTTGTGTTCTTAGGTAAATTCAGTATTCGCGTCGAAAAAGCAAGGCCGACAAATGTCAGTTAAAATGCTATGTCACCTTCTATTTATCATTATAAAGCAAGAGCCCACGACGACCAAACCTTCGTTATTTTATAAACTCTGAAAGGTTCTCTGTGCATGTCTCCAACACAGGTAACAAAAACCAGCGAATATAAAGTTTGGGTTGTGGTTACTTGCGCAGATAACTGGTGGTAAAGGTGTATAAAAGAAAACCTTAAATTCGACAAAGTATTAATCCACATTTTTTATATTTTCTTTGATATAACTTCAGAAATCACGTCGTCCATTGCCGGACACTTATTACAGTTGCCATCCCCTGCCAGGCACTCCTTAACTTTAATGAATCATAAACATAGTTTAAAAGCTAAATTTTATATACGTTACTTGGGGACCTTTAAAAAGATGTAACCTCAATAGCCAGACAGTTTTGATGGTTTTTTCATCTTGCCAGACACATTGAAAGTCCGTTGTAGGTGCGAGAGTGAGATAACAGCAGTTAAAGCGTGTGCGAGTGAGATAGGGAACTTCGTCTAGTGCGATCTTTTGAAATAGCCAATACTAAAGGATTTTTCACGTTCATAGCCATGTTATAATGAGAAAAAATTTTCTTTCAATATCATGCAACAGAAAAAAAAATGTTATATTATGAAAGAAATATTTAGTCGTTTCTTCAATATTTATAATTTTATCTCACAAAAAACTGCACAAACATCAATTAAATTATGAAACGTTGGTTGAACGCATAATAGGTCAATGTATAACATAAACGTCAGATTGATCGCGAAGTGGAAGATCGCAGTAAACAAAGCGCCCGATCCTACTCGCACTCTCTTGAAAGGCTGTTCCTAATTTGCTATCTCGCGATAGCGCTTACAGCGGACTGTCAATGTGTTTGGCAAATGTGAAAACCATTATAACTGTCTTGCTATTGGGACAACATCTTTTCATAGTTCCCCAAGTAACATATATAAAATTTAGCTTTTCCACTTTGACGAAAGTATAATTATAATTCATTAAAGTTTAGGGGTGTCTGGCAGGGCTTAGCAACCATAATACGTGACTGAAAATGAATGAAATGAAGGCACTGTTTTATACAACTTTACCACCTGTTATCTGCGCGAGTAACTGATGCCCAAACTTTATAGTCGCTGGTCTTTCTTGCCTGTGTTGAGGGCGGTCACATAGAAACTTTCAGCTTCTTTAGGATGACGAAAGTCTGGCAGTCGTGGGCTGTTGTGTTATTAGGAACATACTCCATTTTGCTGCAAAATTTCAGCTCAGGTTTCAGGAGTTGAAAGTGGAAGCAAATACTCAAGTCTCAAGCATGATTTCGTCATTTATATTTTCATATGTTGATCATGATAACATATGCCGGCGATCTTCTGCCAGATAACATATATTCACTAAAATGATGATCCCGAACGGAGTGCTAATTCACAGAAATAATTGCTCCCGAAAAGACACAAGAAGCAGCGACCAAACCTAAAAACAGGCAGTAGAATAAGATACCAGAAGAGGAAGACAAAAATGAGGACTTAACGATAATTGCATACTCAGAAAACACATACTCGAGCAGAGTAGTAATCGGTGTGCAGCCAGGACGATACTGCACAACAAATTTCCTTAATGTTCAAAAATTGTTTTGAAGTTTCAGTTTTGAATTGATTATTCTGAATTGAAACATCTCAGTGCAGGAAGAAACGTTACGATTCGAAGAAATATTTATTGACGCATACAGAAACTGTCTTCAATTAGAGCGCTGATTCATATTCGACATGATTTGTGAGGAGAAGAAGAAACTTCCTCTAAACATCTGAATCCAAAATTGATTTTCTGAGCAATTCATGAATGTAGGTACAAAAATTGGGGATAGTTTCGTCTTGCTCAATGAAACGTAGGATATTCATTAAATTCGGCAACACTATTTTTCTTCAGAATCTCTGTTGAGAAATTCATTGGGTATTTTTGCAGCTGAACCTTCCCTCCTAGAAGGGTGCAGACAACGCATATTGCTAATTAGGCACCATCTTGCCCAAAATCTTTTTCTATGAGTTGAATTTTCTCTCAGACTGGTTTTAAATATTCAAACGAATGAGAGTTCAATTCAATATCTTGATGCGATTGAAATATGATTAATTTCCCGAACATATGTTTCGTTCTACTACCGAAAATGACAATTGTCTGATCATGTGTAAGTAGACGTATGTATGGGGAATAAATCATTTCTGAGTGTAAAGCTTTCCGAAGTTTTGTAAGGAAGGGAAATGGACATTTATTATGATAACTGAAATTTCGTTTGAACACTATTCAAGTTCAATTTAAATATTGAACAATATGTTGCATGTGGATATTCTAAAGCAAGTTTTTCAGAAAAAATTATATTGTAGATACACAAAATTCTTATAATGAAAAACTTCATACTCAAATAATTTAATTTCAAGATTTTAAACGAGAGAGTTACTCTTATATTAGAAAACTACATAAATGATCATCTTCCCATTATGAGGAAGATCGTGCCTGCCAAAAGAGCTGCTGGAATGGCATTTTCTCTATGGGCGGAACTCTTGAATTCTTTCGGAATGCATCCAGATTCTGTGCATGTTCCACAGGTTCCATTTTCCTTGTCTTTACAGTAATCCGCCTTGCCACAATCTCTTTCAACAGCTGAAATATTGAAGTACGGTGAGATAGGATAAATGTGAATATGGTATAATTTTTCAATAGTTTATGGAAACTAGATATAATTTGAGACATTTAATGAAATAAGAAAATACGAAATTCTCTTAAGGCTCTAAATTTAGTAATTAGTTGTTTTTGAGATTGATATATTTGCAGCAGTTCTTAGAAAAATTCTCGAGAATTTTTTCTCAAAATTATGTCAGTATATCACATAAACCCTTAAACTTTCTCGCATTCGTATGATGCAACTGTATAACATTCAAACTTCTTTGAAAGTTCTGCACTCCTCAATATTGAATTCGATCAATTGCGAAAAGAGTTATAATCTTCATTCAATAGAAACAAATTATTGAACACCTTTCGTTCTAGTGAGAACAAAGTTATGGATCTCCTTAGTACAAACACAAAAACAAACATCACTTTCAATGAACAATTCAATATGAGGGTTTAATATTCTGAGTTGAATCCGTCGAACCAAATAGGAAACATTAAACAACCAAGATTACTCTTGAATGGCTATGACTTAATCATAATATAGACTTAACCATACTTAATCATAACCATAACAATTTCATTTCAATCCAGATTCCCATATCCTGAATTGTTAGCCATAGTAATGAGTTATTTGAAAGTCTTATGAAATAGTCAGTCCAGTGAACAACACATGGCTTAGTCACCATTCTAACGTAGTGTTTGGTGAAGCTTCTGGTGCGATATTTAACTATAAGCCAAGATTCGAAAGTGACAGTTTGGTAAACATCCTAATCTTAACCTATATTTAAATTTTCAACATACTGCCTCTAGTGCCTCTCTAAACTCTTCATGGTCGTCGAAATCTATATATGAGGAGGAATCGAGTCTCATATCGTTACTCCCTAAGGAACTTGATCTTCTTTGTTACTCGTCTGACTGGTTTCCATTCACTTGTTTCTTTCTTTGGAAAACCTACTGTGGAGCATCAAGCAACTGGTCCGAAAGTGCGCATCCTCAAATATTCTCAGTGGTGGGGCCTTGCGGTTATCTGCACTACACATCAAAAAAATATTTTCGTTTTTCAAAAGGAATTCATTGTCCTACAATATCCTTTTTTTTACTGCACCGACTACTTCAAGATAAACCCACAAAATTTTTTGGGTCTGAACTTTCATCTAAAATCCTATAAAAATGATGTATGAACCATGTGTTGAATGTATAACATCTCGTAAGTGCCCCAAGACTATGTTTAACATTTGCCCCTGAATTAATTTTTGACATGGAAAAAGAAATTGTTTTGTCCTGGTTATTAATATATTCATAAGCATATATTATTATTATTACGATTGTTCCGCATGAGGAGAGCGACTGAACTTGAATTCGCAATTATTAGGACATTCGTTTCATCTTTTTTGCCTCCCATGTGCGATTTTATAGCGACATTCAGTCCAATCTTCGAGATTTTTCATATTGATCTGTTGTAGATCCCTTTGGACCTCTCTTAGCCACTCTGTTCCGCATTTACAATTTATTTTAGTTTCTTCGATATTCTGGACTGTTTCATTCTGTAAACATGTGCGTAGAACTTTGCTCGTCGTTTTCTGATTTCTTCCGTTATCGTATTTGTCTTTCAATACAGTTCATTCTGAGTTCTTTGAAATTTGGTACATGAAAATATCAAATGGTTGATATGAGGTATGGATGAGAGTTTTTGATAAAATATTAGGCCGAGATCCTTAACCTACAGAAGTCGAGTCAGATTAACACCTTCAATGTTGTAATCGAAAGAGATCACATTTCTCTTTATAAATATATTTACTTCACACTTGTACATAATGAGATTGAGTTAGACTAACCTCTGTTAGTTAACATTTCACCTAAAAAACTATGAAATTACGTCGAGTTGAAGGCTTGAGGATTTTAGGTATTGTTACTGTGCGGGTTGCAACTACATTAGCGGAAAATTGCATTAGTTCTAGTGTGGCACCCATGCGTGAATGAGTTTAAAGTCTTGTAAAATAGATAGCTGCATTAGATATGTGGTTCAGCTCATTTTGTGTGACATTAGCACATTTACTCCATTATCACATCAATCCTACTTCACCCTATATAATTAAACAATAAATTCAAAAAATGCCGAAATATAAAGTATACATAAATTTATATTCGGCTGATATTATTTGTAACTGTTGTGAAGTGCAATAAAAAAATGAACAAATGTAAAATGTCATACTCACTCTTGTTGTTGTGGTAAATCGTATAACATAGTACTCCCTCTTGGCATGTAATTGCTCCGTCTGTTCGATTTTCGCAAGGAACGATATCTGAAGAAGTTGTTTCTACCTTGATCAACGGTGCGGTACATTTAATGCAGTCGAGAGACCAAACTGTAAAAGAATTGCAGCAATTTAACGATAAATTGAATATAAACTCAAATTCAAACACTTGAACTTATGATTTACACTTTATTGACTACATAGCATGATGCGCTTTGTTGTTACGAACGACTTCTCCAGATGCTTACAGAGTAATAACAACATATTGAAAAACATAGGTATAAATATTAGGGAATTTTGGGATTCTATGACTTTGGTTTTACCTAAGATATTCCTTTCTGACAAATAATTTATATCATATAAAAAGGTTGAACAAGGGTGAATTGTTTGATTCTATCTGTTCATTGAGCAAATTTCCAGAATTTTTAAGCCGATTCATTTCCACTATTTCCCAATAATCTAATTAACTACTTCTCTCTTTATTGTGTAAAAATTTGAAATTCGTATCAAAAGTATGGTTTTCTGTTAATAAATGGTTAGTATAATTCTAATTACTCTTATTATGCGCGAAGCTATATTTATGTTCCTGTATTCTATTACCGAAATTTCTACTAATTATATATATATATATATATATATATATATATATATATATATATATATATATATATATATATATATATATATATATATATATATATACCGGGACATGTTCCACAATTCGATTGGTAAACACCTAATTTGTCTTCACTTTCAATTTTGTTTTTATTGTTCTTAATGTGTCTCGATAAATTATTGTTCGTTTTAAATGAAATATTGAAATTATGTTTACTTAATAGGTTTTGACTCTTTGACTGACGGTTCCAAAGTATGTTAAACTATCATATTTACGATTTCTATCCGACTGATGAGGAAAAACTAATCGTAGAGCTTTCCGATAGAGTTTTTTGTCAAGAATTTTTGAAACTAGTTCGCTTTCATAATTATTATTAACCGCAATCTGTTTGATATGTATGATATAGAGATTAACCAATATACCTTTATCAGAAGAAAATTTCAATAAAGAACTGAATATCATTGTGATCATGACAGATGGTGATTGTTGTGTGTTTTTTTACGAGTGTTATTTGTAAAATATTTACTATAAGAAAACACAGTAAATGAAAGAACAGACATTAAGCATCTAAATTCTATCTACAACAACTTAATAAACCTCACAAATGACACTCGTAAAATGAAAAAACAACAATCACCATCTGTCATGATCATCTCATCTCATTTTTTCCAGATCTTCCTTCAGTTTCACACACATAAACGAACAATATACATTAATTCAGTGAAACATTAAAGGTTAATATATTCAGTGAAACATTAGACAAGTATGTTAGTTTTTAATTTATTGTTTTCAACATAATGCTTCACGAAGAGATAAGCGAAACCTCCATGTCATTAATATGTTATATTTACACATTATATATTATATTCAATAGAATATAATAAAAACCTAAACATTAGACTTCTTCATTATGATTATGTGTTGGAATTATTGCATGATTGTCCACACTCAATTCGTAATGGACATTTATTCGAACCTTAACAGCTGAATAACTCAATATAAATGCAACAGCAGTAACTGCGAATTTATGTGAAACTCACTCTTTTTATGAATTTTCAATATCCGTCGACTTCAAATTCAAAGAGATTTTCTACACTGCTGAGTGAGATTTTAATATCGATATCATTGAATTTCATTTCATGGATACAGAAGCACAGAAAACAAGTGTTCTCTCATAATTGCCAACTTCAAAGTAAAAACTCGAAGTTTTTCTCTTGCTCTTTCATATTATTGATTCTGAACGTGTAGTCTGATGAAAAATCTCTCATACACTTGGGGGAGAACACACAATTTTCTGGCTGACTCTTTGATGTTCATTGAAATATTTGACGAACATTATGTTCTCGATAAAATGAAATATTTTCAAGATATTTGAATTCTTGAACACATTCGATTTCTTTTATAGCTCATCAAATTTTGCAGAGAAGAACGTCCACTTTATTCATTCATTCGACTGAAAAATCTCATCAAACTTGAAATTATATAAATATATATATATATATATATATATATATATATATATATATATATATATATATATATATATATATATCACTACATGGTATAAAGCAAAGTCGCTTTTTCTGTCCCTTTGTAAGCTTTAATCTTTGAAACTACGCAACGGATTTTGATGCGGTTTTTTTTAATAGATAGAGTGATTCAAGAGGAAGGTTTATATGAATAATAACATCCACTATATAGTGGAGAAGTACTGTTATTTTTGAGGTTTCTAATGTGATGTCCTAAATAATTACATTTTTTCCGCTTACATTGCAAACGCAGGCTGAACCCTACGAGTTTTATCAAAATAATGTACTAAGTATTGTACACATTGAAAAGGTCTACAGAAAAGTCCGTGATGGTATATGTCTATCTCTTATGGATAACCCACAATAACTTTTTTTGTCATTTACTTTTTGCGACAAATTATGGCTAATTTTCGAAGCGATTTCAACCAATACAGCATTAATCCTTATATAATTAAATACCTTAAATACATTGTTGATTCAATATGGATCTATATGGCCCTCTACAGCATATGATTTAAATGAACATGGCAAAACAACGTTGGCCGGGTCAGCTAGTATGTATATATATATATATAAATATATATATATATATATATATATATATATATATATATATATAAATGAATTCATTTGTCAAAACTAATGAATAATTGAATTTATGAGTTACTATAGATATCAAAATGTCAAACTTATTTTTTAGAAAAATCAAATTAGTTTTTTTGTATCTTCACTCATTGATTTTCATTATCAGAGAAATATTTCTGGCTCAGCATTCGCTTCGGAAGTTTTAATCTTCTTCACCATGAGGAAACCTCTGAAAAACTCATGGTAAGCCAGGCGATTCTGATAGTAAAAATTTAGAAAACACAGTAAATGAAAGAACAGACATTAAACAACTCATACTCAATAAACCTCACAAATAATACTTATAAAATAAACACACAACGATCACCAAATATCACATCTCAAAACTCATTTTTTCCAGATCTACTTTCAGTTTCACACACATAAACCAACAATATACATATTCTGGATAAGTATAAGAAACTATATGTAATTATATATATGTAAATATAAATCACACTAATTAGAATCACCTGGCTTACCATGAGTTTTTCAGAGGTTTCCTCATGGTGAAGAAGACTAAAACTTCCGAAGCGAATGCTGAGCCAGAAATATCCTCTGATAATGAAAATCAATGAGTGAATATACAATAAAACCAATTTGATTTTTCTAAAGAATAAGTTTGACATTTTGATATCTATAGTATTTCATAAATTCAATTATTCATCAGTTTTGACAAAGTTGTGATATACACCGAAACGTTAACAAAAATAAAGTTTTTCATATCAAAAGAAGCCTGGTATTGCTAAAAACTTTCAAAATAAAATAATATATATATATATATATATATATATAATAATAATAATATATATATATATATATATATATATATATATATATATATATATATATATATATATATATATATATATATATATATATATATATATAAGAGTTTTGATATTATATATATTTTCCCCGTTTTCATTATACCTAAAACTGAATATTTGGATCGAAGAGAACTATGTGCAGGAATATAATGGAATTTCAGTATATATTATAGAACTTGACAGTTGCTTTCCGTTGAGCAGGAAGTATCTGATCTTCAATCAATTGTATTGATGATCGAAGAACTAATGAAAATTCAAAAAAGAATCGTATGTGTATTCGGAAGCATGAAATGAACCTACGTTTCTGATTGTTCAGATCGGTCACTAAATATTCCAATTTTCGTAATCTATTTCAATAAATAAACTCACCTAAAGATAATGAGATCAGAAGAAGAGAAAGTATGTAAAACACAGAGTTGGATATCATTTTCGTTTCTCAACCGTTCACAGTGTTACTTGCCTTTAACTGCAAAGACCGTTTATGACTAGTTGAAACCGAAATAATTATTATCTCCTTCCTATGATTCACCTCATTTTCACCAACACTAACATTTATCTTATCGTAGACAAACTTAGGTATGACCAAATAGTGCTCTTGTTTGAACAGTTGATGTTACTCATATATCTACACATACTGTCAAGCGAAAAAAATCTCGTATTTGTTTAAGGTAACAACCATTAGTATATTCGAAGTTGTTTAAGTTTTCGGTGATCATATTCGGTCCAAAATCAGGTTCAAATTTCATAAAAATTTTCTTCTCAAATTTTCTCATAGTAGTCGGTGTAAGTAAACTCGAAATATGTAAATTCAAAATTGAAAAACACTAATACAAATAACACTGGCAATGAGGAAATGCTATATAGGCCAAATAAGCGGAAAAAAATTAAAATAATTCATGAAAAACAATTGAAGTAGTATTTTAGTAGAAATTTCAAGAAATTATCAGATGTGAATCGAATTAGCCAGAAAAATTATTGAATATACTCCTTAAATACAAGCGATAGAAACATAAAAATTAACATCAACATTGCATCAATTATTCAGGTCTTATGAAGAAGTATTGTTTTTGAATATATCGAAGTTTCGATAGAGGCTCCACTAATAACAATTAGATTTTCTTCAATGGTAAAATAAAGTGGGACTCTAGTGGCATATGACAAAAGTGAGTTTTACGCCCCAAATGACTCCACTCATGTTTCAGTTAAGATCTTGGAGTGAAGACCTTGAAATTGTATGTAGATCTATATATGTTTCATATATATATATATATATATATATATATATATATATATATATATATATATATATATATATATGTATGAATATTTATTTTCAATGTTTTTAGCAATAACATGCTTATTTTAATGTTTAAAACTTCATTCTCGTTGACGTTTGAAAAAAATAATGAAATAAAGAACAAAAAACAGGGAGTAAAAATGAACAGATGAATTTAATGTTGAAATGTCGATTGATACATCTGCTCATATCCCACAAGAAAGAAAATCATTTTCACAAAAAAAAAGTAATTGCATCCTGAGCAGAAATTCTTCTAAAGTACTACATTATATATAATATATGAACTACTTTCATATTTATATATATATATATATATATATATATATATATATATATATATATATATATATATATATATTTATTTTATATATTTATATAAGTTTTTTTCAGTGTTTGTTGGGATTGCAGTCTAGGACAGGAAAATCAGTTGCCTTTTTAGTATTTTTCAAGCTTTAAGCTTTTGAAATGTTTATTTTCTTCTTCAGGTCTAAAATAGTACAATATTAACAGTTTATATAATAAGGCACTATCGAAAAGTTTTCTTACAATTACTATGAACAGATTACTATAAATATTTTCGAAAGCTTGGAAAATACTAAAGAGGTAACTGATTTTCCTGTCCTAGACTGCAATGCCAATTGAACACTGACAATACATATCTACAGTCGTGAAACATTCAACTATATATATATATATATATATATATATATATATATATATATATATATATATATATATATATATATATATATATATATATATATATATATATATATATATATATATATATATATATATATATATATATATATATATATTAAAAACAAGGTTTGTCAGGCTGAAAATGTAGTTAAGAGTTTACGGTATTTACCTGAGATTTGCGTTGTTTGTTTATTTGTAACAGCCGTTTACATATGTTTCAAGCTAATTGGCTCTCATCAGAACGGCGTAGTTCAAGTTATTAGATGTTACACACTTGAAAGTTGATTAAAAAGGAAAAACACAGAACAAAACAACACAAAATTCCACGTGAGGAATCTACATAATTTTTGGTTAAATCGAATATCTTGACCAAGCTTGTTAAAGCTATATTTTCAGACTGAATCGATGTCTACCTGCGATGAGATATTTATACCTTCTAGAATTTTGTACCGACAATATTATAAATTAAAAACAAGGTTTGTCAGGCTGAAAATGAAGTTAAGAGTTTACGGTATTTACCTGATATTTACGTTGTTTGTTTATTTGTAACAGCCGTTTATATATATATATATATATATATATATATATATATATATATATATATATATATATATATATATATATATATATGTTCATTCAAATATATTCTTCATAGGTTCTTGGTTGCCCATATCTTAAATGGAAATTGATATTCTTGTTAAATAACAGAACTTCAAATGAAAAAATTACTTCATAGTAAGCGTAACACTAAAAACTGTAGCTCTATTTGAACTATGAAATAAATAAATTTCATTAAATGGCGGTAAATGCTACGAGTATAAACACATCGATCATTCAAATTAGGCTATATAAGTTTTTTATATATCAGAGCGTACACTATTTAAATGGAGGTACTGAAGGTACTGAGGTAGTTGTTCTCCGATATATCTTAGAAAAATTTGCTTGTCAAAATTAAATGATCGAATTTATTTTGTCACTGACAGCTATGGAAACTATTAATCTCAATGTTTCAGTAACCTCTGAAGGAAGTCGCCATATTTCAGGCTACCGCGTTTGTTCTCTTCGGATTGGGAGATTTGAAAACTACTTTTTCCGTGAGGTGACTATTTATACTTCAAGGATGCTCTAAGCCGAGACGTTGAACAATATATAAACAATGTTGGATGAAGAAAATTCAGATGAAAGTGAAAATTGTCGGCATATTCTGCCGATTGGTAGCAGCCATTGACACGTATTTTCAGCTTATTGGCTCTCCTTTTAACGGCGTAGCTAAGTTCCAGTTGTACGAACCTGGAGATGGAAACACAAAAAAAAACTAAGAGATACAGACTACAAAACAAGGAAGTCGCATCATTTCAGGAATTGAAATCCTTGAACTATTCTTGAAGGATAAATAGTCACCTCACGGGCGAAGTAGTTTCCGAATCTTCCTATCCGAAAAGAGCAAATTTTTCAGGCGGTAGCCTGAAAAATGGAGACTTGCTTGAGAGGTTCTCTGTATTTTTCAGTCGTGTTTTTGCGTTTCGATCTCCAGTTTCGTACAACTTGAAACTGGCTACGCCGTTCTGAGGAGAGCCAATAAGTTCGAAACACGTGTCAGCGGCTGCTACTTAACTTGTCAAATATTAGTTGTCAAAAAATTATCGGAAGAAAGTTATAGATATATGTATATACCTATATTCATCTTAGCTATTCTGAATAATTCAACTTTGCCACTGCAGTAATTTGTAATGTGAATTTTGTGACTGTTTTCTATATGTGAATAGTTTCTCACATATGTCGAATTAACCAATAAAATTTTCGAAAATATTCAATTTTAATATGCGATATTTTACATTATATTTGCCATTATAGACTCTACTAGTGAAGCCTGAAACTAGTGCGCCAATTCAATATGCACTTTCATTCAAAACCCATATGAATTCAAAATAGAGACGGGCCATTTGAATCATTCAGACAATATAATGACCTCACTCAAGGAAATACCAATTGTTCACGTATTAGCTGATGTTAACAATAAATGTGAGGAATTCTTGATGATTCCTCATAGATTTGATTGGAAAAGATAAGACGGGAAATATTATCTTCGAAGTCATCACCTCCTTTCATTCTTTTGTCTATCCTCATATGCAATCTACAAATGGGTCCTGCGACAATTGAGAATTTTTTAGTATCTGATACTTTCTATTATTATATCACTGATTTCGAATCTGTGATAATATAATACTGTTCGCGAGTCAGTGACAGGATTATATAACTGAATTCCTCTCAAGCAAAATCAGCGGAAACTAACATAAGAGTTCCTGAATGTCCCTACCATTTCGTGGGAAATATGAGCGACGGCAATCCTCCACACAGCATAAGAAATTATTGCAATTATTTCCACTCACCTCATAATTCGTCAGAATGTTGCTTAACCAATATCTCAAATAAAAAACCGATCAGTTTTTTTGAATTGATTTTAATTGTTTGCTGATGACTTAACCTTGTCATTGTCGAATACTGACCTGTTTTTCATAGTGAAGTTGCGTGATAAGTTAGTTATTTTCTTAAATTTACGTTGAATACGAACAAAACGGTTGCAACTTCATTTTCTGTGAGACGTTATGTTGTGAATATCGATCTTAATGATTATATGAAATTTCGTGGTGTATTCATTGATGTTGGTTTTGCATGGAAAACACGTGAGTCAACTGTCCGACCACCTCGTGGAGAATATACTTGTCCAAATAATTTAAATGAAACTGAGTTGTTTTTTGGTTTCAACTATAATTTAATCAAACATAAAAATATTGTTTCGCCAACACAGTGGCTTCATCATATGTGAATGATAAACTAAGCTGATACAATCAGCTTAATTCAATTTAGTGTCAATGTATTACATCCGAGCCACTGTCTATGCAAAACAATATTGTTTTGTTTGATATAGAATGTAAAAATGTGAAAATTGAAAAACTGCTTAGTTTTATTTAAATTATCTATTTGGATTTTCATCAAGTATCGGCCCAATCGATTAGAGATTGGTGGTAATATATTTGTCATCTGCAATGCAGTTTGCTTGGTGTCGCTCCGTGCTTTGGAATAGCGTACTTCGCGTCAGTGGAGTCACACATAAAATATGGTACCTTTACTTCTATGGGTTTGCTCTTCTGGAGCAATGGGTATTTTTGGACTTCAAAGAAGGTGTATTATACTAGTAGAAAATCTAGACTATCGATCCTGCTGCAGATAAGCATTTTCACAGCTAGAAATCCTGACGTTATCTTGCCTTTATAAAGGGTGTTTTTTTAGAGGTATAGAACTTTAAATAAAACAACGATGGATCATTCGATTGACAAGAATTTTTTTCTATTCCAAAGATAATCTTGTGGCATTACATTTCGAATATGATTTCTGGCATATGAATATCACGGCTGGCTCGAATGTAGTCCAATCTAGAAGCCAATTTTCGATGACTTTTTCCAACATTTGTTGCCGTATATCGGCAATAACACGGAAAATATTGTCTTCCACATGGTCAAGCGTTTGTGGCTTATTCGCATAGACGGTGTTGAATTCGCATGTTAAATCACAAGATCTTGGAAGCCAATTCACAGGTCCAAAACGTGAAATTCGGCGGTCACCAAACGTGTCTTTCAATCAATCGATTGTAACACGAGCTGTGTGACATGTTGCGACGTCTTCTTGAAACCACAGCTCCTGCACATCATGGTTGTTCAATTCAGGAATGAAAGAGTAAGTAATCATGGCTCTATACCGATCACCATTGACTGTAACGTTCTGGTCATCATAGTTCTTGAAGAAGTACGGACCAATGATTTCACCAGCCCATAAAACGCCAATAAAAACAGTCAGTTTTTCTGGATGTTACGGTGTTTTGACATACACTTGAGGATTAGCTTCACTCCAAATGCGGAAGTTTTGTTTGTTGACGTAGCCATTCAAGCAGAAGTGCGCTTCAACGCTAAACAAAATTAGCTTATGAAAATCGGAAACAACGGCAATCTCGTTTTGGTCCCATTCGACGAATCTACGCCTTGCTTGATAATCGTTTGGCTTCAATTCTTGCACGAGTTGGATATTATAAGCACGCAAACCAAGATCTTTCCGCAAAATCTTCCATAAAGTGGATGGACACAGATCCAATTCCTGTGCTCGATGGCGGATGGACTCATTCAACTTAGTTTGATTCATTTCAACTTAGTCGCGGAATCTTCACAACTACGCTTAGTCAGTCTCTCTCATATAGTCGAACATTTGGTATTTGGAACTCTTCGAATTGCCTAGTTTTTCTAGCCGTCGCAATCGCCTTTTTCAATAATGACATAGATGCAGCTTCTTAAGCGTCACATAGTGTAACAACAAACGCACCTTTACTCACTCAAAGAGTTTGTCCTGTGACAATTTGAGTTTCATAGGGGATTTATTTAATTGCTTCATAAGAAGTTCTTTGATTACTTGTCATTTCAGGGCACGTCATTATGTGTGTACGTCATCAGTAGCATTTCCAATTGAGTAAAGCGATGTTTATCATACACTAGCATCCCTTCAACAATAATCATAATAATGAAAGTGTGCAGAGCACCTACACCTTTGTTTTTCAACCTTTCGCACTGGAAAAGAAATTATTTTTGAATATAGGTCATTTTGCTATATTTTACGGCGGCCATGATTCTTTTTCCAAGTTCCCTTGAGAACCTAGGCTTGGTACCTCTAACAAAGTCGAAGTCGAGATATTTCGACTTGGTTTGAGTCGATTGTTGGTTAGTCATCACTTGAAGTGGTTCTTGTTTGTAGCCATTCTGCTTTCCATAAACATTCAACTCTATATGTTGCAGATAGTTTTATATCTTCCACTGTATGAAACTGTCTGCATTATTCGACGCTGATTTTGTTGCAACATCTATCTGTCAATGACCATACCATCTTTCCATCAATTCTGGTTAGTGTAAATGAAAAAGATTTCACCACCAGAGTTCTCAATTTGTTGAGGTAGATTGCTGACCTCTTTCACTATGTCATAGTTGCAATACATTCTTCGGAAATAGTGTATAGCAGATAGATAATCTGCAAACACAATTCAACTTGTCATGTGAGAATATGATCAAACTTATGGTATAATAATAATAATAATAATAATAATGATTTTTATTTCAAAGGATGCTCTAGTTAACAAACATAATGTACCAAATGAAATAACGTCAGAAAAAACAAACAAAATTAGCATTTCAACACATATTCCAGTAATCATCTAAGGAGTATGGTTCCAATTCAATTAAGAGTTTTTTAACTTTATTTTTGTATGAACTCAGTTTTTCAAATCTCTTCACACTATCCGGAAGCTTATTGAAGAATCCCACAGAAGTGTAACATGGATGTTTCTCAGAAGCAGTCAGTCTGTGCTTAGGAAAGCGGTAATTCAAGCTACGTGTGCTGTAATTGTGCATTTCGTTGCATTTATCAAATTTCTCCCTATGTTTGTGCAAAAAATGAGATTTTCCAGGATGTAATGAGCATGTACCGTCAGAAAGTTATTCTTCCGGAGATGTCCCCTGCAAGATTCTCTCCATTTGAGTCCTAAAACTGATCTGATGACTCGCCTCTGAACGCAAAAAATATCCTATATTAATGAACTGCTGCCAATAAAAATCAGCCCAAATTTCATCAAACCCTCAAAGTTTGCATAGTAAAACACTTTCAAGGAATTCCCATTGAGATATCTACTTATATCTCAATATAATATCTTTATAGTGTACGATACTGAGTTCAGTTTTTTTCCAAGTTCAATTATATGGTTATCCCAGTTCAGATGTTCATCGATGTATATTCCTAAAAACTTTATGGAATTATCTAATTTATTTTCACTATCTAATAAACTGATAGAACTCGGTGTATCAATTTTTTGTTGTTTTGTCCGAAATAGTATAGTTTTTGTTTTTTCCGTATAATGCTAAATCAACTGATATTGAGAAATTTCAGTGACACCTTCCCTGCGAATTTTACTTCAATGAAATCAAAGATGTTTTATAGCTGTTTATCATATGAGAGCTCATTCTCAACTAGCAACTAATATCAAAAATAATATTTTGTTTTATTTCACGGAAAGTAATAATAATCTCTGAATAATGAAACCCAAACTTCTAGACGATGTTACTACTGAAATCTGATACTGAATCAATTCTATTTAAAAAAAAAAAATTAATTCACTCAGTTTGTAATATTTTCATTGATTACGCAGTCTTCCAATATAAAATAGATATAAAATGTTTCGAAATTCGTGTACTGTGTATTTTCTAGGTAACTTTCTTCATTACTAAATATGTATGATACAAATACAACAAACAATTTGACTACTTCTGAAACACCACGATATACATGTTTTTCAAATTTTATGTAAAAAATATATAGGAAAGATAGATCATAACGTAGAAGATATGAAGATATAACCCGTCTTTGCACTTTGTATTACTTTTCGCAATTTAAGATTCGGTGGATTGTTTGTTTATTCACTAAAAATAACATGAGTTCTTAGGCAAATAATTCTGAGCAAACATTTCGTAAGATGTAGATAGATATCCTAGCATTTCCGAGAAAACATAATTATTGATTGAAAGCATATAATCGTAAGTCGGCAACCTGTTAGATTGAAGTTAGATTGGCCTCAATTAATTCTTCAAAACATCAAAAGAATTTTCATTTATCTTAGAATTATATTTTTCTAATGTTATTTCCATCTCGAGGAAAATTGGAAAATTAACGTGTTTGATCTCGAAACATGTATGTACTCATAATGACCGTGTTCGATTGAAATCATATATGTCTTTCAGAAATGTGCTTAATAGATGGAGAATTATTTTTTCATAGAGTGGTTTTGAATGAAAGTAGAAATATGGAATCAAGAAACGGAAAGAAGCGTCAAAAAACGAATAACATATTTAGTTGAGAATTACTGTCAACATTCATGAAACTAAGCAGTACATATAAAACGCTCGCTGAAACAATTATCCGATCTTCAGACTTGTGCCGCTTGGAATATTAGATACACGAAATTTTCAATTTTTCATCTTGATTTGGAAAGATTCTTCATCTCATTACTTTTGTTGCTAACGGATATAGGTCCGAAGATTCTAAGTCAATATCACGAATGATTTTTGTGAACTCTTATATCAATCCGCATTGAATGAATTAAAATTTGACAGGAGCTGTCGAAAAAATTGTGCACTGAGTTGTCAACCAGTTCAAAGCGATATTTTTATAACGGCGACTTTCAACCAGTGACTTTGTGGTTTTCTTTATTACCAGCGACTTTATTTTTCGCCGAGCGGTTAAATTGATCTCTATTATAAAAATTTCTGATTCAGAAGAATCTTCCATGTCACAAAAATGTTCAATTAGTTCTGGGATAATTTTTGGAATATACTTTGAGAGGCAAAGCTCAGTGAAATAACAGAAATTATAACAGAAATAAAAGAATTTACGAATTTTGCGAAATTTACTGGTTTTCAAATTCATTTTCATATTTTCATTTCACAACGTTGCAAGGAACTCTATATATCATTAGTGGTCATCGATTTTCGGGCATTATCTTCAATAGTTGAACACTAAATGTATATTCCAAATGATTAGATCTACATTAGTTCAGAAATTCTAAAATTTCAATATTTTTCATTGATGGATTGACCGGTACTTGATGAAAATCTGAATACGTAATTTAAATGAAACTGAGTAGTTTTTTGATTTTCATTACAAATCAGTTAAATATAACAACATTGTTATGTTAATTCAGTTAAAAATAACGATATTGTATAACAATATTAAAGCCACTGTGTTGGCGAAACAATATTGCTGTATTTAACTGAATTATAGTAAAAAACAAAAAAATACTTAGATCTATCAAAAATAACGAACTCAAAGAAATCTGATCCTTCGCAGGTTCTTAGTCTTTCAGAATTTCGATATTCATGTTTCCATTCTGAGAAAAATGAATTCTCAGGAGTTATGAAAGTTTTAATAGAAATAATGTTTTGAAGATTTTTGCGAAACATATCTCAGAAAGCTTTCATATTGATTTACCTCAAACAGTCAAAAATTCATTCAGATTCTCGAATAAACACAAGATGATAAAGTTTCAGGAACAAAGAAGGTTATTTGATATTCACCTAAAAGCAAGCATGAAGGGTATCCACCTTTTTTGAATATATATTCTTTCAAGATATCTATTTCTCAATTAAGGTTTGCGGCAAACAAATTCAAAGTGAATGATGAAAAACTCAGAATATAAGCTTTGTTCGCGGTAAGGATTCTGAACCGATTCAGAACTAATTCATAACTGATTCGGGATTGATTTAATACGCATGCTCGGTTATGAACTGGTTCGGAATTATTTCGACCCGCGAACGATTTTAGCTATAGTTTAGGGAATTTCCAAATTACGGTTGTTCTCATCGAATAATATGCCGTATACCGCTTGCAATACAACAATGCAACAATACAATAACACATTATTCTATGGAAGTCGACTTATAAGTAAGCAACCATTTTCCAATTTATTTACTTTCGAAAGCACAAGATAGCAAGATACGTTTAGTCATTCAGTGATAATAAGATTTCAGAAATGTCCCAACAACCAGTAGATAGTTATAAATACACCCACCAAAACACTCTTCTTCTCTTGGAATTGTATAATAAAATAATTATTCTAAGAATTATATTTAATGCAGGCAAACTAAAATTAAGTAAAAGAAGAAACTTACGTTGAAAACCTACACATTTTTTTTTTTTTTATATAACAGCCGTTTACATATGTTTCAAGGTTATTGCCTATCGTCAGAACGGCGTAGTTCAAGTTAAAGATGAAAGTACTTGAAGAGATATATAAAAAATTAATATATAAAACACGAAACACAGTTTCGTACACGTTTTATACACCCAAAACATTTGGGAAGAGTCAACACAACGTTGCAGACGACAATGAAATACCGTCCGGCTATTATGAGACTTTTATAGCTTCTGGAACTACCCAGATAATCTTAACGATAAAATAATTATTCTAAGAATTATATTTAATGCAGGCAAACTAAAATTAAGTAAAAGAAGAACCTTACGTTGAAAACCTACACATTTTTTATATAACAGCCGTTTACATATGTTTCAAGGTTATTGCCTATCGTCAGAACGGCGTAGTTCAAGTTAAAGATGAAAGTACTTGAAGAGATATATAAAAAATTAATATATAAAACACGAAACACAGTTTCGTATACGTTTTATACACCCAAAACATTTGGGAAGAGTCAACACAACGTTGCAGACGACAATGAAATACCGTCCGGCTATTATGAGACTTTTATAGTTTCTGAACTACCCAGATAATCTTAACGATAAAATAATTATTCTAAGAATTATATTTAATGCAGGCAAACTAAAATTAAGTAAAAGAAGAAACTTACGTTGAAAACCTACACATTTTTTTATATAACAGCCGTTTACATATGTTTCAAGGTTATTGCCTATCGTCAGAACGGCGTAGTTCAAGTTAAAGATGAAAGTACTTGAAGAGATATATAAAAAATTAATATATAAAACACGAAACACAGTTTCGTACACGTTTTATACACCCAAAACATTTGGGAAGAGTCAACACAACGTTGCAGACGACAATGAAATACCGTCCGGCTATTATGAGACTTTTATAGTTTCTGAACTACCCAGATAATCTTAACGATAAAATAATTATTCTAAGAATTATATTTAATGCAGGCAAACTAAAATTAAGTAAAAGAAGAAACTTACGTTGAAAACCTACATTTTTTTTTTTTTATATAACAGCCGTTTACATATGTTTCAAGGTTATTGCCTATCGTCAGAACGGCGTAGTTCAAGTTAAAGATGAAAGTACTTGAAGAGATATATAAAAAATTAATATATAAAACACGAAACACAGTTTCGTATACGTTTTATACACCCAAAACATTTGGGAAAGTCAACACAAGTCAACACAACGTTGCAGACGAACCCAAAAGTCATCATAATAGCCGGACGGTATTTCATTGTCGTCTGCAACGTTGTGTTGACTCTTCCCAAATGTTTTGGGTGTATATAAAACGTGTATACGAAACTGTGTTTCGTGTTTTATATATTAATTTTTTATATATCTCTTCAAGTACTTTCATCTTTAACTTGAACTACGCCGTTCTGACGATAGGCAATAACCTTGAAACATATGTAAACGGCTGTTATATAAAAAAAAAAAAATGTGTAGGTTTTCAACGTAAGTTTCTTCTTTTACTTAATTTTAGTTTGCCTGCATTAAATATAATTCTTAGAATAATTATTTTATCGTTAAGATTATCTGGGTAGTTCCAGAAGCTATAAAAGTCTCATAATAGCCGGACGATATTTCATTGTCGTCTGCAACGTTGTGTTGACTCTTCCCAAATGTTTTGGGTGTATAAAACGTATACGAAACTGTGTTTCGTGTTTTATATATTAATTTTTTATATATCTCTTCAAGTACTTTCATCTTTAACTTGAACTACGCCGTTCTGACGATAGGCAATAACCTTGAAACATATGTAAACGGCTGTTATATAAAAAAATGTGTAGGTTTTCAACGTAAGTTTCTTCTTTTACTTAATTTTAGTTTGCCTGCATTAAATATAATTCTTAGAATAATTATTTTATCGTTAAGATTATCTGGGTAGTTCCAGAAGCTATAAAAGTCTCATAATAGCCGGACGATATTTCATTGTCGTCTGCAACGTTGTGTTGACTCTTCCCAAATGTTTTGGGTGTATAAAACGTATACGAAACTGTGTTTCGTGTTTTATATATTAATTTTTTATATATCTCTTCAAGTACTTTCATCTTTAACTTGAACTACGCCGTTCTGACGATAGGCAATAACCTTGAAACATATGTAAACGGCTGTTATATAAAAAAATGTGTAGGTTTTCAACGTAAGTTTCTTCTTTTACTTAATTTTAGTTTGCCTGCATTAAATATAATTCTTAGAATAATTATTTTATCGTTAAGATTATCTGGGTAGTTCCAGAAGCTATAAAAGTCTCATAATAGCCGGACGATATTTCATTGTCGTCTGCAACGTTGTGTTGACTCTTCCCAAATGTTTTGGGTGTATAAAACGTGTACGAAACTGTGTTTCGTGTTTTATATATTAATTTTTTATATATCTCTTCAAGTACTTTCATCTTTAACTTGAACTACGCCGTTCTGACGATAGGCAATAACCTTGAAACATATGTAAACGGCTGTTATATAAAAAAATGTGTAGGTTTTCAACGTAAGTTTCTTCTTTTACTTAATTTTAGTTTGCCTGCATTAAATATAATTCTTAGAATAATTATTTTATCGTTAAGATTATCTGGGTAGTTCCAGAAGCTATAAAAGTCTCATAATAGCCGGACGATATTTCATTGTCGTCTGCAACGTTGTGTTGACTCTTCCCAAATGTTTTGGGTGTATAAAACGTATACGAAACTGTGTTTCGTGTTTTATATATTAATTTTTTATATATCTCTTCAAGTACTTTCATCTTTAACTTGAACTACGCCGTTCTGACGATAGGCAATAACCTTGAAACATATGTAAACGGCTGTTATATAAAAAAATGTGTAGGTTTTCAACGTAAGTTTCTTCTTTTACTTAATTTTAGTTTGCCTGCATTAAATATAATTCTTAGAATAATTATTTTATCGTTAAGATTATCTGGGTAGTTCCAGAAGCTATAAAAGTCTCATAATAGCCGGACGGTATTTCATTGTCGTCTGCAACGTTGTGTTGACTCTTCCCAAATGTTTTGGGTGTATAAAACGTATACGAAACTGTGTTTCGTGTTTTATATATTAATTTTTTATATATCTCTTCAAGTACTTTCATCTTTAACTTGAACTACGCCGTTCTGACGATAGGCAATAACCTTGAAACATATGTAAACGGCTGTTATATAAAAAAATGTGTTTCAACGTAAGTTTCTTCTTTTACTTAATGCTGCTTGTCGTAACACCCTATAGCACACTCACTTGGAACGACCATATTGAAACCAACTAAAAGGAAAACTTTGTAGTACCTACTCTACTATTTTTGCTTACACGAATGAGAACTATAACGAGCATCAGCACCTCAAGAATAACATACTTCTTTCTTTTTAATTCATTTTTGAATGACGGCGTTGTCGTGTGGGTGCAAATTGTACCAATGCCTTGGTAGTTTTCAGATTGAAGAAAAAGGAAATTCGAATAATGACAGGCGTTACTTACGTGGAATCATGCACACCATTATTTATAAAATACAGGATAATGCTATTGCCTGCATTGTGGATATATAACGTCTCGTAGAAATACATAGGCATGTATATACGTTAAACAAACAGTCTGATCTACTCAACTACAATACAAGAGGTGCAAATAATATCCGATCAAATGAATATCATCTGACTAAATGAAAAAAAAAGTGGAGCACTCAGGAACTGCCGCAGTAAAGTTATTGCATAGCATTTTTTATCAACTTATGCAATTGTAATTATTTTTTAATTTCCTATTTTAGCAGTATTTTTCTTTCTTTGATATTAATCCAAGTTTTTTCTTCGATATTGATTCAACTCACCCTTTTTGGTCGTGGTGACCCATAAGGAAATTGATTTTTTTTGTTTTATTGAATGAATGAGAAGTTAATATCGTTTAAAAGATTTTTATCATCTCACAATACCTGTAGGTTATTCAGGAATTTTTATCATTGATCAGTAGGTTTGTGGCAACTGAAATAAGATACATAAGTTTGAGACTTGATATTCTCTGAATATCCGGAAACTACCGCGTCAATGCTGGTCCCATATTTTGTTGTGGGTTTTTGTGGGTCATTATTCATTTTCAAATTCAATTTTTCTGAAAGAAAAGTTGTGTTGTCAACCGCTATGATTTTTTATCAGCGAAGTTGATGTTGAACTTGCCACCCAAGATGAGTGGAAATTTACTACCATTTGTACCAAGTATTTTCGACTCTCCTTCAGTGTACTCCAGTAAAGTGCGGTGAATAAATGCTCTACCTCATCCAATTTTGAATTCGGAGAAATGTAAATTGCTACCATGACTATGTGTAGACCATTTCGAAGTTTGCATAAGCACGCAAAATATCTCCAAGAAATGAGCGCCTTTGGAGTAATATTCGGAGCGTATTCGGAGTAATTATGTTAATAACATTATTATTATTATTTTGGTGAATAGCTACCCCACTTTTTGGAACAGTATCTCCTTTGAATTGAATAATACAATTGAAATTAGGTATTTCATTCGGATTATCATGCGCCATGCAAGTTTCGGTATGCATACACGCTAAGCGAACGCTCGGCCTAGCTACATGTTTGGAGAAGTGGGGGGGGGTGTTAGGTTTTATTTTCGTTACGAGATTTCTAGATTCGATCACCGCTCAAAGCCCGCGATAAAAGCTTTGCAATAGCTTAAAACCTAAATTGTAAATTGATTAAAATTTATACAATATCTTACCTTATCATTTCAAAGAGCTTTCTTTCAATAAATTCAAAATGAACATGAATAAATATCTTGTGAGATTTCGCTTCTATTGTATCAAAGGATATTCAAAGCACTTCTAGGCTTCAATGTGAACATCATCACCACATTTGCATGAACATGTATCAATTTTTCACATTATATGTATTCTTCTTTTTCACTTGTATAAGATTATACTTATTATCTTTATTTGTTACTACTTAATATGATTTGCTATTTTATGTCACTATTATTCTTGGGAGAGTGAAAGAATGATTCGTCAAACTGCTACCATTCCTAAGAAAAAAAATTCCTCTGCAATGAAGAATACTCAAATGTGTTCTGAAGTTCATTCAAAATCTGAAATATTCAAAATGCATAAGTACTTTCAACATGACTCTGAATAACTTACTGAACAAATCTGTTAATATATATAGTGAACTATTTGATATACTGAAAAATGTATCATTATGAATGTATTATTATATTATGAACGGAATATACAATATATATGTTACAGAAAATGTGATATATTAAATATAAGACTTCATTTTTAATAATTTTTATTATTGGCTTCACAACAGGGAATTAATTCAGAATCAACTTTCAAAAATTGGGTTTTCCAATTATTTTTCATTCTCAATTAGTTTCCACTATCTTCAACTATTTCAAAATTCCTCTTATCTACAGATTACGGGTACTGCACATTACTTCCTCTATCGGTTTGAAGCTTGATAAGAAATGTCCAGTAAAAGGTAAAATGAATGTGAGTTATTCCCGTTATCAGAAAGCAATTTCATCAACACTTTCCGTTTATTCTGTTCAGTCATAATATTCTAGTGCTTCCTTATTGTGAAATCATTCATGAAGTTTATTATGTAATCAGTAATACATTACATAATACTTCGGTTTGAAGATTAAGCTTGAATGTTGAAATGAAGGTATGTACAGACATACTCATATTTTATATTATTCAATTTTGAAATATTTTAGTGACAATCAGAGTTTGTTTACTCATATTAACCCCATGCCCCCGAGATTCGAACCCAGATATCCCTAGTGAGGATCATTCACACTTTCCATTGGGCTAGATAGACGACCTAGAAACAGAACTTAGCATCGTAACGTTGTCGCGTAATAATTGTTTGTTATGCATCAATTCATATTGGTATGTTGACATACCTCATGTCAACAAACACCAAGGTATGGTGTGATATTACATCGTCGCTATATTGTCCATGAAACATGCTTCTTCCTTCTTCATACTGAGAGAGTTAACATTTTTACAATTCCTTTGTGGTTGCTGTCACTATTTTTGTCACTATTTGACTGTCATCACTTCTGTAGCTAAAGTGATAACAGGAAAACATTTTCTTCAATTCATTTAATTTTTGTCCTCTGCAGCAAGTTCTGCTCAATTATTTTACTGCTTGTTTCAATTCCAATAGTCGGATTGTTGTGTGTTTTCTCACTAAAGTAACGGTTCATTGAACTATTATAGATTCTTTCATTTACTCCTAATCAAACGCACCAGTCCACACATGATAACAAATGGTGCAACATGAGTAGGTATCATCAACCCACGTGTTCAATCACCGATAATCTTCGCAACGCCCCGATTTTTACTATGTGACGCTGTCTCCCAGAATCTTGAGAAGATCAGTAGTCGAACGACATAGCGACCTAATACGCTTTCGGCTCAATGGAGCTGGTGGGTTCGATGCCAACGTGTTCTTCGCACAAGCATAACGTGCTTTTGAAAGAAAAACTAGCACTCAAAGAATACTCTGTTATAAAAAAAAACAGATCAGTGCTACGATACAAAGTTTGATTCTCTGTCTTTATGCATCTCTAGTAGAAACTGTGAATAGTTCACTCCACAACAGGAGATATTCATTTAATTTTCAATGAAATACTAAAATATTCCGTTCATTTAGTATATAAAGTTTTCGAATACAGGTCAATGTTCTTTAGAGGTAACGAAGATTTTATCGAAGAGGCTAAATTATCCATACTCCCAAAAAGACAAGCTTAGCCGAAAGAAATATAACCTTCCAGTGACCCCTCTTCTATAATGAACGACTGAGAACTGTAAACTCTCAAATCGATTTATAAGTGACATGTTATCGAAAAATATAGTTACTGTTATTCGATGAATTAGAGAAATTCAATGGAATTAAACTCAAATATTTCGATCTTTATGTATGGAAAATTTTCGAACACAGGTCAATCTGCAATTGAGGTAACGAAGATATTATCGAAGAAGCTGAATTATCCACACTCCAAAAAAGACAAGCTTAGCAAATAGAAAACTAACCTTCCTTTTTTATAATAAACGACTGGGAACTGAGAAGTGTCAAACCGATTTATCCGTGAAGTGTTGAAAAATATTTTAAAAATAAATTGAAAAATATAGGTTCTGTTATTCGATGAAATTGAGAAATTCGTTGAAATTAAACTCAAATATATATGGACAGTTTTCGAACACAGGTCAATCTTGAATTGAGGTAACGAAGATATTATCGTAAAAGCTGAACTATTCAAACTTCAAAAAAGACAAGCTTAGCAAACAAAAATCTAATCTTCCTTTTCTATAATAAACGACTGAGAACTGGGAACTCTAAAATCGATTTAGTAGTGACGTTTTATCAAAAACTAAAACTGTTATTCGATGAAATAGAGAAATTTAATGAAATTGAACTCAAATATTTCGTTCTTTGTGTATGGACAGTTTTCGAACACAGGTCAGTCTTGAATTCAGGTAACGAAGATATTATCCAAGAAGCTAAATTATCCAAACTTCAAAAACGACAAGCTTAGCAAACACAAATCTGATCTCCTTTTCTATAATAAACGACAGAGAACTGGGAACTCTCAAATCGATTTATTAGTGACATGTTATTGAAAAATATAGGTACTGTTTTTCGATGAATAAGAGTAATTTAATGAAATTAAACTCAAATAATTCGATCTTTATATATGGAAAGTTTTCGAAAACAGGTCAATCTTGAATTGAGGTAACGAAGATATTATCGAAGAAGCTAAATTATCACAATTCAAAAAAGACAATCTCAGCCAATAGAAATCTAATTTTTTTTTTTATAAAACGACTGAGTACTGAGAACTCTCAAACCGATTTATTCGTGACTGTTATTGAAAAATATAGGTTCTGTCATCCGATGAATTTGAGAAATTTAGTGGAATTAAAGCGAAGAATAAAAAAAAGAGTCTCTCTCTTCTCTTTCTTTAAAATTTTTTTAACTGATTGATGATTCGGTGATCTCTTAGTGAAACAGGATATGAATGAAATTGCATTAAAGAAATATTTTGATCAAATTACTTCATACAACTTCTTAGAATTGAGCAACCTCACAACACAAGTTTTGAGAACTTAGCGATTTAAAACATTTTTGAAAACACCAAGTGTTTATCAATTTGCAAAGTCTAGATGCACGAAAAAACAATTTTACCTGAATCAGATTTCTGATTTTTAATTGATGAAACTATTACTCGAAGAGAATGAATATTCATAATTAACCAACATTGATAATATTATCCGAATATATTTCATTCATTAAAGTAATGATGATGCGTTTTTTTGAGTACCTTCTACTTCAACATCGGATGATAGGAAAACGATGGAAGATTCCTACAAAAACAGATGATTGTAGCTTATTAGCTTCACATTAATGTGAAGTTACGTTTCGCTCTCAATGAGAAATACGTGGAGACCAATAGAAACAGAGAATATCGAACTGGTATTGAATGGGTAGAAACCAATAAATAACAAAAATTAGTTCATTATCATCAATCAATCACCAAATAATTGAAAAATTGCGGATTGAAACAAAATCGAAGAATTAAATATAATATACTACTAGGCATTATGTTCCTGTTACTCAACACAAGGCATTGCAAGTAAAAAAGTATGTTTTCAATTCGTTGCGAAGAGACAACTGGTTTTCCATTTTTAGTGAAAATTCTGCCAGAGAACATGCTACATCGATAGAGAGCTTGATTTCGAATGGCAAGTTAATTTGTAAAAATGCGCAGAGTGTGCTCTTTCCTTTTCAACAAATCCCTTTTTTCTTCAAGATATAACGTTTTTCGAAAGGATGCTCACTGAAAGCATGTTCATATATATTTTTTTGAATGACACGCAGGTTTCACGTATCTCTTGGTGAAATATTATTTTAAAAACTATAATATTAAAAATTAACACACTTGACTTAAGTTTAAGAGTATACAATAATACTGGATTAATTTTGTATACTCTTGATTACATATAAATATAATTTTGATTTCATGGTTGAAAAACGGCTTATCTCGATTTTCGTCAAAACTACAAATCCTGTTCAAATAATTGATTTGGAAAGTTGTAACTGACAACTTCTGTGTTTTTAATCTTCAATTCGAAAAATTCAAATACCAAGTAATCAAGTTTTTCGTTTTTCATTTCTATTTTTTTCAAAAACAAAATTTTATTTATAATAAAACAATTGTTAAACTGATTTACACATATATTAAAAATAATACTGCATGACGTACGTTTCGATGAGATTCACCTTTTTCAAATGCTACGTGCAGACTAATGACAATTTCTCGAATACATAAAATATATAAACTTAAATACTATTTAAGTATTATATATTTAAGTATTATTTATTTATTATGTATTTAAGTTTATATATTGTATGTATTCGAGAAATTGTCATTAGTCTGCACATAGCATTTGAAAAAGGTGAATCTCATCGAAACGTACGTCATGCAGTATTATTTTTAATATATGTGTAAATCAGTTTATCAATTGTTTTATTATGTTTATCGATTTACATCAAGTATCGGCCTCATCAATTATTAAAATTTTATTTCGCGAGAACTGGTGAAAACTCACTTTTTTCTACCAAAATGTACGTTCAATTTCAAAATGCATACAATTGTTGAATATTGTAGTTTCAAATCATTGAAGAACAAAATTGGTTTGCTTCTTCATTATTATTTTCACTCATATTCACCTCATCTTCAAATTGAGATCAGTTGGAAACTATAGTTGAAATAACTTACCTGTACTCGTGAGGACATATCCAAAATATCGATATATTTGCACGATATATCGATTAAACTTTACAATAAATTATATCGGAAGATATATGGATAAATTTTTCAAATAAATCCAATGGACGATGAATCTACTCTGTGATAGTTCTATTCGAATGGGAGATAATAATAGAAACTTGTCTAAAAATCACTGACTGAACAATTTTTTATTCGACTAGTTTCGCCTTTTGCGACATTATCAAGAATGGCATTATCCATTCTTGATAATAATAATAATAATAATAATAATAATAATTTTATTACATCCATTTAGACATTTTGAAATGTATTGGACACGTCAGGTTAAACTAATAATATTCCTAAGTAAATTCATCAGCCAGGTACTCACCAACACTATAATATCCTTTGTTGAGTAGTACCGACTTTAAAACTCTCCTAAACCTGACAAGGCCAAGACTCCTCAGCCCCAGCGGTAAGTGATTGTACAATTTGATACACTGATAGGCTGGTGATTCTTCAAACCTGGCTGTACCATGTTTAGGAATGAACAATAATTCTGTATGCCTAGTATTATAACAGTGGAAACTATTTAACTTTGTGAATCTTTTTTCATGGAGTTTAACATGCATCAGACATTTATAAATATAAATACAAGGAGTAGTCAAAATTTCCTTCTCAATAAACAAAAGCCTACAAGAGTCGCGCGGTTTAAGTTTGAAAATCATCCGTAGTATACGCTTCTGTGAAATGAAAATTCTACGACTATCAGCTGAATTACCCCAAAGCAGAATATTATAGGTAATATGGCTATAAACTAAAGCATAATAAACTTCCATCACATAATTAAGGTGCAAACAATCCTTGATTCTGTTTATTGCATAGAACGCTGAATTCAATTTTTTATTTAACGCAGCTATATGCACAGACCACTTCATATCATGATCAAGGAAAACTCCTAAGAATTTAACATAAGCATTTGATTCAACTTCATCATTTTTAAATGGGATTATTAATTTTCGATCCAAAGTGCTATGACTGAAATACAGACACTCAGTTTTACTGATGTTCAACATCAGAGCATTTGTCCAGCACCATTTACTCCTATTAGATATGTAACTTTCAAGCCAGTTCAGAAATATGCCTCGGAAGCCAAGATTGTACAATTTATTAAGGATGAAATCAAAGATCAAACAATCAAATGCTCGCGTCAAGTCAAAAAATAGCCCTGCAACATATAAGCCACAGTCTAAAGATTCGTGAATAAACTCAACATATTCAACAACCGCTGATTCAGTGGATCTGCCAGCCCTAAAACCGTGTTGACAATTGGCAATTCTATTAAACTTGTTTAAATATTTCATCATTCGGTCAAAAACAATTCTTTCCATAATTTTAGAAAAAACACTTAAGATTGAAATCGGGCGATAATTCGCTATTTCAAGAGGATCATTTTTCTTATGTACAGGTATAACAGTAGCTGTCTTAAACATGTAAGGAAATATGCCAGAAGAGATCGATAAATTCATCAAGCAAGACAACGGTTTTGAAATGGCTTTAGAAATATATTTCACTAATTTTGCAGAAATAGAGTCCATGCCAGTACTTTTAGTATTTTTAAGAAGTCTTATGGCATCAATCACATCAACGTCTAATACTGGTAGAAAGAAAAAGTATTATCCGCCATTCGCGAGACAGTACAAGAATGCGATAGTGAGTTACCGTAATGATTCATCAAGCTACGTCTGCTTATATTAGAGAAATATTTGCAAAAGGCTGAAGCTAATTTTTTGGGTTCCGAACATAAGGAATCATTTATTTGTAGCTTAATTGCTTTATTCTTACTTGATGATCTGCCACTCTTACGGCTCACAATGTTCCACACGGTTTTGTTTATATTACTAGAGTTGTCGATAAGATTTTCATGAAATTTTAATTTAGCTTGTTTAAGAGTAGCATTATAACGAGTTTTGGCAAGTTTATATAGATCTATGGAGTTTTCAGTTCTTATATTGCTATACAACCAGTAAAGGTCTTTCATATTTCGGCTAGCCTGCTTAACTTCCGAAGTTATCCAGAGCGCCTTCGATTTTTCATGCACTTTTATTGCTTTTTTCGGACAACACTGGTCAATTAAGTCTTGAATCACTTTCATAAAACAGTGGAACCCATCATCCACATTCGTACATTTATACACATCACTAAAGTTCACTTCAGAGATTGAGTTTAATAGTCTATCAAGATTTCCTAGGGAAATGTCGCGGTAGACATACTGTTTTTTTGGGTTCAAGGTGTTCATCTGGACAGCCACCAAGAAAGCATTCCAGAAAGATTGCCTTATGGTCGCTGAAATGAGTTTCAACAGTATCATCCACCAGAACATGAAGGCTACTATTTGCCAGAATGTAATCAATTTGTGAAGTTGTAGTTTGACTTTTCACATTAGTAAAGACCCTGGTTGGTTTATCCGTAGTTACCTTGAGGTCATAGCATTCAATGAGATCCTGAAGATACTGTTTTTCAGTTGATTGATTCTTAATGTAATCAATATTCAGATCACCACAGATAAAAACGAAATCAATATTTTGAATGCAACGTTGTAAGACATAGGTTAGTCTCTGCAGTAGTAGTTCCAAATTACCAGATGGTGGTCTATAAATACTGACTACAATTACATTTTCATTACTGAAAACGAATCTGATAGCACAGCATTCACAGTGCATTTCCACTGTTAGGTCTAATACACCTACAATACTGAAATCTATATTACTTTTGATATAAATCGAGGTACCACCATGTATTTTTTCTGTTCGGCAAAAAGCAGCAGCCTTTTTATAGCCATTTAATGTTGCAAAAGATATATTAAACTCATTGCACCAATGCTCTGATATACAGAGGACATGAGGATTGTAAGTAGGTAGGAAGACATCTAGAAGTTCAAGCTTATTGTTTTTACCTTGTACATTTAGCTGCATGATCTTAAATGTAGGATTGAATACTTCTGCTAGCTGGTACATGAAGCATAGATGAATTTGCTAAGGATTGTTGGGTATTACCTTTTTCCGATGGAAAAAATGGTGTACGCTTGCATGAATTGGCCAGTTTTCTGCATTCAGAGCTTTTTCATACTCGGACTCAGGAATGATAACTTTGAAAGAGGCATAGCTTTCAGGATATTTCGAGACTAGAGATTCACATTTAACAGCCGAAAATATTTTTTTTAGGAAGGTTTGCAGTTCCTCAGATGTAGTGTTAGGGTTTAAGTTTGAAACATGAAGCATTTTGGATTTTTCAATACCTTTTATGGTTGAATCACCATAATAATGAATAAAGGCGAAACAAAAAGGCGAAAACCAGTAAAAGGCGAAACTAGTCGAATAAAGATTTGTTCAGTCAGTGATTTATAGACAAGTTTTTATTATTACCTCTCATTTAATTTCTTACATATTTCCATTGTGTGTTTTTTTCTGTAAATCTTAATGTCTTTTGCAATTACAGCTAGTAGTTTCACAATTTACAGGCATAACTCCCAACATATAGAATTTATATTCATTACGGACGTTTTTCGCAAATCTTTCAAATTCAATAACATAACTTAATCAAACTCCGTCACGCCCCTTCTACTGAATAACAGACGGCACCTTAAACAACCAAAAAATTTCAGTTTTGGGTTTATCATTAGAATTGACAATAGGCAGATAAATTTACATTCTTACGAAAAGTGGCTGTGTTTATGGCGAAACGAAGTCTTCCTCCGAAAAGTTTTCGTCAATTTCCTTCGTCGTGTTTTCCCAGAAACGCAGGAAAAGTTTCCTATCCAATGTCGAACGGCAGAACATACAAAGTAGATTTCACGCTTTGATTGACACGGAACATGCTAAGAAAAACACACTGCTACCTCACTTCAAAAGTCATTCAAAATAAAATATGGAATTTATCTGAATGGCGGAAATGTTTTCTTTCAATTTGAATACAGAAATTCACTGTGCGGGCACATTTTATAGAAATATGTGACAAGAGTGAAACGAATTATTCTGACTTTGTTCACTGACATTTCAATAATTTCCGTTCAAAATTTATTTGGAATCAATCCGTTTCATATGTTTGTATGACCAAGTAGGAAGAAATGAATCTGTCATTTTTAGTTCATTTTCTGGTATGTGAAATTATATCCTAAAGAAATGTTTCGACGAATTTTTCTGATGTATTCGAAATTTTGAGAATATCCCTAAACGGTGAGGATCACGATAATCTGAGGCATTTGATAAATTTTTGTTTTTATAAACTGGATGAGAAACACTTGGCTTTCCGGGAGTTACTCTTATTTAAATCATGAAAATGCTCAAGTTTAGAAAATATTATTAATACCGTGAAGCAGTACGCAAGAAGCAATATCATTATCGAAAATTGAGACTAGTGTTCTTTATTCAATATATGAGAATTATTTAATACCGTAATCCATAAAAACAATTAGCAACCTTAAGGTATTCAAGCGTAAATTAGCTAAGTTCGTTATAAACATATAATTGTAAATAATGTATTTTGAACCTGAATGTATGTATGATTTTGTAATAGCTAATGCTGAAATGAATATTATTATTATTGAAAAAATATATATTAAATTCCACCAAGAGATCAACGAGTATTTAATCAATTTTCAATGAGCTGTAAATGATTTTAAGATAAACATTATTCTATGATGATTCAATTTTTATTTTTCTAAATTTGGGCTAATTAGAAGAAATAAATCAAGATGTCAAGAGAATTCGCTCATGGTATGGCATATCTCAGCTATTTTAGTTTAGCGAATTATTTCTAAAATAATAGTCTGGTTATTATTGTACGAAGAAATTGAGTAAAACACTCCTTTTTTTCAAAAAGCTCTGGAGTTTAATTCAACTTTTCGTCACGTAGTCTCATACTCTTCTGTGTAGGACGGCAGGAATAAAATATTATTAAATTTTGAGTTGCTACACATTTGAACTGTATTCAATTCAACACTCCTTACGAAATCTCAAAAGTCCAAATTACGATTTCTTTAGGTACGAATTTCAGAAATGTTCATTAGCTGAAAATGTTCATTGAAATGAAAATGAATACTGACACTAACATTCACTATTCAGTGATTGAAATTTTTATACATTTCAGTTCGTTGTTCTGTTTTTTCACAAGCTTTCAAATGAATATGATTCGGAGTCTTGCAAAGAGTTCAATAACTTGAGTATATATATATATATATATATATATATATATATATATATATATATATATATATATATCTTGAAATTGATTTATTGCCTGTTTGAGGTATTTATTTGTTTATTTCTGTTGACGTTTCGTTGTTATATTACAACTTTGTCAAAACTAATGAATGATTGAATTTATGAGTTACTATGGATATCAAATGTCAAACTTAATTTTTAGAAAAATCAAATTAGTTTTTTTGTATATTCACTTATTGATTTTCATTATCAGAGGAATATTTCTGGCTCAGCATTCGCTTCGGAAGTTTTAGTCTTCTTCACCATGAGGAAACCTCTGAAAAACTCATGGTAACTCATAAATTCAATCATTCATTAGTTTTGACAAAGTTGTAATATAACAACGAAACGTCAATAGAAATAAACTTTTTCATATTAAAAAGCCTGTTAATGCTAAAAACTTTCAAAATAAATATATATATATATATATATATATATATATATATATATATATATATATATATATATATATATATATAACAATTTTATTCGTACTTTATTACGTACGTATAATTCATACGTACTTCATTACGCTACAAATTGAAGCAATGTTCAAACTTTGACAACCGATCTACTGATCCTTGATTTCGAATTCAACTCACTCGAAAAATCATAAAAATATAAGATTTTTTCGAGTTATAGTCAATATCTAGAGGGTTTATTGAAGGCTCAATATAATTCGATCAGTATTCACATATGGATAGACATATTAACAACCAATTCATACCTTTTAATTAGTTAGCATCTGTTTTTTTCATTTGCATTCTAGTTTCCTTAATTTCAATATGTCAGATTTTCATTCTTCATTATTTTATTAGTATTGTTCCTATAGCCTAGTGTAGACAGTGAAGATGACTCACTAGGGAAATATGGGTCGAATCCCTAAAAGAGCATGGACACGTCTGCATGTGAAATGAGTTTTCGTGGTTATAACATTGTTATTATCAACTTGGTAATGTAGAAAGATTACGAGTCCAAAAACTGATTCATAATTTTTTCTATTCTTATTGAGAATATTATGATTATACTGCGGAGAGGCAGCTGGAATTTTAGTATGAAACTGTTCAGAAGTATATCTTCAAAATTATACATAATTATGCTCATATTTCTGCTCAATTAAATGAGTAGTCCTCTTTATAAAATTCGGTCCTACTCATGTATATTAAAGTACCTACATTATTTGAAAAACTTCCCCTGAATTTGTTGGCTAAATGTAGGGAAATCAAGAAATACATTATTCAACAATCGAGAAGACATTAAACTTCCACAATGTTAAATAAAATCCATTCGAGCACCTAAAATGTATTTCAACACATTATGCAAACGGCGCATAGGTTAAGTATTCGGGAGTACTGAAGAAGCATGCATTTCTTGAAGAGTTTCATGGAGAAAACGAGCACTTACTTTAGTGTTATGGCGTCCCTGGAGTGAAACAGTGGGAAGAAAAAGTCATTGTTCACTGCTGTTTCTCAATCTATGGAAAACGACTTCATATATAGTAAGAATATAAATGAACAAAACACATAACACTTTTGTTGGAAATGGGTTTACTTTTGAATGGAATTAGTAAAATATTCAAAAGCAAGATTCTATCGTGGCCATTATGGCTTCAAACACCCTGAAATTTTTTTCTACCAAATGTTCATGGAAAATGATTGATAGGTATTTTTGGAAAATTATATTGTGGTGAATAAACGAAAAATTTTAATGAAAAATATGGAAACGCACAAGTTGTTCAACGTCGTCGAATTATTTTGATTCGAAAAATATTTTCTATGCAACCCTATATGTGAATGAATTTTTGAAGGTTTGACTGCATAGGCGTTTGAATGAGTAGAGTTTATATTGATATCTTCAAGAAAGTGTTGAAAATTTTCGACATATGTAAAAATATATTGATTACGTTAATTTTTCCACAGTTACATCTTCAGTACTAAAGATGATCAGTGCAGTTTATCTGCACGGATGATTTTTAGTTGGTACTGAAGATTTTCGTTCAACGAGTTGATGATTACTACGAAAGAAGTCGATATGCTTGACAAAATACGCCATAATTACCCATAATAAAGCAGATTAAATTTGGAGATATGTGAACAGTTGTTTTAATTCCTACTGCAATATACGAATTCTGAAACATTACTTCCACACCGATTGTGGTGGTTCAAAATATATATGCGAAGCCGACTGTTTCAGTCTTTTTATACGTTATTCATTTCTGATTAGCCCTAAATGACTTCCTCAATATGAATAAACTATTCTTTGATAAAATACGATAAAATCTAGAATATGCTTGTGTCGGTTGGAATTCAGGATACATCGGTTATATAAGCAACATGGATTCATGTCCATGGGATCTTGTTCAAGCAATCTAATGCTGTTCTATATTTTATTTTTAGTTTGTTCCTTCTGGTTATTATTCAATACTATTTCAATTTAGTTCAATTTAATTTTTACGTTGTATATATTCTCTTAATAATTTTGTTTTTTGTTTTTTTCTCGTTCATTTCTTCTTATTTGTTATTATTTGCGTACAATTTGTTATTTTTTCTCTTTAATTGTATGTTTTATAACTTACTTTTACTATTTAGTTGTAGAGTTGTATACAACTTTGATCTTACTCACACAAGATGTATACCTGCGCTTAACCTCTGGTTCAAAACCTGAGTGACTGCTAAGCGAGAACTGAAAGTTAAATGAATTGTACCACACCACAGTTAGCTACAGTGAAGATGGGGTGGATTAATTTGTAAGAAAAATATAATGCCAGGCGCCAGAGGTTTGAAAGTTCTCGGTACAATTCAATTGGTTTTCTGGAGGATCAAACAACAACTCCACCAGATCTAACAGTTCTTAATCTTAGTTCTCCCTAACAGTAATATCCTACTCAATGGTCCAATAAATGATATTATATGATTGAACTAAAAAAGAAATTGATTAAAATATATAGATATTAAATATTGAATATAAAATAAAATTAATAATTTGAAGTTACTATTCAAAAAATTTTCTGAGAAATTGAAACAAATGAATCCATTCCATGACTTCATTGAAATGTCTATGGTTTTGATCTGACGGTGTTTTTCCAGAATGAGGTATAATAAGGGTTACTTTCTAACCGATCACTTGGGACACGACGAAAATTATTGGGAATTCCCTAACAGTAATATCCACTTGGTCCAATAAATGATAATATGATTATGTATCTAGATATATATTGAATATAAAATGTAATTAATAATTTGAAGTACTAAAAGAAGAGAAATTGAAACAAATAAAAGATAAATTAATTCTCCCTTAGCTAAGAGGACTTAATCGTCACAATGAAAAAAATATATATATATAGGATATATATAAAATAATATAAGGATAGATATAAAATTAATGAACAACTACAGACCAATTTCAGTAGTTAGTGTATTATCAAAGATAGTTGAAAAAGTTATTAAAAGAAGAATGATAAAATTTCTAACAAACAATTCTCTATTTGACAAATTTCAATATGGTTCTATTCAGGGGAGCAGTGCCTTGTCTGCGACCTTTGACTTTGTAAATTTTGTATCAAAAGCTGTAGACCAGAGAAAAATTGTAATAGCGGTTTCAATTGACTTAAGTAAGGCATTTGATACAGTAAACATAGACATACTTTTAAAAAAGCTACATAGAATGGGCTTTAGGGAGCAATTTTATAACATTTTGGAAACATATCTGAAGGGTCGTAGACAGTATGTGAGGATGGGCGGAACTTTTAGTTCAATGTTACCAATTGTTGGACCACAAGGTTCAGTACTTTGCTTTACCGTTTGTTCAGTGCCTGGTTGGGTGCCAAATGTTCCTTATTCTCATGGTAAGAAAAAAAAAATTAATTCTGCCCTCATCGCACCTGAGCTAAGAGGACTTAATCGTCACAAAAAAAAAAAATAAATACGAATATATATATATATATATATATATATATATATATATATATATATATAGGATATATTTCAATTTATTTTATATTATTATAATATTGTGAAATATTTTATATTATTGTAAAATGAATTATTTAATAAAGACTTCATTTTCAAAAAAAAAAATATGTTTAAATAAAAAATTATCTTCAGCATATAAATTGAACAGTTATTAAATTAATGTAAACTCAAGGTTAATAAAATGAAAATAAAATCAAATATAAATTGTCTCTGCAAACAATGTACTGGAATACTCTCACCACACCAAGCGTTCTCAATCTTCCAGCTTTAGGCTCAATGATCTTCTACGAAACGTTCTCCAAATAGTTATTCAATAATTCCAGTACCAATAATAATTCCAGTAATAATAATAATTCCACCAATAATAATTCCAGTACCAAAAAAAAAACAAAACAGAGAAATCCAAAAGTGAACGTAAAAATGAAAACGAAAAACGAAAAACCGCAAAGATGTAGTGTGCGGTATACTGTGTATCAAGAACACGTGCTTTGATCCCCTGAAGGGCACTTCTTCTGTTCACAATTTCCAAATAACGAACGAATGCAGAAGAATTCAACGATCATCAAATAATCCCAAATAATGGATTCTTTTCTTCGAAACAAAATTCCATAAAAGAAAAAGTATATAATTGATAAACTTCTCAACACGTCTCTCTATCTTGATGATAATTAATATCTGATCATTTTTCAGAAAAAAATACCAGCCAACTTTTTTTCAGTCAGGTTAACTTCCATCGTCTTATAAACCACACAACATGACAATCAGACCTACTTAACAGTGGGACGAAAGAGTACCCCTAACCTCACAAAACTAAACACTCACGAAAAGATGACACTAAATAAAATTATAACGTTATAGTTTGTCTGTTGAGAATAAATGTATTATTATTACTGTTATTATTATTAATTTTGAGATTCTTCAAGAATGTCCAATCTGAAAGGAATTGCCAATATATTATAAGAAAATAGTTTCCGAAAAATTTCCCAACTGCTGAAGTTGAATACATTCATCACTTCAGCTTGACACGAAAACCGTACAATGTTACGTGAATGAAGTGTAGAACACAACGAAAAGTTATGTCTTGCGAACTAAATTTGATTTTTCTTGTTTCAGGCGAGCATCCTGCTGCAATGCAACATGGAGGGCAGTTACGGCTAGAATATCCATTATCCGTTTGTCTACTTAGCGTATTCGTTGCCGTCCTTGGACCGTAAAACTTCCAAATAACAGAGAGTGATTGTGTGAATCGATTATCAGCGGGTTTTGTGAGGCGTATGTTCATGTAAATATAGAAAGCGTGAATTTTTGAGATGAACTTGTACATAGTGAACTGTTAAGCATATTTCGAGATCTGAGCAAACTGTAAAATTTTGTAAAATATAAGGCATAGATCATTCATTATTTATTCTTCCTGTAGTTTTCATTATGAATTGAAAACGTTCAGTTACAATTTCACATTTTCGAATATATACATTTATATTATCCTGCAGTTGAGACGAAACAAGTCAGCATTGCTTGTATTGTCAGTCGCATTCTTACGAAAAAATTCAACGATATTAGAAGTAAATACAATTCTCATCAACAAACATAACCCATATTCGCAGAACAAGATACTCAATTCTGGTTCAAGATTCTGGTGTTTTCAATACTTGCTGAAGTTTGAAAAACAATAAATCTTGGTCACAACAATGTAATATAGTAATGATAATAATAATGAGTTCTTTATTCTGAATACGTTCCCAATTGCAGAAAATAATAATATACTGTTGAATGATAACTTAAGAGATGAAATGAAGATGATTGTAAAAAAGAGCTGTATATTTTGTGAGAAATGTTACAAAAAACGAAATCTAATTGAATTCAATGTATTCAATTTCCTTTGTTCACATTACTCCTGATAGTAACTGCTATGAAGTAGAAGTAAATGTCACATTTATCAGCAAATGTATTAAATGTAGACTCCATAAACCCTATGAGGGATGGTACAAGCGCGTTGGACTTGAAAAATCTTTGAGTCTCTAGATGGAATAATTCTGTGGTAAGAGAATTATTGTACAAGAATTCTATGGTACAAAAGAGGAGGACAATCAATACTGTTGTATAGTAATTCGTACATAAATTTATAAATAAGAAATATATGAATGAAATTTATGAATAAAATAAATAGAAGCGTATTTAGAAGCTGGTAGTGGAACCAATTAACAGATATCTCAAGAACAACAATCAATAAAGGTAGTCGTGAGGAAAACTCAAAAAAATAATGTGTTACCAAAATGAATAATGATAACCTAAGTGTGAGTTGTAAAAAATTTTATGATTAATATAACTCATGTTTCCTCATCGTACTGGTTCTAAAATAATCAAACTGTTTTCCATCGTTTTCGATGCATTGTTACATTTCATTCATGGAAGCAAACTCGACAGGTTCACGTCAAACACGTAACATTCGCTGAACTCGAGACCTACTCCCTGACCTAGCAAGGTCATGAACACAAGCATCCTCTCTAAAGATTTCAATAAAGATAACAAGACTGGCATAACTTCCACAGTGGTGTAGACAAGAAGACCTTTGTACATCCTACACAACCACTCGAAAAAAGGGAAGTGCAGAACATTCAAGTTATAAGCTGGAACAAATTTTTCTTGCTTGTGAAAATATTTCTCTGAATGAAGACAAAGAGATATCGCTGAAAAACCCCTAACTATTAAGGGTTTCTCAAAATGAATATGGGTCTTTGATTCAACTTTGCAATGCATTACAACTGACATTCAAACTCTACCAACGAGTTTGGTTGTCAACTTATTACAGACATGGAAAATTTTTTTTCGACCCAGAGTGCATATTATCACATTATTTTTTTCCGATACTGGTAAAATAAGCTTCATTTTATGTTGCTTGTTCACACTCATCATTTCAGTAGTGAGTCAAAAACCAGATGAATATAATTTCTGAAAAAATAGCCATTTCTTTGAATGAGAATGAAAATTTATGCAATGGTGAGAGGAGAACTATTAGTGAATGGAACAAATGACATCCTCAAGTGAATTGAAAACAATTTTGAGGGCACGGGACCCACCAGAATACTAAAACCAATAATTTTGTTAGAGTTATATTGAAACATTAGCATCACTCTTCCATCAACTTTTCATGGACTTTGAGAATGCAATAAAGTTATGTACACTTCATTGATTTTACATTTTCAAGAAATCCACTTTGGATGAACTGAAAATTTGGATTACTGAATTTGAGTGTTGAAAGTGTTGGCAGTTTTATATCAAATGAAATTATGCTGATTGAAATCTGACAAGGCATTCTCAAGTTACAATGATTTTACGAAATACATGTTCAACAGATTTCCTCTCCTTCTTTGAAAGAGGTACATGAAAACTCTTCAACAAATTTTCCGTAGAATTTATCTTTGAAATGGTTTCACCAAATTTATTTGAAAATTATCAGAAAAGTTGAAAATTTTCACTCAAATTGAACTGATACACCCCCTCTAGCCATGAACAGCGAACTTATTTTCAAGGTTTATTCGGGGAAACTTCAGTAATTTTTGTTTTCGGGAGGTAAAGAATTATAAAAGTCTTTGAGTAACGGCCATCCCGTATCGAATTGGGACACCTGGTATTCATATGCATATGATATTTAATTTTAAAATCAATAAAATCAAAAATTAACACGCTTGACTCAACTTTCACTGAATATATTGAAAACTCTATATATGTTTTGGGTGGTCAACCCATTATCAAGAGTATGCAATATTACTGACTGTCAGTAAATTAGTTAACACTAAATTGTTTATTTTTTCCCTCAAAACTTCATTTAAGTACCAGAAGGAATAAACAAACAATTTTATATGAGTACTAGCAAACCCGGCGAACTCCGTTTCGCCACCAGATGGCTTCGTTTTATGTAACATTTCGTTTGTTGATTAAAAGATGAAGAAATTTTTTTTTGTTTTATATTTGAAAAAGAAAAATTTTATTTCATTTCACAACAGTAATGAATTCATTTCGATTACCTAAATGAAGTTTATTTAGTTGAACTTCTCTGAGTAAATGAAAGTGAATCCAAAGTAAATATTGAATCGAAGCGTTATACGTGTCCGCAAATTGTCCGTTTCATTGAAGTGCTCTTTGGTAAACCACATTTTTTGTTTTTAGGTCTGATGTCTACACAAACAAAGCGAATGGTTTCCCAACTCGTGAACTCGAAACGTATAACTGCCCATGTGAAAATTTATCCCGAAAACACGAAGCGATTGGCCTTGCGACTTTATTGTCATTGCGAACGCAAGGCGAACTGGAAATTGCAATCGTTCGAAGTCAAACGGAAGATCAGTCGGAATCATTGGTTTTCAAAGAAAACATACATTTTCACCTGCGTACTTTCCGTTAATAGTGGTTGCCTGAATCAAATTCGGCATAAGTCTTTTTACCGGAAGTCGAGTACCGTTGCAAAGTAGGGGTGTATTAAAATTACGCAATATCATAATAACTGTACCAACTTTGAGTTTTAAGTTATGTGGTGGAAACCCTAGTATGGTGAAATGTGGAATGGTGAAATTCAGTTCGTGTACATCATTATTCTTTGCGGCAAGAATTGCTCGTTGACTTAACCAAGCATAATTCTGATAATTCTCACTAATGTTTGGGAAAACATTTCAGATAAGAACTAATGGAGAGTCTACAAATCGGCAAAAGTCGTTGGTAAGAGTAATTAATCCAGATGTCGCATCAACTGGGACTTTTCCATTTCCAACAGCTTACAATTGTTTGGAAAATTGTGCAGCACTTTGATCCTTTTGAAATTGAACTATCATATTAGTGGTAAAGGTGATGCCTTCAGGCAAGCATTCAATACATGTGCAGGCGTTCCACAGGGAATTACTGGCAACGTCTGCCTGAAATAGCCTGCCAACAATATCATCAAGCCGCCAAAGAAATAAACAGCTATAAAAATAAGGGTCGATCGTAGAAGTGTGAAAATTTAGGATTGTATGTATTTTGTCTGAAAAAAAAAAATTTTGGGGTGGACAACTCCTAACATTTAGGTGGATGCAAAATAGATGCTCGCCGATTCTCAGACCTACTCAATACGCTCACAAAATTTCATGAGAATCGGTCGAACCGTTTCGGTGGAGTATGGGAACGAAAACTGTGACGAGAATTTTATATATAAGATAATTATTTTCGAAACAGATATACAGCAAAAACCTCAACGTTAGTATGTTGGTATAGGTTCAAACTATCTGTTTAAAAAAATTGTTATACTCACATGTGGTCTTTTTTTATTAACATATTTATGTTATCACTGTAAAAGTAGGTATGCTTGAATTAGTCCATTTAGTAAATAACCGATTCATTTATTCATCCAGATATTATTGCTGATAACTCGACTACTAATAATCAAATTCTTTTCAATATTTATTAACAAAACGAATATGTCAAAATACATTCAGATATTTCACATCCCCGTTAGTATTTCCATATACGAGATCCGTAATACGTGACTTCTCCGAATAATCGCAACATACCAAATCAACTCCAAACGTGTATTCGGTCAGATTACCTTTGTACACGAATCCCGGTCTATTCACTCGGAACACGGTATAATTACTCCTCGAAGTGACGTTCTTATCGTTGAATACCAAAACCTCATAGAAATATTGCCCGTTGCAAACGGGAACGAACGGTTCCCGCCAGTACAGAAGAAAAGCGCCGTTACTGCTGTTCACTGCTAATCTGACGTCGTAGGGTTGAATGAAATTCGGTATTTTAAGTTTTACGATGTCACTGTATGAAGCTCCATGCATATCGTTGGCAACACTGATCTCATAGATATTTCCATAGTGGACAGGAACTGTGCAAGCCTGTTCAAACTTTGTGGACAAAAGGGTTCTCAATATGTTTGCGGTCTGTCCTTGTGTGGAGTTTTCAACGAGTCGGATCTGAAGCAAAATGAAAATTATAAGGGACAGTGAGGTGGTATGCTTATTTATCTAGAGGTTTATGTTATGAATATTAAAAACGAATACATCCTCTGGCTTAATTGACCCAATGAGCTTTTTGATAATCCAACGTTATGTTGACTTAGGATTGAATTTTTTATGGAATTCAATTCACTGAACAAAAGTGCTTTAAAAATTGATTTGAATTCAATTATAGCGTCAATTTCAATTAACTGAGCTTTAAAGTGTTCTCCTGAAAATGATATGTAGACGAAGTATTTTGCATTAGAAATGCCTTCACGTAAATATGTTTATTCATAATGAAACGATATTTAGAATTTTCTCATTAATTGATAAATACGGATGACTCGTTTAGAAGTACTACTTCTTTATCAAATGCTGAATTAACAATGAAGCATTCATTCATATATGATTGAAAGTTTAATTCAGTTCGTCTGAACGTATATATAAATATAATAAATGAATAAATTAATTGAGAAACATTCTTTCAATTGTAGAATTACATTCATTTCAATTAATTCAATAATTACAACTAGTAAGAATGCTCTCAAAAGGACTAAATTCAGTTTTGAGTTTGATCTTCCATTCAGCCCTCGAGCAAAAATATTGGTTCAAACAAAAATATTGGTTGAATTTATATTTACAATAATATATATATATATATATATATATATATAATAATGTAAAGAAAAGAAAAATATTTCCTCAGAAACTCCAAACATTTGAAACAATTTCACATGGTGAAGAACATTTGTGTTAAAAAAAATACCAAAACATATGATACAAAAAATTGATTCATACATTATTGCCTACATTCGAATCATCGAAGTACTCTGACACACTATAGTATGCCTTTGTCAAGAGCAGAGATTTAACTCTCCTCTCAAACAAATTAGTTTTCAGTACTTTTGAATTCGATGGTAAATGGTTGGAAATTTTAATACTCTGATAATAGAGAGAGTGCTCAAATTTAGCTGTTTTATGCATAGGAATAAGTAGTACATCCCTGTTCTTTGTTGAATACTCATAATTATTATTCAATTTAATGAACCTGTCTTCATTTTCTTCAACATATAACAAACATATTATACTCATTTGCTTTTTCAACCTTGAAATCACCAAAAATTTTCGCACATACTTTCTTCCCAAGAATTCAGAAAACATGTCCAAAGTAATATCTATACTATCAGCTAATACAGCTCATATTTGTAATATTTACATGTCCCCATCACCTCAGTCTTTTTCTTTCTCACTGCCTGAATCACAAGAAGATGACGAAACATTGAAATTCCTCAAGGATCAATATGCAACGAGAGTAAACATCGACTATTGAAATAACTGAATTTTTGAACTTCAAACATAGAAGTAGGAATATCTTGGAAAATTTCATCAATAACAATGTTTTTTGAAATGTAAAAATTGTTTTTTAATCAATATTGGTGGAATTTCCCTTTGACAAATCTTTCAAGAAGAACGAGAGGAATGATTTACTTTACATTTTATCTTCATATATAAAAGCGTCCCTTATTTATCGAATTATTAATAGAACAATTCAGTGCTGTATTATTTTTTTTAAAGAACTCACAGTTTATTATCAGTTTTCAAGGATTTCCTCATATATTTATTAGTGATATGACAGAATATCGTAATTTACAAACTCTTACTGCACAGTGCTATACAAATACATATTTACCTCACGTGGAATTCAAAATCGCAATATCCATGACTAGTAGGAGCCCCTCATTGAGGAAATCTTGGTTCGAATCCCACGTAAAATATAAATGTTCCTTTATGGAATAAATTTCAACTGTTATTAATTGAGAATTTATCAATGAATAATTTACAAAGACTACTAATATATAGAAGGCTAATATATTGAATTTGAAAATATAGCAAGAATATTCAAACCCAGCACCACATCGCCTTTTCACATAAGGCACATAATTCATTCGAACCTCTTACCAAAGATATGCAATAGCACAAGTCAATCAAGAAGCTATCGAATTTTTCATTTGAAAATTATTTGAAAAATTGTGCTACCGAGGTAAAGTATGGAATATTTTGTCAGGTTTTGTTTAAAGTCGTCATAAAGTAACTATTTCAAAATGCTAGGTGTGGAACATTATATTTCAATTTCATTAAAACGCATGCAGTTACAACGACGTTCGTACCTGATACGTAGTTAGTATTTCCATTGTATTGTATTCACACTGTTCATTATGTAGAGTGACTGAATGGATCAATGATTACATGAAAGTAAGGAATGAATTATCGAGCGATTATAATAGTTTAAAGATGCGGGTATAATCATAACTGTGGTTTGGATTGAAAAATCTAAGCATTGAATGGCGGAAGTGGTCTAGATAGTGCCCTCTATCTGGACAGTGGTCAGATGACAAATTTAGTTTAAATTATCACATTGACTTCATATTGTTTGAATTCCCGAAACAAAATCAAATTTATCATAAAAATTGGAAAGATTTTCATGACATTCTTGAAGTTATTGCTAACTGTGTCAAGAATGAAGCCACACTTCAATCTGCCTATATCGACTGTCTTTATGGTCTCTATATATGAGATATATATTTGTTTTTAAGTTGGTTGTTACTTTATTCTGTATTCTATATTTCTTAAAAGAGGATTGCCCATTCACTAGGTTTACATATTCACATAATATGCTTAAAAATAAATAAATAAAATAAAGAAATTTTCGAAAAAAATTTATAGTGTACTTAATAAGCGAATAGCGAATTCGCGATTACAACCGTAATAGCGAATATCTACAAGTGCGATAATATAGCACGAGAACGACAAAATTATTTTTCCTGTAGTGAATTTCTCTCATGTTTTGATAAAGGATAACTTGCGTTTCTACAACCAGGATCTAATTGGCATTACTTCATCAAATTAGATGGAATTGTTCCAAAGATCTAGACTTGCTCATGCTCTGCTATATTATTCTCCAAGAACTCTGTTATTCTTCAGAATAATGCGTCAAAAATTATCGAAAGAAAGTTATAATGTACTTTGATAGCGGATATCTATAAGTAGTTTTATTTACAAGTGCGATAATATAGCATGGGAACTACACATTTCTTTTTCTTGTAGTGAAAATCATATATATATATATATATATATATATATATATATATATATATATATATAAATATATATACATATATAAATCATATATATATGATTTTCACTACAAGAAAAAGAAATGTGTAGTTCCCATGCTATATTATCGCACTTGTAGATAAAACTACTTATAGATATCCGCTATCAAAGTACATTATAACTTTCTTTCGATAATTTTTGACGCATTATTCTGAAGAATAACAGAGTTCTTGGAGATTCTATATATATATATATATATATATATATATATATATATATATATATATATATATATATATATATATATATATATATATATATATAGAAAGGAAGGATTCCTTTTCATAATAGTCGGCGACTAACATTGCAATTTTATATATATAGATATATATATATATATATATATATATATATATATATATATATATATATATATATATATATATATATATATATATATATATATATATATATATACCCCAATCGAAATAATATTGCACTACAACTTTGAATTAATGTCGGTTGAATGGAAAATACTTTATACAACATTTTCATTCATATTGATATCAAGAAACGATTTGTTATAAATGATTCTCAAAACAGTGTCAGATTTTACCTGCAAGTTTGTACGCCCTCCAAATTCACAAACAGATTAATGAATATGATAAATATCAATAAAATAACTGTCTAGCTCTATAAATACTATAAAATGTCTCAAGGTGAAACCAAGCTAAATTAGTGGAATTTATTCTATATATGAATGGAATATTATTCATGAGTATTAACATTAATTAGGTCTTGCATACATAAATGTCTTCTGTTATGGCTGATGCTGAATGAACATTCGATTTGAAACTCAAAAAACACGCTGTTTACGCTGTTATCTCTGCGAACGAGATAAAAATGCTTTTTTCCTTTTTTTGTTCAAGTTGAACAGATGGTCTTATACCTACAGGCAAGAGAAAAGAGTTAGTTAGTTTTCGGACAACAAATACGTCGTTCAAGATATAATTCATGGCATTTGCAATTGGGTAGATAGTGTCGTTTTGACTTGAAATAAACAATTTAGTTAGTGATACCGCTTCAGTTAGTTTAAATATATACCGCTTTACTAAATATTCAATATAGACTAGTTGATACCGCAATAGAGACTTATAGATTCAGTATAGATGTTGGAGTGATGCTACAAACAACTTCTATCCTAGTTTTTCCTCAATTTTCCTTCCGATATTCCTCTTGTTTTTAAAGGAAGTTCATCATAGGAGCAACAAGAGCCGAAAATCTTCATTTTAAGGTGAGTTGTTGTATTTCCCATTTTCATTTAAAGTCCATTATTTGAATAATAACTCAATTATTCATTTTGCCGAAACACACGCTGCATCCATAATAGTGACAAATAAAATTCATGTAGGTCATGATACAGTGGGTTGCCAAATTAATAGGGACAGTCACATTTTTTATCATATTTTTTCTTTAGACGCGTTTGACTGCTATTTCAAGTGGCGTAAGTGGTCCTGGAATGTATTTTTACGTTCACAGCACCTCTACAAATCAACTTGAAAGTAAATTTCAAGTGTTATGGGATTTGTTTATTTTGTAAAAATATTTTATAATCAGGAGAGACGCACAGTCTTCACACGTGTAAGAGTGAAATACGTAAATAATTATTTTTAAAAGTTATTTTGTGATTTAGTGACATAATTATTGACTGAAGTAAGTATTACTTTATTGTTATTAAATTTAAAGTATTATGGGGCTGATTTTAGGATGAAAATAATTTATTTTTATTTTTACAGCTTTTACTATGGGTCGAGGGGTAGATTTATCTCCAAGAAAAAAGTCTGAGGTTCAAACCCTTCTTTTGCACACAAGTCATTCCCAGAGGAAGATAGCAGAACTGGCTGGTGTTTCTAAGTCTGTATCAAATAGAATAAAAACAAATCTGGATCAAGATCAGCCACTTTCGCCCAAAAGAAAAGGCAAATGCGGAAGAAAACGGATTACAACACCACGGTCCGATAGGAAAATCCGGGATATCTGTTTGCAAAACAGGAAGAAAAGTGCTGGATTGTTAACACAGATGGTACAGGAGTCTGGAATACAAGTTTCTAAGAGAACTGTACAGCGAAGGTTGGCAGAGAAAGGCCTGACCGGTCATCGTCCAACTAAAAAACCGCGACTGACAGAGGCGATGAAGAAGAAACGACTTGCTTGGGCTCGTGAACACCGTCTGATGAGTGTTGAAGACTGGAGCAAGGTCAGTTTTAATGTCAATTTATATTTCATATTAATGTTGTGATATATTAATTAAAAACATTTTCATAAAAGTTATAAATACTTTTTTTCAGGTGTGTTTCTCAGACGAATCAACTTTTGAGATTCTAGCCGATAAGAGCAATTTTGTCAGGCGGCGCCCAGGCGAGAAATTTCACCCTGACTGCATTGTGGAACGCGTTAAACACCCTGTTAAAATTATGGTATGGTCTTTCATAAGCGCTAAAGGGTTGGGCGTCTCTACATTGTCCAGGGAACCATGAGACAGGACCAATACAAGCAGGTCCTAGACACTCGCTTGTTGCCGCAACTCCGGGAATGGTTCCCAGAGGGGGAGGAATTCATGTTTATGCATGACTCAGCACCATGCCATAAAGCAAGGAGTGTGACGAAATTTTTAGCAGACCACAATATACCTTGGCCTGGCAATTCTCCAGACATGAACCCCATCGAAAACTTATGGAAAATTACCAAGGCGGAAATTGCCAAGGAAATGATAACCACCAAGGTAAAACTGATCGAAAAATTAATAAATGTGTGAAAATAAAGGAGAGTGTCAAACAGTGCATAGAAAGCATGCCAAGGCGGATCGAAGCACTCATTCAGGCTAAAGGAAATGTGACAAAATATTAGCAATATCTCATTGCCATTTTCATACTACCTGCTAATATTTTTTAATTACCTAAAGATTATTATTTTTTTGTTTAAACTACTTATAACATATGTGTCTAATATTATTAAATGTAATTATAACTTAAAACAACGTTTTAAATTTGTTATGGACCAATAAAGTGTAAAACACCAATATTTTGCGAATGTCCCTATTAATTTGGCAACCCACTCTATATGAATCATTACCGCTAATCATGACCTCAATACCCTGCCGCATAAATCACCCGTTTACGCAGATTTTTTGAGGGGGTTCAAGGGAGGCAAAAGGAGGAAAGTGGACAATGCGGTGTTCGTGAGATGAAAATTCACAGTGTTTCGATGATGTTTGAACGATTCTCAAGCTTCAAATTTGGTTAATTTCTCAATTGAACGATTCTCAAGCTTAAAATTTTTAACTCTTCATTTGGTCTCATGACTCTTTGTCATTTGGTCCTGTGAATCTTCCATGAAAATTCATGATTGGAATGACTCTGATTCCGAATTTTATATGACAATGAATATATCAATATGAGAATTCCATTCTGAAAAATATTATAATTCTTTGTTTTATTGATATCATTATTTTGGTAGTTTTCATTGAAATTTCATGCTTACGAACGTAATTTATGAACATCAATGCTAAATATCTTCCAATTATTTCTAACGTTGAGAACGAGTGGACTGCCAGAGCTCAAATATTCAGCGTTGAATGAAGCTGGTTAGTCGAATTAAATGCAAATAAGCCTTTTCTGAAAAGTTTTCGCATTATGGTGCCTCTGTTAAGTGAACAAACAAATTCAATTATTAATTGCGTTTCCACGTTCATTGTTCTGTTTTCTAAATCACGAAGGAGTATATAGCTGTATTTTTTAGAGATAGACTTCAGTTTTCTTGTTGTGATTTCGCATCTTGTGGAATATTTATGCGAAAGATTGAGCATTCTAGGAAAAGTTATAAGCGAAAATTTTTATACTAATATACTCCTTTATTTTTTGTACAAGCACTATTTAACTTTTAAAATTATAATAACCTTTGTATGAATTAAATATTTCAATATGTTCGGTTAGTACCCACTTTATATTTCTCTGTATGCCCATTTTGTATGAATTTTAGGGTAGAGAGATGGTATCCTGTAGTTTCAAAACTTGACACAAAAGAAAACAATTTATAACATTTTTGAATTCAGAAATCAAAATTTAGTCGAAAACAAGCCAAGTATCTAAGACAACGAAATTGTATTGGAATCAAGTGAAACAGCCAACACAAAAAAACGGAGTCAGTATATCAGATTAATGATGCTTATTGTAGCGCATACTACGTAGGCCCAGAATTCTCCATATTTGATAAAAAAAATTTCAGAGGACTTTGAACACATTGTATTCTCAATAACCGCTTCCTAGGTCCAAACTCACTAAATTCTCTGCACCCAGAGATGATAGGAGAAACTCATCTAGAATGATGGGAAATTTTTGATTTGAAAATTGCTACGGAGATTATGTTTCTTCCGAAGACAACGATACCTGAACAGTAATCGTCCTCATTTCCCTTTTTCTCATCCACCAAGCGCCTATAGCAGGAATTGATGTAAAACTATATAAAAATGTTAATTGACAAAACAAGTCTTCAGCTAAGCTTTCAAAAATAGAGTAACAGTCCGAAGCAATTGTCAAGCAAATTGAATAATTTTTCTGAAACAAGGCTGAGTGTTTTCAATCGAGATAGATAAATTAATTCACCAAGGGATATGCAAGAATTCAATCAACTTTATTAATGATAACTGACTGTATCGAGTAATTAAAATTCGAATTAAGTGTATTATTCAGACTCTTTTCTCAAAACAGCAGTTAATGGTAGATCGTATTGATGAGTCTGACCTCACCTTATATTTATGCTGCTCCTTTATGTTTTTGCACGAGGCCGTCCATTTAATGAGTAAACATGGAATTCTTCCGGGCAAAAAATCAGCACGCACGTTGAGAGGAGCACCTAATGGATCCATCAATGTGACAATTGAGCGGATGTTACTCGAATTTGGATTGATTCCTTTTCCACCATTCATCGAAGCAACTGCGAAGAAGAATTTCTTGCAATAGTCCAAATTTAGAACTTCAATGCATGGATCTTGAGTGATGACTTTCGGATCTGAAAAAACCTATTAAGGAAGTGATAGCATCGGACAATAAAACATAATATTTGTAATAAAGGGTTCCAATAATTATTTGAGAATCATTAAGTATGTATGTGCTCGTCCTTTACATGCGCGGTAGGAGTGGAGGCCAACTATGAGGATCTAGGTTCGAATCCTATGTGAAATATAGATATTTGAGGTTCATTTGAGTAGTTATAGAGCACAGTTGATGAAAATTTACTACCACTCATTAATGTACTAGCACACAATAATTATAATAATAATAAGTTCTTTATTATCATCAGGTATGATACTCTAATACAGAAAGTAATAACATAATGTTGAATAATGTCTAAATAAAAGAAATGAAAGAGATAAAATAAAGAGCTCAATCTAAAAAAACTAAAATAGTTACTAATAACTGATAACTAATAATAATTGATGACTAATAGAACTCAATGAAACATTACAATTACAAAGAACTCCATCTAAATCAATTGATTTCAGTTTATGTTTTTTAATTTTAGTTAATTTCCATTGTTCACATACCTCATAGTAATGACTACTATGGAGTCAAAGTGAATGTCAGAATTATTGGCAACTCTGTTGAATGTAGACTCCATAAAACAAATGGCGGATTGTATTAGCGAGTTGGTCCTTGAAACCTCTAGGTGGAATAATTCTGTAGTACGAGAATTTTGCCTAGGAACACGGAATTTCGAAGCGGACAAGAGAGGAGGACAAAACGAAACATAAGCATATTTTCACGAAAACGATCAAATCAGAATAGATGACACGTAGGTTTGGCTTATGACTTGGTGAAACATTATATTAGAAACAATTAATTAAAATTAACACACTTGGCTTAAGTTTCACTAAATATATTGAAAACTCTACATAGGTTTCGGGTGGTTAACCCATTATCAAGAGTATTCAATACTAATCCATGTATGTGATATATGTAATATGTAACATTATATATGTTATATTATATAATATTGTATAGTCTTGATAATGGGCTGAACACCCGAAATATATGTAGTTTTTAATATATTTAGTAAAAGTTAAGCCAAGTGTTTCAAACCAGAATACTTCATTTTCGCCCATGAAAAAAAGAATTCAGTTTATTTGGACCATTTTTAACCCCATGAAAAACGTTTAACCTGAAAGGGAATTGTTCGTGACAATCTCGAGGCATGAAACAAACATGCGTAATAAATTTTTTCGTTTTGGAAATTTGATTTCTGTTTCTGAATGAATTATATGAATACAATAATAAAATCGGATTTATATGAAAAAATTTCTAGAATCGAACTTTCGTATCTTTCCTTGAGGAAGTCGACATGATGAGACTGAAATGATTGGGGAGAATGAAAATGGAATCATTGAAATGATCAACACCGTAGAAAAAAAATTAAATATGTGAGGCACTTCAAGGTTTTGAATGATCATAAGAAGCGATACTGTCATTGTCGCTCACAAGGTCACTCTTGTAACTCTATGCGATTGCTATTCAGAAAAACTAGGCAACCATTGTATTTTATGGTTTCGATTATTCCAAAATGTTGTTCAAGTTTGAAAGGACTCAAAGGAATTTTAACTGCGTTCACTAGAATAAACGTATATCTGGGAAAGTTCCCCTCAAGATGGAAGGTTGCACAAGTTGTTCCGGTGCCCAAGTCAGGCGCTAAAAGCGATGTAAGAAATTAAAGACCTATTTCACTATTATGCCATATGTGTAATATGTTTGTCTAACTCCACGTCAACATGGATTTTTCTTTGATCGGTCTGTTGTGTCAAACTTGCTGCCTTTCGTACAGCGGATATTGAGGAATTTCGAGGAAGAAACATCTGTATGTGAAGTATACACTGACTTATCCAAGGCTTTTCATAGGGCCCACCACCCAACATTCATGAAGAAAACTGGAAAATTTCGAGGTGCATGGAAATCTCCTGGATCTTCTCGCTTCATATTTGAACGACCGAAGATATTATGAGGTTGTGAATGGTTCCAGATCAGATTCCTTACCGGTGACATCAGGTCTACCACAAGGTTCACATCTTGGTACACTTCTTTTGCTTCTGTTTTTGAATGATATTGGCGAATGTTTCAGATATACCGATATAGATCTTTATGCTTATGGATTATTATGCTTCAGGATTATTCTCCTGAATATTTAATAGTGTTGTTGTTTGCTTGATGTTAATCCATTATAGTTGAATATAAACTTAAATTCGAACACTTGAACTTATGACTTACACTTTATTGACTACATAGCATGACGCGTTTCGTCGTTATAAACGACTTTTTCAGATGCTTACAGAATAATGTAATGGAATGTTTTATTCTGTAAGCATCTAAAGAAGTCGTTTGTAACGACGAAACGCGTCATGCTATGTAGCCAATAAAGTGTAAATCATAAGTTCAAGTTTTTGAATTTAAGTTTATATTCAATTATTCTCCTTTACATTCCTCTCGTAATGCATTCCCTGACTGCTGCAACCTCAATAAGTTGCAGCTAAACTTGAACAAATGTCATCATATTTTTTTCGCCAGAAGTAAAAACCCTATCTCATCGAACTTGACGTTTTCTGGTCAATCTTTGACTGAAGTCAGTTAAGTGAATGATTTGGGTGTTGAGCTTGATAAGGAAATAATCTTTGAATCGCATATTGAAGGAATCGTCCAGCAGACTCGCAGAAATCTGGGTTTCATATTACGAATGCCTTTTGGTCGACTTGAGTCTGTTAATGCGTTGTATAATTCTATTCTGAGATCCAAATTAGACTACGCGTCGGTCGTCTGGAACCCAAATTATGATAAATACACGAATAGATTAGAAAATGTTCAACGGAAGTTCATTAATGCTCTGGATTTCCGTTTTAACAGGTACCGTCAAGTATTCTCATATGAGAGTAACGTGAAATTTCATAGGTTGGAATGTTTGAGTTAGAGAAGTGAGTACTTCGATATATGTTTCTCCTACAAATTATTCATTGGCTTAATAGATTCTGTTGCACGTACGAGCCCTTTAAACTTCAATTGTTCTTCTCATGTAGTAAGAAATCGTATAATACTGGTTGTTTGACAGAGCAAAGCAAATTATAGGTTTAATCCACCCATCCATAGATCTTTCAACAGGCTACACTTGAGAAGTATAGAGACCAACTTGGATATTTTCTCTCAGAATTTCATAACTTTTAAGAGACATTTGAAAAAGAGATTATTTAAAGGTCGATAATAGAATGAATATCAGTTTTTATTGAGTTACTCTTCATGATGTATTCATCTAATCTTTTTTTAGTAAAATTAGGTATTTTGTTTGTAGATGAAAAGGTTTAACTCAATGTATCGAACACTTAATTTCGATGAGATGTATGAAAAATTTTTAGTTATAAAATACACATATTAGATATAAGTTGGTTTATAGGTAATTAACATTTGTAATATGTGCTCCTTTATTATAGGACAGTTTTGAATTGTCTATTGAGTGAGCCCTTGTAAATAGAAATAAAATTAAATAAAACAAATAAATGACTGAGATTGGATTAATTATGGTCATTATTATAAGCATAAAAGGTCGATTTTGTACAATGTTAATGAAACCGGATTCGCAGAACATTGTATTGACTCTAACCACTTTATAGACTTAGAGAAAACCAAGTGCTTACTTGCAACTAATAAACGGAAACATTTGGACCTTTTAGAGGCAATTGAAATATGCAGTACTTGAAAGAGAGAAGAAGACATCGTAAATGAACACTTAGATTTTCAATTATCCTACCTCCTTACATCCAATGTATAGATATAAATTTGATGTTCGTTCCTTACTGTATTTTAGTCTCAAAAATGAGCTCACGCTCGAAATATGTTGATGAATTCATATTGTTAAATATAATTGTGAAACATTAAGTCAAGAGTTTAATTTAATTTAAAAATAAATAAAATACCAATGAGAATAAAATTCGTTGAGAAAGAAGTCGCGAATATATTTTGGGGATTTTTTGAGGAGGTTTTTTATTTTCTTATACATTCAATCCACATCAAATCGAAAAATACTCCTAGAAATTTTTGCCTCTCTCAATCGTAATTTCGAAAACTGCCTTGTATTCGAATAAGTCTGCAATGTCACTCAGTTCTCTCACTTTAATGGTTATTCGTTAATCGATCAAGTTGCATACCTATTTCATGATTTTCTGAATGAATCGCGATTTGCTTGAAGATTTTTACATTCAAAATGCGAACTAGTTAACCAAGTTTTGTGAAATGCCCTTACAAACGCGTCTGTCTGAAAACGTCTAAAAGATTCAAATTTTCACAAAGCTTCAGTTCCCCAGTTTCTTTCTAAAAGTTATTTTATGTATTCCCCTCATGCCCATTGATTTTCTCATTCTATGCGCGTTAACGAATTCTGTGTACGGTGTCGCAAATGCAATCTCATTTTGCTTCATATCTTTGATGTTGACAATAACTAGATTATCTTTATGAATATATTACCAACAGTTATATAACGAAGTCGTGATGTTGTGAACGCTCTTAATCTTACTTTGCTTCTGTACCTATTTTCTGATTTTATCTGTTGAAGAATAGATAATTAGACATGTAGGATTGACGTTGGCTGCAGCTAATTATAAATGCACACTCACGTGAAAGGAACTGTCGCTAATAAACGCTTTCAGCACTTTATTTAAAGAGTAAGAGCTTTTTTTCATGTCAAACATCAGTGAAAAAATTTTAAAACTAAGGGGTATTTGAGTGATGAAATTCTTGTGTGTTCTATAATCGTGATATTTATAACTTGAACATAGAGGCGTCATCTCGGATATGCTCCTACGCCCAGTTTCGCAACTATCGTTTTTCGTTGAAGAAAGAAAGATATACAGAAATTACACAATTTGTATTGAGAAGTCGTATAAATCAAGCCACACGACTTCATGTCCTGCGGCAAAACTTTTTAACAAAGCACTTTCATACAAGAAGAACATTTCAAATTCGTTTTTTTTTCGTTCGTACTCAAAATATAAGATATTAGTATTCTGCTTTCAGTTTTCTTAAATTATTTTTCACAGGTATCTGGCATCTAGTTATGCAGCAAGAATGTGTTTCAAGAATCTTAGTTTGCCCATCGTATAGCACACACAGTCAAGAGTGACAAAACAAAACAAAATTAGTGAAGGTGATGGCAATACAATTAGAAATAAATCAATAAATTACAGTCACGAAAATTTAAAAAAGTGAGTCAATCGAGAGAATGCAGTGATATCGATTATACGATTACGAATGTATATCTTCAAGTAGGCCGAATATGCATGGTTCCTAATCGTTGACTAGTTTTTTTATGTAGATTCATGCAGGAGCTCACGTTCTGACCTCTTTTGAAGCATATCGTATAGAAAACTATTTTATTTATGAAAAACGAAATCATTGATGCACATAAAATTCATATACTCAAAAAATGACCTCATACAACTGAAAGTTTCATTTCAAATTACAGATAGGTTTAGTAGGTAACTATTCAATATACTATATATATATATATATATATATATATATATATATATATATATATATATATATATATATATATATATATATATATATATATATATATATATATATATATATATATATATATATATATATATATATATATATAGTAAGCGAGGTTGGGGTGTTTTCGACTCAATTGAGCAAATATTGTTTGTACTCTTTTTTCTTAGCCAAGCTTTCGCAATATTTTATTGCATCTTCAGGACTTCGAATTTGAGGTTGAAATATAAACATGACACATCTACAACAGAAACCATGACAATGATAATATGTAAAAGAAGTACGTAAATTATGTAAAAGAAATTTCTTAAATAATTGATTCATTAGAATTTTCTCAACACTGTGAGAAAAGTCACAGTGATGAGAAAAGTGTCACAGTGTTGAGAAAATTCTAATGAATCAACTATTTCATTTATTAAAATTTCTTGTAAATAATTTACGTACTTCTTTTACATGTTATCATTGTCATGATTCACGAAATGATACAAATAAAAAATGCTAAGCCACAATCAATAAAAAAACTGATATAAACAAACTAAGCAATATATACTCATACCTTCTTAATAAAATTTAAGATGATGGCAGTTGGATGATTCGAGATATAACTGAGGCTGATTCCATAACAAATCAACTGAATTGACGAATGACATGTGTCTTATATATGTTATATTGATGATTCATACTCAACTGGGTAGAGTGTTGAGAAAATTCTAATGAATCAACCATTTTAAAAATTTCTTTTACATAATTTACGTACTTCTTTCACATGTTATCATTGTCATGGTTTCTGTTGTAGATGTGTCATGTTTATATTTTAACCTCAAATTCGAAGTCCTGAAGATGCAATAAAATATTGCGAAAGCTTGGCTAAGAAAAAAGAGTACAAACAATATTTGCTCAATTGAGTCGAAAACACCCTAACCTCGCTTACTATATATCAAATACGACTCTGAAAACTATATATCTATATATATATATATATATATATATATATATATATATATATATATATATATATATATATATATATATATATATATATATATCATCGGTAAATAACCCGCCCGCAATTGGAAGCAGCTCTCTTCGGAACAAGCTCTCAACTTTTTCAACAAAATATTATAACGATGATTTGTTCTTCAGATTTTATTGATATTCATATAAAGTTAATAAACTCAATAGATGAAATGTTACCTGTGTGGTTATTCAGTTCAAATTATATTTCAATAAGGTAGGAGTCTCAAAACCATCTCTCATGGATCTATTATGAATATATGTATCTATTCTGAATACAACTGGTTTTTCCTATAAATCAACATCAAGTATGTACAATTTATCTTTGATAATGGCGTAATAGGCGAAACTATTCACAATATTTTAACTTGTTTCAACACTTTTACCTTATTGAAGTTTCATTTATAAAGTTAATACCTAAGCTGCCGATTTTAACTTCAAGCACGGGTAAAAAGAACGACTTCAAGGAGAAAAAAATTTATTCCGAATAATACTTATTCTATGTTTCTGATGAGTCGACAACATAAAACTTCAATATTTTAAGCACCATGTGAGATGAATATCAGGACTGAATGTTGAATACTTTTCGAAGTAAATTTCACTGACAATGTTATTTTTGTTGTTTGTAGCGATGGTCTTCCCTAGCATGTATTTCTCGAAAAATGCTGAAGTGTTATCATACTTCTTTGATACTATCATATTTTCAACCGTGTGTAGTTCACGTGTATCTGTAGATACTTCTCAATATATCAGATTTTTTCAATATTTCTTGTGTTGAATCTGCAGTTGATTAAGTTTCTTATTTTGGATTCACATATCTTCGACTGTTTCATCCGTAGATTCAGCAAAATCTGGCAAAATGCTGCTTCAAGACACCAAAGCACTAGCAAGTTATACAGTAATCGAATTAGTAAGGACAAAATACGGTTTTCGTTGTTATTTCGTCAATAATTAGTATAAATAAATTCAAACACTGTTAATTTAATGACTACATACCAGAATATAAACTGCTTCTTCAGATGCTCACAGAATACATATAATATACATATAAATATACATGTCATAACATACAGAATGCATATCATTCAATCACAATTAATCATTTCCCCAATAAACTTCATTTTCAATTGACTTATGTCGCAACAATGAGTGAAATAGTGTTCCTAAGTGGATTTAATTAGTACACAAGACTAAAGTTCACAAAAATAGTTCGTTTCGTCTTGTTCATATCAACACAATTTCATACTAAAACACATGACGCGGTTATTTTTGCACGATTGTCTTTCATAATGCAAACTTCCACATTCTCTAAATTTTTTGTCCGAAAATATATGTTTGTTTAATGCTGACTTATTCCATGGATCATAGATATAAATATGGTAAAATAGTTTATTAAATTAAATTGAAATCTTGGCTTAATGTTTCACGATTATATTCAACAACATGAATTAGTCAACATGTTTCGAGAGTGAGCTCATTTTCAAGACTTATATTATTAATAATTGAGTTTCACCAAGAGTTAAGCGGGAATTCAATCTCAATCAGTATAATAATATATTTATTTCAATAAAATTCTTGAAACGTTCAATCAATTCCCCTACATTTGTTTTACGGGCTACTAATTTATTACAATATTTGAAAAAACTAGTTCGAAAATGTATGTACTACTTAAACTTTTTCACTGCTGAAATTAATTTAGACAACAAATCGAAATAAACTCCGATAAAATACTTAATTCTGTCAAGGTGTGGTTATTCTAATAACGCATATTTTTCCTATTTAACTTCAAAGCAAATTACAACTTTTACAGATTACTTATATCTTGTTAAAAATATTAAAATAATAATATTTTAATATTCATTTATGTTTCACCCAGAGTTAAGCGAGAATTCAATCTCAGTCACTTATATCTTATATTGATACAGTACAAACGTTTGATCATAGAAGTCTTATATTCCCAATGAAATTCTGAAAATGGACTCCAGCTTTTAGTCACGATTTTACTTTTTTATATGACATAAAAGATCTTGCCCCAAGTATCTAGCCATCAAAATAGTTTTCAGAAATAACTTACATTCTCGAAATATTAGTGACAAAATGCTGATGTACCATATGATATGTACCAAAATGATATACCAGAATATAATGCCGTACAGTTTGAGTTATTGGTTTCTATTTATTCGAATCAACTGAATAACAAGTACAAAATGACGAAATTATTGATTTTCAAAGCACAAATGCAAAAATAATTTTTAGATGAACTGAAAAAAGGAAAGCAGAACATTTTGAGGATAATATATTACTCGTAGTTCTATGCGGTTAATGGTAAGACTGTCGAGAGTCAATATTAACCACCTTTTGAAATGGTTTTGCCGTTGCTTATTTACTTCAACTTGTTTGTTAATATATAAGGAACAACTGTAATGAGTTACCATTCAATCGAGTTGATTTGTAACTGAAATTATTACTATTTGACTACAACACTGAATTAATAATCTACAGAACATTTTATATGTAAAACTCATCAAATGAAAGAGATATTCCCCACCATTTCATTGCACAAATGAAAGAGATAATATCAATCTACAAGAAAGACTGTCATACAAATTCAAATACGTTCTCGAAATGATTCTGTTTCTTGTGATAATCGAAAACTTTAAAACAATTTCAAAATTACATACCCGGTATAGTATAACAACGAAAAACAATACCAGTTTTGTCCAGAAAAAAACTAATCTACATAAGATTTGTCATACACGTGTTTTGGATGGTAAATACAAAACTTTTCTCAGTTACATAATAAGTTATAGTCAGAATCGGAGGAATGAGGCTGTCTATTTCAAAACTACAAGGCTAAGTGTTTCTTGTTTCACAGTTTCGTAATTCGCGGAAGTCCATAATTTTCTTCTGCCGAGGGTGCAAATGACAGTGAGGCGGAAAACTTTATTTATCTGGCAGCTGAGACACTTGATATTATAACAGTAAATCTGAGGATGCTCAATAAACTGAGTACCTCAGCGAGCAGCGAAATGAAGTTGTTGATGGTGGGTTTGATCACAACCGAGTTCTCCGACGGTACGAAATCGACCTAGGTGCAACTCTCACACCAGCACAGAGTGCTTATAAAAGATTAACCAGCATTCATAGAATGTCTCGGAAAAATATTCCAAACAATTCTATACGAAAGTATAGATGTTAATATTCTGTGCAAGCCGAATAATATCTCATTCGTTAAAGATACCAAACAGCGCTGTCTTATCCTATTATGGAAATCGTCAGTGGCATGCATCCAAACAATGAGGTATAATATTAGTTTTGACATACGTTTTATTGTTTCGCATATTTACCTGAAAAACTAAAAATTAGATGAAAATAAGGCTGGTACTGAAGGACTCGAGAGGGTCCATAGAATAATATGAAGTTCTATATCCGTGACTACTTTCAGATCTGTTACTCTAGTGAGCAAACGTCGAGTTGTGAGAACAACGATCTGTTCACTACGATGATCAGTGAGAGACTGAGCTTTTATGTTACCTCAAACGCTGTCAAATGAGCCAATATAATGCTATTGAGTAGTTGCTTTTAACCATTTCCAGATTTCTCGAAATGAAGTTACCTACTTGTAGCGTGTTAATGGAAGTTCCACCGTCTTTTTAGAACAGTCTTGTATCCGCCTAAGATGATATGAACAATAATACTGACAAAAAATACTTGCTGTGTATAAATATGAAAACATTTCACCGTAATAATGATATAATAATAATTGATTTTAAAGTTAACCAATCAAATTGTACTCATTTTCATGTCATGGAAAGTTTATTGTTATAAAGAATAACGATAATTAACGTTATAAAGAGTTTTCAAGGTTTATAATTTTCATTACGAAGCACTATTCCATCCTTTTCATGAAGAACGCTTTCTATAGCTCAAACTATCATAATATTAAATTGTACAATATAATCTACATATTTTCTTTACTGTACTAGATACCCATACCACTCTCTAGAGAGGAAATTTTTGCTTTTTCTCATTGAAATTAATTTCCTGATAAAGTGTTTCAGTCTGGTTATAACTCTCATTGTTAAATATCCTCACCTTCCATGTAATTTGCTTTTTTTACGTATTCAAACTATCAACGAAAATAAAAAAATTTGACAATATATCTACACGAAATTTTTCACGTTACTGAGTTGTTTTCAATCGAGAATATATCATGATGAACTAGAAGTGCAGTAGCCTTGATGAATGATTGATATTCGTTTTTAATTATTGTGGATACCGTTACGCTTTGTGCGTTGAGATCTGAACATGTGATAGAATTGTATTATTATCCTTGAAATACTGCATAATTTTGGAATAAAACGAATTTATAAACGAAGTGCGAATTACGATGGATTATTGTCAATGTAATCTTCGGAATATTAAGAATTTAAGCATATTTACAATTCAACATATTTAGTAATTGATGAGGCCGATACTTGATAAAAATCGATAAACATAATAAAACAATTGTTGACCTGATTTACACATATATTAAAAATAATGCTGCATGACGTACGTTTCGATGAGATTCACCCTTTTCAAATGCTACGTGCAGACTAATGAAAATTTCTGGAATACATACAATATATAAACTTAAATACAGAGAAAACAGGTAAATAAGAGGTAGAAGGGATGAATTCATACTGAACTACTAGATAGTAAACTAAGTAATTTTGAAAAGATTGAGAAGGGGGCTTGAGGTATGATCGATTTGGCTGTTCAAAAGGTTGCCAGAATATTTGTATTTATTAATTTGAAGTGATTACTTCACACTAATAAGTGATATTTGTATTTATAAATTTGAAGTGATTACTTCACACTAATAAGTGAAATCACTTCAAATTAATAAATACAAATATTCTGGCAACCTTTTGAACAGCCAAATCGATCATACCTCAAGACCCCCTTCTCAATATTTTCAAAATACTTAGTTTACTATATAGTAGTTCAGTATGAATTGATCCCTTCTACCTGTTATATAACCTGTTTTCTCTGTATTTAAGTTTATATATTGTATGTATTCGGGAAATCGTCATTAGTCTGCACGTAGCATTTGAAAAAGGTGAATCTCATCGAAACGTACGTCATGCAGCATTATTTTTAATATATGTGTAAATCAGTTTAACAATTGTTTTATTATCAACATAATTATTTCAGAAGAAAAATTAATATGATTGCAATAACATAGTTATCGTGCCCAATAACAGCGTACTTGTAAATTTTCAATATGTGAAGTATAGTAATTCTATCAATAATTTTTTCGCAAATTGATCAAAAAATATTATAGCAGAGCTATCTATGTGCTACATGTATAATGTGATGCATTAATCATCCAGCAGAGGATAACTATTAGAGTATATCGAAATCTGACCCTACATTTGGTGGAAATACAAGTAAAATGTTTGGTTCTACAAGGAACTCATCAGTTGCATCACTGTCCAAAAAAGAATGGCATCGATTTCAATTCTCGGACACCCTCTTGTGACTCAGAATATATGAAGTTTACCACTATTCAGCCTTCCGCGTCATGACTTTTTTTCGATGAATTTTGTCATTTTCTTCAAAGAAGTTTTTTTCTGTTGTCTTCCATCTTCAGTTAAAAGGTACAACTTGAAACATCATCGATGAATTTCTGAAGATTCTATCTTTTGTTGTGAAGTTACAAATACTCTGAACATTGAAGATGAATAGAACTTTGTGGATTTGAAAACTCGAATCAGAAACAAAATAGAAATATGTTGACATCAGTAACTAGTCAATTTACCTCATTTACCTCATTGGGCAATTCGTACTCAATCAATCCTCACAATCAGTGAAAAATCTGTACATACCTTTCATATTTTCCTTGTTATCAATATCATAGAATAATCCATATGTTTTATTCATTCTAACATCTTCAGATGTAGAGCCCCAGAATAGTTTCAAGCTATTAGGTGAAGTCATGTACATCTTGATTATTTCAATATCGACCAAATAGTTTGTGTGGTTTTCGGCAGTTTCATTTGCAGTCTTTATATCTGGAGTCACTTCATTGTTTCGACATAATACCTGTGGAGTGAAAAAAAATTCGATGATTACTGACAAGTATTCTTCATTTCAAGTATTCAACAATTCTAACCTTGTATTGGATTAGATTATCAGATTTGTTCGTCTCTCATGGGATTATCCTCATGACGTAAATTTTTGTGATCTTAATCATTCTTTCCACAACGAATTCGTTTTTTCGCGACATTTTTTTCGCGGAAAAATTTAGCATTGTTCTGCAAAAATTTATAAGTTCAAAGCAGGTAATGACCTTGTCGGAAGCTTATGTCTTCTATATGTACTTATCTTTCAATACTGTAACAACACATTCTGCACTAAAGTAAAAGGAAAACATTCTTCGCGAAGTGAACAGAAAAGTTAGATATTTTCAATGTTTTTTTTGATGGAAATTTTGGGCAGAGACGTATTTCTCAGTTAGTTCAGAATGAGTATCAGGAAAACTATCGCGGTTATTCATTTTCACTTCGTTCAGTCATAAATAAACAAGTATTGGACTCTGTGACACCGAGAGACTGTACAATTCTTTCACTAAAACCTATAGTAATTTATTCATCCTATCAAGTGTTTTTGCTAGGAGATTTCACAGCACAAGCTGATTTTTTTTATTTCAATTTCAAAAGAGATCATCAGAACATCATTCGTCATTATTTGCTGTAACTCTTTTAAGAAGCAAATATTGGATTCTGTAATCAACCATATAATATGTGCATATTATTAAAAGCATATTTATTACACAAGGCTGCAAAAAAAAATAAGTAAGAGCTGTTTTGGTTTTTATGTGGAATTCTTATATTTTTGGGCATGCTGAATTCGAAAATAACTTTCATTTTGTCCTAGAACGTCACGTTTTCTGACAATGTAGGTGTCTATGCTAAACAAGTTATTATCGTTAAATAAAACATAAAAAATTGAAAAATGAATTTATAATTTATAATTGCGTAACAAAACTATTTTTTTTATTTAAAATACATTAATTAATAAGCACTAAATAAATTTCTTTTTCCCAACCAACTCGTCCTCTTGGGCAAAGTAGGAAGTAAACTGCTTCTCACGATATCTAAACCAGGAGGAAGACACTCCCGGCAAAAGTAAATTCAGCAGCGTTTTTAGGAAGATTCAAGTCTCTTACCAAAACATTTAGGTCGCCCTGGGAAAACAATTTCGGACTGTTGTCATCTTCAAATTCAAAACTTGACTGGTCATCAGGCTTAGGTACAGCACCATCTTCGCCAGAACTTGGAATCTCTTCCAAGGTAGCAGGGACCTTGGTAACTGGTATTTCGGTCCCATAAGGGATGGGACGAGTAGCTGATTGCAGATTGGGGTATGAAATTGACTGCTTCCATTTTGAATTATACCCTTTCACATCACACGAACAAAAGTAACAATCATCACTATGGTTCTTTTGCTCGCGCCATACCATAGTAATCGCATATCGGAAAGTTTTTTTATTGCCCTTAAACCAATTTCGAAGGTCTTCAACACATCGTTTGCAGACTTTATGAGGTGCCCAAGCTTTATCCTGATCTCCAAGTTTTAAGCCAAAATACGCAAAATATACTTTTTTCACAAAGTCCGTAATATTCACTTGTTGCTTTAATATCATATTTTCGCCACAATTGTAACAGAAACTATCAGACGAATTCACACACTTCCGCACAGACGACATTGCACTTTATTGATCTGAGATCTATAAAACAATGGCGAGTTAACACGTAATTGTACCGCGCCATACTCTACACTGTCGGAGCGCGCACGTTCAGGTTACAACATGTTTATATTTGTTAATGTAGCTCAAACAGGTGTTCCTTATTCAGAAATTAATGATAGTTATGTTCTTTAAACATTTAAAAACAGTAATAAAAATAAAATTATACCCATAGTTTATGACTACAAGTTAGCCCAAAAAATCCCTTTTTTGTAATAGAATTGTGCGTTTTGTAAAAAAACCTTACGTTTTGGAATTTTTTGAGTATTTGCTTAGTTTTCAGAACACCTTAATACATAGAAATCAGTTGGAAATATCCAGACAGCATTTTTGCTGCAGATCTGTGTTATTTGTTATCAAAAGTTTATTCCTTGTTGATTTTGGTGCCAAAATCACCAAATAATTGATAATGAAGTTTCCGAAAAAAAAACTTTTTTTTCCACAATCACAAGTATTGTTTTTGAGCTTTTCATTCAGAACATATTTCATGTTATTTCAGTATTGCCAGAATATCCGAAAATATGGCAACACTTCGCCTTAGAACCATCGAAAATAAGGTGCATAAACCTCTCGACAATTTGAATGAGTCCATCTTTTATACATCTGCTCTTCATGGGGAACATCAAGTTGCTTGAGAATGTATACAAAAAAGGTTTCTATTTCTTCAGCTACGACTGCTTCCATTTTTCAGCTATGAACTAACTCTATGAACTATTCAATCTGTCCAGAAAAAAATTATTTTGCATATATAAGACTTAGATTTCAGAGGGATGTGACATAACTTATGGCTGCACAGATGAAACCTTAGGTTCTCTGTAGCTTCTCTCTGTAGGTTCTCATGTGCTTGGAATACCTGCGTGTTTGTGGAGTTCGCCTTGTGACACCTGGCCAGATACCAGGTGATGAATGTCACTAAAAATTAGAGCAACTTAATTCTTATGGCTGATTTTCATATCCTTTCTGTTCAATATTTTTCTGAAGACGTATCTGTAATGGCCAGACACTTTTTATGGACCAGAATTTGTGTCTGACGGTTCAGAGATCTACAAAAATATATTAACTATATTTGTTCTTACAGGTCAGATTTTTCATTATGTTATTATGGTAACTATAACAAAGTTCTTCTCCATCTGCCAGACAAAAAGCAGGAACCAAACATCCTCTAAACACAAATAGTATTCAGCCTGAAGCATGATCGCGAAAATATAATGCGCATGCGTCTCATATTGAAATATTTGAATATTTTCAAATCGCCTGCTTTCTCTTCAATATTTTCAAATTCATACTCAAACGAGACCAATCATTAATCAATATTAGAAGTAGATAAATTCATTACATATATTTGGGAAAATTAGTGCAATTCCGTTTTATGAAGAATTGTTTTCATTTCATTAGAAAAGGTTTAAGTTGAAACACATAAATTTGATTTCTATGTATAATTTGCTGTTTATATATTTTTACGCTATTGAAATTGAACTTTTTTTTTGCTTCCATGTAATTACCAATTGCAAATAACTCAATTTCACTCATAAATTTTCCAAGATGAACGAAGAAACTATATACTGTCACAGTACTAGGGGAACCCAAGCGGGGATTTTTGAAGTGACCTGAGCGTATCAGATAATAATATAGAGAGACTTCTTGCATCTTCAGTATGAACCCTCCATAAGGCGGGGTGTGTTGAAGAGAATGCGTCAGATTAGTAAAAGACATCCATCCTCAGAAAAACTCGAGCCCGTCAGATTAAGGGGTAGATTAATTACATTCAGAAGAGTAGTATATCTCAATAATCTGACAATTTGAGCGTGACATTAAATAATGAGCGAATCCTGATCTTGTAGGAAAAACGTGACCTCAAAATACTCGAGCGCGTTTCTAATTTTTTTTGAATTGAAGGACACACTGATAGAATTATGAATAAATAATAATCTGACGGTTTCCATGGAGTGATGTTGGTAGATGAATCGGGAAGAAAAGGTGAACTCACTTTCTGTCACGCTCTTTCTCTATATTTCACTCTCTCGCACCGTCCTCATCCTAAAGTTCGCCGCCATGATGGCATCTCAGCCGATCACAATACAATGATGATGAAACAAACATTGAAGACAAATCCAGTAAGAATGAAGATTAACATATGTATTTTGAATTTTAATGATCTATACTGGTTTCTATTTGTAATGATCTATATATTATTTTATATTATTGCATTTTAAAAATTTATACGTGAATGCAGTTATCTTATTTCAAAATTTCCCTTAAAATGCTCATAATAGCGAAATCCCTCCATATAATTGTCAGGTTATTATTCAGGAGGACTTTGATATCAACGTGAACATCCTACATAAATTTGACGCGCTGTACTCTCCTCAGATAACGTTGTTTTTACAGATATAAAATTTAATTATTATACATTTATTATATAAATGTATAATAATTAAATTTAGTTAAATGTACAGAATTATTTTGTAAGCATCTGAAGAAGTCGTTTGTAACAACGGAACGCGTTATGCTATGTAGTTAATAAAGTGTAAATCATAAGTTCAAGTGTTCGAATTTCAGTTTATATTCAATTATAATGGATTTACATCAAGTAAACGCCAACACTATTAAATATAGATGAAAATTATTACAATTTTGCCAAAACTAATAAAAAATTATTGTTTAGTTTCGACAAAATGGTGATTGACAAAGAAACGACAACTCAAAAAATGTCTTTTGAGTCCCAATAAGCCCTGTTATTTTTTAAAAAATTGGAATATATATATATATATATATATATATATATATATATATATATATATATATATATATATATATATATATATATATATATATATATATATATATATATATATATATATATATATATATATATATATATATATATATATATATATATATATATATATATATATATATATATATATATATATATATATATATATATATATATATATATATATATATATATATATATATATATTTATATAACACATAAAGAAATGAAATTTGAAATGTGGAGCTGGGTTTCAAACTGACTGAGTAAGTTTTTGTCATTTATTGGGGACAATGAAAAATGGAGAAAAATAACTAGATATGACTGTTCGAATTTGGAACTCACCATTACGAAAAAGTGCAAACATAGAAGAGAAACGACAACATTCATCGTTAGATGGCACAAATTATAAATAGCAGTTTCATAGAGATCGAGGTTGATTGTTGAGTATAACTCAATGTCACCTAATAAATATATATATATATATATATATATATATATATATATATATATATATATATATATATATATATATATATATATATATATATATATATATATATATATATATATATATATATATATATATATATATATATATATATATATATATATATATATATATATTTATATAACACATAATGAAATGAAATTTGAAATGTGGAGCTGGGTTTCAAACTGACTGAGTAAGTTTTTGTCATTTATTGGAGACAATGAAAAATGGAGAAAAATAACTAGATATGACTGTTCGAATTTGGAACTCACCATTACGAAAAAGTGCAAACATAGAAGAGAAACGACAACATTCATCGTTAGATGGCACAAATTATAAATAGCAGTTTCATAGAGATCGAGGTTGATTGTTGAGTATAACTCAATGTCACCTAATAAATGGTCAATGGTAAATTACATTTCAGTAATCTCTGATGCGGAAGAAAATATTTATTTATGTCATTATTTAACTGAATCATAGGCGGCATTCTGTGAATGTCCATTGAAAAATGCACATCAATGTATTTATTTATGCGTTTGTATATTTTTCCGAGTAGTAATCAAAGTAATTAACCCGCAGAAAGTGATGCAACTTTATTGTTAAAATTATTTAATTTGTTAAATTTTCGACTAACTTGAAAATATAAAAAGTTAAATCTCCCGAAATTTTACCAAATGAAACTAGAAACCAGAAATTGTACCGTTTGATTGAAAGTGAATCATTATACATTAGGCTATATCAGATCCTTAGTCATTGTTTTTATATTATTATTATCCCCGATATGAGGCCTTACAGGTTTCACACTCCCTCATAAGGGAACTTCCGCTCAACTTAGATATTGGGGCATTTCACGTGAAGCGGACAGGGAAAAAAAGTGAGGTTCTGAAAATCGACCATATTCGGCTCATTTATACTTCTAATACGTATGAATGTGAACACAAAATATTTTTTATGTATAATGAATATTTCACAAGTTATGGGTTTCTAAAGAATTGATGTAATTGTAAAATCAATTTTTTGAAAGTAGTTTTTCCAATTTAACAAATTTACAACAAAACATTTAACATAACGACTCATATTGTAAAAATACTGTTCTTTTTAACAATAAAATTAAATTCGAAAAAAAAAATTTTTTTCATGTCCAAAACCGGAAGTAAACTTTTCAAACTTAAATTTCAGTCACTTCAACCAATTTTTTTTTCAATTTTTTTCTCTCAAAATATAGCCTAAAGTATGCTTAAAATATCCTAGAAAATTCAAAATGGGTTTCCTATTAGTTTAGGAGTTATATTGATTAATGTACATACGCGTCGCAATGGCCGTGATATCTGGCGCTAGCTTAGATCGGTTGGTGTGCGCGAAACAACATGTCTTGTATAATTGCTGTGATATAATAATTATAACATGATAAAACAACATTGTAACAACGCAAGAACTAGTTTATTTTGTAATTTTTACAACTTCACAATGGAAATCTACGCTAGAACTGGTCCTTTTCACAAGAAGGCCACTGGTTGTTGGAATAAAGCTGTGAAACTTTTTGGTTCCAGCAATGGTGACTGTAGACGCAAACCGGATTTGCGAAAATATTCTCTGGCGTTCGATATCGTCTTTAGTGAATGGATGTTTGTTTTAAAGATGATTTAGACGAATCGTATGCGCAGGTGAACATTTGGCCCCTTTTCGTGAGACGTTGCATGAAAATGCAACTCTGCATCTACATTGAAACCTTCTTTGTAATGAAACAGATTCACAAAGTGTAATCTGTTTTTGAAATGTTGAGAAGCCCCGTCGGTTGTGAATATAATTTTAAATCCAACTATTGCTTTTTCTAAAAAATTCTTGTGTAGTACCTTTTTGAAGGCATAGAAGGTGACTGTGTCATGCTTCAAGTCGTCAGAAATCATAACAATGCTACCGTGCTTTACTTCACTACCGTCTATGTAGTAAAAAACCGACGTTAGAAGCGTTGTTTGTTCACTTTTCTGATGAGAAGATTGAGCAGCATCTTAGACAACAAAACTATAATTTTCTGCAAAATCAAATTGTACGAGAATTTAAACTTCATCGATAGTCTCCTTCAGACTACTAAAATAAAGCGCCCGTTACTCTGCAATGTAAGCATGAGGTTTCAAAAGGTCCAAAGCGTCGCATAACTCATCTACAGAATTATCAGAAGATAAAACTCATCTTGAGTATTTTGCGAAGTTTCACTAGATGTTCGACTGCATTGCTAGATGTTTGTCTTTATTAGTTACTGGAGGTGTTTCGTTTGAAAGTCGTTTCCTACAGGAGGCACATACGTAAATTTCTCGTGAAAAGCCCTAGTTTTGTGCTAAACAATGAGATAGTTTTCTCAAATTTTCATATTTTCGATGAAGTACCAAGCGAACTGGTTTAAAACAACGATCACCGTACCTCTTCATTATAATAACAAGAATTATTATAATTGATTATTATAATTATTTCTATGAAACTTTGCAGTAATAAAGCTAAGAGATTGTAATAAAACATAGGCTATAATTTATAAAGATTGGACATACCGGGCTTGAGAAAGCTAGCATATTACATTAATAATATTTATTCCACATCCTTGTGAGAGCTTAAATACGCCGAAACGAGATAAAATCTTTATAAAGTTGCGAGTTTTAAAACAATATAGCGCAAACTTACTCGACTTAAATGCAAGCGTCAGATAACTCCCATTGCGACGAGTTCACAGCTTTATTCCAACAACAGGTGGCCTTCTTGTGAAAAGGACCAGTTCTAGCGTAGATTTCCATTGTAAAGTTGTAAAAATTACAAAATAAACTAGTTCTTGCGTTGTTACAATGTTGTTTTATCATGTTATAATTATTATATCACAGCAATTATACAAGACATGTTGTTTCGCGCACACCAACCGATCTAAGCTAGCGCCAGATATCACGGCAATTGCGACGCGTATGTACATCAACCAATAATACTCCTAAACTAATGAGAAACCCATTTTGAATTTTCGAGGGTATTTTAAGCATACTTTAAGCTATATTTTGAGAGAAAAAAATTGAGAAAAAAATTGGTTGAAGTGACTGAAATTCAAGTTTGAAAAGTTTACTTCCGGTTTTGGACATGAAAAAAATTTTTTTTTTCAAATTTCATTTTATTGTTAAAAAGAACAGTATTTTTCCAACATGAATCGCTATGTCAAATGTTTTTTGTAAATTGTTTAAATTGGAAAAACTACTTTCACAAAATTGATTTTCATACGTATTAGAAGTATAAATGAGCCGAATATGATCGATTTTCAGAACCTCACTTTTTTTTCCCTGTCCGCTTCACGTGAAATGCCCCTATTATAAATCAGAGGGTTTAAGCTTTGAGGGGACCCTTTTCGGATTATCAGGCCCGTGGCGGCGGTAGTCATGGCGGCGAATTTCACGGCAGAGACCTTCCTGGCGTCGAATTCCGTCATGTCCTAGATTCTGCCTGACAGTCCTCGCTGTGGCAAGTAGCACCGATTTCTGTAGTTCTTTATAAATATATTCGCCGAGTCCTAGCTCTCTGATATTTTTCACAACATTTTTCGGGATTATAACAGTGGATCCCAAGATAATTATTATCATTAATCATTATTATAACGATTATTCCATATGAGGACAGTTCCCCATAAATTTCATCATACATAGGGCTATATTAGATACTTAACATTGTTATTATATAATTATTATCGCCGACATGAAGCCTTACAGCTTTCACACTCCTTCACAGATATTAAATATCATAGGTATTATGCTCTGAGGATACCCTTTTCTTATTGTAAGGCCCGTGGCGGCGGTCCCCATGGCGGCGATCTTCACGGCTGCAACCTTCCTAGTGTTGATTTCGTTATGTCCTAGAAACTTTATGACAGTTCTTGCTATAGCTCCCCATGGGGAGGCGACACCTAGGGCGTTGGTTTGGGGACTAGCGTACGGATAGGGACCTGTCAGCTATGAGCCTGTTTGACTGCCTGGCAAACAAGTTGGCCAAACAGGAAACTATTCCTTTCGGCGAAGCAAATGTGACCACCCCGGAATAACAGAATACCCTTCGAAGGTCTGAACTACTACAGAAAAAGTGCCTTTGTCTTCTTGCTTAATTTGCCGAAGTTGTTTATTGGCGAGCTTCGTTGACGCCTGGGGCATCACCGGTATCTGTTTATAGTCCTTAGAAGGTGCCTTGTCGAGTTTTCATGGGTCAAGAGTGTTATGTGGAGGCACTCCTGTCCCATCTCGTGCGTAATTCTGAGTCCATTCTTACTGGTTAAGGTTCATGCTATAAGGCCGGTTATAGCAGTGTCGTGTCTTCTGTGATCGGCCGATGGCTATGATGATTTTAGTGAAAATCTTTCCCACATTTGAAAAAACTTTGTTTCGTGTAATCGAAGCAAGCCTCTCGAGCTATTATTCATTTTTTCCACTAAAATGCATTAAAAAAATTTACTATCAATAAAATTGAACAGTAAATAATTTCAGTCAAAACTGGTTTTAAGCACTTTGAATAATTTCATGTTAATAAAATTTTTTGTTCGAATTACAGAATTTTCGAACAAAAATTTTTTTAAATAAATTCGAAACCGATTAAAACAGGTTTTCTGGAAAAATTACTATTCGAAAACTGGTTTTCTAAAATGTTGGTTTTTGTATAAACTCTAGTAACCACGGATATATTGATGTGGTGTGAAAATTGCCCGACTCTGATAAGGTATGCTTCGATTTAGAGTACCGATGAAGGGATGGATGTGAGTGTTTGATTATAGCTGTTTATAGACGAATGATTAATTTTTTGGTACTGAACACTGATTGCGAGTTTCTTGGCCGTTCTGAACTACGGGAATCTGCAGGTCAACTGAGTAATGAAATGAATCATATTGTGACATTGAACGATATCACATGGGTTTATATATTATATGATGATGATGGTATAGACATCAATATCAAGAAAAACAAGTCGAAGAATTCCTCTACCAACGCTACATTGTGCTGATCCAATTTTCAATTTTTTTGTAGGGCGTTGGACCATGAACACTCATAAATGCCAATTTGAAAACGTGGTGGCTCTTCAGATGTGGGTGAGACAGAATAATAAACATAAACCAAGAAAACAAATAGATTGATGAACTTAAAGTCACAAAAAGTTAAAAGTAAAATATGTCGCACATATAATGAAAAATATCAAGTACAAGCAGCAGCTGTTTATTCAGGATAAAATGCAAGAAACAACAGTGTCAGTAGTGAAAAAATATTTTGGCTCAAGTTAGAGGTTAGCTCAAGTAGTGTATCTTCAATATAAAATGGCACAAGAAGAGGAGAAAACTAGAAATTTGAACTTTCAATAGAATATTTGCTCTTGGAATTGCTTCAAAAGTACAAGGATTTTGCGAATAACATGAAAAACTCGTAGAAAAGCATTTTGAATAAAAGTTTAGAATCGAGTTGGTTTGAATTGGTGAATTCAAAAATTTTCACATTAGAGAATATGGGGTTTTGTGGCTTTTGTGGCTAAAGGTGTCGATATAATCGTAAAGCCTATGTGGAGTGCAACTCGATAATCTTACGTTTCAGTAGGTATAGTAAGCAGAGGTGATATATTGATAATGAATGGAGTTATTGCAATTGATTCTAAGTAAGCTTCTCATTTAACTCCACGTAATGAGTTTGTTGAGTTGTTTCAAAGTATCTCCTTGAATTTTAGTACTTGAGTACATGTCAACACGCATGGATGAAATATGGCAATGAAGGTTCTATACAGAAAAAGAATGATTTCATACTATCCTGCAGTAAATATTTAGCGATAGCTTTATATTGAATGAAATTCAAATATGGTTTGAACATGATTTTTCCACTTTTGATCAAGTTACCTGTAAAACGGCACCGCTTTCAACTAGCGAATATCCATTCCTTTCTGAGTTTTTGTTATTATTCCGATCTTGAACATTTCATCTTTGCTAAAATGACATAAGTCTGAGCTACTGTGATCTCGAAGTAATATTACGATTCGCTCAATCCCTGTAACTTTCATATTTTGATTTTGACTCCTTTTTATGAAAACAATTTTTATATATTAGCAACTTATATTGAAACGGTCAAATAATGCAAGTTTCTGGGAATTGGTATTGATTTTTTATGGAAGGTGAGTCCAATATTAAATTTTCTAAAGAGAAAATTTTCAAAACAATGAACCTCTGAGAATATACGAAATTAACATAGCATCTTTCCATATCAAACTTCAAAAATTCTGAATGAAGCTAAACATCTCCAAACTCTCACTTCAGTTTCTGCTTCTACGGAAGTGTGAGGTTTAAAATATTTCTTGAATATTATTTTTATTTCAACAATTTCTGAAAATGTGTTCAGCTAGTGACATTTTGTGGAATTCGAAATGATGTATGTGCAATTCATTTCACTTACCTACTTGGATTTCTTCCACAAAAGGCCCCTTTTGCCTTCCAACCATATTATAGTAGCTCATAAAAGCAACAAGGCTTTACTCAAGTCGCATCGTTAGAATACTTTATAAATCTTGAAATATTAACTAGGCGCTACGGGTTTATGTGCATTTTTATGATACTTGAGCCTTGAATTTTGCTTTCTATTACACAACACTTGTTACAAGGGGCCGTTAACTTCCAATACAATTCTCAACGGAGTTTTATTAAAATTTATTTTTTGTTGGGTCCTTTATGAACAATATAATGGTTTTGGTGAGTTCTTTTAGAGTATTTTGTTCTGGATCCCTGTACTTTCTGACGTGGAAAATTAAATAGGGCAATAAATGTTACATAATGAAAATTCGAACTGGTGTTTAATATTTATCAAAAACTCCAAATATTTCTAGTATATTAATGTTATATTCTGCAGTAAGGTTTGAGAATCGCTTAGAATAGTGGTTGAAAGTAATCATCTGAGATATATAGATTTTAGGTATTGTTGATGTGTCTTCTCAGTTTATGCATACCTTAACAGCTTGTAGTAGGTATCACAATGGAAATTTATTGAAATAGAAGAATAGGTATTTTAATAAAGTACGGATTATAGGTATTAAGTAAGGAAATATTCGTGAATACTAATTACACAGAATCTCATCTTAGAGCTGCATTAAACACATAGGAACAAATCAGATGAACACACTAGGGGCTATCCATAAAGTACGTAACACGAATTTCATGATTTTTTGAGCACTTTGCCTACACTCTCAAAGTTTCGGTTTTCTAGGTCCAGGTCAATAGTTTTATTACTGGAATCGAGATGTGAACCGAAATTATCGTGTTTTAATACAGCACCAGTAACTTCACGACTAAGAGGCGCAATTCGTCGTTCTACTCTATTAAAAGCACTTCTTCTTGGGGAATTTGTAGCAATGTTAACAGCATCCAAATCAAAATCTTTAAAATGTTGTATAGCTGAAATTATAACACGCTCGTATCGTGGATTTTCGTCGGGATCACCATCGCAAGTAAAAATGAATACGGGTTTTACAAAACCTTCTCGAATTTTCATAAAGTTTTCGAAGGCAGATATTTCAGAAAGTTTGTGTATATCTGTGGCATGAGAGTCTGCATTAGAGGACGAATGCTTTCCACTGCGAATTGCTACGTATGTATGCCCGGAATGTGTCACACCTTCAGGTTTTCCTTCACCATCTTTCTTCACTATAATATCTGCATAAATAGAGGGAATAAGTCTATGTTTTTCCGCGACCACGAAATCATGATCCGGTAATTTTACACGATAATCAAGGTGCATTAGTATTGCTGCTTGAGCGTCTGCTGCTGTTATACCTAATGGCACGCGTGCTTTGTCATCCTCTGTATCTGCTCATCTTTGCAGAAGTCTCAAGTGTAACCCTTATCGACTGATAGTATATCTCAGTTTACAAAGTTCGGCTTGTAAGTCGTCCAATGTTTTACAGCACCTTATTGTTTCAGTGCGAAGTCGATTATCAGCTGCGCCATTAAAAACTCCAAGATCCTTTATGACTTCAAGTGAACCGGATTGATATTGTCACTACTCTTCAAAATTCCATATGGTATTAACTTCTTCCTGTATATGCTGTTTTTTTTATCAGCGTAAGTTGCCCTGTAAGTTTCGTATAGTCTATGGTAAAGATTACCTAAATCTATCTTTTTGTTCATTTTGAACTTGTTTCATTAAAATATCTTTATATCCACAAAATAGCACAACTAAAAAAAAACGACTTACACTCAGCGAAAGTTAATTGTCGAATGAAATAGAAACAATAAAATCACGCGAAGTGCGGTGCGTTTAAACAACATAAACCGTATTGTCATAATGATAGGAAATATTTTTTAGTTTAATTGATATTTCAAAGTACGGGATTCAATATCTCTAGATATATTTTAGATTTTGAAATGTGATGTCACAAAACTTAGGACCCCTCCCACCACTTGTCACACCATGTCACACTTTGTCGACCCTTCCCCCCCATTTACGTGTGACGTACTTTATGGATGACCCCATACTATTCCGAAAGAGAATTTTTCGAAACGAATTTATTTTGTTTTTCAAGGTTTTCATTTCAGTTTTGGAAGCAAGGTGTTATCAGCAGATCTTTGGCACATCTATAGAATCACCTGTAAGTCCAATTATAGTACAGAGAGTTATGAATCACATTTTAGATGAGATATTGAAAAAACTTCGTTTCGACATTCCCTTCATAGTCAAATTTGTAGATGATATAATAACCGCCCTTACGGCTGACAAAATTGAATATGAAATATTTTCAATTGTATAAACCAACATATTCAATTCAGAATAGAAATAGAAAAATTGATATCAAAAACAAACTTCATCAGGACGTTACCTAAATTATTTCACAAACCACCCAATATAGAGAAAACTAATATTATATTGGAGTTTGAAGAACAGAGTGACTCATATTTCGGATAAGAGTTTACCGAAACAAAATTTAAATGATTATGTACAATTGTTCTCTAACAACTGCTACCTTATTAAATTATTAAGAAAATTATTATATTGTGATCAAACTAACAATCCAACCAATATCAATGCAGGTCCAGTTAACATTGAATTCAAAAAATTACCGAATATTGAAATATTGTCTGATACCATAATAAAAAACATTATTGATAGACAATATCAAAATAGCCAAATATAATACAAAAACTTTTTAAAAATTTTTCTCGAAAACCAAATATCGCACTCCAGTGTTGTGGAATTGCAATGTAACAAAATACCATTTGTCGAATGTGATAAGTGCTACCATAGGTCAAAATAAACAAAATTCAAAACAATGTGTCATGCAACACGAAAGTGATAGTCCTGTTGGAAAACGATCTTGTTCATTAGAAGGCTCGTCCCAGACTAGGATCGAAATTTTGATTACGAAAATATCGAAATTTTGGAAAGAAGGGCAATCACAAAAAGAAATTATTTTTGGAAATGACTCATGTACACAACACAGAAAATACGATTGATTTTAGATCGGATATTGAAAGATTGAGCATCATTTATAACAATATTTTGAATAGAATTGTAATAAATAAATTACTTTTTAAACACTTAACCAGAACGATCATTCCCGTTACCTGAATTCTACATATATGTATACAGTAATACCCCGGACTTAACGGGATAGGTGGGACTGAGCGCTATAAGTCGGGGTACAATTTTGCATATAAAGACATACAAAGAACGTTTAATTGGGACTGAAGACTGGATAAAACAATAATTTAGGAAATAATTAGTATCTAATTCTAGATAATATGACAAACTATATAAATAAAAAGTATAAACAAAATCCGAAGTTATTTTGATGTGAAGGTTTCATAAATTGTAACAAAGTCGTCTGACGAGTCATGACAAAAATGCGCTCTTCATTGGAGTCTATGCTTTTCAAAATTGTTTATCCTCTTTCAATCAAACTGAGGGCTTCTGTCAAGTTTCCAACTGTATATATATATATATATATATATATATATATATATATATATATATATATATATATATATACATCCAAAAGTTTCTGGAACTCGTAAGAAGAGCGTAAACGTAATAATACATTGCTATTTGTCCGTACGTGGTTGGTTAGCACGAATAATTTTCTGAAGTATTTATGAATAGATATGTGAACAAATGAAAATAAAGCAAGAATACCAAATCTTTGCAAATACTTAGAGCGAATCAAAATGCTCTGAAATTTGTATCAGTTTTATTTTGGGAAAAAATATTTGATTAAACAAAACCTGAATCGTAACAAAAAATTTATCCTTGTTTTGAATTCATTTATTGATCCCGGCAATTTCGATTTCATATGTGATGAAATGTATATAACGTCTGATGGGAAATAAATATGAAAAAATCAATATTGGCTTAATTCAACCTCATTTTGCTGTGTACATTGACGTATGTGTATAAAATATAGAGGTGATAAATGTGTGATATTTGTTTCACGATTACCACGTATAATATTTTCAATTCAACAGCAGAAATTCATAATCTGTAAATCTCAAACCAGTACTTCACGAGCAGAATTAATTTGAGTTATATCTGCAGTTACCAGGGAATATTAATTGAACGTGAAAACACTTTTTACTGAGTTCAACTTTTGATAACGATGTATAATATCCAGGAATAATTGCCAAGCAATAAATATAATTCAACTGAACTAATCAAAATGTTCATTCAATTAATATCAGTCCATGTTTAATCAAGAGTTCAACGAATATTCAATCAACTCTGAATTATTGAATACATTTGCTTTACTATTTCATATAACAAATTCCTCAATATATCGTATAATTAGAAATTGAAAACAGTTGATGAAATTCCACAAAAGTTGTTCAATACACTGTACGAAGGTTTCGGCCTACTGATCCATCATCGACCAATTTGGAGACGTAAAAAACTTGAAGGATTTCAGCTAACTATTGAGGACGATAAGGTGTTCAGTTCACCACGAAAAAACTAACAAGAAACAAAAAAATCCTGTGAAACTGAACCAAGTGTTCTGTTCAGCATCAAAAACGATCTTTGATAGAATTGACTTTGAAGTTTTCTGATTGAAGTCATATCCCCATATTCTAAGAAATTTACAAACATTAAGTAAAAAATCTTTAAATGCATCAATTCTCAGGAAACTGAATTCATCACTTTCTTGGATATTTGATATCGAAAGATTCTTCTTTGTCCATTTTATGTCTTTTGTTCAAGCAAATTTATTCATAAGCGTTGGATGATTATATTTGGTACGATAATAATCTGAAATAACATTTACGCTTCTATTTTGAATGATGAATTTTTGTGTTCTTCCATAGAAATTAAGAGAATTACATTTATTCGTAAAAATAGTCATGAAAATTCGTTCTTTCAATGGTAAAATCTCCACATCAGCAGGAATATGTTCCTTGATTAACAAATAAGTATAATGATGAGTCTTTTTTTGAAGGTTTTGATTCTATTGATTGATTTTGTTGAGTCTCGGTCAATTTCATGTCAATTTCACATCTCGAAGTAATAATAATAATAATAATAATAATAATAATAATAATAATAATAATAATAATAATAATAATAATAATAATAATAATAATAATAATAATAATAATAATAATAATAATAATAATAATAATAATAATAATAATAATAATAATAATAATAATAATAATAATAATAATAATAATAATAATAATAATAATAATAATAATAATAATAATAATAATAATAATAATAATAATAATAATAATAATAATAATAATAATAATATGTCTTCATTATTTAAGTATTGTTAGGAATGCTTGCTTACCCTCATAAGCACTTAGTGCTTGAGAGAAAGTTTTACCTACAATTCAACGTCGATTTCGAACTTGAATTGTAGGTGAAACTTGATTTTCAATGACTTGTTGAGTACTCAAATGGAACTGAATTTGTATAATATGTCCCACTTTGGTGAAAAAAAGAATGGTTACGTTATTAATACCCAAAATATGGCATTTGATAGCATTAAAATTATCGGTGGTTTCGTATACGTGTGACAACAGTAGTATGTAGATTTCCTCTCTCATTATTTAAGTCGAATGTAAGTGCTTCTAATATTTATATAATAAATTCAATGGACGATGAATCAACTCTGTGATAGTTCATATTTGAATGAGAGGTAAAAATAAAGTTGATAACAAATACTTGCCAAAAAATCACTAACTGAACAATTAATTCGACTAGTTTCGCGTTCTTGATGATTTACGTTCTTGATGATGCCGTGAAAAGCGAAACTAGTCAAATGAAGAATTGTTCAGTCATTGATTTTTAGACAAGTATTTATTATTACCTCTCATTAAATATTTATATAATGAATGTTTCTGACTCTGTTTACTTATCGTGATTACAAGAAATGAGAACATGACTTGGGAAAATTGTTTTCTTTATCGGTACTCGACGAAATATCTACTGAAAATATTCTCAAACGAAATTATGGAACGAAATTATTGGGCGAACCATCCATTTTCGAATCAAAATTATTATTGAACTAGAAATGACTCGATTTTTCAGTTCAATCAATATCGAAATTATTGATGAAAAAATAAATTTTCTTAAGTGAAATTTCAGCGAAATCGTCTGCTAATTCTAGATTGATTGTAATTCAAAATTTACGATTGGGTCCAATCAATGTTGGAAAGTTAAAGCATTGTTTTCATTTATGTCCCATAGGATAGTACGAAGCAGAAAACCTTTTTATTAAGTTTTGTAGGTAATAATTAAGGATATCCGATATTCATAATACAAGCGTTTTCGATCATTCACAGGCCTATGTTTAACTCAATATATTTGTGACAGAAGAATTTCTTATTGTTTCTATAGATCCAATCAATCTTTGTGGTTCTCCGAAAATGTCACTTGTGAATGTTTAGCTCTGTTAAATATATTCTGATGGAAGTTTTTCCGAACAAAACATCGATTCTTGGCCAACAATTCTGTCACGGATTTGGAGATGCTATCAAGTCACCGAATTTCAGTGACAAAACAGAAAAGTGTGGCTTCTATTTCTGACGGGCTTCCCATTCTCAAGAAAATTGCCACATACTTGTGTGTTATTTTGGTGATGAATGGGGTTACAATTTCCAGTTCATCCATGGTGTTATATTTATTCCCCACATAAATCAACAATATAAAAGGGAGAATGATGCTGAAAAATTCGACCTGGAATGTTCTTATGTATTTTGAACTTCTTATGATTTCATTTAGGGAAAATATCGATATCCCGTTATTTTTTTCTACGTGAATGGCTTGAAGGCTTATTCATAATAATGATAAAAAATAAAATTTATTTCGGCAAGGGCTATTACAAAATGCATATATTCATTTACGTTCAAAATTTAATATTAACAATTATTTGTTTGAAACGATTATATAAAACTTTTATGCTTACAATCATTCATTTATGCTTGAAACCTTTAGGTCAGTAATTGTTTTTACGGAGTTAAGCAATACATTAAATGCATTGAATCCTTCATACGATATACTAACTATATCTAGATTTAGAAAGCAAACGAACTTGCATGTAGAAATTGTTGGCATTTCTTTTATTATAATGTGTACATTACTGACACATGTTATATTTATTATAACCCCATGTCAGAACAATTTGTGTTTAATTTTGAATAAAAATATATATGTAGCATAAAATATTATTATTTTTTTTATTTGCAAATTACCCGCATCAACCATTTAGGGTTATTAGCGGAAATACATTTGATTCAGTACATTGTTAAATATTATTTGTTTAACTGATTTAACATGCTTAACCCATTGAGCCGATACTTGATGAAAATCTGAATACATAATTGAAATATAACTAAGTAGTTTTTCAATTTTCACTATAATTAATTTCAAACATGATAATATTGTTTCGCCAACACAATGGATTCATCAGTTCATCATCAACATCTGATGAAGCCACTGTGTTGGTGAAACAATATCGTCATGTCAGAAATTAATTATAGTGAAAATTAGAAAACTACTTAGTTTTATTTCATTTACAATTTAACGTGCTTGCGACTGGAGTACACCTATTACATTTTTTCGCTCGAGAGCGCTCCAAAATTTTTCGTGGAGCGCTATCGTGCAATTTTTGTAGATAGTGAGTTTTTTCTCTGCTCACTTCGAATAACACAGTGAAACAATTCTCGGAGGTCGTCAGATTATTTCCAATTTTTTTCAAAAAGTTGATTTTATTGAAGATCTTAGACGAGATCTCACACACTTTCGAAAATGAATATTAAGTGCGCTTCGAAATATCATCGAACTTGTTGAATGATAATATGATAAGTAGGTTTATTGAATCGAACAGTGATCATCAGTATTATCATGATTATGAGATTAATTGATCATCTGCACAACATTGACATGCTACTTATATATACATGCTAAAATATAAGGAAAACATTTTATCTTTCATGTTTTATATACCCAAGGTGTGAGATTTTCTAGAATTAGAAACTCTTTAGCACATACTCACCTCATTTGAGCGTAGTTTCAAATACTCTGAAGATTTATAGAATGAGTTGATCAAAAGGACGTCATGAGAAAATTGAAGTCAAGCTTCTTCATCTGATTCAGATAGCATGCTCACCTTGTAGGGCATAGCATGTTATTGAAAAAATGAGATAGAGCAGATAATGTTGTGAAGAAATGCGAAAATTATCAATATTCTGAGTTCAATAGATTTTTGATATTCTTCAATGTAACCTCGCTATATTTCAATATACTCAGCGTTCACATCTTCTGCTGCTGCTGCGTCAAGTCCTTTTCTTTGGTTCTTCTTCGCACGTCCAGGGTGGTCTCTAGCGCCGGATGATTGCAAACTGAAATCTATGTGCTTCTGGAATCCAACCTCTGTACGAAAGATGGAATTAATATTTTGCATCTGTTTTCTAACTAGGGTGTGTCTCTGTCTATTAAGTACCCTACTATGATGGATAGATTTGCCTAATCACAATTTGAACATTTGAGTTTATAGACGACTCTCTGAAAAATCTTCAATATTCTAGACCCAGTACATAATCGAGTTTCATTAAATTTTTATCAAGTACTACAATTCAGGGCCGCCGTAAGCGGGCGTGCAAAGCGTGCACCGCACGCGGGTGGCAAGACCAGGGGGCGGCAAATTGAGCGACTTCTCAATACCTAATTCAAGTCATTGTCATGATATCTATTGTTAGAAAACAAATATTAAGTCAAAGCATTTGAAAAAATCTGACCGAGTCACAGCAACACCGCCATCTATTGGCATCCATCAAAACTAATATGGAACACCAATCGTAGTCTCTGCCATTCTTTGGAAAATGGGACTGTTGATGTTGGGGGAATCCCTTTTGAGCTTCCTCTTCAGTCCGCTCGCTATGGTAGTAGGGATAAATACAACGACCGGCACAATGAATTACAATTACTTTGTAAATAGTTCTTTCGAGGTGGGTTTCGGCTTAATTTATTGATATTTGAACCTGTCTAGTGTGATTATGAATCATCCGTCAGTATAAAACAATAGTTATAGTAAGTATTAAAGTATCTATCTATCTATCTAACCAGCTATTTCTTGGTATCAGATGAGTAGTGATGAAAACATGTTTCAGAAACGTTATAAGATCAACGAAGAACTTCCCTGAGATAACGTTGATCCATTCTTTATTTCTCATGAGTTATCGTTCCTTCCAACGCATAGTTTCGAGGTGCTTACCATGCCAGCTATTGCATTTATCCTTATCTATTTACTATCTCCCATCTATAATGATACTGAGATTTCTTCAAGTAGTGTTCTTGAGAACTTGTTTCAGAAGGAAACCTTGTACATCCTTTTTTTCTGCAACAACCGCGTCGCAATCACTTCACTCGAAGTAAATGGTCTTACGTGCTGGTTGATTCATTGAAAGTTCTTCGTTATTTAAGAATGTACTTTTTGGAGTGACAAAGATTTTAAACTTTTGGTGTGACAAACCAGTCATTTCCCACACTCATCAAACAGTCCTTGACTGAGCAGAAGTGAATATTATAAATTCAACATATTTATGTAATAAATTTTATTTAACGTCTTGATCTATGAATTTCATCTGAAGATTAGGAATTGTTAAAATTTATTTCTTCATGAATCTCTCATCGAGCTAGAAAATATGGATAACTACACGAATATCAAAATGATAAATCGATAACTAATTGAGAGGATTAGGTGTGTTTAGTTTGGAATAACTCAATTAATATATCCAATTATTTTCTAATAACGTACAGAACTAGTAGAGAGCTGCTAACTGGAATGAAAATGTCAGTACAATGAGATAACGAAGTATTTTCAACATGGAATATTGCAGATATGCTGTGAAACTAGAAAATGGGTTATAGCAACTGTAACGATGAATTGCAAAATCGGCTTGTCAATATCTGCAGGGAGATACGATCAAACTTGCTTCATATTTCAACGATAATTTACGTATTGTAAAATTTTTCATGAATCTACGCAGTTTACAGCATAGCTATGGCCTAGAGCATTTTTTCTATTCTTCTCCATCCATAAATTTCAAATGTATTTAAAACACCACTTCAAATTCATGAAGGTTTTCTCCTATGCAATGAAAACAACTTCTTTTTAATAATGGAAAATTATTCGCTCATAAATAATGAATGAGATCTAGGGGTTTTTGTCGAGTAGATTTTGAGTGAAACCTCAATTCCATATAGTGCTATAAGGAATTTGGAGAATATTCAATTGAGACATACTGGCAATTTTGAACGAGAAGTTCATTCAATTATTGAAGAGAATATTGGTATGTCCGGTGACAGAACTGAAAACACTCACGAATTTTGCAATATTAATGTTTGTTTTAGCTCCGCTCGTAATAATAATAATAATAATATAATTTTATTGAGAAACATTCCTCACACAGTAAAATTACATTCATTTCAATTGATAAATAATTACAACAACATTCAAGAGAAATGCTCTCAAAAGGACCGAATTCAGTTTGGAGTCTGATCTTCCATTCAGCCCTCGAGCAATTCAGCGCTCGAGCAATCAATATTATTGATTATGAAGGAAAATAAATCAAAAATTCTCCAGAATAAAATGTGTGGGGTGTATAAATCTAACTGTGGTAGCTGTGACAAATTTCATTCAGGTAGAACATTCCGAAATTAGAATATCTCAATATAAAGGATGTTTTGAGAAGAAGAAAACCGATTCTTATCAAGTATACCACTTGGTAGAGGAGAGTCACAGATTCAGTTCATAGCTCGGAACATCGCACAAAGAGAACAAAGGTTTCTAGTGATCATCTTCTCCGTTACAAATGAATAAATTCAAAAATTCAGGACTTTGACTCGATGGTCTATTTATCTATAATATAAAAATTAATCGCAAAATGTGTTGGTAAACGCATAAATCAATAACGCCTGGACCAATTTTGCCAATTCTTTTTTTTTGATGTTCGTTTAAGTCCAAGGATAGTTTTTACAGCGAAAAACTCAAACAATTGCAGGCCTAATTGTTCAGGTGAACTCCATTTAATTTCATTCAACTCAAAAATTATTCAGAATATGAAACCGTTATAAAGTACTCCGACCTCTGGGCTACTGGATATTCTAATTGTTCAGGTAAACTCCATTTCAGTTCATTCAACTCAAAAATTTTTCAGAATATAAAACCTTTATAAAGTACTCCTACCGTTTGACTGCTGTATATCCTAATTGTTCAGGTAAACTCCATTTCTTTTCATTCAACTGAAAAATTATTCAGAATATCAAACCTTTATAAAGTACTCCTACCGTTGGACTGCTGGATATCCTTATTATTCACGTAAACCCCATTTCATTTCATTCAAATCAAAAATTATTCAGAATATGAAACCTTTATAAAGTACTCCTACCGTTGGACTGCTGGATATCCTAATTATTCACGTAAACTCCATTTCATTTCATTCAAATCAAAAATTGTTCAGAATATGAAACCTTTATAAAGTACTCCTACCGTTGGACTGCTGGATATCCTAATTATTCACGTAAACTCCATTTCATTTCATTCAAATCAAAAATTATTCAGAATATGAAACCTGTATAAAGTACTCCCACCGTTGGACTGCTGGATATCCTAATTATTCACGTAAACTCCATTTTATTTCATTCAAATAAAAAATTATTCAGAATATGAAACCTTTATAAAGTACTCCTACCGTTGCACTGCTGGATATCCTAATTATTCACGTAAACTCCATTTCATTTCATTCAAATCAAAAATTATTCAGAATATGAAACCTGTATAAAGTACTCCCACCGTTGGACTGCTGGATATCCTAATTATTCACGTAAACTCCATTTTATTTCATTCAAATAAAAAATTATTCAGAATATGAAACCTTTATAAAGTACTCCTACCGTTGCACTGCTGGATATCCTAATTATTCACGTAAACTCCATTTCATTTCATTCAAATCAAAAATTATTCAGAATATGAAACCTTTATAAAGTACTCCTACCGTTGCACTGTAAATTAGTATTGTAAATTGCGTTAGTAAATGTAATTTAATCATTAGTTGTTATTATTAGCTTCACGTTATTATTTTCTGTAGTAGGGTGATATATCTGTTCAGAATGAGCACCTCGTTATTATTAAAATCATTATTAGTAATCTCAACATGCATAGGAAATAATGTGGAAAATTTCCTGGGCAGTTCAATAACAATTTTCTGTATTTATAATATGGAATAAACACTTTATTTTCATTATGAAATATTGATTTCAATTTTGCCCTGTAAACTCGTCATCTATGGAGTGCTCCGTCTACATTCTGATCCCTTGATTTATTGATTTTCATTAAGTAGACTAATTGGATGGAATTGATATGGAAATCGAATATATGGTAAAACAAAGCCGTTCTGGCAATTAGGGAAAACTTAATTGGACTACAGTACTCCACTTTAAGTGACACAATTTGTAAATTCGCACCTTTTCAATAATTTCGCTTCGAGTTTTGTACTCAAGAAGTGAGCTTATTATAACTTCAACATTTCATGTGAACTTTCCGTTGAGAAGCGTTTAGACTGTTTCAATCTAATCATGTCTCATGTTCATTTTGAATTATATTTGAAATACACGACAATTTTTTGTGAAGTGATAGAAGTATTTATCTGAAGCTAAATTTATTTTACAAATATCGGGTCCTCTGTTCCTAAATTAACATAACAGTAGGTACATGGTTGTGGTACACAAATTAAAAATGAATTCAAATCTGAGCGAAAAATATGACCGTTTATAAAAGAATTTGCTCTTCGAATATCGCCAATGAGCTTGTTACCATCGATTAAAATTCAAACTCCTAAGAAACAGACAATAATGAAAATATGAATAGAGAACTATGTAAACAGAACTGAAAATGAAAGAAAAAGCTTACCAGTTTTTCAATAGTTCTGTATTGATTTTATATTTTTTTCAAATCTGAAATGCTAAATTATGATTAACTGTCGTAAACATTCAGCAATAGGTAGCACCATCGAATAGTCACAAATTCCTTCAGATGACCAGTTAAAAAAAAACATTGTTTCATATGCGATTTGAAGAAACAACACATATATGTCCTTCATTAACCAAGCAATTTGGCTATTGTGTATGACACAGTCAAGCAGACAAAATGTTAAAGATTCATCAAAAACAATCTCTCGAAAAATGTAAAAAAATCTAGTGAAGTCTATTAGAAGTGCAATTAGAAGGTACGAAACTTTTTCTGCTTCAAAAGTTCCCATGAGTAACTTGCACTGAAAACATTTCACTGATCTCATTCTGTAACCAAGTTCTGTAAGAGCTGCTATTACTAGTTACACGCTAACAAAACTAGTTTAGTTTCGATGAACTCGCTTTTCTTGATTTCTCAATGGAGGAAAGAAAGGATGTCGGACTTGATTTTCTTGACATGATCTGAATGAAACAACAAGACAGAGCACTGACAAAATGGCAGAGAAGAGCACAAAACTCGGACCTAATTCTGGACTTCCACTCTAGCCACTATATCACACTAAAACTAAAAAAGGCACTATAATAGGTTACAAAGTGGCAGCCATCAGACGTACATCACCTGAATTCAGACCACAAATATAAGAAGACCTGACAGAACAACTATGCCGGAACAACTACCGCATTGCCTTGATGAGGGTTGAAAAAAATAGAGTAAACAGGCTAAACAATACAAAGATCGAAAGTGAAACGAAAGATAGAGTTCCAGTCATAATTCCATTCACAAACAAATTGTCCAAAAATATTTTAACACCATAAAACTTTCGTGTAATTAACAAGCTATAGAATCAGGCCAAACAAGTGTAGAACAGACTCAAAGTAGCACACCAGTAAACAAAAAATCAACCGTCGTATATAGTAACACAGGTTGTAACAGAAGATAAATAAGACAGACGTCACAGAGACATCTGTTACAAGCAACGTAAATCTCAGGTAAATACCGTGAATTTCTTAACTCCATTTTCAACCTGATAAACTTTGTTCTTAATTTATCTTATTGTTCGGTACAAAATTTCTAGAAGGTATAACAAGATGATAAATATAAATATGAAGATAGATAAATATCTCATCGCAGGTAGACATTGATTCAGACTAAAAATAGAGTTGTAATAGCTCGTACCCAAGAGACTCAATTTAAACCAAAGGTAATGTAGATTCCTCACGTGGAATTTTGTGTTGTTTTGTTCTGTGTCCTTTTCTTTTCAATCAACATTCAAGTTTGAAAATCTAATAACTTGAAATACGCCGTTCTGAGGATAGCCAATTAGCTTGAAAAATATGTAAACGGCTGTTACGAAAACAAGCAACGTAAATCTTAGGTAAATACCGTAAATTTCTTAAAACTATATATATATATATATATATATATATATATATATATATATATATATATATATATATATATATATATATATATATATATATATATATATATATATATATATATATATATATATATATATATATATATATATATATAGTAAATACTGAGACTCTTAATCGAAATATCGAAATATTTCAAATAAAACTCTCAGGGAGCTGTCTACACAAATGTTGTCAACGAGAACGATCCCATCACTTTCGAGAGTGAATATTAAGAGCGTTTCGAAAGTGATGGGATCGTTCTCGTTGACAACATTTGTGTAGACAGCTCCCTGAGAGTTTTATTTGAAATATTTCGATATTTCGATTAAGAGTCTCAGTATTTACTAGTATTGAATTACCTGTGAATCTTTGAACTAGCTACACTTTTGCCCGCTTGGGCGTGATCTGGAGCGATTAGGCATGGGATCATTCGTACACATTTCAGACAATTTTCTGTTGTGTTCGAATGAAATATCTACAAAGCCTTCCACTCGCACTCTTGTTGTCATGAGTAGGAATCTTGAACGCTAGGGAGTGTTTATACGTCCTTTCGCCGATAGAGGGAGCCTACGTGAGTATTTCACTCTCTAGAACTTCTCTTAATTTGGTATGGGACCTATGTTCGTTTTGAAAGTCATCGATTCTTGATTGATAGATTAAATAAGGACTGATGATTCATAATAATGATGAAACAATTGTATCCTATTATCATTCAACAAGATCGATGAATTTTTCGAAACGCTCTTAATATTCACTCTCGAAAGTGATGGGATCGTTCTCGTTGACAACATTTGTGTAGACAGCTCCCTGAGAGTTTTATTTGAAATATTTCGATATTTCGATTGAGAGTCTCAGTATTTACTAGTATTGAATTACCTGTGAATCTTTGAACAATATATATATATATATATACATATATAATTTGGAATCGAAATTACACCACAAAAGTTTTCAACCTCGACTGGGATACGAACCCAGGTCTCTCAGGTTTACGCCCTGTTGCTCTACCAACGAAGCTACTGAGGTCTACTACTTCGCGATGCAATTCCGACTATATCTAATTATTATGTTGGTAGAGCAACAGGGCGTAAACCTGAGAGACCTGGGTTCGTATCCCAGTCGAGGTTGAAAACTTTTGTGGTGTAATTTCGATTCCAAATTTCAAATATTTTTTCATATACAATATGTCCGTACGTATATGGTAAGCACAAATAATATTCACTTCTATAATATATATATATATATATATATATATATATATATATATATATATATATATATATATATATATATATATATATATATATATTTAAATCGATAATTGAACAAATTATGGGTTAAGGATGCAATTATGCAAGCTGAGATAACAGCCAGTTAAGATATACTCCCAGAAAAATCGGATCGTCACTGGCTTCATAATCTTGCAGCTACATTGGGAAAAAAGGGTTTTTTTTTATTGTACACGGAAGGTTATGTCTAGAGCTCCCTAACAATTTGTACGAACGCTTGAGGAATTCAAATATTTACACCGCCTCGCGTTCCAAATTTATTCATTTCCGCAAGGTTTTACCAAGAACGGTTTCAGGTATCAGGAAGATAAATATCTTTTCCACGCTCCACTGAATAATGTCGAAAGGAAAACATTTAATTAGTTATACACCTATTGTTCATGATTTTCGTATTTGTATGTAATTCGTATAGAAATCTCAATGAATTTAGAGAATTATTTAATTCAGAATAATCTGAACACGCCAAGATTTTATGCATATATGCAAATTAAAATGAATGATTTGTATGAAGATATAGAGTGTTAATTATTATTTTTTGCTCCAATTTATTGCAGTTCGAAGAATATGATATAGAATTATCATTAACTGTTGAGATTATTACTTCTGTTCCATAACACTTTATTTTGACTTATTGAATGTCTATGTTCCCTTTTATTATTTTAAATGGTTATCTTTTTTATCGGACGGACAGGATGTGCGACTAAGTTTAAAATAGTTAAGTGACTAAGTTGAAATTAAGTGAAAAGTTATTTCAGAAAAACCACTAGCAATGTATATTTTCAATTGCAGAATGTAAATGGTCAATTCTGTGAAGAAATTTCTGGTATCAATGCTTAATACAATGATGAAATATTCAAATACATATTTCAAAAATATGTATATGGATCCACAACGAATTGTAAGATGTTAAAAAAAAAAATAGTCTTAATGGTAGACGTTTCATGAATATTACATTTATATTTATATAAAATAAATGTTGGTTATTTCGATTTCTTGACCAGTCTTGAATGTAGTTAGAAAACAATTTCGTGATTATGGAGAATATTGAAATGAATTATTAGAGGTATATTATACATATATATATATATATATATATATATATATATATATATATATATATATATATATATATATATATATATATATATATATATATATATAAGAATAACAGGCTTCTTTTGATATGAAAAACTTTATTTTATTTTATTTTATTGCTGAAAACATTCAAAATGAAAATATCTTAAACAGGCAATAAATCAATTTGAAAAAAAAAAAATATATATATATATATATATATATATATATATATATATATATATATATATATAATAATAATGAAAAGGAGTATTGCCTGGTAATTTAAATACAATTGTTATGGGTTATAGGCAAAATAAGAGGCCGCTCTGAAAAGATTTCCTCCAATTTGTCTACCTGGTCTATATTTCGACTGTGTTTAGAGTCTTCATCAGAACTGTGAAAAAGATGTTTATATAATTGTCATGATAAAAATTATGTTTGACAACTTACGGCTAACTAGGTATAAAAGGTATGGCTAAAAACCATCAAATAGGAATGTGTGACTGAAAATGAATTTGATATTACAAAGGAAACTGAAAGTTGATGTTAAAATGTAACTGTTAAAATATTCTTATGTACTAACTCAAACAACGATTGGTAAATGACAGAGTAGAAATGACAGGAGCAAAGAGAAACATTGACACTGAAAAACGACACATAGGCGAGACAGTAGAATCACCGTACCAACAAATGTCATACTACGCACGTAACACATAAAGTCTATTAAAGTTGTGGGCTGTCTGCGAAGGTTACTTAAAATGATTCGAAAGGAAGTAACTATAAATGCAGCTAAGCCTGGAAACGTCCGTCTTCTTATTAATGCTGTTAGTGTTATTATTAATGTGGCCCATTTCCAAAAGAATCCTTTTATGGTAACTAAGAGCTACATCCAATATTCCTACATTATCGAAGTCAAAACGATGTTCCTGTTGTGCGGAATGTAGTGTTGAGGCACATCTGTCAGGGCGAAGTCTAACATCGCTCTTATAAAGAGTTATTCTTTTTTTAATGGTCTGAGAAGTTTGACCTATATAAACTCCTTCACAATCTAAGCACGAAACACTGTAAATGCAGTCTGATGTTGAAGATGGAGGTACTTTATCTTCAAGTCTTGTGAAAACACTTCTGCCAGTGATGAAGTTATATTGGGCAATTTTAACCTCATCTATTTCACCAAAAATGTGACATAGTTTTGCCGTGAGAGAAGGGAAAAATGGCAAAGTTCTGTATTTAACTAATGAAGCTTGTGAGTTTATTTTAGGATCCATATCAAGGTCTATTGTAGAAGTGAGAGCCGGTAGTCTAATGACTGTATTGCATGGGAACTTTTTCACAAGGGTTCTTGGATATCCATTGTCGCCCAAGATGACTTCCAAACGTGACAGTGAGCTCTGACACTAATCCTTGTGTAAAATGGTTATAATTCTGTTCTTGAGTTGATTAATGATGTTTAGCTTCATGTGTACATTGGAGTGAGATCGGAAGTGCAGATATCTACCAGAGGAAGACGGCTTTTGATATCAGTCCAACTTTATGATATTGTCCTTGGACCTATCCACTCTGGTATCCCGAAACGGTACAGATTTATCTGTCTCTATCTCTACAGTGCACTTAATGTGCTCATCATAGGAGTCAAAAACCTTAACAATTTTTTCTTTTCCATCTTGAGGTAGACAAAGGATGAGGTCATCTACATTGACGAACAAGAGAACAAGCCACCGCAAGCTTCAACATTCTGCTTCCTCGATCATTTCGCATGCAATATCCGAAACCTCCAACCGACCGCTCTTCAGGTTGTTTCTCGCCAATTCGAGCATTGACGTCACCTATATCCGTTTTGAAGTATGCGCCGCTGCTTTTATAAAGATGTTGTACCTCTTCGTATAACAAATCGACCTGATTGTCAGCGTAGGAACCCGTTGGGGCATAGACCTGAAAAACGTGAGCTTGTTTCCACGTAATATGGTCATCTCGATTGTTTAGACTCTATCTGAGGTGCTCTCGTAGCTGGTGATAAGATGTTTCATTCGACGATTCACAAAGAAACCTGTATCAGTGGTTCTTCCAGTATCAGTTCCTCGGTAGTAGAACATGTGGCCACTCCTCAACTCGATCAGACCTTCGCCTTTTCTTCTCACCCCAAAGAGACCAACGATATCCCATTTGATGTTACTGAGTTCGTTCTCCAACTCAAGAAGTTTTACTTCGTTTGAAAGCGTTCGACAGTTGCACGTGAAGATGTGGAGTTGTGCGTGTTGCTCCTTTTTTGTGCGCGGACTGGATGCAGGTTTTTGCCTCCCCCAGAATTCATGAGGCAGACTGAATTATCAGTGTGAGATTATGAACTGGTTCCACCAGCTCTACCCACCTTGGGTATTTTGTGTTTTGAGCTTGACATTACATCATAGGGGGTATTTGGCAATAAAACGCCACGCTTGGCAGGCGGGTTGGCGAGTTTAATTTCAGCCGCCCAATGTGGGTACAGACGCTGTTTGTAGCCGCCCAATGTGGGTGGAAACGCTACTAGAGACACTGGTAATACTGTTTACGCTGTAACTGTAGCAGAGAAAGTATCTGGCCAGACTTTTAGTCTGGCAATATTTATATATATATATATATATATATATATATATATATATATATATATATATATATATATATATATATATATATATATATATATATATATATATATATATATATATATATATATATATATATATATAGATATATATATATATATATATATATATATATAAATTTTTTTTTCAGTGTTTAATTGGGATTACAGTCTAGGACAGGAAAATCAGTTTCCTCTTGAGTATTTTCGAAGTTCTCGAAAATGTTCGTTTTCTTCTTCAGAGAATTACTATGAAGTAAGTCCGAAAGTACATTTGTTTCTTGAATTTTGAAAATAAGTACGAGTGTTCCCAAATGCATTGGATTCGAATATTATTGCATTCTACGTGTTTAGTAGTTGAAGGAAGCGACGACAATTTTAACCAGGATATATGATTTTTTTATTGAATATGACTTAAATTCAAACACTTGAACTTATGATTTACACTTTATTGACTACATAGCATGACGCGTTTCTTCGTTACAAACGACTTCTTCAGATGCTTACAGAATAATAATAAGTTCAAGTGTTTGAATTTAAGTTATATTAAATTTTAATGGATTTACATCAAGTAAACGCCAACACTATCAAATATAAAAAAAAAAATGATTTTTTTATGAAGAATTTTCAGCAGCCATGTTAATTGAAAATTCAATTTCTTATTACTGTTTGACCACACCATGCAATGATACCATATGACATCAAAGACTTCGCCAAACCTTTGTGAAAACCTTTACGTCCAAAATAATTGAAAGATCTTTCGTTTGTGGATGGAATGTTGAATGAATTATCTGCTGTCTGGGTTATGTGGAGTGTTTGATTAGGTGGAAGCGAACGCTTGCCTACAGCAAAAAAAGATGTATTTTGTTTTCATAGAGAAAATTTATTGACTTTGAATATAGAATTCATAGTCAATAGAAATGCAAAATAATTATTTGATTTTTTGAAGTTCTGTAAGCATTTGAAGCAGTAATTCATTCAACAGTATGATGTTGATTACCTCTGACTCTTATATTATTTTTTTTATTTGCCCTGAAATTAAATCAAATATATCTAAATAAATTGAACATATATAAAAGTGAAGACATATAATGAATTAAACACGAATGATGAATGAATGAGGAATAGTGAATTGAATTTGCATTTTTAAATACTGGCTGAAGGTTCTCTTTGCTATTCATCGAATATTAAATCATTTTCAGCAATATATTACCAGGGTATTTACTGAAAACTTCAAACAAGAGCGTCCTATCGCAGATTTTTCATCTATTTCATCCGTGATGAAAATATAGCGATAATGAAATATCCAATTCCGTCTCAGGCTTCGAATGTTCAGCAGCGAAACAAAACAAAGTTATCAAACAACGCTCTGTCGATCCTTGAGGTTTCATCCCATCCTAGAACTGAAAGGAATTCGCGAAGAAGGCGAAATCGTAAATTATCTCGAGATGGGAAACTTATCTCGATCCTGACCGACTAAACCCGTAGCAAGATGTAAAATAACCTGGAATAATATTGGAAAAAGCAGTTGATGATAAATCTTTTGTTGTAATAGAAGTCTGGAAGACTTGGGTTCTCGATATATAAAGTAGGGTAGTCAGAGAATTGTGGCTTCGTATTGATTGCACATCGCCAAGTTCAAGCTGCGAACTTTTACAACGTTGGACAGGAGAAAATTTCCATTGAATGGTCGCCTTGTTTTGTTCTATCTTAGTTATAGACAATCCTTCTTAATATTGTCAAGTGTTGCAATATCTGGAACTAAAACATTGAGTGAAACACTTTCTATTACTGTTGAATAGGTGATATGTTATGAATTTTCTCCTAATGACTGAGATTGACTTTTTGCTCAACTTTAGGTGAAACATGTTAAAATGTTAGACTAAAATTAAATACTTGGCTTAATGTTTCACGATTATAATGAATCACGTGCATTAATTCGGTGTTTGAACTTCTTGCATTGCCTTTCGTATTGTAAATAATCGTGAAACATTAAGCCAAAAATTTAATTTTAATTTAATATTTTTCCTTATATTGAATAATACACAAGACATTATTCGGAGGAAAACTTCCTCCCTAATGCTCGCAATGTGTAGTTTGTAATTTATGTGAATGCTAATATTGTGTTTCATTATTAATTATGTTCATTCATGGATATTAAATATATCCGAGTATCTGTCTTATCATGCACTAATATTTTTCCTCGCGATGACACTTCTTATATTACAAAATTTCACTTCAAGTTGTAATGTTTTGAAATACATTACTTTGCTCGAATAAATATCTGCCGAGATATCATCGCATATATTACTCGTAAGTCGAAAATTACCGATGTAAGAATGGAGTAAGGAGGGAAATTATAAACGAGGAAGTACCACGTTTATAATTTTTTTCATTCAGATTTTCAATTTTCTGTATCAGATATCTAAAAGTTTATCAATTTGATGAATAACATTTCTGGTTGTTAAATATAATATCTCATATTTTTATGAATTGAGAGTGCGCTGGCAAGGGTAAGTATTTCTAATTATTGATTATTTCATAGATTATTTTCTTCAACAGAATTTATGAACCTAAGATTACATTTTCAATTTTGCATGAAATCATACGATGCCCTCCAATATAAAATCAGTTTTGGAACCTGCCAATCTTGTGTTAATTACTTATTTGTTACTCAATTATTGAAAATTTCCCTACTCATTTCTCATAGAACTCTCTCTTCTCTCAAGCCGAAAGAAATCTGGATCTCGAAGCTACGAGAGATCTTTAATTTCGATTTTTTCTCTACCTTTGATTATTTTCTCCCAATGTCCTCTACTTCAATATTATAATTTACAATAATTACAATAACTTACAATCAATAATTTTTTACTATTAATTGTAATCTTAGAATCAAAAGATCCTCAATGAAAATTTTCATTTAGTCTCACTGTCTAGGGGAGAGTGGGGTAATTGCGAACACTTAAGGGAGAATTCAAATAAAACAAAACCATACTAAGTTACGAATACCATTTATTGCCAAAAGTTTACTTAAACTTATCAATTTTCTGTTTTCATAATCAACGTAGATACATTTTCAAAATAAAATCAACTAGTCACTAAAAAACAAAACCCTTGTTTCCGGGATTACCCCACAGCACGTGGGGTAATTACGAACACAGTGTGGGGTAATCTCGGATAGTTTGGGGTAATAACGGAAATGGTTTAATTCCTACAAAAATCACAGAGAAAACCCTTTGACGTGCTTTCACCACTTGTGCATTTTTCATGGGCCCATAAATTACATTTGTGACATTTAATCCAATCTTCATCTGGAGGATCCTCATACTTCTCGTCACAAATTAGGCAATAATACTCTTTATCCGTCGTAATTCCTTCATTGAATTTCTTTTTTTGCATGGTATATTCTTTTTTTGCTTCCCCTTTTCAAAATTTTCATTTGCAAATCCTCTAAGATTTTTCACTCCTTTTTTCCCTTCATTTTTACTTGCGGTCTTTTCAGTTTCTTTCATATCCTCTTTATATTTCTTTTTTTGTTCTTTTTCCTCAAGAGTGTCTTTCATCGGAGTGCTGGTTATAACAATTGAATGTTTTTTTCTGGAAGTTTGTTTACTCTTATATTCTGACGGTATGGGAACATTAACAATATTTTTAAGTGGAATTGATTCATTCAACATAACTAAATTGGTGGCTGGTCTTTGCTGCAACTTTGATGATCGTAATACTTGAGAATTAGGGGTCACTGGTCTATGCAAATTGCTGCGATTTTCAAGGGACAATGATGCTGAATCTACGAATTGTTCATCAAATTTAGTTGTATCTATTGGCCAAATGCCAGCTGCGCGGAATCCGTTTGCTGCTTTCTCTATATTGCTGATGCGGTTAAAAGCCTTCGTAAAGAGTTCTACGACCTCATATTGTGTAATTTTTCGGCCTACATTTGAAACCATGTATAAGTCGCATTCTCTGTTATAAGCCGTCTTGATGGGTCCGAAATATGTTAGGTCTAGTGGCTGCATACGATGCGATGTATGAGGTGCAAGAGACAATAATATTATTCCATTCTGGCGACAAAGCTGATAGCAAGCAAGACTAACATGGCTTTCATGATTGTCTAAGATAAGCAAAATTGGTTCTTCTAGAGTTGGTTTAGCAAAAGATATGAAATGATGTAACCAATCTACGAATAGGTTCTCGTTAATCCAACCAGAATCGCTAACTGCTGCGATCATATCAGCATTGCCTCCTCGCAACAGATTAGCATTCATTCGCTTTCTCTTGAAAATAAAAAATGGAGGAACATAATTTCCAGAAGCACTAAATGCGCAAACAACTGTAGTTGTCGTGCCTCGTTCACCACTTGTTGCCATACCAACTTGCTTTTGTCCTTTTGGCGCCAAAATTCTTGAATTTCTTTGGACATTAGATATACCGGTCTCGTCCACATTGTAAATATGATTACCATCAAAGTGATATTTTGCTTGCACGGCTTCTAAATTGTTGAAAAACATTTTTACCTCCGATTCATTGAAAGCTGTTATTCTATTGATAGAAGTAGACTCGGGCTTACGAAGCGAAATTTTAGGGTGTCTCTTTTTAAATCCATAGAACCAGTCTTTTCCTGCCATTTGGGAAGTTTTGTCAAAATTATGCTTCAATTGATTCACTTCTGTAAATTTAAATGCTATTTTTCGCACCATCTCTATTGTTAAACCATAAAATACTTTGCTGCACTGAATGATATGATGCTCTAACTCCTTTTCTTGTGAATCAGTAAATATAGCTTTTCTACCAGTTTTTGGTTCATCTATAATTTCTTTCTTGAGATAGTCATGTATAGTACTTTTTGGAACAGAATAAGTGATAGCTGCCTTTCCTAAGGACAGTATTTTGTTCCTCACATCGTGAACGGCTTTTTCTAAATCTTCTAATTTGTAGTTGGTCTCAGTCTTCCTTTGGTAATGTCGTGGCATCTGAAATAGATATAGTGAGTATACATATTTTCAACACAAGGGTTAGAGTCTGTTAAACTATATTTTAGGTTACGTACAAAGGAAACGATATCCATCGCAGTTAACTGTTGACAACAAATATTGTAAATAAAAGATGAAATTAAATCTATTTAGGGGTAATTGCGGACGGTCGAGATTGCCCCGTCTAAGTCGTCCGCCATTAGCCGACACACAGAAATACGCAAAACTAAATTTTTATTTGAGGTTAGAATCGAGTGATGCAAGCGCCGAGTACATTAAAACCTCATCTAATTACATGTCGATATACATAAAAGATACCAGATTTCTATGTCATAAATGCTATAATATACAACTTATCAATATTAAACTAAAATTAGATGAAATTGTTGAAAAAAATTCAATTCTACATACCTTGCAAATCGTGCGCAGCCTCCCCAGCTACTCAATGTCCCGCACTATGTTCGAACTCGACTCGAGATTGAAGCTTTGAGAATATCTGCTATCCTTTTCTAACACATCTAAACTGACGTGTCCGGCATTACCCGCCGTCCGTGATTACCCCACTCTCCCCTACATTATTCATAAATCAGGTGAATTTATGGTTATAAAGTACATAGGCAGTAATAGTTCTTTTTCACTATCTAGGACAGGGGTGTCGAACTGGCGGCTCGCCATGCCATTTTGTGCGGCCCACAAATGATTTTGGTTGAGAATATCAGAAATTACTGGAAATCTTTTGGAAGCGATCTTATAATTTAATAAATATAAATTATAGATTATTTCAAATATTTTGCTAGTTATTGGTGTATCAAAATTAAATATTAATTCATCTTTTGAGGTGAAAAAACGGTCAGGTACTGTTAACTTCAGCAGTTCAACTCGACAAGGCCACAGAGCACAGAGACAGACATAATACTACCGCGATTCATAGCTCGCGCACGCCGACTCGGAGCAATAACCCATAACAGTCTGACTCTCTGACTGGTGACTCTGGCGCTACGGGTACTAGCAGTAGTAGGGTAGTCGCGTGTAACCTTCGTTCTTGTTGGATTTTTTTTGTTGTTGTCCCTGGGCAGGTACTATGAGACAAGGGTAACTAAGAATAAGACTAACTGAACTCAAATTTGTATAGATGATTTTTATGTATCTTTTTCAGAATATTCTTCTGAAGTTGTATCCATGAGTGCTAGACACTTTCCATGGACTAGAACTTTTGACAGACTCTTTGAAACTACGAAAAATATGTAAACTTTGCCCATTTTTACACGTCAGATTTTTTGATATAATATAATCAAAGCTCATGGTGTACCTATTCCCATGTAGACACTCAACATCAAAATCTCACATCTTGTTTTTGGTTGTTTTGGTTTATGGCTTGTTTTGGTTTATGGCTGTTCATAAATGGCAGCCTATCGGTATTCACTTTGTGCTGGTCAATAGCAGCTTCTCCTTCTGTCATTTCACAAGCACGTGACAAACGATGTGAGAAAGGTGAATCTCTCTAAGTGTTAGGTTAACTTAGACGATTATTTTCCTTGAAAGGCTTTATTGTCCACATATTTGTGAAATGTATCGACAATTTTGAGCTGAAATATTTGAAAAACGCCTTTGAAACATCCGGGCATTTGTCGATACTAAGCAAATAGTTTCTTGAATGTTGAAATATTTTAATAACTCTCTCAAGCGTGGGCATCAAGCATGGGCAAACCACCTTGTCTCACAGTACCCCATCACCTTGTGATGCCCTTTCTTGGTAAAAACATCCAACTCTCTCAAAACTTCTACTCAAACTCTGTAAATTTGGAAAAACAGGTAAATTTTCAATATAATGAAGTTCTAAGTCAACAAGAAGACAATCAGCGACAGTTTTGACGGCGTAAGAGATTATGTGGCCTCCACACTCACTTCTGATAAGCACTTTGCCAAAAAATTCGTTCAATTTCGAATGAAATTTATTTCGTGAAAAATAGATTGTGAAGTATCCTTTGTTCTGTCTGCAAAAGCGATAAATTAATTATATCAATCTCGTTGGGGACACCTTAAGAGACTGACTGACAGAGAGACGGGCGAGACCTATGATCACGTTACTTATGTCAGAGTAGATCTAACTGTTCAATAGTGAATCTTTCGATGTTCACCTTGGGTGAATTAGGAAATATCCATGAGAAACATTTGATTTGAAACGCTACTTAAATCGTTCATTACTAGAACAGAGTTCATTAGTCTGTGCACTTTTACTGACTAAGTCCACTAATTCGAAATCTGCTCCATATAATATTTCCATAAAACCCACTCCAAATATTTTACGGTTCTAAATTCAAATTTCGCCGCAGTAAAGAAATAACCGAAGAAAAAACCATTTATTTATATTGAAACTCGAATCAGTTTCATTTCATTAACAAAAAGCAGCGAAAAATTGCAAAGTACTAGGAATAAATTTGAATACGAAATCAGTCTTATATATTTTTCATTTATTCCAAGCGACGAGTCCAGCCAATTTACATAAGAAAGCATAATTCTTGAAATGAATTTCGGGCAGTTTACCTATGGTTGCTCAAAAATCCATCAAGTTTAAATTATAACGGCTGACTAAATTAAATCTTGTCCTTCAGGATTTCCATTGTCGAAGTGCTTGCTAATATTCTGCTGAAAAACGCACGTTTCAATATTGAAAATCTCATGCTATTATCGGAAAAGTGATTGCAGATCCATTCTATAATAATAATGTATTTATTTAGCAGAATTGCTACATCATTTTACAAAATATAGTAATAACAAGTTAATTAAAAATTGAAATAATGAAAAGTGAAATACTGTGAATTTAGTAAAGTATCAATATATGTAAATAACATAATAAAGTAGAAAAACAAAAACGTTATACTTAGCAACTTACTAATATTACATGGTAAACATCAATTAGAGTACTAGCAGAAACAAACTCCAATTGAATTAGAGTGACTTTAAACTGTATTGCATTTGGTTGAGATGAACGTTCTCGAAACTTTTTTTAAATACTTTCAACCTTTCACAGTTTTTTATATGTGCAGGAAGTCCATTAATATCAATTAAACCTTCATACAAAATTGATTTCAGCTTTTGTGTAGTGTTACATTTTCCAAGGATAAAGTCTGTTTTGAATCTCGAATTTCAATTATGTACATATTTAAATAATCGAACTCTATCACTAATGTAGGTTGGTAACATATTTCTTTTCAGTTTAAAAATGAACACTTGTACATTAAAAAATTGAAAAACAGTGAACTAAGACAGTGCAAGGGATTCACTTTTCATGTTCTTCTAGTTGATAATCTAGTGATAATCTAGTAATCTAGTAATATCTAAGTGATAATCTAGTTATAACTTAATTAAAATTTTTAATGAATGACATTGAATTCTCGCTTAACTCTTGATGAAACATAATTGAATATTAATATAAATTGAATTTCTTGGCTTAATGTTTCACGATTTATTTAACAATAAAAGTTTGAGTCCTGTTTTCTTGAGACAATTTGAGTATTGAAAATGGGCTAACGCTCGAAACATGTTGACTATACATATTGTTAAATAAATCGTGAAACATTAAGCCAAGAGTTTAATTTATTTTAATATATTAAAATTTATTTGAATTTTAATATAGTTATAACTAGATTAGTTATAACTATAGTTATTTTTTTCATTTAAAAAAATAAGTTGAGCATCATCAAGAATCATGACTTATATCAAAATAACTTGTATATCTAGCGAACAAAGAGGACAATTATTTGAGTTCGAATGAGTCAAAGTGTAAAGTTGTCTCTTGCACAAGAAAAATACACCAAATTGAGTGTGATTACAGCGTCGGTGGTCAGATTCTTTCTCGTTCTGATAAGGGGAGAGATCTTGGTGTAGTCTTCGAACAGAAGCTTTCCTTTGTCCCACACATCACCCAACTTATTTCAACTGCCTCGAAAATATATGGATTCGTCATTCGCAATGGCAAATATTTTGATAATTCCTCAACATACATAGGACTATTTAATACCCTAACCCGTATCACGTTGGAGAATGGCTGCATGATCTGTCATCCTATTTACAATTTCCATCAACGCCATCTTGAGGTGATTCAGAGAAGGTTCTAGAAATTCCTGGTTTGGAGGGAGGAAAAAGTTTTTCCACAGAGAGTCAATCATAACAAATTACTGAGTCGATTTAGTTTGATCCATTGCAGAGCAGGAGAGAAATTTTATCACTCAAATTTCTGTACAAATTACTGCACAAGAGTATTGATTGTCCTCCTCTCTTGTCCGCTTTGAAATTTCGTGTTCCAAGACAAAATTCTCGTAATACGAAATTATTCCACCAAGACACTCCGAGGATCAACTCCCTAATACAATCCCCCATTTGGTTTATGGTTTATTACATTCAATAGAGTTGCCAATAATTGTGACATTCAATTTGACTCCATATACGTTATTGTTAGGAGTTATGTGAACAAAGGAAATTGATTAATATGAATTGATTTAGATTGAGTTCGTTGTAATATTTCATGAAATCCTATTATTCAGTTAATATTTTAGTATGTTTAGATTTGATTGAGCTCTTTGTCATATATCTCTTTCATTTTAATTATTCAGTTAGCATTCAACATTATGGTATTATTTTCTGTAATTGGGTATTTTACCTGTTGAGGATAGAGAGCTCATTATTATTATTATCATTATTTTTATATATAAGGAGTTACGATTACTTATGATTGACTGATACTATATTGATGTTCCTGTAGATCAAATAAACTATTAGCGAAGATGACCGAGATTTAGGGAAGATGATAATGTGCTGCTGCATTTAAGATCACTTCGTATAAATTCATATCGTGGCCGAATTCCAATAAATATCAGTTTTCAACTACAGACGAAAGATTCGCAGCTGTTTGACCTGTGAATGCTATTAGCTGAATTCGCCAGTATTACTTGAAATCAATTAAGAATTCTCTTTCATTTGATTTTATAGCATTAATTTCGGTAGAAATCTCCAACAGTAGACAGAAATTACGTGGATATCTCATCGACGTTGATATCGATTTTATTACATGAATAATAATTGAGTTCTTTAATCTGGATGCAAGTTTCTCAACGTAATCCTCTGCGAGGTGTAAATCTCGTTTGAGATCACACATGTCTTTTCGATTGAAACAGTACAGATTTTTTAAATCTGCCCCGAACTAAGTTCCTTCATAAATTTGAATTATTTCAAGTTAATCAGAGATTTTTTTGTCGTTTTCTGGCAAGTAAGAAAGACAACGGAGGATAGAACCGGTATTTCATCCAAATGAACCAACCATGAGTATTAAAAACTAAAAAAACCTGTTCTTTCTCATTGCACTCTGCAGCAAGGTGTAAGTACTCAAATGAGCATAAAATTGTCCTGAACAAAACTGTAGAGACTATCAACAACAAGAACTTCCGGCTCTAAATTTAGTAACCAAGAAAACTCGATGTTGGAAGAGGCTACATGAACATTTCTGAATCCTTCACTCACCAACACAAAGAAATTAATTATATTGAATATACACATCTAATGCGCTCGAAAAATTTCTCAAACTTCGGTACCACCTCATTTGAAATCAAACAGTACCCCAAAAACACTGTCGTTCTTCAAAACATTTCCACAAAAAACAGATTTCGAAAAGGGTATATAAATTCGATAAGATTTATTGAAGAAAATTATGAAAGTTATTTTATAATTATGAAGTAACTGTATTTATTATTGGTTATGAATAAAAAAGTATTTGAATTATTGAGTATATTTTAATAACTGTTTTTTTTTGTTATCCTAATTCTCTATCAAATTAAGTATTAATTAACTTGTCTTGGAGAGAAGCTTAGACGCATCCATTTCGGTAGAGTTAGCTTGTCTTCATCAAGTTGATTCATTCGTTTATTTATTTAACATACACTGTTTTACAGGGCATATCCTAATTACAAAACAGAAAAGACAACAGAAAACTACTAAAACCAAAATTGGTGGTACAAAAGTTCAGAAGTTTCAAATTTTAACTTTCAAATTGTAATGTTTTTGAAAGAAATATATTGTGATCATAAATCTTAATTGATAAAAAGAAATACAATTAGTTATAGGAATGAAAGAAACATAAATGCATACAAGTATATGCGTGAATATAAATCTTTTACATGAATACACATAAATGATTTCTCTAGCAGAGAATATGCATATCAAGGAAACTTGCATTAATATCCGTAACAGAACAGTTGAGAATATCCACTGCAAAATATCCAAATACAATTGATGAGATAAAATGTTTATAGGATATATCGATAATAACTAAATACTACCTGACATGAAAATAATTATTAAGGATATTCATAAATTTAAATTCGCGTTATCAATCAATTATTTATTTATCTGTTATTTATTTCAACTTTATTCTTATAATTCAACGTCTTATATTGGATGTTTTCTGCCTTATATAATTCAACATTTCAAATCAAATATCTCGTAGGATTTTCTCTCGATTTCTAACATCATTCCAATTATGTAAAACTTTTTTTTCGTGAGGGATTCCTAGTCGCCAATAAATTCAATCGAATATTCAGAAAGAACTCGAAGAGATAACAACAGAAATGATTTTTGTGAGTTATGTTTCCATAATATCCACCTTCCAAATACCGCGTTGATGAATATATTTGACCTGAAGCACGTCTCCCTGGGGCGCCAACTTTCAGTAGAATTGAATTCGAAATCCAATAATTCCACCATTGTGAGCAATACCCAGCGAAAGAGAAGTTCAAGCCAAAAGAACCGAAAGGAATTCTGGAGCTCTGTTCGATGAGACGTTAAATCTTTCTTCTTTGTTTGAACGAGGGCTTTTCGACTATTTCTTCTAGGTTCACGAAATAATTTTTCATCACGCATACAGAAGTTATAGTTATATATATATATATATATATATATATATATATATATATATATATATATATATATATATATATATATATATATATATATATATATACTAGCGACCCGACCCGGCTTCGCACGCCGCAAATGCTACGCCCCGCAATTTTTAAATCTGTAATATCTTCGAAAATATTCACTTAAATCATACGGTGTAAAGGGCCATACATATCTATATTAAATGAACAATGTATTCAAGGTATTCAATTGGTTAAGGATTAATGCTGTATAGGTTAAAATCGCTTCGAAAATCGGCCATTATTTGTCGCAAAAAGTAAATGACAAAAAAAAGTTATTGTGGGTTATCCATAAGAGATAGACATATACCATCCGGGACTTTTCTGTAGACCTTTTCAATGTGTACAATACTTAGTACATTATTTCGATAAAATTCGTAGGGTTCAGCCTGCGTTTGCAATGTAAGCGGAAAAAATGTAATTATTTACGACATCACATTAGAAATCTCAAAAATAACAGTACTTCTCCACTATTTAGTGGATGTTATTATACATATAAACCTTCCTCTTGAATCACTATATCTATTAAAAAAAACCGCATCAAAATCCGTTGCGTAGTTTCAAAGATTAAAGCGTACAAAGGGACAGAAAAAGCGACTTTGCTTTATACTATGTAGTGATATATATATATATATATATATATATATATATATATATATATATATATATATATATATATAGGATATATATACCAAGCGCCCAGACTTTGTTTCAAAAAATCCGATGGCTCGTTGGAAACTAACACAAAAAATAACTGCAAAATGTTAGCCGAATACTTCAGCGACCTTCTCAACTGCAATCCATCCCAAGAAAAACTTAAGTTCGACTTTTCGGGTTTTACGCATCTAGCCTCGCAAGCCTCTGATATGGAAGAGATTACGCCAATTATCAAGCAACTCAAAAACAACAAAGCAGCAGGAGAAGATGGAATTATTGCGGAACTCTGGAAACTCAACGATACTACTTTGACGCAAAAACTTCATCATTTAATATCAGAAATCTGGAGAATGGAACAGATACCACAGGATTGGAAATGCACACTGATACATCCATTGCATAAAAAGGGGGACAAAATGGGTATCAATAATTACAGGGGAATTTCCTTACTCCCGGTTTCGTACAAAATACTTTCCAAAGCATTCTTTAACTGAGTAGAACAACAAGCGGATCCACTAATTGGGGAATACCAAGCTGGATTCAGAAAAAGCCGATCATGTGCTGAACAGATCTGGACTTTGAAGATGATATTACAGATGAGGAAATGTAGAAATACAGTGATCACATTCATTGACTTCAAGAAAGCATATGATTCCGTAGACCGGGAAACCCTTTTTGAAACCATGTAAGAATTTGGAACCGATCGAAAAACCCGAACAATTATAGAACAGACACTTACAGGTACAACTTCCAAGGTGAAATTCATGGGCGAAGTATCAGATCCCTTCGAAATCAAAACCGGTGTGGGGCAGGGGGACGTACTTTCGCCAATCCTTTTCAATATTGTTTTAGAAAAGATCATTGGGGAATGGGAACTTCACGTAAAGGTCATACAAGTGGGTATCAAAAAAAATTTGAATAAATGTCAAATGTCTCGCCTTTGCAGACGATATTGCTATCATGACAGACAACAGAACTGAAGCCATTCTCGCCGTAGAAAAACTACATGAAATTGCGCAGAAAACCGGGTTACAAATAACTTATAATAACTTATGATAAAACCAAATACATGGAAAGAAAACCAGAAAATTAATCTCTCTCTTATCACAAAACATGGTGAAATTCTGCAAGTCGGCCATTTTAAATATCATGGGGAAGTTATACAGTCCTCAGGTTTTAACCGAATCGCTAATGAACAGAGAATTGCCAAGCTCCAAAGGGCCTACAAACTAACATGGGCTCACTATAACAAAAAGAGCATTTCGAGAGGCGCCAAATTGAGGCATTATAACACAACGATTCTTCCAGAAGCAATCTACGCATCTGAAACGATGGTTATTGACGGTCATTCAAGAATTAGAGAAATAGAAAAACAAAAACGAAAAATTCTCAGAAAGATTTACGGGCCAATCAATAGAAACGGCATTTGGATGAAAAGACCTCAGAGTGAACTGTATCAAAAGACAAATACGATAACGGAGAAATCAGAAAACGACAAGCAAAGTTCTATGCACATGTCTACAGAATGAAACAGTGCAGAATACCGAAGAAACTACTCGATATAACTATGAATAGTAAATGCGGAACAGAGTGGCTAGAAGAGGTCCAAATGGATCTACAGCAGATCAACATTAAAAATCTCGAAGATCGCACTGAATGTCGCTATAAAATCTAACATGTGAAGTTTGAGCAAAAATCAAATCGTCAACCTGGACTAAAATGGACAGATGAACAGAAGAAAGAGCATTCAGAAACGATGAAGCGTTTTTGGGAGGCAAAAAAAATTAAGCAAAATTAGTAATAATTGCGAATTCAAGTTTAGACGTGTTTCAGCTAATTGGCTCTCCTTAGGACGACGTAGAGAAGTTCAAGTTGTACGATCCTGGAGATGGATACACAAGAAAAAACTTAGAAATACAGAAAACCTCTGAAGGAAGTCGCCACATTCAAGGCAACCCGTTTGTTCTCTCCCGATTGGGAGATTTGGAAAACTACTTCTACTACTATCTATTTTCCATAGGACGTAAATTTTCAAATCTACGATATGCGAATGATACCACTCCCTTGGCCTCAACCAAAGAGACATAGAGACTGCCTCATCGTCTGGAGACCACAGCTACCGAGTTTGGACTCGCTATTATCCGCGATAAGACCAAAATTATGATCGTGAACCGCCCTAATAACAACCAGGTGAACGTTCAAAACATTGCGGGATGTGAAGTAGTCAATAGCTACGTATATCTGGGCTCCAAGATCTCAAACGCTGGGAGTTGCGAGGACGAAATCCGAAGGCGTTGCGCCATAGCAAGATCTTCAGTGGAAAAGCTCACAAGGATCTGGAGATCCGCAGAATAACTAAAAACACAAAGGTTCGACTAATGAAATGCCTAGTCTTTCCAATCTTCTGATACGGAGCTGAGACATGGACATTGAGAATGCAAGATCGTCGCAAAATTGATGCCTTAAAAATGTGGTGCTGGAGACGCTTGCTCAGAATCTCGTGGACTGCATATCGAACAAACGTCTCGATTCTGAAGGAGCTAAACATCAAAGAGAGGTTATCGCCGAGTGTGCAGCTGCAAAACCTCAAATTCTTTGGACATATAACCCGAAACGAAGACTCTGTCGAACGATTGGTGGTCCAAGGGAAAGTCGAGGGCAACAGGTCGCGTGGGCGCTTTCCAACAAGGTGAAAAGATCTGATAAAATTTGTGACGCATTCCAGCATCAATGACTCTAGAGCCGCTAAGCATAGAGCAGTGTGGCGCTGTGTTGCGTGGGACGCAGTGGCACAAGACCGAGACACGACCACGATAACTCTGTCAAGAGTGAACGACTGAGAAGAAGAAGAAGAAGAATTTCTGATTAAATACTCTTAGAAGGTATTGACTACGTCGGTGTGCCAAAAACTGAAATAAACATTCTCAAAACAAATTAAGTCACATATCTACCAGTATTAATGTCAGAATACTCAGTACAACTATAAATAATATTTTTCTTCGAAATAGTTTTCAAAATATATTAAACCTTATTGATACGATTCAGATTTCAGAGAAATCTCAATAAAATATCTAATTCCATGTTATCGGAATATGGCAGCGAATAGAACTATAAAACTCGATATTGAAAAATATGTGCAATCGTTTTATTAATATTTAATGCAGGCAAACTAAAATTAAGTAAAAGAAACTTACGTTGAAAACCTACATATTTTTCTATATAACAGCCGTTTACATATGTTTCAAGGTTATTGCCTATCGTCAGAACGGCGTAGTTCAAGTTAATGATGAAAGTACTTGAAGAGATATATAAAAAATTAATATATAAAACACGAAACACAGTTTCGTACACGTTTTATACACCCAAAACATATTGGGAAGAGTCAACACAACGTTGCAGACGACAATGAAATACCGTCCGGCTATTGTGAGACTTTTATAGCTTCTGGAAATCCCAGACAATCTTAACGATAAAAAAATTATTCTAAGAATTATATTTAATGCAGGCAAACTAAAATTGAGTAAAAGAAACTTACGTTGAAAACCTACACATTTTTCTATATAACAGCCGTTTACATATGTTTCAAGGTTATTGCCTATCGTCAGAACGGCGTAGTTCAAGTTAAAGATGAAAGTACTTGAAGAGATATATAAAAAATTAATATATAAAACACGAAACACAGTTTCGTACACGTTTTATACACCCAAAACATATTGGGAAGAGTCAACACAACGTTGCAGACGACAATGAAATACCGTCCGGCTATTGTGGGACTTTTATAGCTTCTGGAACTACCCAGATAATCTTAACAATAAAAGAATTATTCTAAGAATTATATTTAATGCAGGCAAACTAAAATTAAGTAAAAAAAACTTACGTTGAAAACCTACACATTTTTCTATATAACAGCCGTTTACATATGTCTTACAGTTCATATTCACATTACATATGTTTACAGATTTCCAGAAGCTATAAAAGTCTCACAATAGCCGGACGGTATTTCATTGTCGTCTGCAACGTTGTGTTGACTCTTCTCAATATGTTTTGGGTGTATAAAACGTGTACGAAACTGTGTTTCGTGTTTTATATATTAATTTTTTATATATCTCTTCAAGTACTTTCATCTTTAACGTGAACTACGCCGTTCTGACGATAGGCAATAACCTTGAAACATATGTAAACGGCTGTTATATAGAAAAATGTGTAGGTTTTCAACGTAAGTTTCTTTTACTTAATTTTTGTTTGCCTGCATTAAATATAATTCTTAGAATAATTGTTTTATTAATAATTGAACCTCATTCATTTCTAAAAGTTCCCTTTATCACATTTCAATTTTCAGATTTATCTGATACCTCCGGCATGTCTATATTCCTATATACACTGATAGCACTTGTTGGAAGTAGCCTAGAAACGGCATAGACAGCAAAGTTGGATGAGAGCGATGATGATGAAGTATGCTCGTTCACAGCCAGATATGTAACACTCCAACAGTATTTTCGCGTTGAACTGCATTCACCTGAATTTCACAAGCAGAGATAATATGCGCCATCAAAGGAACATTCAAATCAATCTAAATTAAGAGGAAAATTTAAGGTTCGTTGAATAATTGAGCTTGTTAGAACGAGTGCAATTTTGGAATGAAATACTAAATTCGCTACATACTCGTACAACTGATTGATTCACAATCGAGATTCGATTACTTGAATCAAATATTTTACCAAAACATTTGAGGAGATCAGTTAATAGAGGTCGCGAATATGTTAGATGTTGTAATTTAGCACAGTTAACACGTCAAAAAATTTCACGAATCTCAGAAGTGATGCATATATTGCCATTTCGGTTAAATTTATATATAATAACAAAAATATTCATTATTATCATCATTAAAAACACATTCCGGATGTAATTTTGGAGAATGTATTTTGGAGTTCAGACTCTATCATTACTGATAAAACAGTTCTCCACAATAGTCCTGACTTGGTCCTAGTTGACAAAAGAGCGCAGAAAATTACATTTATTTATTATTATTATTTATGTGGCCATTCCAAATGCTAACAATCTAACTGAGAAGGATGCCGAAAAAATCTCGAAATAGACTTTGAAGTGCGAGTGCGGAGACAGAGGAACATGAACGTGGCCAGGACTGATACAATTTTGGGCTCCGCTGATGTAATCCCGAAAAATCTTCTCAAAAAAATCAGAGATTCAGAACTCGGCGAACAACTCTATAAGGAACTAGCTGACCCAGCGAACTTTGTACGCCTATTATTTTTCTTTGAATATTTTTCAAAAAGCCAGAGAGTCATGTTCTACTATTTGTGCTACATTATCCTGTTTTTAATAGTTATGCCGTGTGCAATACTTCCTGTTATTTCAAATCAGTCGAATTATCAAAAAATTCCTATATTAACACGTTTCATATATTGAAATTTATTAACCTGTCCGTTCTATAGTGAACGGTATGTTCCTAATTTCGTGCAAGTACTTGTGCCATATATTTCATCATTAATTGTATGAGATATTTGCTGGGTATAAGTCAAAAAATGTTCAGAGTTTAGTCCATTCCTGGAAACCAATGAATATAATGGCTCTGGTGGCTGTACCAATAGCGTCTATTTGAATTGCCTCTTCACGCAATATTTTGTCACACCATTGGTAGTATTTTCTCATCAATAACAATTAAACTTTGCTTTCAATATTGACGCACAACGTTCATTGGTCCAAGAGCAACGATTTGCTGTGAACTGTAATCTGATTCAACGTTATAATTGAATGCAGGTCGAAAGGACTTAAACGAAACCTTTTTATATTGTTAATTTTGTTTTCATTGATTCCGTTCAACTTCATTCAAGCTTAGTCGCCGTTCTCAGCAATTGGGCATGTGTTACTCAACCACATGGAAAATTTCACGTGTTGATTTGGGTTTTAAAGCCTATAAAATTCAACTTTTGCAAGAACTGAAGCCGAATGACCTACCACAACGTCTAATTTTTGGTGAGTGGGCTTTAGAACAGCTTACTGAAAATCCACTGTTTTATCCAAAAATTGTGTTCAGCGATTAGGCTCATTTCTGGTTCAACGAATATGTTAATAAACAAAACTGTCGCATCTGGAGTAATGAACAGCCACATGCAATACAAGACTTACCTATGCATCCCGAAAAAACGACAGTTTGGTGTGGTTTTTGGGCTTGTGGCATCATCGGTCCATTTTTCTTCAAAGACGACTGTGGAAGAAACGTCTCCTTCAACGGCGAACGATATCGAGCCATGATACGCAACTTTTTGTTGCCCCAGTTGGCCGAGTTGAACTTGGTTGACATGAAGTTTCATCAAGACGGTGCCACATGCTACACATCTCGCTAAGCGATTGACATGCTGAAGGAGAAATTTGGTGAGCAGCTTATCTGTTGAAATGGCCCTGTGAATTGGCCGCCAAGATCATGCGATTTGACGCCTCTGGATTATTTCTTGTAGGGTTATGCAAAATTGTTAAGTATATGTGGACAAGCCGAACACGATTGAAGCCTTACAGGATAACATAACACGCCTAATTGGTGGGATAAAGGCCGAAATGTTCGAAAAAGTGAAGCAAAATTGGACCTTCCGAATGAACCATTTGATGCGGAGCCGCACACAACATTTACATGAAGTTATCTCAAAAATTTAAATGGACAAGGCCAAGTCATCAATTTCAATGAAAAAATTTGAATATATGATGCAAATTGAGTGATTTATTCGTTTTATTCATTAAAAAAAAACAAGCTCAAAAAATCACCCATTATATGCATTTTATCTTTCGATGGATTATAGAGGAATCACATCTTACACATTCATATAACTACAATAGGTAATATTCTTTTGATTAATTTCAATTTTCTGAATAAATTTAAATTATCGAGTTTCAGGGTTTTTATGTTAATCATATGACTTGTAATTTCTTTATAAAACTTCCAAACTCACTATTTTTCATATTAAATTCAAAAAGTTTTCTTGGCAAGACCACCGGTTGGGCCCCCAATATTTCTGATATGTCGTCGCCAATGATGTTTTCAATAGCGATGTAGACAATTTCTATAGTCGTATTTGTAGTACACTACGTGGTATTTTTCGAGGTCTTCTCGTATTTCAGGAGCCAATTCAGAGAAATATTGATAAACTGAAAATATATAATGTTCAATTAAATACATGTATATTTCATTTTATATATTTTGTCTATCATTACACAATGAAGAAATTTCAAGAATATATGCTTTAATTTTTAGTTCCGATCTGCAATATTCACACAACGAAAATTTCATGGTTGAGAGTAGTGCACATGAGTGTATCGTTGTTGGAATAAAAGATCCGCAGCTGGGTGTAGAAAATGTGAATCTCACACTCATTCTCCGATTGTACCTTCGTCAAACCCAGCTAAGCATGAAATTGAGAATTTCTCTGAATTTTATTCTTATATCATTGATGTGAGATTCTTGCGAAGAACATCGATGTGAATATTTGCTCAGTGAAGTCCAAGTTTCCAATTCAATATAATAGTGGCATTTTATGAAAAGCGCCATTATTTGATCCTACCTATATGTGATTATTATTTTTGTAGTTCATCTCGAGGAAAATCAAAATGTCAACATGCCTTCTGGCATGCATGCATTTTATACAAGCAGTGCATCTTACTACACACTCATCATCATTTCAGCTATTGCTCGACAATATTATCGAAAAATCATTGAATAAAACCAAAATTTATGATACAAAAGCGCAAAAGTTGGCTATGCAGATAATATTGGGTAATTCTAGAAGATTTTATGTTGTTTTTATGTTGGATGTTTCAGGTTTTCTGAGTGTGAGACAAAATATTGTCTAACATTAATACATCAATGTTTTGATATAGAATCATTCGTAATATGTTACCAAAACACCTGTTACTGAAATTTCAACTTGTGAAAAAAACATAATTATGGGACCAGACATTCACAAGATTTTCAAAGAAATACAGTGAGGACAAATTATGAGAGATTTGTTTCAAATAGGTAGTTGGGACAAATGATTTGTTTCAAAGAGGTCTTATAGTATTCAACAAGTTACCTAGAGATATAAGAGATGTGAATAGACTGAAGATTTTGTGTCAAATGTGCCAATAAATGTGTATTATCATATTGTCCGATTTATTTATTCAGAAAATTGCTACTCTAAAACAGTGTTATATGAAGAATTTAAAAAAAATACAAAAAAATTATTGTAAATACCATAGAATATTTTTTGCAATCTAATTCTGAAAATTTTTACAGAGCTAGATGATTTAGCAAAGAGAGGCAACTTATTATAATTTTTCAGATCTTTTATAAATAATGTCTTCGATAACGAGATTCGATAGATTCACAAGCTGTCGAACGGCCAGGAATTTCATTTTACTAAGCATAAAATTTATCGGGGTACTTAACTTATCACATGATAACAAAAATCTCATACACCTTTTCTGAAGTATTAGTATCCTTTGGATATATTTCCTGTCGCTTACACTCTACAGGAAAGAACAATTGTCAAAGCTAGGAAAGATCATACAATTATATAAAAGTCTTTTGCTCCAAGGTGAAAGTTGCTCGCACACTCTATAGAGATAACCGATTTTTTTCCCCAGTTTTCTTCGCGAAAGAGATACAATTTAAGATAGATTCACTTGAGGATCAATAGTCAATCTCAGATATTTAATTTGAGTTTCAAATTTGAGTGACTTATCACTAATTTTCACAACATAGTTTCCACTCACAAACTTACTGCTACTAATTCTAGAACCTAGTACCATACATTTAATTTTGTTACTATTCAGTTTCCGTTCATTGAACATCATCCAGTTATTTATGATTTTCAATTCCACATTAAACGCAGCAACCACTTCCTGGAAGTTATTTCTGATTACATACATTTTTTCACCATTGAGAGAATATGTCGCAATTCTTCGTTAAAAGTGTAAAAAAACCTGAAATCAATTGTTTTATTACCATTTTTATTCCTGCCAAATTGATATGCATAATAATAATAATAATAATGATAAAAATAGTAATAATAATAATAATAATATTCAGCTATGGTAAATTATTTATTCATACTTAGTAAATTATTGGTAGACTTGAGTCCGTCATTATGAATATGCTATTTTTAGATCAGGAAAGCTCACCACTTGGGATGTAAAAACTATCAGTATTTCTAGTATTATACCCATGCATATCACTGACATATGTTACATTTTTTATTACATTACATTGAAGCAACTGATTTTTCATTTCAAATATCAATATATATGAAGCAAAGAATATTCTTAGTTTAACAGACTCTAGTTCCAAAGAGTTCATCATAATTTTAACAGGTTGAATTTTTTCTTTAGTCAAACCAAATGATAAAGTGGAGTAATATCCAAAATGTGGCATTTTTACTGATTTGAACAACAATAATTTCACATATTGCGACAGATTTTTCCTATTCTTTCAAAAAATTAATTTTTTTTGAGCTTTTAGATGATATGAAATCAACATGATCATTGAAACTTAATTTCTTGTCGAACATAATGCCTAAATATTTTACTGATTCTACGCTTCTAATTTTTTGTTCATTGATATTTATAGTTACATCCTCATTTTTATCAATTCTCAATGTTTTACTTGTACATAAAACTATGAAGTTAGATTTTTGCACATTATGGGATAATCTATTGTAACATAACCATTCCTTAATTATTCAATAGTGTTGGCGTTGACTTGATGTAAATCCATAATAATTGAATATAAACTTAAATTCAAACACTTGAACTTATGATTTACACTTTATTGACTACATAGCATGACGCGTTTCGTCGTTACAAACGACTTCTTCAGATGCTTACAGAATAATAACTTATAACTGATGAACTAATAAGGTTATTATTCTGTTTGCATCTGAAGAAGTCGTTTGTAACGACGAAACGCGTCATGCTATGTAGTCAATAAAGTGTAAATCATAAGTTCAAGTGTTTGAATTCAAATTTATATTCCATTTCTTAATTGCAGAAAGGTCTCTATTGATCCCCTTTGTCATATTCTCAATATCTTTGCCACATATATAGAGCAAAGTATCATCAGCAAATAAACGTATAAAATATTTATTTGGATGAGAAACAATATAGTTTATATATAAGAACAACAACGTATCTAAGACAGTTCCTCGAAGTACGCCTACATCCACTTTAGTGCTATCCGACAGCATGCCATTAAACGTAACTTTTTGTATTCGCGAATTCAAGTAAGATCCGAACCAATCATTTACTACTCCCTCAAAGCCAAGTGTATTCAGTTTTTTCAGTAATAATGATCTACATAACGTTTCAAAAGCTCTTTTAAAAAACTACTATAACCGTTTCTTATTTATCTTATACATCAAGTCTTATGCATCATTATATTATACAGCAGGTAACGATCATAAACATTAGAAAGTTTATCTTGAGGTTACATGAGTATTATAAAAAATATAAATAAATAAAGGTATATCATTCGATTCATCTTTTATAAGTGCGTATAATTACATTAAAAATAAAAAATTTAGCGATTGCCCGAAAGAAGTGAAAACTTAGAACTTAGTACTGAAATTCGAAATTTCATTATGATTAAATCAAAATTATCAACAATAACCTAGTTTACACGTATATTGACACTCTGAGCAAAGATTATATGCATGTTCATACGGTTTTTCAATATTCAAATGTATTACGGACATCACAAGATCATGACAAAATATTAATGAATATACAATTATATTTTTCCTAGACAGTATTTATATTCACATAAATTTCGACGTGCACGATTTTGAACATTATTTTCATTGTTTGCATAATATTCATCATTAATTTCAACAATACTCAAAATTTTGGTGTTATAAATTGAACACATCTCTTTGTGTTCTGAAATGAAAACAATATCCCCATGGTAACTGAAGATAGATATGAAAATGTTTGATCAAAATTCATCTAAGTACAGTTCGTTAACTGTTCATCATACAATACATCACCGACTGATGTAAGCATGTCGGTGACGCGAGCGAAACAGATTACCCCCATCCAAAAAGCGTCTCACGCGGATAGCTCACAGCGCACCATATTGGTGACGCGAGCCGATCAGATTTTTTCCTAATAAAAAGTGCCAAACGCGGTCAAAGAAATTTTTACATCAAAAATAAATACTTTATGAATATAAATATTGCAATTGAAACATGAATGGCTTCAGTTGAGTTGCTGTGTAGTTATTCGTGAATTATTATTATTATCCTTCATTGTTTTTGATTTCTACGAGTTACAAAAGCGTTCCAATTTGAAAACTATTGGGCAACGAATAAAACGAATCATTCAAACGAAGAATTGATACCAATACTGAAGAAATATTTCGTTTTTTGATAAATGTTATATGAGACAATATTGAAGCCCTGTGAAATCTTGAGATTTCCTGTGAATCTACGGATAAATCTGTTGACCTCGTAACGAAACGAACTTCGACTCAAAAAGATATTATCCCACTTCTTTCTTACTCTCAGTTAATTGCGAACTGTTTTGATGACCTAAATACAGCAGAGTGAATTGCAATTCGACATAGAAGTAATCCGATCCCACGGTTCCTCATTTCTGCAATTGATTTAAGAACGTAGTAGTTCAATTTCAATTTGTAACAATTCAGGGGAAAATATTTTTCTTTATAAAATTCTTGAAGTAATATCATTGTACCATTCAGAAATCAATCCGAGAAAACGAAATACATAAGTGTATAAATATAGAAAATTCGAGAGAAAACGATAGAGTTGTAGTTTTGAATGTTTTCTATCAAGATCTCTAACCTTATCAGTACGAATCGAGCGGATTGGTTTCATTTCCTCAGAATTTCTGTAACTTTGTCTCATCAAAAGACGAATTCATCTACAAAGTATCCCAAACATCATTACTAACCACAAAAATAATGAATGATTGAGTAATTTTAGCGGCTAAGAACAAAAAAGTAGATGACTTAAGCTTCATAATTCAGAATTCTTTCTAATGCATTCTTTCAAATCAATTGACTGTGTAACAAATGAAGATGAAGCCACCAACTATCCAAGTGAATTTTCAAACTCCTTGGATCTGCAGGGCTTACCACAGCACAACTTACGACTAAATGTTGGCTCTGTAGTAATCATCCTACTAAACATGAACCAACCGAAACTGTGCAACAGAACGCGTTTGGTGGTAAGGAAATTGATGAACAATGTGATTTACGCGACGATACTCAAACGAAAGTTCTCATTCCAAGGATCCCGATGATTCCAACGGACATGCCGTTTGAGTTCAAACGAGTTCAATTTCCGATCCAACTTGCATTCGTCATAACCATGAACAAATCACACGGCCGATCCTCAAAAGTTTGTGGTCTGAATCTAAAAAATCCACGTTTTTCACATGGTCAATTATATTTGGCATGTTCACGGGTCGGAGGACTATATGAGTTATTTGTTCTTGCACTGGATAATAAAACGAAAAATGTCGTCTATCAAAAAGTGCTCAACTGAAGAGTGGAACCCATGCAGTAAATAACATGGCCAATAAAAAATTCTCTATATTTCGACACTTATTTGTGTCTTCTTCAGGAGAAAAACAAGCTGCAAAGTATTAACTACAGTGATAAATTTCAATATGTATAAAATAAAATTACTTATAATTAGAGTTTATGCCGTGAAGATAAACAAAATTTTTTTTTTTTTTTTTTTTTTTTATAATAAACGTTTCTTAATTTGTTGCCACTTATTCGTTACATGTTGCTAAACTGAATGGTCAAAAGTTTCAACACCGTAGAAGGCTGAAGGCCAGGCAATTGTGTATAATGAGTTAATCGTAAATTTTTTGAACCATTGACGTAGAAAAATGTTTTTTTTCCTCTCTATTTTAAAATATTATTATAAATGATGCTTAATTTTTCAATATCTGACCTTGAGTTGATCGTATTGTCTGTGTTATATATATATATATATATATATATATATATATATATATATATATATATATATATATATATATATATATATATATATATATATATATAAGTGTAAAATTGTTGGGTTATCGGCAATTTATATATATATATATATATATATATATATATATATATATATATATATATATATATATATATATATATATATATATGTGCCATTTCCAAAAATAGTTTCTTTTTGTGATTGCTTTCCCGATCCAAAATTTGAATATTTTCGTAATCAAAATTGTGATCCAATTGGAAGTGACATGCTAATGCACAAGATCGTTTTCCAATACGACCGTCACTTTTGTGTTGTGTGACTCTTTGTTTCAAATTTTGTTTGGTTTGACCTAAATAGCATATATAAAAGGGACTGAAGGAGAGAACAGTCAAAAAAAACTTAGGCAACTTGTACAGAAATATATTTCCTACGTATTTCAAGTAGTGGAACCATAAATCTTGAAGAGAGTGACTCATGAGATGAACCTCGCCTTGGAAAAACTAAAAACATAAATATTTCGAAAAACGCCTTTGAGTTTATTCAAGATCTCTCATATGAAACACGCAATCCAAATATCACTAGCAGCTTTCAGGGTTGGATAGTATCAAGGTATTGTACAGGTGTGTGTATGAGGATTGTATCTTTTAATTTCAATACCATTTGCGTTATAATCACAACAAACTCAATTCTTTTTTCAAGCAGACAACGTTATATTCCACTTAGAATTGAACAGTGCCACATGATTTCTTTCCACCACCGGTTCAAGTCAAGGACATTTTATAGAAGAATGTAGCAATCACTTAGAGTTCAAATTCTGCTAAATATCCTACAGTAATCCATATAAAAGGGAAGATTACATTTTGCTGGCCTCCGTGCTTTAGTCGGGAAAACACCCGACTATGGTGCGCAGGATTCGGGTAAGAACCCCGAATTCTGCCTACCCCGGTGTAGGTATGGGTGTATTTATTTGTCTATGATTCAAGTATTCCAACGATTATAATTGTTAGATAATGTACATCAATAAGCCCATTGGCCGTTCGAAACCGGCGCTAAACTATAGGTCTATTGAATTAAAAATAAATATATCACATTTCATATCACAGACGATATCGTTCACAAAAATATTGAAAATAGAAGACCTGAAATAGAAACTTGTGGGACTCCTTGCGAGTTATAGCAACAGTTCACTATTGCTTCGAGATATTTCAGTAAAACATGAACCATCAGAGTTATTTTGATTTTGAATTAATTGTAGTACTTTTATTACGCAATAAAACTTTAGTCAGTATCAACTAAAAATCGAAATGCCTCTCATCGAAATTTATAAATATATTTTGAATAATTTATACGGCTTGATGTCAAAGAAACCACGCTTCAAGACAGTTTAAGTAGAGCAGAGACTAACTCATCAAATGACTGACTATTTCTACTAATACTGTATAATCCTGTTTATTCCCTTGCAAAAGAGATTCGGTTCTGATCCTTTGAAAATTTAGCATGAATTCAAGCGTATTGTTAAAGTTACAGAATTCGATAATTCTCCTTTTTGATAAGCATTTAATTCCACTGTTCAGAACATTTGATAAATGCAATAACGCAACCAAATCCTGCTACTCTGCGACCTATATCTCACAATCAAGAAGGTGGATAATGAAATTATAAACCAAATTTATAGCTTTGCCCCTTCGATCTGGGTTGAAATCTTGGAATAAATAGTGAACCTAACGGTCCAATGCAGAATGAGAACACCCATTACGCTTAGAACACATGATTGATTATTCCGTGTTTGAACACCCAATAATCAGAAGTAGCCTAATGTTCCGTAGGAGGCTTTTATGTGGATCAAGGTCCAGATTAGGGTTAATACTCGATTTCACGTAACACTTCATACAGATAACATGCAAGAGCAAATCGGGGATCGATTAACGTTTTATTTCGAATGAGACTCGCGCTAACCAAATCAATGATCGTTTATGATTGACGAGGCCGATACTTGGAGAAAATTAATATCCATAATGAAACAATATTTAGAATTTTCTCATAATTTTAATACAAATACGCATGACGACGTTTCGAAGTACTACTTCTTTATCAAATGCTGGATTAATACTGGTATCGATCCAGCATTTGATAAAGAAGTATTAAAGAAGTAGTTTTTACCTTTGACATTTCCTTCAAAATGTTATTTATTGGGTTTATCAAATTGTCAAACTATCGACATCAACAATAGAATTATTCCATCCTGTTTCACGCAAATTATCAATCAGTTCGTCTATATCGTACGCAATCGTTACTATCATCGGTTTGAGAAGCAGCTGACAATCGATCTATTTGTCGTTTGTTATGACATAATCAATAAGAGTTAAATTAATAACTCAGTGTTTGTTATTAATTTTTTACACTTGTCTGGATAAAAAGTTTTTGAGTTATAATCATAGTTGAAATTACTCATGGTTATCTTTGTTCCGTTCAAATCGAGCAGATCTTCGATTAACTTTTCAAAATTATCAAAAAATATTTTATCCGGTCCAGATGGTGAGCGGTATATTCCGGTTAGTAAAATATTGCAGTTGTCTACTTTGATCGAAATTGTTAAAAACCATAGCACATTTTACATTTTATTTCTTTCAATATATATAAAGTAACTTGTTCGAGTGTTATTACTAAGACATGTGACCATATTATAACCGATAATATCTGCTTCATATGCACAAACATCTGCTGTTAGATGAGTTTCTGATACACAGAGAACCATAGGTTTACATTCATTCATATATATTCTTAAAAGGTCTATGTTATTAGTTAATCCTTGACAGTTCATATAAACTAAGCTATTCATACTTGATTGCTACTGACTGCATTCTATTTTACGTTGTTCTCTATTGAAAAATCTGACATGACAAGGACAGTGTTCATCTGAAGCTAAAGATCGGTTGATAGATTCAGTTTAGTTCTAACTTTCGTATTTACACAATTTTACATTTTTCATTTTTTATCTCACATTCCTTCTTGTTGTGTGTTCCACTACAGTTTGCACATGTTAGTTCATTCTTGCAATCCCGAGCTAGATGATTGAATCTCGCACACTTGTAACACTGTGTAACACTAACTTACTAATATATTTTACATTTTCTCCATCCAATTTTTATGTTACCTTTCTCCATAATGGTGTCGAACAAAACGGGATTCAATTCTGATATTATATTACCACAATTCGTTTTGTTAGTTTTAATATATTTTTTGACAACATTTATTTCATTCGTATTTTCCTTTTCGATATCATTTTGTTCAATTATAGATTTCAGAATTTCATCATTTTCTTTTTCTGTATATTCAGATTCTACATTTACTATACTAAGTCTTGGTAATTTCAATTTGACGTCCGTAATCTTATATTTTTATCCGAATCCTGTTCCACTTTGTTGCTAATTTTTCCTCAATTTTTTTGTCATTGCAATCAAGCAGAATTCCTCCATCTTTTACATTGCGAATTTCCTTGATTGCAACTCCAAGTTCAACGGAGTCTATTTTTTTGAAAATCTTTCCGAGTTTGCATACTGCTCTGTTTTCCGCAAGGTATAATTATCAATTTGTCTTTACCCTGTGTCACCGGTTTTTTCGCGACAAAGGCATAAGACAGTTGATCATTCAGCTGTGAATCCGGTCCTCTCTCTTTTTTCAACAATTTGTTACATTCCTCGAGGTTGGCTTTGTCTTTATCTAGTAATTCGATAATTTTATCTTTACTAGTTATAACTTCTTCATTTTCAATTATTTCCCTCAGCAATGTTATTGTTGTGTTACTGGAGCAATACAATTAAATTAATTAAAATTTCGCATACTGTTAGATTACACCATTGTTCACAGGTAATATTCTCACACCCATCACATGAAGCCATAGCATTACCATTAGAACTGTTTTTTTTTACAAAGTACACAATTCATTTTCGTACAGAGTTGGTCGGTGAGTTCTATTGACGAAATTTCCAACAAATTATTCAGATGCTTTGAGCGTTGTAAAATTTGGCAATTGCGAGTATTTTGAATTCAACATTCCCACTGGATATTCAATTGTAATTTGATGAATTACAGGTCACCTGGATTGATTTTCAGAAAATGAACTACAATATCGTACACTTCGGCGTTTTATCTGTCTCTCAGTATTTATATAACTTTTATTTCACGGTTATTCTCTCTCAAAACTAACGAACAAGGAAGAGCACAAGAAATACAACCTTCTTACTTCAAAGACTGTTGAAGAATGTGACTCTGTTGTAATGTAAATACAAGTGCGGAAATGAATATCCAACGGAAATTTATAACTGAATGAATAACAGGAAAATCAAACTAAATTTATTATAATATAAAATATATTAATGAATGATTATTAATAATATAATATAATAATAATATTATATAATTATTATAAGATACCTAATAATAATATAATAAATAATAACATTAGCTGCTCTGCTGAAATGTAAGAATTAATTTCCATCATTTTGATACGTACATACATGGTGTTTTCCAAGTGAATATTTTTCCTATTTGAAAGTCCTTACCTGAATTTTCATTTGTATCTATTTTTCATTCTGTGCCACACGACATAGAAAATACATGCTGCGATTCAAAGAAAAAAATAAAAATGCGATTCAAAAATGAGGACCATTGGATTACTTTCAGGACTTTTCATGTGTTCTTTATTTGAATTTATTCTCTGTATAAAAGAATTATCGAATTAATGAAGTAAGTAACAATATAGAGTCAAAAACTCTCATAAGAAAAACAGCTCCACTATTTAATTTGATGAATTATATATCAGCAAGCTCTGTGTAGGATTGTCATGAAATCACTAATCAATTATGAAATTAAAAAATTTGTCAGAGTTGGATCTAATTGGAAGAAACTAAGACTGTTTCATCGAGACAATGAACATTTGTATGAATATACCTCTTTAATAAGACTATGAATCTATGAACAGGATATGAATATAGGAATCAACATTATAATTTTGAAATATGCAGAGTTTTACGTCTTCCAGTTTTCAGAAAAATTATTAAGTCTGGCTGAAAACTATTCCGTTATGCATATTGTGAAAATAATAGACCTACTTGAGTAATATTCATTGAAAATTACGATATTTGATATTAAAGTGAGACTAGGGCCTTTATGGTTGCATCAATGATTGGTATTTAAAGATGGAAGTATATTAGCCAACAACAGCTAGTGGGGCTCGTTACCCAAGTGTTGGGGAAATTATGGTAATAACTGAAAGATAAATTGAAATTTTGTAATACCCTAGAGAGGGAAAATTGAGGTCTGAAATCTAAGTGAATTCTATTTTCAGTTTCAGTGAACATACTCGAACAGAAAACAATGGATTTTTCCACCCTAATGAAGTGGACTCGATGCGTTCTGGCTTGCTTCTTGATAAATTGCTTAAAAGGTCCATAAAAATAAGTTACGACGTCCATAAAGGATCGAGCTGATATTATTGGGGATTTCGTAAAGTATTGTTGACATAAAAAATGTTGGAGGCAGTTAACGGACGATATCAGGCTTCAGCAACAATGGGACAATTTTCGGAATCTTCTAGAATGAGACTCTATAAATTATTGATATTCATTAGAAATTTAGCGAATATTTTAGACTTCAGTGATCGAAGTAGTCATATGTTTTTAGTACACCAAGGTTCGTGATGTTCTAGAAGATAACTTTTTAATCGACGGAAAGTACCGGAAAGTAAGGAACGAGTACCTTATTTAAGAGATATATATATATATATATATATATATATATATATATATATATATATATATATATATATATATATATATATATATATATATATATATATATATATATATATATATATATATATATATAAATATTATATATATATATATATATATATATATATATATATATATATATATATATATATATATATATATATATATATATATATATATATATATATATATATATATATATATATATATTTTTTTTTCAGAAAGAAATTATTGGATTTTCTGGTTCTCAAAAATATTTATTAAACATCTATATCACATAACGTTTCGGTCCTTTTCTTGGGCCTTTTTCAAATGAAGTTTCATCAATATATTGTCATCAACTGAAAAAAGAAAATGACAGGCATGTATATAACATTACACGATCAAAAACTTACCTCACAAACAGAAACAATTCTTATTATTATACTATGAACCAATATTCAAATGAAGAAAGGTTTTCAAAAATTATTATATTTCTAATATAGATTTATCTTAATTTACACTCGATGCGCTGTCGTTGACGTTCGGACAAATACATATTTCCGTCTTAATCAGCTCGGTTTCTTCGATGTCACTATGCGCACAGGATGTTATTGTAGATTTTACTAATACCGTTTATATCTACCTTGTCGTTAATGGCATCCGGGTTTTTTTATATACATCATTTCATGATATTCTCGTTTTCTATTGTTATATTCAAATTTTAGGATTTTCGTTCTGGTGAAGTCAAATTTAATTATTGAACTTGTTGAATGATAATAACATACAATTGTTTAATCATCAGTCTTATTCAATCATCAATCAAGAATCGATGACTTTCAAAACGCCCCAATTCCTATATCCGAATGAGGAGACCATCAATTCGTGAACTGTTCATGTGAGCTCCCTCTGTCGAAGAAAACATGTATAAACCCTTTCCAGCATTCTAGATTCAAGGCGAGAAGAGGAGAAATTAATGAAAGAAAAACGGCAACAACGGCAAAGACAAGAAGATAAACAGGACCTATTAAATATAATGACAAATTGGGGACCACAAGACAAACAAAAATCACAAGTTGAATTTAAATTGGAAATGAGTCCAGTAAGGGATGATTGCAAGACTGAACTTATTCGTCCAAGAGACGTGACTTCTGATCAGAGTGGGACAGGTTATGAAACGATTGTAGGACATTTAGAGAATGACATGATAAGATGAGATGAAAACTTAGTAAGTGATGACAGAAAATAAAGAGAACTAAATAACCAAAAGGAAGAAACTTCAGAAAAAGGGGATTATAATGAAACTGAGATAGCAACAGTAAAAATGTCTAGTAGATGAAGAAAACTGAATACTCCGAAGCAGTTGAATGAATATAAGGTTTCCTCTGCCTATTGTCTTCTTACAACACAAGGTGATCCAGTTAGTTATGAGGAAGCTGTGAAAAACAAAACATTGAAGTATGGTACTAGTCATTGGGAGTTGCTGTACCAAATTAAACATGAAGATAGGATTTAATAGTGTTGACGTTAACTTGATGTAAATCCATTATAATTGAATATAAACTCAAATTCAAACACTTGAACTTATGACTTACACTTTATTGACTACATAGATTTACACATATGACTACATTATTCTGTAAGCATCTGAAGAAATCGTTTGTAACGACGAAACTCGTCATGCAATGTAGTCAGTTAAGTGTATATCATAAGTTCAAGTGTTTGAATTTAAATTTATATTCAATAATAAAGGTAGGAGAAAAGTAAAGAATGAATCCTTTCGGGAATTCAAAACTCAAATAAAAAGGTTGAATCAATTGGTTTATTCAGTGGCTCTGGAAGGAATGATGAAACAACATGAGTGTAAGATATGTTAGAGGGTTAAGGGACAGTCAACTCATACACCGACAACTGATAAGACCAACAACATGGTATGATGCTTTGGTGAGAGCCCTGGAATTGGAAGCAGCCAAAACAACAAGTGAAGATTGGTCCAGTCGTAAAGTTCGACAGGTACAAATTGAGGAAGACACCATAAACAATTCTCCTTTTAAGCACTCACGACATAAAATTATTGGGACTTTCTGAAAGAATAGAGTGTCCTTAAAATGAAAGTCTGATTCCTGTGAGAATGAAGTTGATAAGAAATTATGGTTTAGAATATGGAAATAATACAGGAACTCAGGTGATAGGAAGTTGAGAATTTATTCCAGATACTAATACCAATAAGAACTTGTGTAATAATCATAACAAATTATTTGCTGTAGACCTGAAAACGATCCTGGGCAGTGTGTTGGAATTCTTGAACCAAGTTTGTACTGTACCTTATTTTTGATAGCAAGGAAGTTACATTCTTATTGAGACGATCAACGTCAAGAGCAGTGCACTGTGACAGATTTGTCCTTAAGCCGCCTATGGTTTATGGACGTTTCGAGAAATCAGGAGACTGTTGATAACCGTCGTAGGCACGACCAGAAAACTCTTCTCGGCCGGTCATTTCTATGTTGATGTATCTGTCACTCATTCTTCGCTCGAGACCAACAACAACAACCACGTGGCGAATAGTTTGTTCTTTGCAAATAATTATGAATATAAGTCTAAAGACTAGTGTCGTTGAATATTTCCACTCATAGAATAATATATCACAACCGTTATAATGTGTTTATAGTTGTTCGCTGTTAATAAATTATTTAAGGAATATTGGCATCATCAAATTAGTTGAAGTAACCATAAATTCGTAACAATATATACATATATATATATATATATATATATATATATATATATATATATATATATATATATATATATATATATATATATATATATATATATATACCCAGATTCCTAAAAGTATATGAATATTTTCCAAAACAGAATACGAATAATTGGTTCTTGTCATTCACATTTGAATTCAACATCATTCTAGGCTCATTTTCGCCTGAAATTTCTTTCTGGTATATTAGGCAAGTTGTGAGACAAATGAGAATCATCAATTTCATTCATTGCGAACATTCAAGAAAAGCGGTAACGGAGGTATGAAATATTCAGAATTTGTGGAAACATATTTTTAAATATTATTTTCTCCGTGAAAATACCCGTTTTGATGAAAAATTTCACCGTCTGTTTTGAAAGGACAATTTATCGCATTCGTAGACAAGGATTATGGTCACTGAGCAGAAAAGGGATTCAAACGAAATATGCTTTACGCTTTTGGAGAGCTATAATTCAATATAATCGATGCATCTGTGCAGGTTGTTTGCAGCTGACCATATAAAGATGGCAAAATATCACATGAGGATAATAGTCAATTCAAAAACTTAACCGTACTCTTTTTTGTGAAAGTCGTTATTTTCATTTACTAATTGAATGATTAGTAATGATGAAATTTTCAATTTTAACAAAAATATACTCGTACAAAGGGATAATTGTCGCCGAAGCATTTTTAACCGTTTCACGAATTAGAATATATGATATCAAATCGAAATAAATATTAGGAGATAACAAAAGCGAGGAAAAAATAGTAGAGGTAAAATGTCAGTCGCTTTAGCTTAATTTCCATCCTGTTACCCAGTCGGAAATGGTCCCGCCTCCCAACCGATCTATCAACATGCTGCACAAGTCAGAAAACTTGTTCCCACACAGGAACCAATGGTAGAGTAACGCTGCTAAAGCGTTAAAGAGCTGCATCCCATCTCAGATACCACAGAAAACTACCATGTCACATATTTGCGCTTGGAAAATGCCTCAACAAATAGCATTGTGATGCTTATAACGTTATAATTTTGTTAGGTCTCATATCTTTTCGTCAGAGTTAGTTTTGTTATGTTAGGTTGGTACTCTTTCGTCCTACTTGAGTAGGTCTGATTGTCATGTTGTGTTGTTTGTTGTGAGATTATTGGGAATTTAACCTGACTGGAAAAAAATTGGCTGGTATTTTTTTTTTCGAAAAATGATCAGATATTAATTATTAAGTTAGGAGACGTGTTGAGACTTTCATCAAATATACACTTTTTCTTGTAAGGAATTTTGTTTTGAAGAAAAGAATAAGTATCCAGTATTTGGGATTATTTGATGATCGTTAAATTCTTCTGGCATTGTCAGTTATTTGGAATTTGTGGCCGAAAGAAGTAACCTTTAGGGGATCAAAGCACGTGTTCTTGATACACAGTAAACCGCACACTACATCTTTGCGTAAGTCCAGGTATTTTCAGTTTAGATTATTTGTTTTATGAAGGCTCTTGTTTCATGGTTTTTGGTTTTCGTTTTCACTTTCATTTTCATTTTGACGTTTCCTTTTGGATTTATCCTTTTCGTTTCTGAGTACTGGAATTATTGGTAATCACCATTTGGAGAAGGTTTGGTAGAACATCTTTGAGCCAAAAGCTGGAAGTTTGAGTACGCTTGGTTTGGTGAGAGTATTCGAGTAGGTACATTGTTTGAAGAGACAATTGATATTCGATTTTATTTTTATATTATCAACCTAGAGTTTACTTTAATTTAATAACTGTTCAATTTACATGCTGAACATTCCTTTTTATACACTCATTATATATATATATATATATATATATATATATATATATATATATATATATATATATATATATATATATATATATATATATATATATATATTTCATTGTGACGATAGAGTCCTCTTAGCTAAGAGATAATTAATTTATTTTTTATTTGTTTCGATTTTTTTTTAGTATTTCAAATTATTAATTTCCTTTTATATTTCATCTATATGTTTTATATCATATTATCATTTATTGACCAAGCGGATATCACTGTTAGGGAGAACTAAGATTAAGAACTGCTAGATTTGGTGGAGTTGTCGTTTGATCCTCCAGAAAACCAATTGAATTGTACCGAGGACTTTCAAACCTCGGGCGCCTGGCATCAAATTTTTCTTTTTCTTACTTAATTTACCCACCCCATCCATCTAGCTAACTGTGGTGTGGTACAATTCGTTAACTTTCAGTTCTCGCCTAGCAGTCACTCAGGTTTTGAACTAGAGGTTGCTCGCAGGTATACATCTTGTGTGTGTGAGATCGAAGTTGTATACCAATCTATAACTGGATAGCAAGAGTAAGTTATATGCTCTATCTTTTTTTGGGGCCTATATTAGATGAACTGGTTCGAAAACTGATGAAAGACAGAGCTGCAGTAGTCAATGGAGGGATATGAGAATCTGTGGACGACTGTTAAATTTACATCAGAAGAAACCTTTACTTCCGAAGATTATAAGGCATTCAGTTAAAAAAAAAATCTGAAACATCATTCACCTACACATCACCCCAAAATTTAAATGGCCATCCATGAGCACTCCAAGATTTTAAGTGTTTTCTAAGTGAAATCGTGTAGGCTTTCACGACCCGTGTCCATTATGAAACATGGTGATATAATCTTCCGGGCTGATTAGCCGTGAACTCTGGAACAACTGAGTTCAGTTCAGTTGCTCCACAGTCGAAAGCACTCGCCGCCACTGAAGATGTCTCTCACAGTCAGAGACGAAACGTTAGGAAAAGGGGGAGTTCCAGTTGACGGAACTAGTATTTGTAAATGAACAAGTGAATAAATAAATAAATAAATGAATGAATAAATGAATGAATAAATGAATGAATAAATGAATGAATAAATGAATGAATGAATAAATGTATGAATGAATAGATAAATAAATAAACAAATGAATGAATAAATAAATGAATTAATGAATAAATGAATAAAATAAATGAATAAATGAATGAATGAATAAATGAATAAATAATTGAATAAATAAATAAATGAATGAATAAATCAAAGAATGAATGAATATATGAATAAATAAATGAATGAATGCATAAATGAATAATTAAATGAATAAATAAATAAATAAATAAATAAAGCAAAATCCGAAAATTTCGTATGTTGAAATTTTCTCTTTGTTAAACATTATTTATCTCAAATAAAACTAGAATAATATTGAATGTCTATGAATTTGTGTGATGCTTCATCAGGAATTTATTTTACCTGATTGGAATTCACTCCGAAAGACCAGAGCTGCTATAAGTGTCCACTGCTATGTTAATTCAAAAATTCCAGTCCCATAGTTCATTTTACCGAAAATAAATTGTGAGTTATCTACCCCATAAAACATTGATTTACGAGACACGGGCCGCTTTCGTGTGGGGATCTGTTTCCATCACATTTCCCGCCTTGAAGCTACGTTTTCTGGGTTAGTACTCCAGACGGTGAGGAGTTGAATTATGATTTTTCCATGAGTTGTTTAGCTGCCATATAGTATACACTTATGCGGGAAATTTTCTGATTATAGATTTCGCAACCTTTCTGAAAGAAAAATGAAGGGCACCTCTCACATGCCCATGTTTTATAGACTTTAGATTATAAAAAAATAATCTAAAATGGGATCGGTATAGGAACATATTTATATTTAATAAATAGAAAATATTATTGTGAATTACCGGCAAAATTAACGCCCACTACGATTGAAATGTAACCAATTTGTTAATCTGGTCTATATTTTGATTATGGTTTTAATCTTCATCAGGACTCTATAAAATAACAGATGTTAACAAAAATTCTTATATTTTACGGCTAACTAGATTAAATGTCTGATCAACATTATGAGCAGCAGTGTGAGTACTTGAAAAATATATGATATTATACAGAAACTGGATGTTAATAATACAATATAAAAATATAAAAATTACGAAAAACCAACCAAAACGATAGAACCGATACATTAGAATAGCCAGAGCTCAGATAAATATAACCGAGAAAGCACAGGAGGTAAAAGAGTGAACCACTATAGGAAAAAATGTCATAGCACAATAATTGCCGAGCACGAAGCACAAATAGAACTAATTAAAATATTTTCTATTTATGTTACACAGTTATATATAAATATATATATATTTAGTCAGCTCTTAATCGAAATATTTCCAATGAAACTCCTGGGGAGCTGTCTACAGGAAAAATGTCAAGGAAAATGAAAATTATCACTTTCGAGAATTTACAATTTTCAGAAGATTTCCGATATTCGTGAAAAATATTTGAAATAATTCGATATTTCGATCAAAAGTCCCTGCATTGAATGAATATAAAGGATTTGTGAATCTCGAAAATTATATATAAAATTATATATATATATATATAAATATATATATATATATATATATATATATATATATATATATAAAACTTGGTTCTCGGAATGAGCCGCGTTCTAGATTTATATAATCTCGACGTTTCGGCTTCCGTTGTGAAGCCATCTTCAGGAGTTGGAATAAATTAGTAAAGGAAAGAGTTACTCGGTTACGTGGCCTCAATCAGCCTACTCCACGAACTGAATGAAGGAAAATGAGGAAAGGTTACCTGGTTACGTGGCCTCAATCTGCCTACTCCACGAACCAAATGAGGGAAACTAGGAACGATAAGAAGTGATTCGGTTGCGTGGCCTCAATCTGCCTACTCCACGAGCCAAATCGTTTCTAATAGTTAACTCCGAAGTCTCAACCTGCCTACTCTTCGGAGTCAACTAGTTGACTCCGAAGAGTCAACAAGTGACTAAAATCACTAGTTGAGAGTCAACAGAGACTAAAATGAATTGATTTAGGTTGAATGATTTGTAATATTTCATAAATTCCATTATTAGTTATCAGTTACTATTCTAGAGTAGATTGAGCTCTTTGTAATATTACTTTCATTTTATTTATTTAGTTATTTTTCAACATTATGTTACTTTTTTCTGAATTGGGCATTATACGTGAGAAAGAAGAACTTATTGTTATTATTATATACATTCCTACAACCTTTATCAATTTCAAAATGTTTTCGTTTTTACTTCGTTTTCATGAATTTGTTAAATTCGCTTGTTTTTATTACATGTAACATATAGCGGATGCTGATTTCACCGCCCTCCTGATACAATTCGGCGTTTTACGACATCTTCAAAGCCTTCTTTATTTAATATATTAAATTTAGGTCCGATGTCGACTTGAGATCTGCACCAGCGGCGTTTAAGGGAGAAAAATCTACGATTTACGATGTGTATAAGGAGGGTCGAAACCGCATCACGCGACTGAGCGGATTCCGGCAACGGTGCTGGCATTATTACCGACATTCCGGTCGAAAATTGGACTGAAAAGAATATGGAAATACAGCTCAGCGTCCTTCAGAAGATCTACAACATACATTCTGTTTGTAACCGTAAAATCTGAATATTAAAGTTTCTGAATTCGAGTTTGAAATGATTTTGTAGTGATTGAATTTAGAAGCTGGGACGGACAATTCATGGATAAATTTTTTAAACGCTATCTATTTATCAACAATGTGGATAATAATTATGACTGAAACAAATGAGGGAAAATCAATAATAAAATGCATAAGTAAAATTCGTGGGTTGAGTACCAAATCCGTTTGAAAAAAAAACAATAAGTGTTGCAGGGCGTTCGTCAATTTTTTCAACATTGCTTTGACAAAATCATCAGAGAATGGGAACCCTATTCAAAAGACATACAAGTTGGGATCAATAAAGAGAATCGAAGGAATGTCAAGTGTCCCGCTTTCACAGACGAAAATAATTTTATAACAGACAACAGAACTGAAGCGATTCTCGCTGTAGAAGAACTACGTGCTATTGCAACGAAAACCGGATAACAAATCTCTTGTGATAAAACCCAATAGATGGAAAGGCAACCAAAAAATAGTTCCCGCTATTTTGGATATCTCAGAGGAACAACGCAATCCTCGTGATGGACCGCATCGCTAAGAAATAAAGAATCACCTACATCCGAAGGGACAACTAGCTAACATGGGGGCAAACTGAGGCATTTGAATATTTCGATAATAAATTCGAAAAACGCAAAATTAAAGCATTCAACCACAATGATTTTTCCAGAAGCAATCTAAGCAGCAGAAAAAATATGGATTGACGGTCATTGCAAAATAGAAAAAAAAGAACGGAACATTCTCAGAAAGATTTAGCAAGCTTTCAAAAGAAACGGTAGTTCGATGAGAAGGCCTAAGAATGAACTTTATTAAAAGACGAATACAATTACGGAAGAAATCAGAAAACGACAAGCAAAATTCTCTTCATAGTTATACAGAATTGAACATTCCACAACACCAAAGAAACCAACCGAAATGATGGCAAACAGTACATGCGGAACAGATTGACTAAAAGAGGTCCAAAATGATTTACACCAAGTTAATATGAAAAATCTCGAAGGCCTAACGGATTGTCGCCTTAAAATCGCACGTTTGAGGTTTGAGCATAAATCATCGTGCCAACCTCAAACGAAATGGACAGATGAACCATAGAAGGAGCATTCTAAGAGACGAAAGCGGTTATGGGGGGCAAAAAATTGAATCAGAAGACCTAAAAATTATGAATTCAACCGCACTTCTGATGGAAAATAATAGCTATAATGATAATTGAAATGTGATGCTAGAAGAGTGACACCCTTCTAGCTTCCTGCGTGACGAAGTATATTTCTTGACATTTTTCATTGTAATAGAAATAGGAAATGGTGAACGATTCAGAGATAATGTGCCCACGGCGCTGAAGCGACTATCTGCAGTGATAATTGCATGCGAGTTCCAGTGTAATAAGGACAATGTTCAACAAGAAACTACGAGTCAACAAGACTCAAGAAGTCGAAAAATATTACTCACATTTCACGTCAATACCAGTCTATTCAAGAACTGGAAAGGGACATCTGCAAACAGCTTCACTTAGGCAGGATGATTTAAGAGTAACATAAAATAAATCCCTAAATGAATGCGACTATTTTGCCTATATATTTCACTGTGAGATATTTGAAAGTTGAGGCAGTACGCTTCAAACGGAAACTCCATAAAGCATATAGCACAACATGCCCACAGATAAAGTGAAAATAAAGTGAAAAAGATTCAGTACAAAAGTATCCCAAAAATGAACTCGTTCTAGAAGTTGAGCGATATTTATAAAGAATGGAGCAAAACGCAAGTCGATGGAGAAGAAATCAAGTTCAAATACGGAACCACAAATTCAATTCCAAGCACTGGAAGCAAGAACGTGAATGTTATTCATGAAAAAAAATATGAAAGAAAAATAATGTAGTATAAATAAACTATACAAATGAAAACAATTTGCAATTTCTGGAGTTGAAATCTCTAAACGCGCAACAGTGAATCAGACAGAGGTCTTCGGAGTCAGGACGCCCACTCACTAGTATCTAAGTAGACCTCATTTTTATTTATTTTGTATTATTTTCGGCAATAGGCATGATGACACTAATCAAAAATCACAAAAATACTATATTTATTTGATAAGACTTGAAGCTTAGGATATAAAACACGCATTGCTGTTTTCATTAAGAGTGTGATTAATATTTATTTTTATAAAATGAAACTACACAATAAGGCAATCCGCCATGACATCTTGAAGATCAATCAGAGCTCATGACGTCATCGTCAAGTCAACACGCCTCGCACCAACGTTACATCTCGTATTGTTAACCTCCACTATGACTATGTTTTTATTTATTAATTGTAGGTAATATTAAATTCCACCATTTGCGTATGAATGTTATCAAAATCGAATTAAAATAACATGAGTCATGGATCAAGGGTTTACTGAGGCAGAGATTTGTAGAGATACTAAGATTCACAGAAGATTTCTGTACGTTGGACAGTGATAATTTAGCAGTAATATTGCTATTCATTTCAAATTGAGATGGAAAATCAGATGATGTAGAAGATTTTAAAGGTAATGTCATTTGATTTACCAAATTAGTTTTCGAAACTTATATGCCATATATACTTGGATTGATTTATCCACTGTCTTATTTGCATTTTCTTTTGGAATATTGTTTATGGATGCTTGTGAAGCTGAAAAAGACAAAAAATCAATATTTATTGAATATTACCTTCAAATACTCAATTAAAAAGAAACTACAAAGATTAATGAGTGAAATAAACTTGTATTAGAAATAAGTACCTATTAATAATTGATGAGGCCGATACTTGATGTAAATCGATAAACATAATAAAACAATTGTTAAACTGATATACGCATATATCAAAAATAATACTGCATGACGTACGTTTCGATGAGATTCACCTTTTTCAAATGCTACGTGCAGACTAATCTTAGCAGACATTACGTCTAATGTTTGCACTACGTGCAGACATTAGTCTGCACGTAGCATTTGAAAAAGGTGAATCTCATCGAAACGTACGTCATGCAGTATTATTTTTAATATATGTGTAAATCAGTTTAACAATTGTTTTATTAAATAAGTACCTACCTGAACTTCCACATGACACCTCCTCAAGTTCAACATGCTTTGTACTTATTTCCTATAAATCTTTCAGACATTCTTCTATCAATGTCTTCATTTGTTTTTTGAGAATATATGGTCTTTCTGTAGCATCTGATGTTCGTTTTCTTCTATCTGGTTGATATTGAAATTTGGTGGGCACACCCCGGTTTCATGCGGATCTGTGACACTGATCCCATCAGATGATATTCCATTCAATTATCTATGTCATTCGGTAACTGAAATTTGAATTAAATACGTAATTTAACATCAATGAGATGAAATTTCGAGGTTAGACTTCGAAATAGATGGTTTATATTTTTACATTTAGATCTCGTACAAAATATTATTACCAAATATTATGTAGTATACTAGAATCTACAAAACAATGTGAAAACTTACATCAAAGTTATCTTCACAAAACTAAAGGACAGTACTGGACAATATTGCATTTGAATCTCGCCTTGCAAGTTGAAGCCACTTGTTTCGTGTTGTTTTATTTTCAGGAACGAACACACATAACTTATTAGGAGTTTTTATAGATGTGTTTGCACACTGGGGGACCCCACACCACTTATACACTTTAAGATCCATATTCAGTAACAAAAAATAATTAAATTATTGCACGAACTCAGCGCCTAGTGTTTAGTTACCGATAAGTGACGTCACAAGCGCCGCCATGACACTGACAAGCGTTTTAGGTAAACAAGTTAATTTCTATTTTAAAATTGCATTTTTTCCTACTTAACTCTCAATTTCTGTAGACATATCTTATTTATTGTAAATAGTAGGTGTATATTTGTGGACATTATAGGCCAGTTTTTCAAAAACTTTCAGCATGCCTATTGCCGACCCTTAATGGAAACCCTCAATGCCTTCTCACTTCAATTAATCTCATACTTTCTAGATATATAAAATGCCTTCAGGAAACCATTATATTCACTTGTAGATCTAGGTTCATCTAGCCGTCTACCTCCTATACAAAAAATTTCATTGATTCACATCAGTAGATGTTACATAAACTGTACATCTTTTTGAAAGAAAGTTCTTTCAATAATTTCAAGTGTTTTCATATGAGAATAGTGCTCCGTCTTCTTTCAAATTTGATTTTTTTTGAATTGATGAATATCCTAAGGCCTTTTAGACTTTTTTTAACATTTCAATTTTATCGTAGAAAATTTTCGATGAAAACTTATCTGTATTGTGGAACTGGAAATTTGCAAAATGTGATGTGTGGATGCCATGAGATATAAACAACACTGATTTCAGCGTGAACTGTGTGGAACTGGAAATTTGCAAAATGTGATGTGTGGATGCCATGAGATATAAACAACACTGATTTCAGCGTGAACTGAACCAGTTCAAAATCGAATCATAAATTCCAATTTCAATTATTAGAAACGAATAAAAGGAAATAGCAACAGGAAAATAAATTATATATTTTTGCTCTCTTCTTAGTCTTTTAACATCGACAACTCTTCTTTTAATTTATAGTTCACCTAGAAAAATCATTTTGAAGATGAGGAACACCTGCTTAAAAGGAATGTTATTCCAAGTATGGACTCTAAAATAAGAACAGTGTGCCTTTTCCAGATGAATTATCAATCAGAACGAATAATAACAGCATTACGTAGGATTGACAGCAAAAACCAAGTTCCTCAGGGCGTTGAATTATTTTGTATTTCTTCTGTATTACCGTATTCCCATATAAGATCTTAACGAAACAAAATATTGAATTTTGAATATTTACAAAAATCAGAATATTTGTTTTCAAACATTGATTATCCAACAAAAATGATTGGAGGGTTATTAAGAACCTACAAAATTACAACTCAAAAGCAAATTACAACTTTTGCAAAAAACCTGCATCCATTTTTCTACAATTTAAGCCGTTTCGTTCATATGAGTGATATATCTAATTCCAATGAAATTCTAAAAATAGTCTTGAGGTTTCAATCAGAATTCACGTCTTCGTATATAAGATTTTATCAACATCTTCCCCAAGTATCTGGCCGACGAAATTCGATCAGTATACTCATCAGCATTTTGTCCCGAACAATTCGTGACAAAATGCTGATGAATATACTTAAACATTATACCGTAAAGGCATCATTTTCGTACTTGGTCCCTATTATAATATTATTTCAACCAACTGAATAATGAATCCAAAATGACAAACTTTTCGGATTTCGAAACACAAATGAGAAGGTTATTGTTAGATAAAAAGAAACGTGGAAAGCAAAACATTTTACGAAATAATGAACTGGTCCTATGAGGTTGATAGAACTATTAGCGAAAGCCATTATTAACCATCTTTTGAAAAAGTTTTCAGTTTCTTATATGCCTCTACTTGTTCGTTCATATTTAAGGAAACACTGTAATGAAGTTGTATTGTTATCATTATTATTATATTGCAACAATCCAAACACTTTTGATCTTCTGGAAACATCGAATTCAAAAATTACCAAACATTGAAGGATTGCCAGATAAAGCTATGAAAACTTTTAAACATATGAAAACCTCACAATAGACAAAACAAAACTCAAAAGTTATTTTTCCCGACAACCGTACGGTGTCAAACTACGGTGTTGTGGAGTTGAATTTTCAATACTGATATACCTGGCCTTCAATGTAAGAAATGTTATATAGGAAAAAACAACAAATCTCCGAACAAAAGTTTATAAAATACAACAGTAATACTCCTATTGAAAAAAGGATTCAGCTTTAATATATCGCATTCACGACTGTGATCACAATTTTGATTTGAATATGAAAATTTTTGGTAGAGAAACTAATCCCAAAAGGATCATATTTTGACATGACACATACAGACAATTCGATTAAAGCAGAATCAGATATTGAAAAATTGAAGATTGTTCACAACAATATTTCAATATAGTAGAAATAAATTTCAGCAATTCAACTATTGATAAATTTATTTGAAGAATTTTGAACTAATCATCATCAATAACCAGTTGAGTACTATGTGGGTGTCAATTCTGAGACTGCTGATCGAAATACTTCAAATAAAACTCTGGCCGAGCTGTCTACACAAATTTTATCAACTGAAACACAACCTCTAACTTTCGACAGTTAATATTAAGTGCATTGCAAAAAATTATAGAACTTGTTGAATGGAAATACCATGCAACTGTTTCATCTTAATTGGAAATCTTTAGTGGCATGAATCCAAACAATCAAGTTTCGATGATTTTGCCAACGCCTCCAGGTCCCATCAGAACGAGGAGAACCTATATTTGTGAAGTTATGACGTGAGTACACTCTATCGACGAATAGACACAAACTATCCAGAGCATTGTAGATAGCTTGACCGTAACAATATCAGTGAGAGTATGTGAAGAATTTGTAGACATTCCATTCAAACACTGCAGAACTTTGTCTGCAGATGTGTAGTTATGATATTTTTTCGGCAATATTCACACTAGAAAGTGATAGGTTGTGTATTCGTTGACAACATATGTGGACTTGAGAGTGTTATTAGAAATACTTCGATTTAGAGACCCAGTATTAACTGACTATAAAGGATTCGTGAGTATGGAAACTATAATAAATAAATATATATATATATATATATATATATATATATATATATATATATATATATATATATATATATATATATATATATATATATATATTATATATTTATATATATATATATATATATATATTATATATATATATATTATTATATATTTATATATATATATATATATTATATATATATATATATATATATATATATATATATATATATATATATATATATATGACTAATCGTCGGCAATTCTATATTTCGAACGAATTTCGTTCTTCTTTAGGAATACTAAAAATATAGACAGGTGTTAATCAATCAGTTACAACTTCTAGAACAAGGAAAACATACATCTGACACAAGTCAATAAGCCAACAAAAACGACACGAAAGGCATCCAATAGTTATTATAATAATATTAAATGTAAATGCAACATTGCTTAACGACGTACGATAGATAAATGACATATACAACAAACTCTTAAATCAAGGTTAAACGATAGAACATATATCATGACACATCAAAGTACAAAACTGGATTGCCACAGAAAACAATCAACAACATCGATGGTACTGGCCATTGGAAATTTGGCCAGGCACATCTAACGATAACTGGTAGCTCTAAACACAACTAGGGCTCTCAATATGTGTTCTTTTGTTAATTTTGTTAGGAGTATTCTTGATGTAGCACACCTCCAAGAAGGTTCTTTTCATATATATATGTACATATATATATATATATATATATATATATATATATATATATATATATATATATATATATATATATATATATATATATATGTAATACGTTTATTAATTTTCATATGGCATTTTTACAATAAAATACAATTTTATAAACAAAAGGAGGGAGGTTATAAGGCCGATTCGACCTTCTTCAACCCTAGAAAAGTACAGAACTAGAAATTTTCTTATTATCTGAACAATAGATAATAGAGTTAATGAATGAATTTAATTAATTGCCATTTTTGTTGCGGCTGTGGCCGACTTTCTGATTACGTGCCATTCGGTCGAACGTCGGATTTTCAATTCGTCCGACGTTTGATGGTAAAGGAAACCACAGAAAACTTTACCCACGTAATGTACAGTTAGATATGTTGATATAAATTGTAAACATATATAATTGATCAATATATTACTAATAATTGTAGAAGTACCGCACTTGATTCACTGATCGGAAAGGCCATTCGCGGTTTTACGACACTACTCGAATTTCGGAACTTCGCGAACTTTCGGCACTACTCGATTTTTCAACAGTTATAGATATAATTTATTGTTACAATCATGATATGACGTATATTGAGAAATTTTTCAGCTGAAGGCTGTTAAAATGATTTTTAGCGTAATTAATTTAGAATTTGAAGCATTAAAAATAAAAACATTAATTTTTATAACAAGTATATAGTGAAAGAAAATTTTGAATTTCATCGAATAAGTAATGGTATGTCCTCTAGGTATTCGAGGACGTCTTCTGACGGGTCTGGCATTTTTCCAAGTAATCGCGCTGGAGGGAATGGAGATTTTCGTTTCGGCTTTTTTGCAGAAATCGGCCGCCATCCACGCCACGGGGACATCAGCGTCGCTTTGGCTTCCCGGTTGGGACCTCGGAGGGTGCGTTGGGCATATCTGATCTGAAGTTTTTCCATGAAAGATGTTATTGTTGGAATTTTAGCGTGATTGAAAACTAGGGAGGACGGATAATATCGATTCAATCGGAAGATGCTGCGACAGATTGCTCTTTCACAACTCTCCAATTTTTTGAGAAGATTTTTTGAAATTGTTGAATATAGGATAGCTCTATAGGAAATTACAGGGCGGATGTATGTCTTATAAGTGTGGAGGAGAGTCAGAGGATTACATCCTCTAATTCTCCCCTAAGGGCATAAAGCAAATTGGATCTATTTCTGACTTTATCAAGAGCATCTCTAATATCCAACGACCATGAATTGTGTTGATGAAATTTCAAACCCAGGTAGGTGATTTCGTCTTGAAGTTGGAGTTGTTCACCCCAAAGTCTAAGACTAACGGCACCTTTGGAAAAGTGGCGAGAAGTTGTATAATTGGAATGGTGAAATAGAATTGATTGGGTTTTCCCTGGGTTTGGTGTTAGTCTCCATTTTCTAGCCCATGCACCGATCTCATCCAGTTGGCTTTGCGCTATGCGGTTACATAGTGCCGACGTTCTCGCCGTGGCCCAGGTAGCGGTGTCATCTGCAAAAAGAGAAACTTTTGAGCGTCTATTGCGAGAATGTGGAATATCGTACGTGTATATGATATAGAGTAAAGGCGCGAGTATCGATCCTTGCGGAATTCCTGCTGAAGGCGTGAACGGATCAGAGAAAGATTTATTGACTTTAATTTTAATTGTGCGATCTGATAAATATGATGCTATAAGTTTGACAAAATGATTTGGAAGTTGTATATCTTGGAGTTTCCGAACTAGCCCGGCATGCCAAACTTGATCGAAAGCTCTTTTAATATCTAAAAAAGTCGCGAGTACGCATTCTCCAGAGTTTAATGCTCTGGTAATATCAGTATGAAGCCGCAATAACGGATCGATTGTAGAATGGAAGGGTTGGAAACCGTGTTGAAAATCAGGGATAATGTTATTATGATCGACAAAGTCGGATAGACGTCGGCAAATTATTTTTTCGAATACTTTACCGACGACATTCAACAGCGATATCGGTCTATAATTATCAGGATGGGAGAGGTCTTTGTGAGGTTTAGGAATAAGGATAGTAGTGGCTTCCTTCCACTCACGCGGAAAATAACATAACTCCATACAACGATTGAATATTTTACCGAGATACTCATGGCATTCCGGGGGAATTTGCCGTAGAATTGCCCGGTTAATACCGTCGTCGCCCGGTGCCGTATTTCTTCCCGCGCTTATGGCCTCGGCCACTATTTCCGCGGAGATCGGGGCATTCAGTATTCCGTCACCGTTCATTTCAAAGTTAATTTCGTAATTTTTGATATTTTCAAAGTTATTTTCTAAATCATGAAATAATATATCGTCGAAATTCGCGTTTTGAGGAATTTGGAAAATGTTTTGAAGATGATTTTTGAAAATATTGGCTTTCTCTAGGGGCGCGGTAACGTATGTATTCCCGATTTTAAGATGAGAAGCTTGCGTTCTATTCGAGTTCGTTAGAATTCTGAATTGGCGCCAGAACTTTTTGCCGTCTCTGAAATCTAATTTGGCCGTTGTCTCGGCCCATTTTTCTTCCATGAAACGATTAGTTTCGCGGCGAATCGTCGCTGAAAGACGATTATATTCCGTCTTAATCGCCGCGTCTCTAGTTCGCAAAAAGTGTCTGTAAATGCGTCTTTTTTCTTTGATTAAGTTTACAATGAACGGTGGAAGAGGAGGTCGATTTAAATTAATAGTACGTTCGGGGGCGGCTGTTTGGAAAGCTTCAGTGATGGTTCCGGAGAACCGTTCTATGGCGTGACTTAGATCCTCGATGTTTTGAAGGGGGGGATTGATAGGTAAAGACCGCGATATTGAATCGCGGAACAATTCCCAGTCTGCATTTTTTATGTTCCTGAAAGTGATTGTTTCAGGCAGAGGGTCAGGGGGCGAACTCAGGTCAGAATGAATAAGTAATGGGAGATGATCGGATGTTACAGTTTGTCCAATAAAGCACTGATCATCGAAGTGGTTTATTAAGTCAGGGGTTAAAATAATATGATCTGGGATTGAGATACCATTGTGGTTGATGAAAGTAGGCTTATTATTGTAACAGCGCCAGAGATTTAATTCTATCAGACAGTCGGACAAAATTCGGCCATTTACGTTAGTGTGGACATCACCGAATTGGGTGTGTCTAGCGTTAAAATCGCCTAGTAGTATTGAATACGGAATATGTGCGATGTAACGGAGGAAGTCGGCCGGAAGAGGGTCCTGTCCGGGAGGGTGGTAGTAACTGAAGACAGTTACTTTTTTATTTTTAAAATGAAGTTGGGCTGCTGTACATTCAAGGTGAGAGAATTCATCGGGGAGTTTGAAACTAGTAGCTGCAATCGAAGAGTGGACAGCTAAAGCAGTACCGCGACAAGAACCGAGCGTACTATTCCTTTGAAAAGTGGAATACCGAGCAATTTTTAATGGATATTTCAACTTCGTTTCCGTGATAGAGAGGATAGCTAGTCGATTTTCTTGAAGAAGCGCTTTGAGAAGATGACGTTTGCGGCGTAGTCCGCAAACGTTTACCGTGCCTACCGTGAAATTCATTACCATAAAATTTATTCATTCGCGTTTGTTGAAATTGCGCCGTCTAAATTGATATTAAGGGGCGCTAGTGTTATTGAGATATTGTTCCCAATATAGTTGATCCGCGTATAACGGTTCAGAAAATCGCGAGAAGTGACTTCGATAACTTTCGCGATGATTTCCCTCTTTTCCGGAAGGATGTTGGACAACGACTGCGTTATGAATCGAATCATATCGTTGATTCGCGCGTGATCATCGAATTTCGCAGGCTCCGATGTACTTGTTGTTTCGATTTTTTCAGTACTTTCGTTAAGTACTTTGACCGGCGCCGTCGATTTCGTAGTCGTGGGCGGTTCGCGACGTTTTGGGCACTTTAAGTCCCAGGCAGGGTGATTTCCTTACAATTGGGACACGTTGGATTTTTAAGTTTAGGACAGGGAGTATTCTTGTGGGATTCCCCGCAGGACGCGCAGATAAATTTTGACGTGCATTCAGCACGATCGTGACCTGATTGCGAACAGGTCGAACAGTATTTTTGAAGCGGTTGGGGAACTCTTGAAGGTTCGGCCTCGTGAATACGTCCGTAGATGTTGAGGCCATTTAAAAGGAGAGAGTCAATGGTATTTTTGGATGAGGTTGTCACTCTAATGAGTGTAGTTGGTTTGTTCGTGGCCTTGGACACGATTCTCCAGCATTTATTTACCGGAAGGTTTGCTGCTGTAAGGAACTCGTTAATTTCGTCAATGTCGTATTCGAGATTGACGTTTTTAAGGACGCAGGAGTAGGAGATTTTGGTATTTGATTTTTGAGAATGCCTAATGGCATTGTTGTTTAAGGGAGAAAAGGTTATAGAAGGGGATCCTACGAAGTTTTGCAGGAGTTTTTGAAAGTATTCCGGAGCTGGAACGTTGCACTCGATGAGAGCGGTTTGATTATAATTAACTTTTAAGTTGCTCCACTTTAGTGGAGTAGTTTTTAAGACATTGTAAAAGTCTCTTTGGGTTTTTAGGTTGGATGGAATGTTGCGTACAACATATCTAAAGATTTTAGGAGCATTTGGATTGGGTGCGATGGTGTTCGCAGCGGAGGAATTTGATTTTTCCGAGGAAATAGAGGAAATAGAGGTGTTCGCGCTCATTACTGAGGGCGATGGAGATCTGGGGGATTGGTTGTGGATGTGGAGGGTTTAGGGGGCTAGTCATAATTTGAACCGTTGCCCGAGGTTTACTTGATTGCCGAGTTGACTTTTTGCTTGTAATTGAATTAGTTTCCGATTTTGGCGTAGATGAACGACGCGGCGGAGACGGAGACTTGGATTTTTCTTTAAGTTTATCTTTTTCCTTTGAAGAAGGAGCGGGTGGCTTTTTACGGCCACCCGTTTTCGTGTTATTAGGCATAAAGATTCAATCAATAAAAATGTTAATTTTACCGAAAACGAACGAATCTGAAAAGAAAAAGTGGTTATTAACAAATATAGTCACCGGGTGGGCGTGGCTTCAGTCCGTGCTCAGCAACCGGGCTGCGACTATGGTTGGCTTCTAACTGCAACACACTTCGATCTTAACACGTAGGCCTTGAGAAAGACCTATAGGAGGGAAAAGATTTGACAACAGTGATCTTTTCCTATAACCCTACGTGTTAATGGAACAGGCTTGTGGCACAAAAATTCACTAATCGACTTGTGGTTCTGATAGTTTCAAGTGGTTTAAATGTCGTTGATATATTACATTTACGAAGAATCCGTCCAATCCTGTCAGTTGTTCCCTTGATGTACGGTAGGACGGTTTTAAATTTGCCTTCGGAATCTTCTCTTGGTTTATTTCCCAGATTTTGTTGCAGATCAATCGCTTTTTTAATTGTTTTCTGTTTGTATCCATTTTGTTCTAGGGCTGCGGTAATTTTGTCAAGTTCTTGGGCTTTGTGGTTGTTGTTCGTAAGACGCAGTGACCTGGAAATCAGTGTGTTTGCAACAGCTTGTATCTGCGATGGATGGTGGTGGGATTCGGCGTTTAGGTATCTATTAGTGTGAGTTGGTTTCCTATATACAGTGTGTCCCAATTTGCCATGTTCACCTCTCATAACAAGTACATCGAGGAAGGGTAATTGGTTGTTATACTCAAGCTCTATAGTGAAGTTTATTCGTGGGTGGATTGAATTCAGATGGTCCAGGAATTCTAGAAGTTTGTCTTTACCGAACGACCATACGACGAACACATCGTCGACGTATCTTTTCCATATTTTTGGTTTTAGATTTGTCGATTGTATAGCTTTCTTTTCAAAATAATTCATGAATAGATTGGCTACTGCGGGTGACAGTGACGATCCCATTGCTGCTCCGTCAACTTGTCGGTACATTTGGCCATCGTGCATGAAGTAGGCGTTATTCAAACAATGTTTGGACAGCTCTATGATATGCGTTGGAAGTGATTCGTTTTCTGCTATTTGTTGTAGGGCTTCCTCTACCGGTATGCTCGGATATAGAGATTCGACGTCGAAACTTGCGATGATGTCATGTTGATCTATGGTGAGAGAGTCTAACAAGTGAGTGAAGTGCTCTGAGTTTTTGATATAAGAATCTGCTCCTTCCACTATGGGTTGTAGTAAACTAGCCAGATATTTTTCTAAATTATATACTGGAGAGTTGAAAGCGCTGACGATAGGTCGAAGAGGGACTCCGTCTTTGTGTATTTTTGGGAGGCCGTAGAATTTTGGGCATCTGCTTGATTTTTCCCTAGGTATGAGTTTCTTCTTGGTTTGTTCGTCTATTGGCGATTCAACGATTTTGGACTTAGTTGTCTTTTCCAAGTATGTAGTGGGGTCTCTGGAGACAGCTTTATATCTTGGGTCGTCTAAAAGTTTCATTATTTTGGTGGTATAGTCTTCCGAATTCATGACGACTGTGGCATTACCTTTATCAGCTGGTAAAATCGTGATGGTCTTTTCTTTGTTGAGTTTTTTCAGTGCTTGTTTCTCTTGATAGGTAAGGTTAGGTTTGGGTGGTTTAGCAGATCTCAAGATCCTTGTGACATCTTGTCGTACTTGCTCTGCTGTTTGTTCGTCCAATGCTGAGATACTTGTTTCGACGTTTGAGATGATCTCTTCAACTGGTATTCTGCTCGGGGCAATCGCATAGTTGAACCCTTTTCCTAAAACGCTTATTTCATTTTCAGAAAGGTGATAATCTGATATATTGTGTACTGTAGGGCTGTTGTCAAATGTTGGTCTCAGAGGTTGTTTCTTATGCTTTGCTTGGAGGTTTTTAAGTTTTTTCTGTAGTTTGTTTGATGTCATTTCTCTTTCTACTTCGGTGCGCCAATGTGTTAAGACCTCAAGGCGGTCCCATAGAATGTTGTGAATTTGGTCGCTTATTTTCAAGTGGAGTCTGTAAAGTTGCGTTTCTAATTCACTAATGTCCCGGCGAGTCCGTTTTATTTGCTCTTTCAGGAAAAATATATATATATATATATATATATATAGAACTCCGTTCGTGTCAGAACTTAATCTTTCTGCTTTTGACTTATGAAGTTATATCAAAGATATTGTATAGTTGTTTATAATGAAAAGGCCTTCCAACCACGAAATCACATTTCAAACCGACCCTCTTCCACATTCACTGACAGAATGCGGATCAGTTGGTTAATGAATCCACTCGCTTTCAGTGAGAGTGGATGGGAATAAGTGTCAGAGTGAACAATAGAAGTAGTTCACCATGGTTGTGCTGATTTCGAAGACGGAAATTCGATGCTAAATAATGAGTTTTTCTTGAAAGTAATATTCACGTGATCAAATATAACACCTAATTGTCATGTACTGATTTATGTAATATCCAATTCAGCTCCTCAATATATTCGACGAAATTTGCAATGAATCGAAAATGGGAAGCAGTTAGAAGTTGAATTGATTGAACACTGAATGAAACTCAAGTCCAGTATCCACCTAAACATTTTACCTGACGATTTCTCTCAAACTGATGTCAATGCGGTATTAAACAAAAAATCAATTTTTCCAATTAATGATTAATAATACTTCATCTTATAATAAATCAATAATTAAATATTTCTCTCGAATATCTGTTATTAGTTGGGTTTGTGTCAATCGAAATTTTCGAATTGATTATGTTCGTCAGTACTTTTTATCGAATGAATAGTGTTATCAAATTCTTGGTCATGAATCAATTAAAGAGAGTAAATAACTTTCTTATTCAAATTTCTTTTTTCTAATTTGATTTTTTTTGAATTGATGAATATCCTAAGGCCTTTTAGACTTTTTTTAACATTTCAATTTTATCGTAGAAAATTTTCGATGAAAACTTATCTGTATTGTGGAACTGGAAATTTGCAAAATGTGATGTGTGGATGCCATGAGATATAAACAACACTGATTTCAGCGTGAACTGTGTGGAACTGGAAATTTGCAAAATGTGATGTGTGGATGCCATGAGATATAAACAACACTGATTTCAGCGTGAACTGAACCAGTTCAAAATCGAATCATAAATTCCAATTTCAATTATTAGAAACGAATAAAAGGAAATAGCAACAGGAAAATAAATTATATATTTTTGCTCTCTTCTTAGTCTTTTAACATCGACAACTCTTCTTTTAATTTATAGTTCACCTAGAAAAATCATTTTGAAGATGAGGAACACCTGCTTAAAAGGAATGTTATTCCAAGTATGGACTCTAAAATAAGAACAGTGTGCCTTTTCCAGATGAATTATCAATCAGAACGAATAATAACAGCATTACGTAGGATTGACAGCAAAAACCAAGTTCCTCAGGGCGTTGAATTATTTTGTATTTCTTCTGTATTACCGTATTCCCATATAAGATCTTAACGAAACAAAATATTGAATTTTGAATATTTACAAAAATCAGAATATTTGTTTTCAAACATTGATTATCCAACAAAAATGATTGGAGGGTTATTAAGAACCTACAAAATTACAACTCAAAAGCAAATTACAACTTTTGCAAAAAACCTGCATCCATTTTTCTACAATTTAAGCCGTTTCGTTCATATGAGTGATATATCTAATTCCAATGAAATTCTAAAAATAGTCTTGAGGTTTCAATCAGAATTCACGTCTTCGTATATAAGATTTTATCAACATCTTCCCCAAGTATCTGGCCGACGAAATTCGATCAGTATACTCATCAGCATTTTGTCCCGAACAATTCGTGACAAAATGCTGATGAATATACTTAAACATTATACCGTAAAGGCATCATTTTCGTACTTGGTCCCTATTATAATATTATTTCAACCAACTGAATAATGAATCCAAAATGACAAACTTTTCGGATTTCGAAACACAAATGAGAAGGTTATTGTTAGATAAAAAGAAACGTGGAAAGCAAAACATTTTACGAAATAATGAACTGGTCCTATGAGGTTGATAGAACTATTAGCGAAAGCCATTATTAACCATCTTTTGAAAAAGTTTTCAGTTTCTTATATGCCTCTACTTGTTCGTTCATATTTAAGGAAACACTGTAATGAAGTTGTATTGTTATCATTATTATTATATTGCAACAATCCAAACACTTTTGATCTTCTGGAAACATCGAATTCAAAAATTACCAAACATTGAAGGATTGCCAGATAAAGCTATGAAAACTTTTAAACATATGAAAACCTCACAATAGACAAAACAAAACTCAAAAGTTATTTTTCCCGACAACCGTACGGTGTCAAACTACGGTGTTGTGGAGTTGAATTTTCAATACTGATATACCTGGCCTTCAATGTAAGAAATGTTATATAGGAAAAAACAACAAATCTCCGAACAAAAGTTTATAAAATACAACAGTAATACTCCTATTGAAAAAAGGATTCAGCTTTAATATATCGCATTCACGACTGTGATCACAATTTTGATTTGAATATGAAAATTTTTGGTAGAGAAACTAATCCCAAAAGGATCATATTTTGACATGACACATACAGACAATTCGATTAAAGCAGAATCAGATATTGAAAAATTGAGGATTGTTCACAACAATATTTCAATATAGTAGAAATAAATTTCAGCAATTCAACTATTGATAAATTTATTTGAAGAATTTTGAACTAATCATCATCAATAACCAGTTGAGTACTATGTGGGTGTCAATTCTGAGACTGCTGATCGAAATACTTCAAATAAAACTATGGCCGAGCTGTCTACACAAATTTTATCAACTGAAACACAACCTCTAACTTTCGACAGTTAATATTAAGTGCATTGCAAAAAATTATAGAACTTGTTGAATGGAAATACCATGCAACTGTTTCATCTTAATTGGAAATCTTTAGTGGCATGAATCCAAACAATCAAGTTTCGATGATTTTGCCAACGCCTCCAGGTCCCATCAGAACGAGGAGAACCTATATTTGTGAAGTTATGACGTGAGTACACTCTATCGACGAATAGACACAAACTATCCAGAGCATTGTAGATAGCTTGACCGTAACAATATCAGTGAGAGTATGTGAAGAATTTGTAGACATTCCATTCAAACACTGCAGAACTTTGTCTGCAGATGTGTAGTTATGATATTTTTTCGGCAATATTCACACTAGAAAGTGATAGGTTGTGTATTCGTTGACAACATATGTGGACTTGAGAGTGTTATTAGAAATACTTCGATTTAGAGACCCAGAATTAACTGACTATAAAGGATTCGTGAGTATGGAAACTATAATAAATAAATATATATATATATATATATATATATATATATATATATATATATATATATATATATATATTTATATTTATATATTTATATATATATATATTTATATTATTATTATATTATATTATTATATTATTATATATTTATATATATATTATATTTATATATATATATATATATATATATATATATATATATATATATATATGACTAATCGTCGGCAATTCTATATTTCGAACGAATTTCGTTCTTCTTTAGGAATACTAAAAATATAGACAGGTGTTAATCAATCAGTTACAACTTCTAGAACAAGGAAAACATACATCTGACACAAGTCAATAAGCCAACAAAAACGACACGAAAGGCATCCAATAGTTATTATAATAATATTAAATGTAAATGCAACATTGCTTAACGACGTACGATAGATAAATGACATATACAACAAACTCTTAAATCAAGGTTAAACGATAGAACATATATCATGACACATCAAAGTACAAAACTGGATTGCCACAGAAAACAATCAACAACATCGATGGTACTGGCCATTGGAAATTTGGCCAGGCACATCTAACGATAACTGGTAGCTCTAAACACAACTAGGGCTCTCAATATGTGTTCTTTTGTTAATTTTGTTAGGAGTATTCTTGATGTAGCACACCTCCAAGAAGGTTCTTTTCATATATATATGTACATATATATATATATATATATATATATATATATATATATATATATATATATATATATATATATATATATATATATATATATATATATATATATATATATATATATATATATATATATATATATATATATATATATATATATATATATATATATATATATATATATATATATATATATATATATATATATAGAACTCCGTTCGTGTCAGAACTTAATCTTTCTGCTTTTGACTTATGAAGTTATTTCAAAGATATTGTATAGTTGTTTATAATGAAAAGGCCTTCCAACCACGAAATCACATTTCAAACCGACCCTCTTCCACATTCACTGACAGAATGCGGATCAGTTGGTTAATGAATCCACTCGCTTTCAGTGAGAGTGGATGGGAATAAGTGTCAGAGTGAACAATAGAAGTAGTTCACCATGGTTGTGCTGATTTCGAAGACGGAAATTCGATGCTAAATAATGAGTTTTTCTTGAAAGTAATATTCACGTGATCAAATATAACACCTAATTGTCATGTACTGATTTATGTAATATCCAATTCAGCTCCTCAATATATTCGACGAAATTTGCAATGAATCGAAAATGGGAAGCAGTTAGAAGTTGAATTGATTGAACACTGAATGAAACTCAAGTCCAGTATCCACCTAAACATTTTACCTGACGATTTCTCTCAAACTGATGTCAATGCGGTATTAAACAAAAAATCAATTTTTCCAATTAATGATTAATAATACTTCATCTTATAATAAATCAATAATTAAATATTTCTCTCGAATATCTGTTATTAGTTGGGTTTGTGTCAATCGAAATTTTCGAATTGATTATGTTCGTCAGTACTTTTTATCGAATGAATAGTGTTATCAAATTCTTGGTCATGAATCAATTAAAGAGAGTAAATAACTTTCTTATTCAAATTTCTTTTTTCTAATTTGATTTTTTTGAATTGATGAATATCCTAAGGCCTTTTAGACTTTTTTTAACATTTCAATTTTATCGTAGAAAATTTTCGATGAAAACTTATCTGTATTGTGGAACTGGAAATTTGCAAAATGTGATGTGTGGATGCCATGAGATATAAACAACACTGATTTCAGCGTGAACTGTGTGGAACTGGAAATTTGCAAAATGTGATGTGTGGATGCCATGAGATATAAACAACACTGATTTCAGCGTGAACTGAACCAGTTCAAAATCGAATCATAAATTCCAATTTCAATTATTAGAAACGAATAAAAGGAAATAGCAACAGGAAAATAAATTATATATTTTTGCTCTCTTCTTAGTCTTTTAACATCGACAACTCTTCTTTTAATTTATAGTTCACCTAGAAAAATCATTTTGAAGATGAGGAACACCTGCTTAAAAGGAATGTTATTCCAAGTATGGACTCTAAAATAAGAACAGTGTGCCTTTTCCAGATGAATTATCAATCAGAACGAATAATAACAGCATTACGTAGGATTGACAGCAAAAACCAAGTTCCTCAGGGCGTTGAATTATTTTGTATTTCTTCTGTATTACCGTATTCCCATATAAGATCTTAACGAAACAAAATATTGAATTTTGAATATTTACAAAAATCAGAATATTTGTTTTCAAACATTGATTATCCAACAAAAATGATTGGAGGGTTATTAAGAACCTACAAAATTACAACTCAAAAGCAAATTACAACTTTTGCAAAAAACCTGCATCCATTTTTCTACAATTTAAGCCGTTTCGTTCATATGAGTGATATATCTAATTCCAATGAAATTCTAAAAATAGTCTTGAGGTTTCAATCAGAATTCACGTCTTCGTATATAAGATTTTATCAACATCTTCCCCAAGTATCTGGCCGACGAAATTCGATCAGTATACTCATCAGCATTTTGTCCCGAACAATTCGTGACAAAATGCTGATGAATATACTTAAACATTATACCGTAAAGGCATCATTTTCGTACTTGGTCCCTATTATAATATTATTTCAACCAACTGAATAATGAATCCAAAATGACAAACTTTTCGGATTTCGAAACACAAATGAGAAGGTTATTGTTAGATAAAAAGAAACGTGGAAAGCAAAACATTTTACGAAATAATGAACTGGTCCTATGAGGTTGATAGAACTATTAGCGAAAGCCATTATTAACCATCTTTTGAAAAAGTTTTCAGTTTCTTATATGCCTCTACTTGTTCGTTCATATTTAAGGAAACACTGTAATGAAGTTGTATTGTTATCATTATTATTATATTGCAACAATCCAAACACTTTTGATCTTCTGGAAACATCGAATTCAAAAATTACCAAACATTGAAGATTGCCAGATAATGCCATGAAAACTTTTAAACATATGAAAACCTCACAATAGACAAAACAAAACTCAAAAGTTATTTTTCCCGACAACCGTACGGTGTCAAACTACGGTGTTGTGGAGTTGAATTTTCAATACTGATATACCTGGCCTTCAATGTAAGAAATGTTATATAGGAAAAAACAACAAATCTCCGAACAAAAGTTTATAAAATACAACAGTAATACTCCTATTGAAAAAAGGATTCAGCTTTAATATATCGCATTCACGACTGTGATCACAATTTTGATTTGAATATGAAAATTTTTGGTAGAGAAACTAATCCCAAAAGGATCATATTTTGACATGACACATACAGACAATTCGATTAAAGCAGAATCAGATATTGAAAAATTGAGGATTGTTCACAACAATATTTCAATATAGTAGAAATAAATTTCAGCAATTCAACTATTGATAAATTTATTTGAAGAATTTTGAACTAATCATCATCAATAACCAGTTGAGTACTATGTGGGTGTCAATTCTGAGACTGCTGATCGAAATACTTCAAATAAAACTCTGGCCGAGCTGTCTACACAAATTTTATCAACTGAAACACAACCTCTAACTTTCGACAGTTAATATTAAGTGCATTGCAAAAAATTATAGAACTTGTTGAATGGAAATACCATGCAACTGTTTCATCTTAATTGGAAATCTTTAGTGGCATGAATCCAAACAATCAAGTTTCGATGATTTTGCCAACGCCTCCAGGTCCCATCAGAACGAGGAGAACCTATATTTGTGAAGTTATGACGTGAGTACACTCTATCGACGAATAGACACAAACTATCCAGAGCATTGTAGATAGCTTGACCGTAACAATATCAGTGAGAGTATGTGAAGAATTTGTAGACATTCCATTCAAACACTGCAGAACTTTGTCTGCAGATGTGTAGTTATGATATTTTTTCGGCAATATTCACACTAGAAAGTGATAGGTTGTGTATTCGTTGACAACATATGTGGACTTGAGAGTGTTATTAGAAATACTTCGATTTAGAGACCCAGTATTAACTGACTATAAAGGATTCGTGAGTATGGAAACTATAATAAATAAATATATATATATATATATATATATATATATATATATATATATATATATATTTATATTTATATATTTATATATATATATATTTATATTATTATTATATTATATTATTATATTATTATATATTTATATATATATTATATTATATATATATATATATATATATATATATATATATATATATATATATATATATATATATATATATATATATATGACTAATCGTCGGCAATTCTATATTTCGAACGAATTTCGTTCTTCTTCAGGAATACTAAAAATATAGACAGGTGTTAATCAATCAGTTACAACTTCTAGAACAAGGAAAACATACATCTGACACAAGTCAATAAGCCAACAAAAACGACACGAAAGGCATCCAATAGTTATTATAATAATATTAAATGTAAATGCAACATTGCTTAACGACGTACGATAGATAAATGACATATACAACAAACTCTTAAATCAAGGTTAAACGATAGAACATATATCATGACACATCAAAGTACAAAACTGGATTGCCACAGAAAACAATCAACAACATCGATGGTACTGGCCATTGGAAATTTGGCCAGGCACATCTAACGATAACTGGTAGCTCTAAACACAACTAGGGCTCTCAATATCTGTTCTTTTGTTAATTTTGTTAGGAGTATTCTTGATGTAGCACACCTCCAAGAAGGTTCTTTTCATATATATATATATATACATATATATATATATATATATATATATATATATATATATATATATATATATATATATATATATATATATATATATATATATATATATATATGTATATATATATATATATATATATATATATATATATATATATATATATATATATATATATATATATATATATATATATATATATATATATATATATATATATATATATATATATATATATATAGAACTCCGTTCGTGTCAGAACTTAATCTTTCTGCTTTTGACTTATGAAGTTATATCAAAGATATTGTATAGTTGTTTATAATGAAAAGGCCTTCCAACCACGAAATCACATTTCAAACCGACCCTCTTCCACATTCACTGACAGAATGCGGATCAGTTGGTTAATGAATCCACTCGCTTTCAGTGAGAGTGGATGGGAATAAGTGTCAGAGTGAACAATAGAAGTAGTTCACCATGGTTGTGCTGATTTCGAAGACGGAAATTCGATGCTAAATAATGAGTTTTTCTTGAAAGTAATATTCACGTGATTTTTATCAAATATAACACCTAATTGTCATGTACTGATTTATGTAATATTCAATTGAGTTCCTTAATATATTCGACGAAATTTGCAATGAATCGAAAATGGGAAGCAGTTAGAAGTTGAATTGATTGAACACTGAATGAAACTCAAGTCCAGTATCCACCTAAACATTTTACCTGACGATTTCTCTCAAACTGATGTCAATGCGGTATTAAACAAAAAATCAATTTTTCCAATTAATGATTAATAATACTTCATCTTATAATAAATCAATAATTAAATATTTCTCTCGAATATCTGTTATTAGTTGGGTTTGTGTCAATCGAAATTTTCAAATTGATTATGTTCGTCAGTACTTTTTATCGAATGAATAGTGTTATCAAATTCTTGGTCATGAATCAATTAAAGAGAGTAAATAAGAATCCCTCGATATCTTTCAAGTTTATTCACGAACTTAAGGAAATCCATTCATTCAAATGCTTTCAATTGTACCATACACTTGGATAATGTTTCTCAGGAAATATCTCAGACTTAAATACAATTTTGTTATTGATTCAATTGAATAATAGATAATATTTAAGCTTCTTGAAAGTTCAAATATACAGTTTGGAAGAAGTAGGTTTAGGAAAATTCCTCTGCTGAATTTATTTATTGAAGTGGGCACTCGAGACAAAATGAGGACTGGAAGAAATCATCACGTAACGATACTTTATTAATATACCTGATTTATTTATTTATTTACATATTAAACATGTTCTTACTACAAACAGTGAAAAACAACAGATACTTGAAACAAAAGTGGTAGTACAATAGTTCAACCGTTTCAGTTTTGTACTTTCAAATTTTGAAGTTCAATTTTAAAATAAAGAGTTTGTGATAAGAAATCACAACTGATGATATGAAATATAATTATAGAGGTACATTCACATATTAACACATATAGGTACACACATACCAGCATATGCGTGAATATGAATCATGTACGCGAATACACATAAATGATTATTCTAGCAGAGATTATGCATATCAAGGAAACTTGCCTTAATATCAGTAATAGATCAGTTGGAAATATCCACTTTAACTCCCAGAATATTACGTTGTTCACACATCGTGTGCAATGAAAAAATTGCAGAATATTCGTTCTAGCTGCTGGAAGGTAGCACGTGAATTCGATTCTGGAAGAAACCCTTGGAACCATAAACTTAAGCTCTTGCAATAATTCCTGACATTTCATTTTATTGCTAATTATTTTATGCAAGAAGATTATTGCATGGCATTTTTTCGCGCACTGAGTGTGTCCACATTATGTCGACTTGTTATTTGTATACCTATAGGTGGATATATTCCTTTAATTCAAAAGCTCGTAAGTTTCAGGAACTTTCATTGAATAGACTCCAGTGTATCAATATATAACTGATGATCAGGAATCCACCTGACTGTTTATGAACCATTACAGGCAACGGTTACTGTAGCATTGATATGTGGCTCAAAAGTTAGTTGAGAATCGAAGGTTACGTCAAGGTCAATAAAAATTATAGGTCTTCCCAAAATATTATTACCATTTCATAATTGAAATTTTTCAAATTATATTTCTAGAGAACGAAATAACATGACATATCGATATGTTGAGTGCTTATTTGTTGAGATCACACCAATTTACAATATTACGCAAGTTTCTGGCAATGAGTTCACAGTCACTAGTGTCGGAAACATAAAGAAAAATCTCAAGTCATCAGCGAACAAGAAACCCTCAACATCTATGACATCGATTAAATTATTGAAAGCTGAAAACTGATGACAATTCAACAAAATTTGAGTAATAGTAGAGAAGGAAAATAGTAATAATATTAAGTTCAAAAATTTGTACGATAAAAATTCATATTGCGGCAAATCTATTCTTATCTATTGAAAAATTTCAATTTTTCATTCAATGCACATAGTTAACATTAGAAATTGAACCATAATAAGTTTACAGAATAGGCTACTAGAATCCCTAATGATATCATTGTACGAGGAGGGTTCACTACACTTTGACCTCATCATCAAAAGGGACTCATTAGAGCAAGGATTTTATCGAACTAGTATCGAATGATTTGTGAATCTTGAAACTACATACAAAATATATATATATATATATAAGGAAATGAAATTTGTTTGTGCTTATGGCACTGAATGAATTATTCAAGAAAAGGAACATTAGAACATTCATTTGAAAAATTCAAACTAATCAAGAGAATGTTATAGTAGAGCGAGATATGTGGACGTGTAGGATGTGATGTCTCCATTATTCTTCAGAGGATAAATGTTAGAGAAATATTGAAATCGATGCCACACCTGATGGAAGCGCGAGACATATATGTTTCGTTCTGCAAGGAACTCGTCAGTCACACCACGTCCATCGAAGTGAGGCAACGATTTCAACCTACAAGCATCTTTTTGTGACTTCAAGCGAAAGATCGTAGGGTAATGAATACTTTAAAATTCCATATATAGAAATCAGTAGAAAACACCTCTTTCAGATGACAGACACACCAATCATCGAAATTTCACATATCTTCTATACCCGTAGGTATCTACTAATTGCAATGTCTATTTGAGAAATATCATCATACGATCTTTTCAAATGCCAATAGGTTCCGTTAGTGGTACGCTCGCGTTTATTTCCGTATTTCAGGGGCCTATTTCGAGTTCCTTGCAGAACGAAACATATATGTCTCGCACTTCCATCAGGTGTGGCATCGATTTCAATATTTCTCTAACATTTATCCCTTGAAGGATGATTGAGACATCACATCGTACACATTTCCTTATATATATATATATATATATATATATATATATATATATATATATATATATATTCATATATAGAAAAAAGAGATTCAAACACCATAAAATGGATTACCTACTTTTTGTTTTTGTTTCAATAAAGTGTTACGGTTCTCAATTTTTCGAAAATGAACGCTCTATAAAGCCGCCAACAGGTCCGTTCGGAAAGGGCGAATGTCACAATTTATTTGGGATCAATATTGACGAGGATCCAGTAAACGATAAAGTCGAGAGCCCCATCGCTAACAATACGACAATCCAAACTGATACAAAAGGAAAACAATTGGGACGTTTCTTCTCCCTACAGATAAGAGATTGAATCAGATCAGCGCTCCCCAAACAATTTGGATTTTCAAATACCGCTCAATTTGAAAACAAATTTCATTTCTACTTTCTGTGTATTTAATTTTTAGAATAATCTTTTCTGGTGCGTTGTTCTTTTTTCTGAATTAGCAGAGAAATTATTTAATCACTAGTTGAGTCGATGTATATGTTTGGAGGCTGTTTATCCATTAGCAAACAAACAATTCGAAGCACAAAGACGCTATGATGCTGAATATTATAATGATAATAATAATTTATTTATTTACATACGGAATAACCCATTCACAAAAAATAAAAAAATACATATATTACCCAAATTTAGTTAAGTAATTTCTTAATAACACGGCGAAATTGCCTTAGTGATTTACAAAAATATAGGTCAGCATTTACATAGCGATTACCATAGTATAACATACTATTAATTGGTGCATTGGTCAAATAATTAGCACGACAGCTGGAGTACGCAAATACATTGTCAGTTCTAGTTCTTCTGAATGAAACGTGAAAGCCAATTTGACCAAGCAAATAAATAGAACCTATAAAATTATTCAAAGATTTGAACAGAAAGGTCAAATCAAATATAATTTTTCTTGGAGCCAAGGTTTGTATACCTAATTGAGTGCGAATAAAAGTTGCCGAAAAATTTATACGAGGTATTGACCTCCTGAAGGATATATATATATATAAAAGAAATTTATTCTGCAATCGTTCAATATACTTCGAGTCCACCTCATAATGAGGTGACCAAATAATTGACCCATATACTCTAACGGTTGACGGTTCAAACCAGAACCGTACTGGACTTGAGGTTTTCAATTTTTACAACCTGAGTTGTATTTGAAAGCAAATGCTTCAAATATGTCAGTATAACATTTATCCACCTGGCGACCTCCCTAAAATTCGTTAAAAATGAACTGAACATATTCAACCAGATTGGTCAAGCATGATTTCCTCCTCATAAATCCGTGCTGCTGAGGAACAATTATTTGCCCTATACTGAAAGAAATTTTGTCCAACACAATACTTTCAAAAACCTTAGGAATGTCACTCAAGATGCTGATCGGTCGATAATTCCAAACATCATTCACCTTCCCTGACTTGAAAATAGGTGTTATATAACTGGATATCCACAAGACAGGAAAAGTGCCTGATTGAAGTGAAAAATTGAATAACGTACTAAGAGGTTCAGCTAAAGTATCAACACAATTGACTAAAAATGATAGAGGTAAGCCATCCGGCCCACAACAATGTTTGGGAGTGAGGCTTTTTATTTTATGACTGACCTCATCCGTACTAGTCAGAAAAGTGTTTACATGAAATGTAAAATTATGTTGTTTAAAAGTAAGAGTAACAGAGGTTTGTTGGTTATTAAATACAGAAGCCAAGTTATCAGCAAACAGACCAATAACATCCTGATCCGTCGAAGCAGCTTTCTCACCCAAAATATTGATAACCCGTTTGATACATAATATCAGGGATGAGTGAAAGTTCCCGTGTAAGAGAGAGTGAAAGCCGTGAGGCTTGAAATCGCGGACAATAATAATAATCAACGAACTACTAGTTCGTCTCAGGCTGAATGTTTACCGAAACTGAGGGCACACTTCTAGCTATTCAAGACCAGGTTATTCCAACCCACAATTACTTGAAACACTTTGTTAAAGTGAGGGACGACAGGTGGCGATAAAGATGTCAAACATCAGAGACAATGAAACATGTAACTGAGGCATGTCAAATACTCGCATCAAGGGAATACAAGGAGGAACATGACGCCTTCACAAAGATTGTGCATCCAAAACTGTCATTACATTTTCTACAGGTGCTCCCCTACAAATTCATTCCGGAGCCAATTTCCGGAGAATAACCAGTTTGGACTAAACTGGGACCGCGATATCTTGACTGATCAAACAGTTCCGCAAAATAGGCCTGACCTGGTCTTGGAAGACAAAAGAGCGAGAGAAACTACATCAAACGATGTTGCCATTCCAAATGCGAACAAGCTGATAGAGGAGAATGTTGACAAAATCTTAAATTTTCGAGAACTTGAAGTGCAAGTGCAGAGACAGTGACACATTACAGTTCACCTTACTATCCACTCGTAAATTCCTGAGAAATCTGCTGAAATATATCAGAGGTCTAGGACTCGGCGCACATCTCTATGAGGAATTGAAGAAATCGGTGCTACATACCACAACAATGACTATAGGGAAGTTTCTAGGATATAACTGAAATCAACGCTACGAAGGTCGCCGCTGTGAAGATCGTCGTCATGGGAACCCCGCAGCGGACCTGATAAGTTGGAAAAGGTCCACAGAGCTTAATTCCTCTGATATTTCATATCTGGGAGGAGTGGTACTTCCCCTTTGAGGGAGTGTGAAAGCCGGAATGCTTGAAATCAGATATTAACAATAACAATTCTTGGTCCCAAACAGTCAAAGCCAATAACAGCACATCAAAAAATACAAATATCACATAAAAGACATTAAATACAAACACTCGTGTGTACAATAGTAACTACTGAAACGTAACAACACCGTTATGTAAGTAAAAAGGAAAGAGAGAAAAATCAATTATTTCTTAATCACATCAGAGGTTAAAAAACAATAAATGCATCACAATGTGATGTCAGAGAAGATTGACTCAAGACGTCTCTTGAACATGAACAGAAACGTAGAATATGAGTCAGTTTTGGCGAGTACAATATTGAATTTACGGCACATTGAAAATATTGAAGCTTCAGTCGTTACATCACCTCAACTTGGAAAATGGGCGTGTTCAATTGGGAGAGCAGAAATGACGAGTCAAATAAATCGACTTTATACTCGAAGATGCAGGAATAGACCGTACGTCGTTCCTCAAAAGACAGCTAATCGAACGGATACAACAAAACCTATTCCTTATCAATAGCCTTCTCAGAGTAGACATCATCAACCTAAATGCTACAAACTTCATGAATCTACGCTGTACCGCCTCGATATATTGAGTGTTAACCCTCTGCTGCGGTGCCCAGATTAGACAGTCATATTCCAATCGAGAACGTATAAAAGCTTTCTAGAGAGTGATAAGAGTTCTGCTATCACTGAAGTCTTTGAAACTGCGAACAAACATTCCAAGATATATAAGTCCATTCAAGACAATTTTGATTATATGCGATGAAGAGTTCTGTGTGGAATGGAACATACACCTAGAACTTAATAAGATAATTTCTCTTCCAGAAAACGACTGTTTATGCTGTATATATGTACAGATAGGTGTGCCACAAGGACGTTGCTAGGTCCTCTACTATTTGTTATCTATATCAACTCCCAGTGTGATCTTCCTTTTGCGGCAGAGAAGTATCTTATACTGATTACATCGTACTTGTGTTCAGGGCAAACTATTGATATGGCATTAAGAAAGAATCACAAATGAGTTTTTCGATCGTATATAGTTGGTTAGATTATAAACAGCTCTCCACGAATGTTTCTTTAACATATCATGTACCTTTTTTTCAACAGATATAAATCGATCTTAGTACAAAAAATTCATAATTTAGCTCGTTATATAGAAAGTACTAACAAAACAATATATTTGGGATTATTTAATAGTGTTGGCGTTTACTTGATGTAAATCCATTATAATTGAATATAAATTTAAATTCAAATTTTGAACTTATGATTTGCACTTTATTGACTACATAGCATAACGCGTTTCGTTGTTACAAACGACTTCTTCAGATGCTCACAGAATTAAAATTATTATTCTGTATAACTGAAATAACAATTATATTTTACTCAAATTATTCAAAATTTTTTTAATGAACATTAACACGTTCATCTCTTAAAGGATATTGTAAATATATGACTGGACTTGTATTGGAGATGATCACGTCTGTAATATTACTCGCATCAAACATTACATTTTTATGTTTTGCCGCGTGCTCCTATGTGGTTAAAATATTGTTGTATATTTGAATCAGACTAACAGAATTAAAATTATTATTCTGTATTGTCAGTTTTATCGTTGATGGATTCTATGCGGTTAAAATATTGTTGTATATTTGAATCAGACTAACTTTGTCAGTTTTATCGTTGATGGATTCTGGATTTTTCTTTATATAGATCATTTTCTGGATTTCGCGTTCACTTTTATGCTGCTCAATTTCAAGGATTTTTGTAGCCGAAAAATCAAACTTATAGCCCAATGTTTGTTGGTGTTTTGTGGGGGCAATGGTGTTTTTTTTATTATACCTATGCCCATTTAACCTATTTTTCAAGAAATGGCTAGTTTGTCCAATATATATTCCTGTACAGTCTGAATATTGAATCTGGTAGATTGTGTGGGCTTTTTTATCCGTTGGAATACTACTTTTTAGTCTGCTGAAATTGTTTTGTAGCAGATTTTACCCCTTGGCACACCTCTATGTCATATTTTTTGATTAGTTCGTAGAGATTTTCATATAGGTACGCATATATGGTATACAAATATATTATACAAATAAATATATATAAATATAAATATTTATTTTGAAAGTTTTTAGCAATAACAGGCTTTTTTAATATGAAAAAGTTTATTTTTGTTGACGTTTCGTTGTTATATTACAATATTGTCAAAACTATTGAATAATTAGTTTTGAAATTATTCATTAGTTTTGACAAAGTTGTAAAATAACAACGAAACGTCAACAAAAATAAACTTTTTCATATTAAAAAGCCTGTTATTGCTAAAAACTTTCAAAATAAATATCTTAAACAGACAATAAATCAATTTCAATAAATATATATAAATATATATATATAATAATATATATATATATATATATATATATATATATATATATATATATATATATATATATATATATATATATATATATATATATATATATATATATATATATTTAGCTCATTTTCAACTGACTGAGTCTTGAAAATGAGCTAAATATATATATCGAAACATGTTGACTATACATATTGTTAAATAAATCGTGAAACATAAAGCCAAGAGTTTAATTTATTTTATATATATATATATATATATATATATATATATATATATATATATATATATATATATATATATATATATATATATATATAAAAATATGTACGTATGTACGTCAGAAAATGTTGTTATTATTGCCTGTAATTGATGTCATTGTTTTATTGTTGTTGATTATGTATATACTTTATGTATACGATAAATAGGTGTTTCGAATGGAAAGCATTCATTTCATCTGAATTTTCGTTGCGGATACCAATTTTGTTCATTTATTTTGGAAATGAATAATTGAGTTTTTTAGCTTACTATAGATATCAAATGTCAATTATCATTTTGATGACCAAATCAGTTTTTTGCGTCTTAAGTATTGTTATTTAATCTATGTTATTGCTGAGAATATTGGAGAAATCATGTTATATTTTCAAGGGATTAGTTACATGATTCATATAAAGGAATCAATCTGCGAATTCAGGAATTCCGATTGAATCTGTACGTCTCACTGATTTCCACAACGATACTGAGTTTGCCGTTTCCCGAAAGTTTGTCAACTCTGTCATACAGACAGCAGACGAAATTTGCATCTAATTGCCGAAGAAGATAGCGTCAACAATGAGATAATAGAAGATTGTTCTGAACCTCGCGACCGAATTTGCACGTACCGTCAACCTACCCGATTTACGTTGAACTTTACACAATACACGTGGTTTGAACAATGTTCGAAGATAGGTCTTGCAGTGTCCGTAAATTATAGCCCTCAGATCCTCTGAACTTCGTTCATTAATTATAGTTTCAGATTCAGAGCCAGGTCGAATCCGATTATCATTCGATTACGAGAAAATGTCTTTTTCTTCTCATTTCCTTTTCTCTCAATTCTACCGGAAATGTTGCCTTGTCATCAGTGTTTTCGGATGACTGCCTCTGATGGCGCAATAACTATGACGAGTATCTGATTCTGAATCTTTAAGGTTTTGAATAAAAAATCATGTTTTAGAATAACTAGAGAACTCGTTAAGTTGAACTCTTACTAAAGACTTAACTATATACATACATGATTTACTCGATTGATAACTTTTTCATAACCTAATTCGAAATAATAGTATAATTAAAGTTCTTTATTCTCATCTTATATATTAAAATACCCAAATACAGAAAATAATAATATCATGTTGAATTTAATAAACAACTAAATATATGAAATGCAAACAAATATAACAAGGACCTCAATCTGATCTACAGAAAATAAGAAAGTAACTAATGACTGAATAATAAAATTAAATGAAATATTACATAGAACTCAATCTATTTCAATTCATCTAAGTCAATTTCCCTAATAATTCCTAACAATAACTGCCATAGAATCAAAGTGAATATCACATTTATTAGTAAGTATATTAGATGTAGGGGTTGTCCATTAAACGTGAGGCTTGAAAGGGGGGGGAATAAAAACCAAACAAATGCGCGATTTTTAAACATCCATATTAACCGGCACGGCGCGGCGTGTAGTGATCTTGACACGCCGTTGGAGATTGTTTCAGCGATTTGTTCCTTGGTATATTAGATGTAAACTGAATAAACCAAAAAAAAAACTGGGAGATTTGTTTCAGCTAAAAATACACGTGATGTTGAGAAGGGGGAGGGGGATTTGTTCCTTAAAAAATGCTTAAAAAAGATCACGTGAGTCTCTAGGTTGAATAATTCTGTGGTACGAGAATTTAGGCCTAGGAACACAAAATCTCCAAGCGGACAAGAGAGGATGACAATCAATACTGTTGTGAAGTAATTAGTACTTCAGAGTAATAAATTATCTCTCCTGTCCTGCAATGAGATTCAACTAAATCGACTCGATAATTCGTCATGATTCACTCTTTTCTGTGGATAAACTTTATCCTCCTCCATATTAATAATTTCATAAACCTTCTCTGAATGGCCTCAAGAAGTTTTTGATGACAAGTATGAATAGGATGTCAGATCATGCTCCAATACTACAACTTGTTACGGATTGCGGCATTATATAGTCTTATAAAGGTTGTGCTTAGCTTTATGCCGTTTCTGCATACTTTATATCAACTTCTGTGAATGATTTGCCTGTCACGCATTTCATCTCTATACACCTTGTCAGCTTTGAACGGACCTCCATTCTCTCAGTTTTGCATCTTGGTGTCTTCGAAGAAACCATCATCTTCGCCAAGAATTTGGCCGTTTATTTTTTGATGCTTCTAGTAGCCCCTAGAAAGAAACCTCGACAGGAATACATGAGCGTTTCCACTATCGCAACCTAGATGGCTTTAGTTCATCATGCGGTTGCATGAAAGTAATCTGAAATTTTCGAATGAAACGAAAACATCAGAAGACAAAAAAAAAACCGAACTTTTGTCTCTATATATAATGAGAAATACTTCACCCATTGAAGTAGCAATTCCATTTGTCCTCAACTTGATTCAAAGCACGACAACAAAATCTCAAAATACTTACACCTCGGAAATCAAGTGCACATTAAAATATCAATATTGCAAGAACACCGTTGATGGTCCTTAGATGCTCTAACAATTCTAGAGAAACTTCTGAAAAGCATAATACAACAACCACCTGATGAACTTATCAAACAGTTGAAAGAATCAATACTGCTATTCAGTACTTTTATCATAGAATTCTGTCCAGAGCTGTACAAAATGTCAACATAGCCCTGAATGTTTCCAGAGTTTCCTTGATACTTGATTCATTAATTTTTCAAAAAGAAGCCCTGAGTAGTTCTACACTATGACAATAAGTACGAGTAAGCTTGTATGCCAGTTGGACACTGTTTCACTCGAAAAAATGTGATGAGAACCTTGAACTGGTTTCAAACAAGCTCGAATATTCAGATCTCAAAGCGACACCATGTCGTTATTCAGAAGTGATTTAAATTCTGCTTGGTCAACAAAATGGCTATACAAAACTCCTTCGCCTTCTCTATGAATGCGAAAGTAGGACATAAAGCAACATTATATAGACAAATTGTGATCCTTGAGAAACTCCTCACAGATAGGGGCTAGAGACTTCGATAGGAAGAGCCCTGTGAATCACAAAAAGTTTTACTTCCACCACTTCATATTGAGTGGGGTTGATGAAATAATTCATCAAGGAATTCTTGAAGGAAGGAATATTTCTGTGTACCATTTCCTAGTTTAGGTATACGAAGCAGAAGCTGAAGAGAGGAATCTTTGTCAGACTAGACATAAGGAAACTGATGAGAGATTCTTGCTTTGAGAACGAAATGGATACAATTTCGTGCATGGACATTTTTCGAATTAGTTGATACCAGTTTTCAGGAAACAAAGAAAATTCAAAGTAAAATCAATTGCTGGATTTGGGTTGTAACATGAGCACTAAAGTTGATTTTTTCTACCCACAACTTTTCTACTTCCCTGATGAAGTAAATGAAGAGCAAAGGTAAGGTTTCACTAAGACATCGAAGAAATGAAGAGAATTTATCAAGGAAGATGGAACGTCGATGGTGGACAACTGTTGGATTTAAAAAGAGGTGAAGTTGAATACAGGTTCTCTTGGTGCAACATTGTTGAATATAAAAATAGAAAATACTTGGCTTGGTTTCATACAAATTATACTGAATTATTGCTAGATAATTGCCATCTAGCTTTTAAAAACTGAGGTAACACCTAGAAAAAACAGTCAAGTTATACTTTCATATATAAAATTTTCAAATTCAGTATAATTTTTGTGAAATCAAGTCATGTGTTTTTTATTCAATAATAGAATTGAAAAGAGAAGATCTTGAATAAGTTTATAGTCAGAAAGGCAATAAAGCAAGCTTGGACAGAGAGCGGAAGAGTTATTATAAGGACTTGTGAGATTATGAATAAAATAAATCATTAATCATCATAAATGAAATAAAATCTTATGACTTTGAATATAATGTGAGAAATTGCTGAGTTTTGTTACTACACACAAAAATACATCTTGTTTCCTGATAAAACCTGACTTGATAGAAAAATATAAACAGCATTTTTGAATTCAACGCGTAAAATTGAATGGAAGTCAGTACTTATAAAATTACTGAATATTATTGAAAACGTGTCAACGGTTCTAATAAATCATTCAAATGAGTAGGCACTATTTTATTCAAATTGTTCAACCTGAGCAATTTTTCAGGTGTTTTCAAATTGGTATGATTGACGATAACGATGGATAAGAGGTATTTTTACACTGCATAAACGTATAATATAATAAATATAAAAAGATGATATGTGAAGGTAACTAGATAATGAATATACAAATGAATCATTATCGTGAATTTTCCGAACACATTGCTTCAACTCCTTCTCAGAAAATATTGTTTTCATGCATACAATGAAGGGACGTATTGAACGAATTTGCTGCGCACAATTTTTTTTTTGAGCGACAATGAAATAAAAAAACATTTATATAACGAATTTTCCTGACATTCATAATATAAGTGTGAAATTTACAAATTAATGACTACATAGTCAAATTATAAGTTCAAGTGTTTGAATTTAAGTTTCTATTCAATTATAATGGATTTACATAAACGCCAACACTATTAAATATTTAAAAATCAACGACTTCTCACAGGAGCATTGCTGTCACTCAAGAATTTCAAAATATAATTGAAAATACTTCATTGAATTGAAATCCAGAAATAGTAGTTCAGCTGCTTAGCTCTGTCGGATAGCAGTTGAAGCCGAGTTTTTCTATAAAGAAGCTTGTGATTCTTTTCCGGGGAGATGTTCAGTTCCAAGTCCATAATTGAATATAGAAAATAGCAATTGTGACTGTCACTTCGACGGAAGAAATATATTTTGGGAGAAAAATTTTCAATTGGCAATAAAACAAGTTCCGTCATCCATCGCAGATCTTGTTAGCCATTCACAATTCAAGGAACACTAGCCCTAAACCCTAAATGTCCATGAAAAATCAACCAACAAATACCTACCACCATTACCATTAAAAATGATTGTGAATATAAGTAAAAATAGATTGATGTATTCTGAAATTTGGGTGAATTATTGATGATGACTTGCAGTAAAATGATGGAGAACAATCTGTAGTTTTCCTTCATGATTTTTCTGATCTCTTCTTTTTTTTACCACTCTGCTCTGGATGATTTTAGCTGATTCTCTTTTTTATGAAGTTTCATTCAGATGTCACCAGTAATTTCATTTTGCAGAAATTGAACGACAGAATTCATTGTTTACCGAAGTAATCCATCATCTTCATCATTCGATAATAGAAGACGAACAACCTACGAGAATAATCTCCTCAAAAACATAAAGCAGAGTCAGCTGAAACACCTCAATACATTCAGAGCAGTTTTCCTCCTCAAAAACATCTAATTTCTTCAGTATATCATATATGAGAAGTAAATTCCATAAGTATACACATACATACAATTATTTGATGAAACCAATCTCATCAGAAAATATATAAAAATTTTTCTCTTTCAGATTTACATTCCCCTATAGTATTTGATATTTAAAGAGAAACAACGTTAAACATACTCGTATATATTTGATTAGGAAAACCAACCGAAAAAGATATAACGGAGTCAATCAAGAGATATCAATCCATTGGTTTCCTCCTCAGAAATAACATCCACCTTCCACATAAAGACAAGCAATCTTCAGCAAATTCTCGAAAAATATTTCACTGAATCAATCAAACCATATGTATCAATACATCAGTATATCTCCTCTAAATTTACATCAGCCATCTCGAGTATTGAATATACAAAAACAAACTACAATATACATACATTTAGTTTTTTTACGCAAATTTTATTGGGAAAAACAACTTCGTTTAAAACTACATCACTAAATGGACCACATTATATACATTGATACATTAATACATTAAGAGAAATTCTCTTCCAAAATTACATCCTCCTTCTCCAGTACTTTCTACAACCTCGTAGAAAATTTAACAATATCAATCAAAACTTATCAAAATATTGAGAGTGTTTCTCCTCGAAAATAACATCCACTTTTACAATCCCTATACATTGACTACTTTATGTATTGGAAAAAACTTCCTCAATCATACGCTTACATTGATTTTATTGAAAAAACCCATCTCGTCAAAAAATATTACAAAACCATTCGAAACATATCGAAACATTAACAGTAATTCTCCTCGTAAATCACATCCACTTTCTTTAGTAGTTACTGTATAAAGAAAAACAACCTTAATTATACGCCAACATATATCTGATTGGGCAAAACAATCTTGTCGAAAAGTATGACAGAATCAATCGAAACATATCACTACATCTCACATAATAATCTCCCGACAAGTATTACAAAACCAAACAAAACATATAAATGCAGAAGAGTAATTCTCCTCGAAAATTACATCCACTTTCTTCATACTTATTTTATAAAGAGAAACAACCTTAATTATAGGCTTACATATATTCCAATGAGAAAAGCAATCCCATGAAAAGTATAACAAAACCAAACAAACAAATAAATGCAGAAGAGTAATTCTCCTCGAAAATTACATCCACTTTCTTCATACTTACTGTATAAAGAGAAACAACCTTAATTATAGGCTTACATATATTCGAATGAAAAAAACAGTCCCATGAAAAGTATTACAAAACCAAAGAAACATATAAATGCAGAAGAGTAATTCTCCTCGAAAATTACATCCACTTTCTTCATACTTACTGTATAAAGAGAAACAACCTTAATTATAGGCTTACATATATTCGATTGAAAAAAACAATCCGCTTAAAAGTATTACAAAACCAAACAAACATATGAATGCAGAAGAGTAATTCTCCTCGAAAATTACATCCACTTTCTTCATACTTACTGTATAAAGAGAAACAACCTTAATTATAGGCTTACATATATTCGATTGAAAAAAAACAATCCGCTTAAAAGTATTACAAAACCAAACAAACATATAAATGCAGAAGAGTAATTCTCCTCGAAAATTACATCCACTTTCTTCATACTTACTGTATAAAGAGAAACAACCTTAATTATAGGCTTACATATAGTCGAATGAAAAAAACAGTCCCATGAAAAGTATTACAAAACCAATCAAAACATATGAATACTGAAGAGTTATTCTCCTGGAAAATTACTTGCACCTCCTTCAGTACTTAGTGTATGAAGAAAAACGGTCTCAGTCATATGCTCACATCCCAAGATGAGAAGGCTTAGTGGCCGAGCGTTACTGTGACCCTATCTCGACTTACTGGTGCTAAAGGTTTCGATTATCACCTCAATCTTGGGCTGTTCAGAACAAACATTGAACTGTAGATCGAACTTTCAGATAATCAAAGCAATTAAAGGTATAACTAGCTTTTATAATGCGGTTTTATTATCACATTCATATTTTTGATTGAAAAAAACAATTGACAAAAACATATAATGCAAAGATTAATGTACAACTCAAATCTTTGGAATCAGTGAAAAGCACATGAATACATCTAACATTGAAAGTTTCACACGTCCTTATCTTATAGTATATATATATATATATATATATATATATATATATATATATATATATATATATATATATATATATATATATATATATATATATATATATATATATATATATATATATATATATATATATATATATATATATATATATATATATATATATATATATACATGATTATAGGCGATTTCAATGCTCAAATTGGGGAAAAACAACCCGGAAAGCGGTCTGTTGGAGGTTTTGGATATGGCAAGCGAAATGATCGAGGAAGCAGAATGATGAAGCAGAGGCTTGTCCTCTTGTTGTGGCGAATAACATGGTTCAGAAGAAGCCATTCCGGAAATGGAGTTGGCATGGGCCTAACAACATCGAAAAAGAGCATATGACTACATACTTCTGAACAGAAGACGGAGCCTTCGCGATGGTAAGATGAGCAAGGTAAGATGTGCAGTCTGCTTCAATGTCAAGCTGTAAAGGAGAAAGCTCTTCAAGTGCCGAGAGAAACGAGTCAACATCGGAAACCTGAGATTGAAATTCGACGAATTCGACAGGGAAATCTCTAACCAACTGGCTCTTGGACTGACAGAGGCATCAGGTGTGCTGCTAAACGTTATTAAATCAGCGGCTATAAAGGTGGAAGGATATCAAACTGGTCACAAAGTTTCCAGTTTGGATGTTATAAAATCAATGGGACTTCAGGAATGAAGGACTCGATAGGAATGAGGTGAGTACTTCACCTCATTCTATCGAGGCCCTGTAGTGACTGTTTGAAAAACAGAAACATTTCCACCTCGTGGAACAACGCGTCCATGATTTTGCTCTATAAGAAAGGTGATGCCGAGGATCTGAGAAACTATAGACCGACATGTTTTTTCCCCACAGCATTTAAGATCTTATTGAGGATTATTTCTAACCGATTATCGGGAATCTGCTTACATCCAGAAGCTTCGAACAACCCTGCGGAATATACAAAGATACATAATGGGCCTAACCATACGAGATAGAATACGCTGCAGTTGGATAAGAAGTCAAACAAATAGGAAGGATGTCGTGGTGTGTGTAAAAACGTCAAAGTGTAAATGGGCAGGCCATCTTGCCCGAACAAGAGATGTGCTTTGGCCAGCTGTAGTTGGTGATTGTGAGCCCAGAGACAGGGTAAGACCGAGAAAGGGCCCTCACGATCGATGTGATAAGGAGCTTGTGGATTCGCTGGGCGTTGCCTGGAAGAGAGAGACTGCCATGCCGATAGGAAATCTTGGCAAAGACATGAGGAGACCCTTGTTTTGCAGTGGACGGACAGAGGGTGATAAGGATGAATGGTGATGATACATATATTATATATATATATATATATATATATATATATATATATATATATATATATATATATATATATATATATATACATTAATACATTAGAGCATATTGCTCATAAATGATTCTATATCTTTACATTATTCATACAATCACATGTAGAAATGTTTTTCGTCAAGTCAGGCTCTGTTGTGAATGTGGAAATTGTTTGGTATTCCTAGATAACGATTACAAAAATAACATTTTCAACTTATAAAAGGAAAGTTTCGGGTGGAATGAATATATCAGTGACAACCATGTTGAGAATTTGTTCAATACTATTAGTTTCTTCTCTCATTGGAGTGAAAGCAGTTGAATTTCAAATTAAAAACAATTTAGGAGGGGAAATATGGGTTGGAATACTGGGAAATCCTGGAAAAGAACAACTAAGAAATGGAGGATTCAAACTTGCTAAAGGAGTACAGGTATGAGAAAAATTAAATACTATATTTGTGTTGATCAGTTACGATCTTTTACGAAATCTCAATATCAACTTAAAAGAACGTCTTGAAAAGCACTCGAATCGAGCAACGGAACTACAGTTTACACTGCCAATGTGTATATTGGCTCAATATATGAATACATATGTATAGGTATATGGCTATGTATGATATTTTTTTCAATGTTTCTCAGCTTCTTAATATGAAGAAATCTCTATTCAAGTTGCTGATTACAACGTTGTCAAAACTGCTGAATAATCGAATTTAATGAAATACTATCGATACAAACGTCAATTGTTATTTTGCTCATCGATTTTGCTGTTTTGCCGCTTCGATATTCAGAACAATGTTTCTAGTGTTCTGGTCTTCTTCATAGTGATGAAACCTCTGAAGAAATCATGGTGGGCCAGGTGATCGAAATGAGTGATATATTATTTATGAATTAAGATATACATTGTTGATTTGTCAGAAAATTTTCATTTCAATATTTTCTTGAGAATATTAAAATCTAAATTTTTTCGATTAGTATATTACAAATCTACTATGTACATCTATGTTTTCATAAAGAATATATATCGTCTACTTGATAACTGGTTTGCAATTATTTTTTTTCCTTGGTTATTAGTCTTCTTCTTCTAATTCCTTCGATTTTGGCCGACTATGGACCACGTTAATTATTTTTTCATGAATATTTTTCTCCATTCTTTCTTTTCTTTCAATACTACTTCATTCGTTCTCCATGCTTTTGTTTTCTTTCTTCTGTCCATTTTGCTCCAGTCTTCTTCTTTTCTCTTTCTTGAAAACCCCCGAATTCCTTGATCTTTTTCCTGAATTCTTCTCTCCTCTTCACATCCTCTCCATCGATTTCCATCTCTTCCATGTCTTACCTGACCTACTTGATCCATGTTATCTGAGTCTTGGGGTTTCTGTCGAAGTAAGTGAATAGTCTCTTGGTCAGTCTTCCTTCATTCATTCTTCTAATTATTATTATGTTATAAGTCTTCATTATATTAAATGTTATTAGATGCTTCCCCATAGTGAAGAAGAAAAAAACACTTTCGATGTGAATGCTGAGCTAGGAAGATTCCTCTGCATATTGAAAAACCGAAACGGCCAAGTTGTTAAACAAAATGACAATTGACGTCAATCATAATAATGTATAACATTCAATTTTTCATAAGTTTTTACAAAGTTGTAATCAGCAACGAAGTTTGTTATGTGAGCGAATAAAGATTTTCTCATATAACAAAGCCTATCACAGACTACATAGAACAAAAAGAATATATATATATATATATATATATATATATATATATATATATATATATATATATATATATATAATAATAATAATAATCTTTATTCATATTCATATACAATACACTTTATAGTACAAATTCTAAATTTTAACAGAAATTGTAAATAATTAAAAAGAATTAGTTAACATGCTTCTCCTAGTTGTATCAAGTAGATATGAACAAAGACAATAAAAATTTTTGTCAACCCTCACAAAGGTATAATACCTGTGGTGAAATATATATAAATATATATATTCATAATAATTTGTGAGGGTTTATTGACTCAGAATTTGCAGTGGTACTTTTTTCTCTTTACCAAGCTTTCGCAATCAACTTTAGTGCTTCTTCAGAGTTCCAAAATGAATGAAACAACCTCAACCATAATCTACAACACAATATACACTGTTTGCTTACATGAGAGTTGAGGTTACAATCATTAAACTATTTAACAGCAACAACATAAGCTCAGTTTGGCAAATTCATCCAACATTTGCAATTTGATCTCGATATTTAATTCTAATATATTATTTCAATTTGAATGTCTTTATTCTTATCACGTATAATCTGATCACAGTTGTTTCTTTACTTTTTTTTTGTCGTGTTTTCTTTCTTGCTCCATATCCAGTAGCTATGTATGTTACTCAGGTTTTGTGTGTCATTTTTTTTATTTATATAATTTTCATATTTTCTTAGTTCTCTCATCTCATGTATAAGTCTTTTGTGATAGTTACGATCAGTTTTTAGGATTTGTACATCGTCGTAGTTTGCTCTATGGTCTAACTTTGTTGTATGTGTTTCTAGGGCACATCTATCGTTTCCATTTTTTTATATCTGATTTATGGTGAGCTATCCTATTTTTCAACCATTGTGATGTCTGTCCTTTGTATACTCCATCACAGTCTTGGCAATTGATTTTATACAGAAATCTTTATATAAACATCACTAATTTCCAATGAGCAGAGAAAACGCCAAAGTGAGAATACTCCTGCAAAGGAGTTGTTTCGTCCGTTTTGAGGTTTCGTGGTTCGTACACATTGAACTTGGCTATGCCGTTCTGGGGAGAACCAAAAAGCTCTAAAAACATGTCCACGCCTGCTTCCAATTGCGAGTTATACCGATGATTTCTTCCTTTGTTAATACTTCATTCCGCATAAACCTTATTAGTTAATCAAATTCTCGGTATAGAAATAACGTAGATAGTAGCCATACAGGAGAAGTGATGACCAAATCTCCTCAACTGGAAAGTTTATGCGGAAGCTTCAAAGTGATGACATCTTCAGGTTCGTTTACCTAGAACTTGGCTTCGCCGTTCTGAAAAGAGCCTAGAAGCTCGAAACACATGTTGACGGTTGCTTTCAATTCCGATTTATACCGATGATTTCTTCCTTTGGTAATCCTTCTTCTCTTATCAAACTCTCTCTCAAACTCTTCTCATTTATTATAACTCTTCCTCTACTAATAATAATGACAAGCATCTACATCGAAATTAGTTAAATTTAATATAACTTATTTTTCAGGAATCTGTAAATGCCCCAGATGGTTGGGCTGGACGTGTTTGGGCCAGAACATATTGCGACCAAGGAACTAATCACTGCCAAACAGGAGATTGTGGTAACAAACTCGAATGCAATGGCGCAGGTGGAAATCCACCGGCAACCCTGGCAGAGATACGTCTTCAAGGAAATGCCGGACTAGATTTTTATGATGTTTCTTTGGTTGACGGGTTCAATGTTCAGTGTACGGCAAGTACATTTTCGAAATATATTTTAAACAGTTTTCTGACGGAATCGAATTGGATACTTTGCCATCCATCATCGGAATTTGAAAAAAAATTTAGAGAAATTTTCAGACTTTCAATTTTGATTTAGTAAGCAAAAATCAAATTTCACATTCATTCAATACATTTTTTTTTACTCTGGTACTTTAGAACTAGAATACCTGACAACATTACTGACAGAACGTAGAGACTTTGTTGACATTTCGTTCAAAAACATTCTAGATTCAAGAGGAATATAGAATGATAGAGGGAGTTTATACATCTTTTTTTCGATAGAGGGAGCTCACGAGATTAGTTTACGAAATAGTGTTCGCCACATTCGGATGAAGGACCTAAGGGCGTTTTTCAGCGATACTTGATTGATTGAGTAGTACTGATTATTTTTAATAAGCATGAAACAATTGATTCTTATTATCATTCAAATAGTTCAATGATTTTTCGAAGCTCAATATTTACCCTCGTAAGTGATAGGTTCGTTCTCGTTATGAACATTTGTGTAGACAGCTTTACATATATAAATATATATTTATATACAGGGAGTTCCTCCGGGAGCTTCATCGATACATATATGGAAAAGTATACTCAGGAGAAATCTGAAACCTTTGCAGTAAACTAATGTGGATAGAAGCGATCCGGCTAAAATATTTCGGAGATGGCGGCACTTCCGATGATACCGGAATTGGATGTCAACTACCGTATTTTAAATAGAACACCCTATATGTTAATGCATTTTTGGATACCTCGGAAATTTCTAGATATATTTTGTGAATAATGTGCTATAAATAACTCCAACCGTTTTTGACGCATTTTAAATTTTATGTTAAAAAAATTTCGTTTTCAGACCGAAACATAATTATTACTTTTTCCGATACGGAAAGCCTTCATTATCTACTGTGGGTTGGGTTTCTTGTAGAAGAAGATCGATCTTACAAGTCTCCGTATAATATTTCTGAAAAAATACGGAGTGATCAAAAAAGAAGAATAAAAATTAAATTTAAAAAAACCGCAAAAGGTATTTTTTTCGAATAGAAACCCCCTATTTTTATGATATTGTCGCGTCAAGTATTGAAAAAGTTACTCTGTATGACCTCATCTACTCCCAAAATTTGTAATTCTCGAGATAATTGGAAATTTAAGATTTTTCCTCTACTTTTGAGCTATGCGCCTAAAGGTTAGGTTGATATGAGTTGGCTATGACGGCGTTTGAACAAACAAAACAATATGCTGTCATTTACCATTCCAAACATTCTCAATAATAATTCCAGGACGTTTAAATTTTACAAATGAAGGTTTGTTAAATTTATTTATGATTTATGGAGAATGTGATAAAGTAATTTCGAGGACATGTGATACATTTGCAACGAGATATCCAGACAAACAAAAACCAACGCCAAAAACTGTTAAAAGGATTATAGAAAACTCCAAGAAGTATGGATCCGTAAAAACCACATAACATAGAAAGAAACCAGTTGTTGAAAATGAAAATACTGAAATCGCAATTTTGAGATATTTTCCCGCATATCCAACAATATCTACAAGGCAAGTAGCATTCGAATCAGGATTATCTAAAATATTCTTTGGTCAGATGAAGCTAAATTTACAAGAAATGGGGCGCTTTATCGATGCAATTCCCATTATCGGATCGACTCGAATGTACATTCATTTAGAGAACTAAATTTTCAAGTGTCCTGGCAGTTTTACGTGTATTCTGCAGTAAGAAATGACGCCGTCGTTGTCCTAGAATTACAACAATATAATTTAATATACGATATTTAACTTATACGTGAGCGCTATATGAACATCTTGAGAAATTTGGAAGGTGGCTATTTAGAGAACTAACCACTGGCGGATCGAAGAAATATATTTTATCAACATAATGGGACGCCTCCACATAATGGCCATTTCGTCAACAATCATCTACAAGACTTGTTTTACGACCAATGGATAGCAAATAATCGGCCACATCTTTGGCCACCTCACTCTCCCGATTTCTCAGTACTCGATTATTTCATTTGGGGGACAGTCAAAAGTAAAGTATTCAACACAGCAGTAACCACCGTGGAAGACTGCATGCGGTGTGTCACAACAGCATTTGAAGAGCTCATTTCTCAATCAATAAGAAGAGCCGTTTATGAACAGTTCCTGCTTAGGTACGAAAAATGCCTGGAAGTTAAAGGCATCAATTTGAATATTCACTAGATGATTCTTTAATCAGTGTTAACAACTTGTATTTTTCTATCCATAGTTCTTTAAGTTTTCTTTAATCCTTATAACAGGTTTTGGTGTTAGTTTGTGGTTCTCTGAATATCTCGCCGCAAATGTATCTCATATCCTCGAATTTACTTTATCACATTCTCCGTAAATCATAAATGAATTTAAATAATCATCATTTGTAAAATTTGATGATCACGGCGTTGATATTGACAATAGAGATTTTTTTGCAACATAACGTGTTATTAACGGTTACTGAAATTCCCGATAATTCCGACACTATAAAGTATTTTCAGTACAGTAAATGACAAACATGTTTTGTTTGTTCTAACGGCGTCATAGCCAACTAATATTAACTGAACCTTTAAGCGCAAAGCTCAATAATAGTATGAAAATGTCAAATTGCCAATTATCTCGGGAATTACAAATTTTCGTAATAGATGAGCTCATACATAAAAAGTTACCTTTATTTTCAATGCTTGATGCGATAAATTTTTATTCTTCTTTTTTTATCACACTGCAGTGTGATTGCAAAACTATGAGTACATGTACTCATAGTTTTGGAAATATACAAAGACTTGCAAGGTAAATTATATTTTGTTCTGAAAGCGTCATTTTGAATATAAAATTTTGAATACGTCAAAAACGGCAAGACTTACGTATAGCACATTGTACCCAAACTATATCCCAAATTTTCTGAGGAATCCAAAATGCAATAATATATAGGGTGTTCTATTGAAAATACGGACATCTATTTCCGGTATAACCGGAAGTGCCGCTATCTTGAGAATATTTCAGCCGAATGGCCCTTATCCATATTAAAAATTACCAAATTTTGAGATTTCTCTCAAGTATGCATCTCCATATATGGATCGATGGAGGTCCCAGAGGAACACCCTGTACCATATATATATATATATATATATATATATATATATATATATATATATATATATATATATATATATATATATATATATATATACATAATTTTTATAATTGTCAAGTATGAACTCGACAAAAATAATAAAAAAATATTCACAAAGTAAACTCGCGAAACAGTTCGAGATTTGAACACTTACTTACTTAACGCCAGTGCTTCTAATCTGTGCCTTACTGAGATTCTGAACCGAAAATCCTGAATACAGGTAGAATTTTGAAATAGAGAAAGAATATCACTGTAATCTTAAAAATTTTTAAGAAATTTATTTTCGAGAGCCTACAAGCTTGAAACCCTTGCAAACGGTTGATTTATTTTTTTCTCTTCTGAAATATAACCTGTGTTAAACCTTCTCGAAATATCTCAATTGTCCATTCGGCAACTTAGCAAAGCACAGAATCGCGAGAAATTCGTAAGTTTACATTTATGTTTTTTTTTTTTTCTGTCAAGTTCGTACATCTGAAACTTGATCTACGTGTTATACTGACGAGAGCAAATATGCTCGAAATACGCGTGAACGGCTGATTCGTATTGCAGGGATATTTATTTTTTTAATAAAACAAATTCATTGAGAAACATTTTTTACATTGTTGAATTACATTCATTTCAGTTGATACAATAATTACATCTATGAAGAATGCTCTCAAAAGGACTGAATTCAGTTTGAGTCTGATCTTCCATTCAGCCCTCGAGCAAAAATATTGGTTCAAACAAAAATCTTGGTTAAATTCATATTTACAATAATATACTACTTTGATTGAAAAGAAAAGAAAAAAAATTGCCCAGAGATATTAAACATTTGAGACAATTTCACATGGTGAAGAAAATTTGTGTTAAAAAAATATACAAATATATGATACAAAAAATTGATTCATACATTGTTGCCTACATCCGAATCATCGAAGTACTCTGCCACACTATAGTTTGCCTTTGTTAAGAGCAGAGATTTAACTCTCCTCTTAAACAAATGAGCTTTCAGTACTTTCAAATACGATGGTAAATGGTTGAAAATTTTAATACTCTGACAATATAGAGAGTGCTCAAATATAGCTGTCTTATGCATAGGAATAAGTAGGACATCCCTGTTCCTTGTTGAATACTCATGATTACTATTCAATTTGATGAACCTATCTTTATTTTCTTTAACATATAACAAACGTCTATAAATACATAAACACGATAAGGTGAGTATGTAATTATTAATGATGATAGGTTTACAAGATGTTAGTTGTTGAGTATTGAATATGAATCGAAGTATTAGCTTCTGTGTAATAAACTCCCTATTTATTTCTGTAGAGCAGCCCTACAGCAGAATATTCTGATTTAGATGACTATGTACAAGACTGTAATACACATTCATAACACAGTTTCTAGGTAGGGTGTTCTTCATTCTAGAGATTGCATAAAATGAGTTACTCAATTTTTTACATAAGACCTCAATGTGTGATGTCCATCTCAAATTTCTGTCTACATGTATTCCAAGAAACTTTGTTGATTGGGATGATGATATAGTGTTGTCCCCATATTTAACATCCAAGGTGCTAATTCCATTGCCCTTCAGACAAAATTTCATTGCCCTTCAGACAACCGTTATAGGCTTTTTCTATACTTAATAATTGGATTCTCTCTCTACCTGATACCTTTAGCAATTCTGCCCGTTCAGTTGTTATTCTGTAGATCGTAACATTAAAAATGAAATTATTTTTCTGTTATTCAGGTTACTATATATATCTTCGAGTAATTGACTTGATCGAATGCGAAATTTACTGCTCGTATAAATTGAATGCACACAGGGAGAAATAGCTCCTTAAAATTCGTAATTTTTTGGTGAAGTGAACATAACATAGTTCTGTTCCACTAGCTACTACTATTGAGCACTGAAAGAGTAAAAAAATGCCAGAATTGTGCAATTTGTGTCACGACGTCGCGTACCTATCAAGGAATAATTCAATAACATGCGATATGTGCAAAAAAAGTTATCATTACAAATGTGCTCATGTTGATAAGAATAAACTCGACATTCTTAAATCAACACCGGGTGTACTATGGGAATGTTCTTTGTGTCTTAGTGTATCTGCAGATGGTTCCAAACCTAATTATGAGTCACTTGTTGCTGTTATCAGCGAATTAAAGGCCATCATCGTGGATTTGCGTAAGGACATTGACCTCTTGAAAAATCGATCACATGATGATATAGAAGTTGTGATTGATGAAGTGAATGAACGCCGGAGAAAAGAGAATAATATAATGATTTACCACCTTGAGGAGAAAAACGATGAAACAGGAGATTCTGATCAGGCGAGGGAACTCATCGGAAAGATTGCCCCCACTGTCAATACCGATAATATAAAAACACATCGTATCGGACGCAGTGTGCGTGGATCGGTAAGGCCCTTACGAATTGTATTGAATTCTTCACGGGATGTACTTACCGTATTAAAGAACCGAAGAAAACTGAAAGAGCTGAAACTGGATGTTTCAATTGCTGCGGATCAAACTAGGATGCAACGTGCTTATTACAAGGGAGTGAAAGCTGAAATGGACGAAAGAAGAGGTAAGGGTGAGAAAGATCTTTTTATTGCTTATAAAAACGGAAAACCTATTATCTCGAAGTCAAAAAACTAAACCTCAAGGTTGGACATGTAAATATTAGATCTATAGTAAAAGTATTCAACTCGTTTAGGGATATCGTGGAGTATCACGATGTTGATATCATAGGTGTGACTGAAACTTGGCTTACAGGGGGCCACTCCAGCGAGGACTTTTGCATGGCCAATTTTAATTTTGTTCGCTTAGACCGCAAAGGCACCGGCGGTGGTGTAGGATTATATTTGAGAAAGAGTATTAAACATACTGTACTGGAATTAAATAATGATTGTGATTCGGAGATTATGCTTGTTAGTACTTATATGAGATCATGTTCTGTAAAATTAGGTATAGCTGTTGTTTATAGGCCACCTTCAGCCAACATTGATGGCTTCATTGAGCAACTACATGGTGCTCTCGAAATGTTATATATGAGTTCTGATAAAGTTATTGTACTTGGAGATTTTAATATAGATTTTTTTAAGGAACGTTCTAAAAATGTAATGAATCTGAAGGAAGTATTTGGTAGTTTCTCTCTTGTACAGCTGGTAACACAACCAACTAGAATTACCACAACAAGTGCCAGCTTGATTGATTTAATTGCAATCAGCGACATTCTCAATAGTCATAAATGTTATACAGTAGACATGAATAATTTAACCGATCATATGATGGTACTGTGCACCCTTATTCTAAATAGTGACAATAAAGGATTCAAAACAATAAATACCAGAAAACTCAATTCTATTTGCAGTGAAAGATTCAATTTTGATGCTTCGAGAATGCCGTGGAAGTGTGTTTGTGACGCTGGTGATGTTGACAAAAAAGTTGATATATTGAATGAATTCATAAACAAAATCTTTGATCTGCATGCTCCTATTGTTCAAATTAGAATACCCTATGGCAAGGCATATCATTTCAAACCTTATATAACGGACACATTGAAGATAATGATAAAAATGAAGAACAGAGCACATAAAAAATATATTAAAACCAAACACGAAAATGATAGGTTATATTTTGTTCAGATGAGAAATGAAGTAGGCAGGGCTATTGCGGCGGAAAAGCAGGCTTATCTGAGATGTCAGTTGAACAATAAACAGAATTCTTCGAAGCAAATCTGGACAAAGCTAAGACAAAATGGTGTATGTAAGGAGAAAACAGCTGAAATTCCTGAACATTTGAGAAATTCTAATGAAATAAATGGATTCTTTATTGATAAAGTAGGCAACCCAAAGTCTGATGTAGATCTCATTGATTACTTCAGTTCTAATAGAATGCATGAAAACCGTTTTAATTTCAAGAAAATCACTATTATTGATGTAATGCAGCAAGTTGGTAAAATCGGATCTGACTCTGCAGGACTAGATGGAATAAATTTAAGAATGGTAAAAATGATATTGCCGTATTGTTGTGAGACTCTATGTCACTTGTTCAACTATTCCCTTTCTACCGGTGTCTATCCTGATGTTTGGAAATCTGCTCTGGTTATACCTCTGCCTAAAAAAAGTTGTCCAGAAGCCTATTCAGATCTGCGACCAATAAGTCTGCTCCCGGTCTTGTCGAAAATATTTGAGAGGATTGTAGTTCAACAACTGAGACGTTATTTGGAAAAGTACAACATACTTCCAATCATGCAATCGGGCTTCAGACCGAACCACTCCACGAACACTGCACTCTTAAGTGTAACAAATAGTATTGCGTATGCCTTAGATCGTGGATTGCTGTTCATTCTCATATTGCTGGACCAGAGTCAGGCTTTCGACTTGGTGGAACATTTGTTACTTAACTCAAAGATGAAATATTTGGGCTTTGATGCGATGGTTTTGAAATGGTTTAGTGGTTACCTAAGTGATAGAAGGCAGGCTGTCAAAGTTGGGAACAATATATCGGACTTCGGTTATGTTAGATATGGAGTACCTCAGGGTAGTAATTTAGGTCCTCTGTTGTTTTCAATTTATACATGTGACCTACCCGATATTTTCAAGTACTGCCATAGTCATCTCTACGCAGATGATTTGCAGGTGTTTTCAACTTCCAAGCCTGATGATTTTGCAGAAACGATCAGAATAATAAATGCTGAGTTGGAGAATTTGACAACATGGTGTGATAAAAATGCTTTGAAACTCAACGCTAAAAAGTCAAAGGCGCTTCTTATACATAGTGGAGCATGTTCTGCAATAGGATATACAGACGTCTGCCATGTCAGGATCGGTGGTGAAAGTGTACCGTGGGTTACTGAAGCGAGGAACCTTGGTGTGTGGTTTGATAGTGAACTGAATTTTCGGAAACATTGTGTATCCATTAAACAGAACTGTTTTATGAGGCTGAAGGGTTTACAAATGCATAAGTATGAGCTGGATGAGGGTATCAAATTGCAACTTGTAAAATCGCTTATATATCCAGTTTTTGACTATTGCTGTGCGGTTTATTATAACTTTTTGAGTAAGAAAGACAAAGGCAATTTGCTCAAAATTCAAAATGCTTGCATAAGATTTGTGTGTTGCTCTTCCTACAGAGATCATGTCACACCTTTTAGAAGGAGATTGAAAGAGTTGAGTTTTGAGGAAAGGGCAGAATATCTCTATGTTGTTTTTTTGTACAAACTTGTATATCAACAATGTCCGCAATATCTGTACAGTAAATTGGTATTAAGGAGCACAGCACATAGTTTAAATATCAGAAATAAGTATCAGTATAGTATACCTGTCCACAAAACAGCTAAGTATGAGGGTTGTTTCGAGTATGTGGCTCAAAGTTTGCTTAATAAGTACATTACTCTGGTTAGTAATAATTTTTCTGTTGGGATTTTCAAAAAGAAATTGAGAGAATTTATTTTTGGTAACAGTATTTAGCATATTAATTATTTGTATTTCTTTCAATTCTTTCCTTTTTGTGTCAATTTGTGTTTTATATGTGTGTGTATATATGTGTATGTATGTATATATATGTGTATATATATATATGTATATATGTATATATATGTGTATATATAAATATTCTGTTTCTTTTGATATATTAGTTAGTTTTTTTTTAGTTATCAAGTACTACTGAAAGTTTGGAGCTAAATTGCATATGTAAAATATTTATAGAGCAGCATATGTAAAATATTTATTTGGTGGAGTGGAAGAATGGCTTGCCAAACTCCTACCATTTGTGTAATTGAAATATTATGCAATAATTGAAATATTATACTCCGGTTGGTGGTCAAAGCGATGGTAGTGAACGTAGCTGCAAACAAGCTGGATGCAGCACAAACATCAATGACAAATGTCCAGGTGAGTTTCAAGTGAAGTATAACGGACAAACTGTAGCCTGCCAATCAGCTTGTTTCCATCACAAATCGGATGAGAACTGCTGCACAGGACCTTTCAACTCACCGGACAAATGTAAAGCTGGAAACAATCCTCCACTTTGTCAATGGTGTCCAAAAGCCTACTGCTTCGCGTATGACGACCCGAAGACACTCTTCACTTGTAAAAATGCCCAAAAATATGTTATTGAGTTTGCATAACTTGCATATATATAAGAGATATACGCAAGTTGAATTCTAATAAATATATTTTCAGAAGCTGAAAATTTCTTTCATTTATCATTACTGAAGTAAAGAAATAAAAAGAATTCTGAGATTGAATTCTCGCTTAACTCTTGGTGAAACATAATTGAATATTAAATTAAACTCTTGACTTAATGTTTCACGATTTATTTAACAATATGAATTAGTCAACATGTTTCGAGCGTTAGCTCATTTTCAAGACTTGAGTCTTGAAAATGAGCTAACTATATAATGAATATTATATAATCATCTTTATTTCTTAACCATAGCTGTTTTGTGCAATAGCATTGTCAATTGGTTTTGATATTTACTATTGTCACTTATTTTATTTTTCAAATTTCCTATATTTGGGTTTGACTTGTTGGAAATAAAGGCTTATTATTGTTACTATTAATTTACTGATTATAAAAAGATAGGAAATAAAATGAATGTCGATCAGTTCTTTAATATCTAAGATATTGGGCATATCACATTCTATAGCAATCAGCGTTAAACTGATTAGTTTGCCTGAAATATTCTGAATATAATTTCTGCATCCGAAATTGTGTTTTCAATTTCGTTGTTTGGGACAATGACATATTTCCTCTATACTCCTTCGTTAGTCCTGCTCACTTCCTCCTTCATTCGCATTCAAAACGTAACATATCAAAGTATCAAGAAGATGTATAATGTAAAAAATCATAAACTAGTGATGTTGTAGTCAGTCGTTTTCTCCAAATGAGTTTGTTTTTCGATTATCATTTGGTGTTCTTGTAGGAACAAGGAGACTCTATCATTCACGGGCCTACGGTACAAACACAGAGTGCCAGTTGTAAAGAGGGATCTGAATAATATAAGAATATAAGATCAACAAATGAGTGACACAAACGAAAAAAAGTGTTAAGGAACTGTCATGATCTCACTATAATTTACACATATGGTAGACTGAGACTACAAATAACAGGGGTGAGTATTGACAAGCGAAATCTTTCAATTCTGTTCATAGTAAAATTACAGTGATTTCTTAAAACGTTGTGAAAATCAGGCAAACTACTTGGGATTGTTCAAATATCGTACAACTAAGATGTGAAGACCATTTCATTCTTTAGAACAAACTTCCAAATTTCACATTTTTCTGGTTTTTAGATTTTGGTTTTCCGATATTGCTTTATCAAAATACGAAACTTTTTTTCCACCTCTGGATCAATCGAATATTTTGGCGTTTTTACCACGTCATTGAAATATTTGAATGCGATGATTTCAGATGGGCTTTCACCTAACTGTTTTTCATATTTGACTTTAGTGTAGATCCTAGTGTAGTCTGAATGAGTATTTAGGCCAGGGTTCATAATTTTTCAAACCGCATGAATTATAGAAGAATGAAACCATATGCAGAGAAATAGAAGATAACAAAAATAAAAGCAGAAATGATAAGCGAGCGATCTGTGGTCGGAATGTGGGAGGGGTTAAGGTTTTTTAGATCAAAAAGCGGTTTTCCTCGATCTCGCGCAAATAGCAAGTCCTATGGAGAAAAGTTGTCACATGACCTCAAAGTATATGTGAAAAATTCAAATAACGAAGTTTTTTGTTCTTTATTCAATCATCACAGTTAACTAATGTGCTGAGAATTTAACATACCTAGTAATTACATCAGACCTTATTACATCAGAACCTCTACATTAGTTACATCAGAAATCAAAGATTTCAGAGAACAAAAAGCACATTTTTCGAAAAAGCAAATATTTAAATGTGAGAATTTCCGATCGCCGAAAAATTCCTGTTACCAAAAATATCATCAAAAATAATATCACCATGAATTCTTTTTTCGTCCATTTTTGTTACAATTTTTTTCGCCTTTTACAATTTTCAAAGGATCTGAGCCCTGAGCTAAATAAACCAAAGGTACCTCAAGATTCGACGATGCAAAGGATCCTAAATTGCGATCAATCCATTTCATGAAACAATAATCATTCATCATCTCAATCTATTTCGGTAAGATATGAACATGTACATTTTTATATCGAAATGAACGTTTTCTACTCAGGATACATATTTTCAAATTCTTCTTAACGATATACAATACATTCTTTATATATAATAATTTTCACTAATTTATCATCTTTTTTTTACTAAACCTTATCAACCATCAAATCGCAATAAAATTACCATCGAGGATTCATGAAAAATCTGTCAAACTTGCAAATCAATTCAATTTATCCATTTCACCCGAAATATGGTTTCCATAAGTTCATAGATATTTTTTGACGGAATTTCTGATTTTCGCACATAACCAATAAGTGTAGTGTTCACCTGTTTCTCAAAGATTTAATCTTCGAGATACAGGTGAACAGTTTACTCTTTTAAAAGTCAAAATCCATTAAAAATTGTGAGAATATTCTCTTGAAAAACGAAAACCTTCTTGAAGGACTTCTGAAAGAAATTCCGCTATGCTAATATAATAGTCATTGATATTCTGTACTTATTTTTGTGTGGATGAAACCCTAGTGTTTTCGAATTTAATACCTTAGTAGGACATAACTAAAGATAAGAAAAATATCGAGAAGAATATCCTAATATATTCGATGATTATATTGCTGACCTCTTTGTCGACAGGGGTTTCTTCCTTTTTCTTGAAATATTCTATTTAAAAGAGGAATAAGCTACTTATGCCCCCTTTCAATACCTGAATCCAATGCAATAATTCTAATTTTATGGGCATTAATATACCTACGTGGTTATAACTCTGTGGAAGAAAACATTGTTGTTAGCTAAATACGTACCTGCGCATGCGTAAAGATTAATGGCATGGGAATAATATCAAGAAGACGATTTAGTGATTCTATGGTCTATACTTCAATATTTATATATAAATAACAATTTTATTCGCTTTTTCATTCAACAGTCTGTTTTGCTTCGAAAAATAGATTTCGTGAAGTTGTAATACGTCTGTGAATTAAGATTTGTCGTCTTATAGTTTTGTATTTTTTTCAATAAGGTAAGATATAATTTTCATTATTTTATTTTTATATTAATATTTTCAATCATTTCACAATTTCGCAATTCAATTTGTACTTATATAAGTTTCATATTTCTAGATGCCGCAAATGAAATTGCAGTCTTCCGATGGGAAAATTTTCGAAGTTGATATGAAAATAGCAAAAAGTTCAGCTTTCATTAAGGTCATATTAGAAGACCTGGGTTTAGTTGAACAGGAGGGAGAAGGATTTCCATTGTCGAATGTGAAATCTGATATTTTGGAGAAAGTCCTTGAATGGGCCACTTATCACCAAGATGATCCATTAATACCCCAAAATGATTATATTGAAGGGAAAAAGACAGTTATTTCTGTATGGGATGTTGAATTTCTGAACGAGAACCAGGATATTCTCATGGAACTTATGGCAGCAGCTAATTATTTAGACATCAAAAATTTATTCGATTTAACCTGTGAAGCATTAGGGAAATCCATGAAAACGAAAACAAGATACGAGGAGTATTTAATATGAAAATGCGTGAAGCTAGAAGTAAATTGCATTTTATTATTATTTAAGTTCACTTTTTATTCTTGAAATAAATTTGTTTCTAATCGTTTGTTCTTTTCTATTAATAATTGATGGGCAGATACTTGATGTAAATCGATAAACATAATAAAACAATTGTTGAACTGATTCACACATATATTAAAAAGAATACTGCATGACGTACGTTTCGATGAGATTCACCTTTTTCAAATGCTACGTGCAGACTAATGACACTTTCTCGGATACATACAATATATAAACTTAAATTACGTTTTTTATTATTATTATTATTTAATTAATTACATTAATTTATAAATTAATTTAAGTTTATATACAGTATGTATTCGAGAAATTGTCATTAGTCTGCACGTAGCATTTGAAAAAGGTGAATCTCATCGAAAAGTAGGTACGTCATGCAGTATTCTTTTTATTCTGTGTAAATCAGTTTAACAATTGTTTTATTATGTTCTTTTTTACTTAGCCAATATATCGAAACTTTCAATTTCTCCTCTTATATTCTGTATTCTACTGGGAAATTCCATAATGAATAATGATTTTCATTAATTCCCTAATGAATATTGTTTTATTGTAGGTATGTATTTTTTGTTTGAAGCTTAAGTTGATTTACAGTATATTTACAGTGGATTTCAATAGAACAAACCATTATTTTGAAATATATTTTGTTGATAACTGCCACTCTTTATTGTTTTCATTTTTAGACGTTAATGATGGCTAAAACGGAAAAAACCCACAGTCCGAAATATACGTATTCACAAAAAAGATCCAGCGTTTCGATGCTAACCCCTTGGGTCTAGCAATTCAAGTTTTCTAGTATTATAGTTAAAAAAACACTGCATTTCATAAAATTTATAATAAATTAATACTTGACAATTGTTTCGGAGTGTTACCCGATTCTCAAAAGTTAAGCTGAACAACATTCTTTCATACCTAACATCGTTACCTGCAATAGACTTAGACTGATATCGTTGTCTCCGAAGTAAAAGGACAGATCAATATAACAGGTAAAAGTATCAAATTAAATCTTAGAATAACAGAATAACAAAGAAGGTCTTAAATTAGGAAATTGAGGAATGGTGCAAGTAAATATTGAGGGTTGATGACCAGGGTGGTCATCTTTTATTATATTTATTATTTCTTTTTTGAAGAATTCAACTCTCTTTTCTTCGAATATCGAAGCATTGATGAATTCATCGAATTTTTCGCGAGAACTAATACTTCATACTGTTGCTCTGGACAGTCAGACAATTCTTTCCATGTAAATTCAATTTTCAGATAATCTCGTCATACATTTTTGTGCGATCAGGGCACGAAAGTTGAATAATTTAAACATTTTCATATTGCCCCGTTTTTAAAAACTCATTCGTTGTGTTAATAATTGCATTTGCTATCGTGTTATTTTTTCCACATGCCTCCTTGTTCGCTGTTACATGAAACTCGTAGCGAACCATCTACCGTCAAATTGCCAACCCCTAGGCGTACGTGAACCCCTCTTGGAAAGATGTTATTACAATTCAAATATTCTGCAACATTCTTTCGTTCACAAATTCCTCTACTAAACAATCTGAAACATTCTTGCTTCGTTCATAATATTATTATACAAAGAAATGACCCATCTAAAAGTACATCTTCCATTTTTCATTTCTTTTGGACATTGAAACTTAATGACAGAAACACGTATTGAACTGAAATTGGTTTGACAGCTTACTGAAGTACGGCTTCAGCACTCTTCGATCGCAAGGGGTTCAAATGTAGGCTTGATGAATTGATGTTCTACGTTTCTGAACTTGACACCGGCAAGAAATAATTTTCATGAAAGATCGAAGTTGCCATATCGATTCATATAGTTTCAAGTTTCAACAATTTTTAGAAGTGGCTACCCAATATGCCAGTATTTAATGTTGTTTCAATATTGGAAAAAAACCACGTTTTTTTGTATATGGATAATATTATTGATTAATTTTTTACGAATACAAAGTACATTAATTTATCATTAATGTTTATACTAATTTTAATTTCGTAGAAACAGTAGATAACCATTGAATATATATATATATATATATATATATATATATATATATATATATATATATATATATATATATATATATTTATCGAGGTATTCGATTAGGCATCATTAGTGTTTATAGACCATGTTTGGGTAGCTATGATCTTTTTTTTTTTGATCGACTATTTTGTGCATTACAGCATTGTTTTCAAACGATCAATTATATTGTTTTATGTGGCGATTTGAACATTGATTATTTAAAAAATGACTATTGTAAATATTTCAAATTTTTCAGAGATCTATGAGATTGTTTCCGATTGAATGTTACGTCCCAGTATGCCGCTAGAGAATTCACCAATATCGATGGTCATACCAGTATCTCCGAAGTAGACTATATAATTACAAATATTGATTCCGAAAATTACAAAGTTAGTGTTTTTGAACCCCATATCAGTGACCACAAATGCATTCTATGTGAGACTGTTCTCAAACAAGCACGCAAAGAAAAAGAAACAACTTACTTATTCAGAAATATTAGCCAGGATAATATACGTTATATACGATAATATACATGTTTCAATTCATTCATTGATGTTATTCTATAACATTTTGAACAATGCTGACATATACGTAATATTCTGCAGATCGAAGGAAAAGATGGGTAACAACTGAGATGTTTCAAAGTAAACATAACCTATCTTACCTTCATCGACTCCATAAAAATACCCGGTCGTCATGTAAAATGATAAATGTTAGAGAAATATTGAAATCGATGCCACACCTGATGGAAGTGCGAGACATATATGTTTCGTTCTGCAAGGAACTCGTCAGTCGCACCACGTCCATCGAAGTGAGGCAACGATTTCAACCCCCAAGCATCTTCTTGTGACTCCAAGTGGAAGATCGTAGAGTTATGAATACTCCACAATTCCATCTATGGGAATCAATAGAAAACACCTCTCCGATTGTAGACACACCAAACATCGAAATTTCACATATCTTCTATACCCGTAAGTATCTACTAAATTGCAATGTCTATTTGACAAATATCATCGAACGATGTTTTTAAATCTCAATAGGTTGCGTTAGTAGTACGCTCGCGTTTATTCCCGTATTTCAGGGGCCTATTCGGCGATATTTTTAAGGAAATGAAATTTTTTGTGCTTATGGCACTGAATGAAATATTCAAGAAAATGAACACTAGAACATTCATTTGAAAAATTCAAATTATTCAAGTTAATGTTATAGTAGAGCTAGATATGTGAACGTGTATGATGTGATGTCTCCATTATCCTTCAAGGGATAAATGTTAGAGAAATATTGAAATCGATGCCACACCTGATGGAAGTGCGAGACATATATGTTTCGTTCTGCAAGGAAATCGTCAGTCGCCACGTCCATCGAATATATATATATATATATATATATATATATATATATATATATATATATATATATATATATATATATCCATATATATATATATATATATATATATATATATATATATATATATATATATATATATATATATATATATATATATATATATATATATATATATATATATATATATAGATGAGGCCGATACTTCGAGAATATTTATATCCATAATGAAGCAATATTTAGAATTTTCTCATGATTCAATATATACGCATGACGCGTTTCGAAGTACTACTTCTTTATCGAATGATGACTTAAACATAGATGACATTTTACAAACTCAATTCTTATAGCTACTCTCACAGAATACACCAGGTGTGTTCTACGACCAACAGGTTTACCAACTACGAATGTAAGAAAAGATACCAAATAAGATTTCTGAGAACAGATAAGGGAGTATTAAAATTTTTGAACACCGAAAAATATTAAATTGAAAGTAATTTAAGTAAAGATAGTTATCTGATTTACTACCTGGAATATTTCTATTGAACAATTACGTAGAGGGAATTACGTATTAACATTTAAGTTCTGCCTATATAAAGTTCTCACAAGTATTGTTTATTTTTGATTTATTATTTTTGATATATTACCAATATTATTAGTGATCCGAAAAGAAATATTAATATGGTAACTTGTCAAAAGTGGTTTTAATTTCAAACTAGATGTCCCCATAAATGCTAGAATTCTGAATTTTTACTTTTCTTTGATAAGAGGATGAACTTTTGTAATCACTTTTTGAAAAGCATTTTGTTTATTGAATTGTTTATTATTTCTGATTTGTATTAATTTTTTGAGGCTATTTGCCTAATTAAGCTTTTTTCTTTGTTGAAATCATCCTACGAAAGCTTTAGGTTACCAAGTCTATGAACCATACTATTGAATGACGACATTTTTTGTTGTACTGGTTGAATAGAACTATTATGAATTACTGTATCCGTATGGGACGGTTTTTGATAGAGAACGAATGTTTTTTATCTGATTTTTCAATTGTAAGATCTAAGAAATTAATTGGGTCGTCACGTTTTTCTGCTAATGTAGGTTTTATTTCCGGGCGTATTGAGTTTTTTTTTTGAGTTTGAGAAGTGGTTAGCTAGGGCATAAAAATGCAGGGTCTTTTATGTGAATATTTATATTTCGGTCTTTGAGTTTCCTCCTTTTTAACTTTCATCAGCTTCTGAAAAATGAAAGCAATACATTGTGACAGGTATCAACAAATATATATTGAATAATTGGACAGTATTATTAAATATAATTAAATATTGATAACAATCAATAGAAACGATATTCATTATGGATTTTTTCCTGACGAATACAAAGAATAAGAGACGAAATTGAAAGTTTCGATATATTGACTGAGTAAAAAAACAATTAAAGAATTCACAACAAAACAAGTTTTGGCAGTAAAAACGTGACTTTTTTCATTTTAGTAGTGAATGCTTCTAGTATTTTAACTCTACTATCAATTGTTGAAGGTTCAACAGTTTTAAAGCTTCACACGTTAAATCGAATAAATTTTTGATGTCTAAATAATTAGCTTGATACACTGTAATATCAAAAATAATCAGCTCAACCTGAAAAAAAGACAGTCCCTTTCATATTGATAACAATCAATAAAAACAATATTCATTATGGAATTTGCCAGTTGAATTGAGAGAATCAAAAGATGAATTGAAAGTTTCTATATATTGGCTGAGTATAAAAAACAAATACAATCTTTTACAAAAAAAACTTGGGATTAAAAAATAACCTAAATAATAACACAATTCAATTCACTCCTCACTTTAGCGCATTTTCATTTTGAGATTGAATACAAGAAGTATTCAATATCAAAACATTATAACAATGTTGAGTCGACATGTTTCGAGCGGTTAGCTCATAATCCTTCTTAATAATGTGCTGACCGCTCGAAACATGTCGACTCAACGTTGTAATATTATTTTATTATTCGATATATCTGTGAGACTTTAAGTCGAGAGTTTTATTCTATTTTGATTTTCATGTTTCACCAAGAGGTAAGCGAAAATTCAATCTCAGTAATTAATTATTTCTTTTAAAAGACTGTACTATAAAAATAGTCAGCTCATCCTGAAAAGAAACTGTCCCTTTATGTCCCTTTCATATTGAAAACAATCAATAAAAACAAATAAATGAAAAGTTTCGATATATTGGCTGAGTGCAAATAACAATTACAATATTCACAAAAAAAACTTTGATAATAAAAAAGAACTTAAATAATAACACAATTCAATTTACCCCTAACTTTACGCATTTTCTTTTTGATATCGAATACTTCTTGTATTTTGTCTTTTATTTTCATTTTTATAGATTTGCCTAAAGCTTCACACGTTAAGTCGAATAAATTTTTGATTTCTAAATAATTAGCGGCTTCCATAAGGTCCATAAGAAAATCCTTGTTCTCCTTCAGAAATTCAGCATCCCATACACAATTCACTCTCTTTTTACCTTCAATATAATGATTTTGGGTTAATAATGGATCATCTTGGTGATGAGTGGCCCATTTAAGAACTTTCTCCAAAATATCAGATTTCACATTCGATAATGGAAATCCTTCTCCCTCCTGTTCAACCAAACCCAGATCTTCTAATATGACCTTAATAAAAGCTGAACATTTTGCAATTTTCATATCAACTTCGAAAATTTTCCCATCGGAAGACTGCAATTTCATTTGCGGCATCTAGGAAAATGAGATTGGTATAAGTACAAATTGAATTGCGAAATTGAGAATTGCTGAATATATTTATAGAAAATAATATCATGAGAGTAAAATCTTACCTTAATTAAATGAATAGGAAACTACAAGCTTATGGACGTCGGATATCTGTTCACAGATGTATTACAACTTCACGAAAACTATTTCTCGAACCAAAGCAGAATAATGAATGAAAAAGGATATACGTTCGTTACCTATATATAAGTATTGACACAGAAACCAAAAAATCACTAAATCTTCTTCTTTATATTATTCCCAGGCCATTCAACACTACTAATTGTAGCCAACAGCAATGTTTTCTTCGATTTGCATGTCATACAGGTATAGAAAGTTGCACTGAATGGCTTGTTCAGCCTTTCAATGAAATATTGCAAGAAAAAGGGAGAAATTTTCATTTTGAGTTGAAAAATTGCTCACCTATCGAAAAAAATTGTAATGAAAGAATAAAAAATGTAATGATCGAACATTCGATATTCTTTTTAATATTGTTCTGATCTTCAGTTATATCATAGTCAGGTACTAACTTAACAATATCTAGATGATGACGACTAACTAGGACAATGTTAAGATGAAGAATATAAAAATAACCACATAATATCAATGACTATCAGTTCAGCAAGGCGGCATTCCATACATATATTCAAAAGTCATTCAAGAAGTTTTTTTAATTTTTCCATAGATTACCATTTTAAAGTTTTGACAGAAAAACTTACTGATCAATTAACAGTAAAATTTCACCTCTGAAAGAGTAAACTGCCCACCTGTCCCGAATTTTAAATTTCTGAGAATCAGGTAAACATCTTACCTGAGATTAACAGAATTTTTTTTGTTTCTCTTAGCGAGAAACAGAACTTTTCATTTCGTCGAAAAATATCTTTGAACTTAAGGAAAGCATAGACCGGGTGGAATCGATTAATTAAAATGATTAACAGTTTCTGACTGATTGACAATTTTTTTTTGAACAATAAGAGAAATTTGATTAAGATGTACTAATCCATGATGATTTTTTATGTGCGAAAATTAACATAAATAATATAATCACAAAGTATTGGAAATTATTATAACTATATATAATAAGTAACTGAGATTAAATTCTCGCTTAGCTCTTGGCGATTCTTATTGAAAAATAATTCAGATCAAACTCTTGACTAGATCGCTAAAAAGAATTGAAAAATAGATAGCCTGAGTAGAAAATTTTTCAGAAAAGTCCATGTTTGAATAAAAATATACATGTTCATGTCCTACTTAAATAGAAACTAAGATGGTGAAAGATTACTTTTTCATGAAATGGACTAATCGCAATTTTGAAAATATTCAAAAGCGAAAAAAATTATAATAGGATGAACCCGAACTCAAATAGAAGAGAATATAACGCAAATGGAAAGAAAAATAATTTATGGATAGGAATATTCATCCTTTCATCTTGTTTCGACTTCAATTGACATTTGAGTATGGGTAAAGCACTACAATTTTCAATCAAAAATTCTGACGTCAAAATATCTGATTTTTCAGAAAACGGGTTTTCGTTCCGCGAAATCTTTCATTTCTGAAGTAATTCAAAAATTGAAAAATATATATAACTTCTAGTTTTTCATAAATTTTATTTTCATATTATTCACTATTTTCATTAGTTTTCATCACAGTAATTCACCAGAGTAAAAATTTTTTACACCATCATAAAATAGAGATTTCAACGCAAATAATTTTATCGAATCATTGACAAAAAAACAGATATTTTGCCCCGAGAATTTTGGATCAGAAATAAGTGTGTTTCTCCGGTATTTGTTAGAAAAAAGGTGAAAACCTGAATATTTTGAATCAAATAATTACAGTGTGTTTAGGAGATAACATGGCGAGATTCCATCAAATTTCGAAAAAAAAACTGTTTTTAGGGTAAGATAAAACTAGGAAGCAAAAACGTGGTTATTCGATTATTTTCACATGAATTTTGAAGTGATGTGACAGAAGTGTGTTCAAAAAATTTGTAGATCTTTCTATTATCTACATTTTTTTTCGTAGCACTTGTTTTTTTTTCCGGAGATCTAGAAAAACCTTTTACACAAGCTTATTGGCTCTCCTCAGAACGGCGTAGTCAAGGACAACGTCTACGAACCAGCAGATAGTAAAACAAGACAATCAAGAAAAACAGAAACTCCTGTATTAGAATTCGACAGAATTCAGGCTACCACGTTGGTACTCTACGGATTAGAATATTTGGAAAACTATTTCGCCCGTGAAACTACTATTTATTTTTCATGGATGCTCTAAGAAAGAAATTATTGAACAATATATATATATAGTGTTTGACGTGAAACTAATGGAAACAGAAGTACTGTCGTTATAAACATCGTCGGTACATCCTGCAATTTGTTGTCGCAGTTGACACGTGTTTTCAGCTTAATTATGATTTTTCCACGCACCAGAACGGCGAAGTCAGGTTCTAGTAGTACGAATCTAGAGATGGAAAAACAAGAAAAACACACTCTCCTCTAAAGGAAGTCGACACATTTCAGGCTTCCAAATTGGAGTACTGCCAGTTCTGAAATTTATCAATTATGGTTAGGTTGGAGTATTGTTTATTTATCAAATCATATCTTACAGTCTTGTGATTAGGTATTTGAATTTTGCTAAATGACTTATAGAACTACTGTTATGTATCGAACCTATTCTTATCAATTATCGATAAGAATTAATCAAGATATCAATAATCCGATTTAACATATGCGAAATAATACAAGAAAACTTGAATTGTTCAGGACAAACAGTTAGCAAGGGTATAAAAATGCAGTATAATTTATGTGGATACGTATATTTCGGACTGTGGGTTTATTCCCTCTCAGCTTTCAATGGGTCTTAAAAATAACAACAATACAGTTATCAACAAATATATTTCAAGCAATTGGACTGTACTATCTACAATAATCAGCTCAACCTACAAACCTAAAAAAAGTGACTCTATATGTCCACTTTCAAATTTATTGCAATTAATAACAACAATATTCATTATAAAATCTCAAAGTTGAAAACAGATAAAAGGAAGAGAAATTGAAAGTTTCGATATATTGGCTTAGTAAAAAAAAACAAATTATTATATAAATAGAATATTCCAAGAATAAGAAAGCTAACTCAAATAATATTAAAACAAACTTCAATTTAGTTCTTAATTTACGCAAGTTCTTTTTGATATTGAATACTTTTCGTATTTTATATTTAGTTCTCTTTTTTGAAGATTTGACTGAAGCTCCACACGTTAAATCAAATAAAGTTTTGATGTCTAAATAATTAGCTGCTGTCGTAACGTCCATGAGAAAATCCTGATTCTCCTTCAAAAATTTAGTATCCCATATAAAAATACCTCTCTCTTTCTCTTCACAATAATGATTTTGGAGTAATAATGAATCATCTTGGTGATGAGTGGCCCATTCTATGACTTTCTCCAAAATATCAGATTTCACATTCGATAATAGGAATCCTTCTCCTTCCTCTTCCACAAAACCCAAGTCCTCTAATATAACCTTAATTAATGCTGAGCATATAGCAATTTTCGTATCAACTTCGAAAATTTTCCCATCGGAAGACTGCAATTTCATTTGCGGCATCTAGAAATATTAAATTTATATAAGTCCCAATTGCATTGCGAAATTGTTAATTGAATGAAAATATTCATGAAAAAATAAAATCATGAGAATGGTATCTTACCTTAATGAAATAAATGGGATACTTGTAACTATTAAGCGTCGAATATTAATTCACAAACGTATTACAACTTCACGAAAACTATTACTCGAACAAACACAGACTAATGAAATGAATGAAAATGCAGTGAAATTTGTTAGCTCATAAATGCACTTTGTTACGAATATGAGCATTGAGGCTGAAACAAGAAATCTTCTTCTTAATATTATACCCATGCCATTCAAACATACTCAGGTATTTTTCATACTCAGGTACGCGTTCAGGTATTGAAAGGGGCAATAGGGGGCTTGTTGACTCTTTCAATAGAATAAAGAAAATGGATAAAGAGAAAATGACCTCAAACTTACCTGTTACTTACCTGTCAACAAAGAGGTCAGCAATATAGTGATCGAATATATTAGGTATTTTTTTCATCTTATTATGTCTTACTCGGGTACTAACTTAGATAACACCAATGTTTCTCCATATAAAATGACTATTACGTTAGCATAGCGGTATTTCATTTCAAGAAGTCTCTTTAATTTTTCTTAAGAATATTATTTCAAAGTTTTGAATAGAAATTTCTATTTTTGAATCAATATTGAATTCAAAAATAGAAATTAGGCACTAGGTAAAAAATGAAAAAATTTTAGCTAACTACAGTTTAACTGTCTATCAGACTATTTTTATGTAGATTGATTAATCTTAAGTTTTGTCACAAATTGAATTTCTGAAAGCTACCATAATATTTGACATATGACAACCAACTAATATATCGATCTATATTCTATGACATAGATTCTATGTCGATCGATACCTCATCCTTCGAGTGCGATCTTAGTGAGTGGCGATTACCGCTACGTGCGCGAGAACTTTATTTACTTCGGTGATCCTTTCTGATAGTGACATTTCTAGTTATGTGCTCTTTTTTTGTTGATCTTTTCTGATAGTGACAATTTACCTCTGACTGCGCGAGATTTTTTCTCACTTCGATTAATTATAATCTACGATCTAAGACCTAATTTTTTTTTCTAATCAGAAGAAAAGATATTCACCTTTTTCAGAAAAAAATTTCAATAAGGAACTGAACATCATTAAACAGATTGCGGTTAATAATAATTATGAAAAAACACAAAAAACTCTATCGGAAAGCTCTACGATTAGTATTTCCTTATCAGTCGGATAAGGTATGAAAAATGTTTTCTTCTAATTGAGTTGCGGGCTATACCGATAATTGTGTTTTTTGTCATCTGTACTTTTCACCGCAAAAAAATTTTTCATTCCTATATATATATATATATATATATATATATATATATATATATATATATATATATATATATATATATATATATATATATATCATTAATCTCATTAGTATCAGAAGAAAACTTGAATTGTTCATGGCAAAGCGGTCAGCAAGGGCATAAAAATGCAGAATCTTTTATTTGAATACGAGTACGTATATTTCGGACTTTTATACGTATATTTACACCCATTCTTTAGCGTCAAAAAAATAAAAGCAATACAGCATGACTGGTATCAACAGATATATTTCGAACAAATGGACTGTAATATCAAAAATAATTACATATTGATAGCAATCAATAAAAACAATATTCATTATGGAATTTCCAAGTTGAATACAGAGAATAAGAAGAGAAATTCAAAGTTTCGATATACTGACTATGTAAAAAAACAATTAAAAAATTCAAAACGAAAAAAATTTGGGAATAAAAAAGTGAACTTATATAATAACACATTTCAATTTTGTTGTAACATTACGCATTGTCATCTTGATATTGCTGATGATAAGCTTCACACGTTAAATCGAATAAATTTTTCATATCTAAATAATTAGCTGCTGCCATAAGGTCCAAGAGAAAGTCCTGGTTCTCCTTCAGAAATTCAGCATCCCATATACACATAACTCTCTTTTTACCGTAAATATAATGATTTTGGGTTAATATTGGATCATCTTGGTGATGAGTGGCCCATTTAATAACTTTCTCTAAAGTATCAGATTTCACATTCGATAATGGGAATCCTTCTCCCTCCTGTCCCACAAAACCCAAGTCTTCTAATATGACTTTAATAAAAGCTGAACATTTCGCAATTTTCATATCAACTTCGAAAATTTTCCCATCAGAAGACTGCAATTTCATTTGCGGCATCTAGAAATATGAGATTTATATAAGTACAAATTGAATTGCGAAATTGAGAATTGCTGAATATATTTCTAGATAATAATATTGTGATTGTAAAATCTTACCTTAATTAAATGAATAGGAAACTATTCAAATACACGTCGAATATATCTATTCACAGACGTATTACAACTTCACGAAAACTATTTATCGTACCAAAACAGACGAATGAATGAAAAAGCCGATAAAATTGTTACCTATATATGAGTATAGAAGCAGAAACCACAGAATCACTAAATTTTCTTTTTGATATAATTCCACACTACTCAGGTTTTTTCTCAGCCAACAACAATATTTTCTTCGATAGGATCAACCACAAACCTTAATGACAATAAAATGAGAATTATATTGCATTTTGTATAGGTATTTAAAGGGGCATTTAGTGGTTTGTTCACATTTTCAATAGAATATTGCCAGAAAAAGGGATAAACTTTATTTTTGAGTGAATAAATTGCTTACCTGTCGACAAAATTGTCAGCAATATAATGTTCGAATATTAGATATTCTTTTTGATATTGTTCTTATCTTCAGTTATGTCCTACTCAGGTACTAACTCAGACAACTTAAGACAGTTATATGAAAAATATAAAATCAACCTGATAATATCAATGACTATTAGTTTTCCATGGCGGCACTTCATTCGGATATTCAAAATCCCTTCAAAAAGTTTCCTTTATTTTTCCTTAGATTATTTTTCAAATGTTTCGATAGAAAACCGTACTTTTAAGATAAGAGTGTAATTTTACCTATGAAAGAGTAAACTGCTTACGTGTCTCGAAGATTAAATTTCTGAGAAACAGGTAAAGACTTTACCTAGATGTGCGAGAAAGAGAACTTTCCATTTCGTCGAAAAATATTTTCGAATTTAAGGAAACAATAATTCGAGTGAAATGAAATAATTAAAATCATTAACATGTCTTGACAAATTGACAAATTTTTTTGAAAGAAATTTTATTAAGATGTAAGTTTTTGTAATAGATTTCATGTGCGAAAATCAACATGAATAATATATCACGAAGTATTGATTTTTTTTTGTTCAATAGTGTTGGCGATTATTTAATGTAAATCCCTTATAACTGAATACAAACATAAATTCGAACAGTTGAACTTATGATTTACACTTTATATTATAAAGTATAAAACATCATTTCAAATGTTTGTATTGAAAATTGTTATAACTATATATAATATAAGTAACTGAGATTTAATTCTCGCTGATTTCTTGGTGAATCGTAATTAAAAAATTATTCAGATCAATGACTTAATGTTTCTCAAAAATTTTCGAAACACCTAGCTAAAAGCTCGATTCAAATTATTATATAGAATAATTGTTTTGTAGATCGCTAAGAAGAATTAAAAAATTGATGGTCTGAGTAAAAACATTCATTTTCGATGAAAAATATACATGTTCATGTCCTACTAAAATAGAAAATGAGATAGTGAAAGATTATTTTTTCATGAATTGGACTAATCGCAATTTGGAAATCGCCAAAGGCGGAAAAAGTTGTAATAGGAAAAAACCCGAAAAGAAATGAAAGAGAATAAAATTGATTTGGACGGAAAAAGATTCTATGGTGAAAAATATTCACATTGTCGAATATCGAAAAAGCACAACATTTTCATTAATTTTCATCGTAGTTCATTTAACAGAATAATATTTTCTAACACCATCATAAACTAGAGATTTCAACGAAAACAGTTATATCGGATTATTAAAAAAAAGCAGATATTTTGTCTCGAGAATCTTGAATTGAAAATATATGTGGTCATTCAGTATTTGTTTGAGAAAAGGTCGAAAACAGAACCCTTTGAATCGAAGAATTAGAGTGTGTTTGGTAGATATCAAGAAGAGTTTCCATCAAATTTCGAAAAAAAAAATGTTTTTGGGGTAAGATGGAACTAGAAAGCAGAAACGTCGTTATTGAAATTTTTAACATAAATTTTGAAGTCATCTGACAAAAGTGTATTCAAAAAAATTGTAGACCTTTCTGTAAACTACTTCTTTTTTCATAGTATTTGTTTATATTGGCTTTTTTTAGTTGATATCGTTCATGGATAAGTATTTTGATTTTGATATGATTATGAATTATTTTCAATTACCTCATTTCAATTTTCGTTCTCAGTTTTAAATGGCTTATCCGACTAGTAGATCCATTCATTAGTCAGGTTATATTCTTTTTTGTTTGGTTAACATTGTGAGTTGAGCAAAAAGTTATGAATATGCTTAGCTACAGTAGAGATAGTGAGTCAATTGTACTATATAGTCACAGCGAGGTTTTATATCAGAAAAATTATTTGTTTGATTAAATTATTTTTTTCATAATATATCTTTAAGATTATTGGTATTCCGTTTGTTAAACTTCGATAATTTATGAATTTTCTAGTTTTTAATTATATTCCTATAATCGTTTCTATTTCTTAGCGCCATTGAATAATAAAACGATAAAGGTGTTGATTTATTTTTTTTTAATTTGATATTTTTACAGTTTTCTACTTTTTTTTTGTTTCAACTATGGTTTTGTTGTATGCCGTGGTTGATAACTCTGCTCGCCGGTAGAAACAGGTGAGCATTAAGGGGCCGGCATGAAAATATCGCCCATTACTTCTCTGAAACAGCCAACATATTGAAACGTAGAAAGTTCTATTTGTTCGATAAAAGTGCCTAATAACCCGTGACTTCGGTTACCACTTTAATATTCCAATTAATAGTTAACAGTTTTCAGTTTTTACTGACAACAGTTTTCAATTTAACATTTAACAGTTTTTTTGAATAAAAAACATTTCCACATTGTCAGAAAAACTCCAAGTTCGTAGGTATGATATATAATAATGATCTTCGAGAAGGTAAGTATAGCAACATAAAGAGCTGAAGTACACCTCCAGTTCCATACATTATACTCGCCTAATGGCCTAGAAATAGATTAGAGCAGGGAGTTTGATGATATAAAAAATCGTATTATTCTGAATTTCTATACTCGGCTGTAAACTGTCTGCGAAGTCGTTATCATCGTCATGAAGCCAGAAAACAGTTTATGCCTCCCAGCTTTATTCTCAACTCTTGGACCGCATTATGGGGCTATACTTCGTAAACTATACGCATTTAGCGGAGTCGTAGTAAAACTTCGTTTCTAATGGAGAATTTGCAGACGTTCTCCTATTGTTTTCTACATTGTTTTACGGGAAATAATAAGTTTGACAGACTGGTTTGATTTTCTTACAGATCTATGGGTTTGAAATATAACCGAACGAATGATATGCTAATATTTGTATGCTAGAAGTTCAATATCGAGGTTGTTTCTACATCCGGTACAAATATACTGGATTTTCTTCATAAATTCAATAAGAGACGATTTAGCTCTGTTAGTCGATTCTGGTGAAATTCTTGCAATTCATAATTTGAATAAACGAACACACGGATGTATCCCTTATCGTTTTCTTCCATATATATATATATATATATATATATATATATATATATATATATATATATATATATATATATATATATATATATATATATAATAATAGAAAATATATATTTGGGATAGCAGTCTTCAGGTTGAAATAAGTGTACTCTTTTCTTTGTATCTCAAGCTTTCGAGAATTATATTTATCTCTTCATCAGGAGCAACTAGAATATTGAAAGTGAGAAAATGTCAAATATACATAGATATGTGGTAACTTACGAATTGAGGTTGTATCAAAAAGATGTTGAAATCTACTGAAAATTCATATAAAAGATACTCAAAATGAAAAAAAACGCATAACATGTAGGGATGGAGTATCAAAAATGATCTAGACAAGGTTATAGTTGAATCCGAAAACAAAGAATGACACTTATAGGTTAACGTTCCATCATAAAAAAATCGCGAATTACGCGATGTCTCCATCATTCACAGAACCACTACACATCGCCAGTACCAACCCACACACACATCCACAAACACAACAAATCAAACCGAGTGACATGTTTAACTACTGACACTGACAGTATTCAGACTGGGACAACTGTTATGTCTTTTGGCATCGTAGTCAATTAAGTAGGAAAATATCGAACTCAGACCGTCAATGTTTCTACGAGAGTTCATGCTGTTCTTATTCTGGTATATCCGCACCATCTCCAGAAACAGTCTTCTCTTGGTATTATTCTCTTTATCCAATATTTTCACTGAATTGTAATCAGGGTGATGTCCGTTGTCCAGACAATGCTTAGTCAGAGCACAATTTTGCTTGCTTGTTCTAATATTACTCTATTTCAGTAGATTTCAACATCTTTTTGATACAACCTCAATTCGTAAGTTACCACATATCTATGTATATTTGACATTTTCTCACTTTCAATATTCTAGTTGCTCCTGATGAAGAGATAAATATAATTCTCGAAAGCTTGAGATACAAAGAAAAGAGTACACTTATTTCAACCTGAAGACTGCTATCCCAAATATATATTTTCTATTATTATAATATCAAACCAGTCAAAATATATTTGTTATATATATATATATATATATATATATATATATATATAATATATATATATATATATATATATATATATATATATATATATATATATATATATATATATATATATATATATATATACAATAATGAAAGAAGTATTGCCTTTTAATTAAGATAGAAATATTATGAGTTATCGGCAAGGTAGGAGGCCCACTATAAATGAATTTTAACCAATTTGTTTGCCTGGTCTATATTTCCACCATGATTATAGTCTTCATCAGGACTCTATTAAATAACAGATGGTAATAAATATCGTGATAAAAAATTCTTACATCTTACCGCTAACGAGGTAAAATGTTCAAACAACAGCGTGAACAGGAGTGTGTGTAATTAAAATATATACTATATTATACAGGATTATATACACGATATCATACAGTATTAATAAACAGTTTCCTGATGTTTTCGAAACAATGCAAAACATCTCTTGTACCATTCTCTTTCTATAATTTTCACAATGTTATGAATGGAAATATTAGTGAACAGGGTAACCACATCCAACGAAATGATCTTGTATCCGTCCGGTATCTGAAATTCATTAACTCTATCACTAAATTGAAATGAATATTTTATGGCATAAATAAGGTAATCTGAAAAAGAGGAAGAGAATTGCGTTCGAAATATAGAATTGCTGATGATTAGTAGTTTAAATTAGTTCTGCCCACCTTTTGCCGATAACCAATATACATATATATATATATATATATATATATATATATATATATATATATATATATATATATATATATATATATATATATATATATATATATATCAATATATTCTAGTTGAATTAGAAGAAACAATATAGGTACGTATTCAATTTTAGTTCTCGAAATAATTTAATGAGATGGATGAATTTTTCGAATTTTAACAATTGAATCGAATTTTTTTTGTTGATAAGAGGTTCAAATTTACTCAGAAACAGACTTAATTGTTTTGCCTATTACGTTCGGCAACAGGAGAAAAAATTTTCTATTCAGTAAACAGAAATTTATCAGAAATCGTTGAACGATCGACCACAACCCAGGTAGGTCCAGTAACGGGGAACAACTCATAAAGGATTTTTAACATTATTTATTTAAGCAAACCGACTGTGTCATTAGAAGAAAGGTACTTTATTTATACTTTATTTGTGTTATAATTGGGACGAGCAAATACCAATACTAAATTTTTCATTGACGATTTGTAACGAAAAATCACATTTTTTTTAGTTTTTTATTTTTACCAATGAAAATGACTATTAGAACTCAATGACATCAATAGATATAGTTTAGGCGATTCAATAACGAACAAAATGAGCCGTCACTCGATCTGATTGAATAATTAGATGCAGAGAAAATTTGGATAAACTCGGAAATTTATTGCTTATTTAACTAATTAATTACTTCGTTAATTTTTATCTCACCCGGCTGCGATTTGATGGAAAAGGAACAATCTTGGCATTATTCAAGTTGGAAAAAAATGGATAATGGTGGAATAATAATACTTGCCTCTCTTACTGTCCAAGACCCCACTTCTACTGCGTCCTTTACGAGCGCTTGGCCGTTCGGAATCATGCTTACACCTTTTTCCCGTGTATTTTACAATATTTTTTCAAAAACTCATGATATGCATTTTGTTGTACTTTGCTTATATTTTAGAAATTCGTTTTAACAAACGGACTTGGACGATTTGGGTGGCATCCAGACATTTTGCAATTAAGCCAATTGATTTAGTGAAACCGCCAATTACGCAAAAAACTATTATGCCACCATTGTCCAGTTTTTTCCAACTTGAAGAGTGCCAAGATTGTCACTTTTCCAGCAAATCGTAGCCAGGTAAGATGAAAATTAACGATGAAATTAATTAGTTAAATGAACAATAAATTTCTGAGTTTATCCAAATTTTCTCCGCTTTCAATTATTCATTTGGGTTGAATGGCGGCTCATTTTGTTCGTTATGGAATCGCCTACAATACATCCATTGATGTTATTGAGTTTGCAAAATTATTCGTAATGTTATAAATGAAAAACTAAAAAACATTAACTTTCTCGGTATAAATCGCCAATGAAAAATTTATTATTGGTATTTGCTCGTCCAAATTATAACGAAAATAAAGTATGCAGTACCATTCTTTCTTTGGCATAGTCGGTTTGCTGAAATAAATAATGTCGCAATAAATTCCCTGCTGTTTGGCCTACGTGTACAACTACGGGATTGACTTTTGTAGTCAAAATTCGTGTTAGTCATTTTCGACTTTCATTTCTCTGCTAGTCCGTTCTCAGTTCTACAACTGTTCTTTTCAGTTATTGTTATATTGACAATTGAAATAGGACCTCACACCCAGTCTGGTTTACAGTTTCGAAATGTCCTGCATTATTTCAATGAAATCACTGTGAAGCTTTTCCAAATGTTCGCAGTGAACAAGTTCTTAAGTCGTCGTTTTTGCAGGATACTGATAAATTGTACTTTCTTACTGATTAGCTTGACTACGAAAGCATCTAGGACATTTTTTGTTTCGTTAATATCACATATCATTGTGAATTTCTGTCACGTATGCGATATCACTGTTTGATATGATGGGGTTGTAAGATAGTCATAATGCTTCATTAGTTGGAAAAGTAGATTTAGACAAATCAATTGAAAATTGGCTAGTCCTCAGATGATTTCACAATGAATCTTCAATTTTTTCATCTATTCGTCTTCCCACAGATCTGTTGCTTGAAGTAATTTTTCGAATTATATCTGCCGCCGGTTTATGGAGCACAGTAGTTATAACTTCTTTTATAGCAGGCAAAATCAATGATTCGTCAACGGTTCGTGGATTAGTTGTTTGAGAAAATGACAAAGACATTTTATGAAGCTGCATGTTCGTCATGGTCTTGTTTAGCAGGCACTAAAAAACTGATAAAAATTCGATACACTTGCCTGAGCATTATGCTTCTTTTCCAGGTCTCGAAAATAGGCTTCATTTTTAACGTCCTTATTTGTACACATTTTATTCAAATGATGTTGAAGTCTTGAAGGTTTTATCACTCCTTTGGAGAATGGTTTTGAACAATGAAGGCACACAGCCAAAGATGGGTCTGGCAAATCGTCTATGAATCCATATTCATTTTATTCAGCACTTTATTGCAGAAATATATAAATGAAGTACTGAATTTCTAGATAATTGTTAAAAGATTATGCGTGAAAGCACTATTGAAAATACAAGAAATATTACGGGCTTTTACAAAGGATTTAAATATAGCACACATCGGCAGGAATGGGACGAATTTGCACAAACTCGCTCATTTTTGTCGTAGCTCAATTCTACTGAGCAAGTTAGGACAAGTTACGAGAAAACTTGTTGAAATTTAAATGAGTACGGCATACGGGTTACCCTACGAATTTACTATTAAGTATGTTTATTCTTCAAACTATTATACAGATCAGAAATATAAACTTCATATTCCATATTGAGTAGGGAGAAGGTTTTAATTTTAAAATATGAAGCAAATATAAATTGAAAATCAACCTTCTACGATACCCCAGCGCCCTCTATTTTTGTTTTTGGCATCTTAACGCCCACTTTTAGGTCTCCAGCAGTCCCAAACTTGAGTTATCATCCTTTTTGAAAAGTACTGACTGATTCGAGGCGAGGTAGTGAGACAGATGTATTTTGAAGGAATTATTAAAATGGGCGATGAAGAGAATCAAATAAGATGCTATATCCTTTTATCTTCTCGTTAACATCTCCAAATAATTTCAATATGTAAATTTAGTAAACGAGACGGTAGCACTCTTCTGCGAAGAACCAGTAATGTGTAATTGATATCCGACAACAGAAAAATAGGGGATGTCGAATCTTAGGTATGAGGTATCTTATGTAACAACATGAACGAATAATTAAACAAATCAGTATGTTCAGCTATATCGAATGCCTGATGTAGTGAATAATGATAATAACCTAAAAAAATGGTAATACTGCGCAATTGCTTCGGTCTCAAAATTAGTCCAATCCTTTGTTTTCCTTTGTTTAATGCATGCCAAAACGACCATAGAAAGAACCGATTAGCTCTAGTTTTAGTGACACAAGCTACTTTTGATATTTTATAAATTCTTCTTTTTCAATTTGCGGAAAATTTTTCGAAATTTCCAACATTTTTCAAAGCAGTGTTGCTTCATAATGGCATCTATCTACTTTCTATTCCTAATGGCCTTGCGGTTTACATAAAGGAGACTTATGCAAAATGGCACAACTCCTAGATTAAATCAACTACCTGGATATATAAGTGGAAAATCTGCGGTGATTTGAAAGTGTAAAATAATAATCTTAGGGATGCAATAAGGGTATACGAAATACTTTTGCTTTCTATGTAAGTGGGATAGTAAGAATAGAAGATCATATTATATTCAAGCAGATTGGACTGCAAAAAATCTTAACCCTAGTGAGAAAAACGTAATTGCCGAGCCACCCCAAAATCCAAAAGTGTTCGTCTTCCACCCCTACGTATCAAGCTGGGCTTGATGAAGAATTTTGTCAAAGCTATGAACCGAGAAGGCCAAGCTTTCGATTACTTAAGAGACAAATATTCAAATTGAGTGATGCAAAGTTCAAGAAACACATTTTTTGGGCCACAAATAAAACTTGTAAAGGACATTGCATTCGATTCAATTTCGGAATGGAAAGAAATGGGAAGTTCTCAGGGAGCCATGCATAGATTTTTAGGGAACAAAAACATGATAACTACCCTCAATTGGCAACAAAACTTATACAAAAATACCAGCAACTCGGCTGCAATAAATCCTTAAAAATCCATTTTCTCAACATCCATCTTGACTTTTTCGCACTTAATTGCGGAGATGTCAGTGATGAGCTTCGAGAGCGGTTTCTCCAAGATATTTCTGTGATAGAATGAATATATCAAGGCTATTGGAATGAAACAATGCCTGCAAATTACTACTTGTGCTGAAATTAAAGATTGAGATCAAAGGAATCAGTTGATTCTTCGAAGATCTTAACACCTGGAAAATGTCTTCTGAAGAATTTTCTATTAAAATATAATTAATGATAATTTAATTGAAATATCAAATAGAAATGAAAACAATCAAGAATCTACTAATCTAGGATGAATTATTTGTATTGATCCTTTTTTGTGCCGCTTGTGTCCTTCTCTGTTAATTAAATCACAATTAAAAAATTTCATATTACACACATGATCATCAAAAAACAAATTTGTATATTTATTTGTCGAATTCCATTTTTTGGATTGATGTGTTTTTGCATTCCAAGACTTTTATAACAACATGCGACATCTACCCGCAAATACTTCAATCAGAAAAACATTGAAGTTTTGGTCAAAATGAATTCATTATGATAGATAGATCTGCGATCTACACCTATGAACTTCTGATACAATTACAATAATAATGAATGATTTGTTTTCTGTTTTATCTGTTTTATTAATGAGGTTTTCTGTATAGAATTTCTGAATCTCTCTGAAGTACGTCTATCCGTAAATAGGTGACTCTGGCGTTTCAAGTGAAAAATTTCCTGAGTTTCATTAAGGACTAATATTGAATATAAAAAAATCAACAATTCTCGCATTTAATTATGTTCGGCATATTTTATTGTTGATGCTTATGAAGTGTTCCACCCGATATTATCAGTAAAAGACGAAAAATAAATAATTCAGAGCGGAGCAACCTTTTTAACTCTGAACACTAGTTATAGATTTCTCACATTATTTATTGTTCAAATCGCGTTTCAACCGACATCTGTTCCTTAGTTGGTAAGGTAAGCTATCGATCCAAAACGAAAACCGTGCAGTTTTCTTCCATTCATGTACGTAGGTATCACGAAATATTATAGATGGTCTCACATTCGAATTCGAAATTTCATTAGATCACAGTGATATATGATATGAATAATCACAGTGAATAACCGTGAATGATTTTATACCGAATCGTTACGTTAATCCAGACAAGAGTTTCGGTCTTTTATCGGTCCAGTTAGGCACAGATAAAATTCTTCAAAAATCAGAAATTCTCCACATTATAAACTCGAAAGAAGGAAAAATTATTCTCCACGAAATATTTCACACGAACATTTCAAATCTTGCAGTAATTCTGAGGGCTTCTTCTCAAACTGGTAGAACGTATTTTTAGTTAGAATTTCAAAGTTTCATTGAGTTTCCTAAATGCAACATTGAATAATAATACAAAATGAATAGAAGGAGTAATTTTTAATACTTTGATTTTCCAACGATGAGGAAAGCTTGCCACTCAACTAAAATTTCAATTATTCAGTTTCTCAACCGTTGTTGAATAATTTAAACTCATGACGTAATCGACGTAAGGGTTGTTAGACTACTACCGAAGTTAATTTAAGTTGGTAAATTTTTTATGATTTCAGAAAATTCTATGGAATTTTCATTTTATAAGTTGAACAATCTTTTGAACACTACTTGAGTAATTAAGTTGATGAAAATACGTATATGCAGTAGCAATTGAGACTTCTGTGGAGGAACTCATGATTAGGTTAATCATATTTTACCAAAATTCAGCACACATGAGAATAATAACATAAAGAATTTATTGAAATTTATTTTTATTTTCATCAGAGAGAGGAGCAGAATTATTAACACTTATTGAATATTGGGTAAATATTGAAAGTATTTTGATTGATTTTGAAATTAATTTGAAACATATTGATTTCATGATATTGAAAACTGATTTACCTGGCGAACTTTGTACCGCCTAACAGTCAATGAATGGTGTTGAACGTTACATAAGTCTGCAAAAAAAAAATGAGTAAGAGCTGTTTTGGTTTTTATGTGGAATTCTCATGTTTTTGGGTATGCTGAATTCGAAAATAACTTTCATTTTGTCCTAGAACGTCAGGTTTTCTGACAATGTAGGTATCTATGCTAAACAAGTTATTATAGTAAAATAAAACATAAAAAATTGAAAAATGAATTTATAATTTATAATTGCGTAACAAAACTATTTTTTTTATTCAGAATACATTAATTAATAAGCACTAAATACTTTTCTTTTTCCCAGTGAGACTCCTTTTGGTACATTTTCGCTTGTGGGAAGCATCTGGAAGGTCTCTTTGAAGCGTCCAACAAGACACTCCCGGCAAAAGTGAATTCCTGCTTTTGATCCAAGCCTTGATCCAAGCAACTCAGCAGCGTTTTTAGGAAGATTCAAGTCTCTTACCAAATCATTTAGCTCGCCCTGGGAAAACAATTTCGGACTGTTGTCATCTTCAAATTCAAAACTTGACTGGTTATCGGGCTTAGGTACAGCACCATCTTCGCCAGAACTTGGAATCTCTTCCAAGGTAGCAGGGACCTTGGGAACTGGTATTTCGGTACCATGAGGGATGGGACGAGTAGCTGATTGCAGATTGGGGTATGAAATTGACTGCTTCCATTTTGAATTATACCCTTTCACATTACACGAACAAAAGTAACAATCATCACTATGGTTCTTTTGCTCGCGCCATACCATAGGAATCGCATATCGGTAAGCTTTTTTCTTGCCCTTAAACCAATTTCGAAGGTCTTCAACACATTGTTTGCAGACTTTATGAGATGCCCAAGCTTTATCCTGATCTCCAAGTTTTAAGCCAAAATACGCATAGTACCTATACTTTTTTTTACAAAGTCCGTAATATTCACTTGTTGCTTTAATATCATATATTCGCCACAAATGTAACTGAAACTATCAGACGAATTCACACACTTCTGCACAGACGACATTGCACTATATTGATCTAAGATCTATAAAAAAATGGCGATTTAACACGTAATTGTACCGCGCCATACTCTACACGGTCGGAGCGCGTACGTTCAGGTTACAACATGTTTATATTTGTTAATGTAGCTCAAACAGGTGTTCCTTATTTAGAAATTAATGATAGTTATGTCCTGTAAACATTTAAAAACAGTAATCAAAATAAAATTATACCCATAGTTTATGACTACAAGTTAGCCCAAAAAATCCCTTTTTTGTAATAGAATTGTGCGTTTTGTAAAAAAACCTTACGTTCTGGAATTTTTTGAGTATTTTCTTAGTTTTCAGAACAACTTAATACATAGAAATCAGTTGGAAATATCCAGACAGCATTTTTGTTGCAGACCTGTGTTATCTGAACATAATTCATGAATTAACGAAATTAATAAAGTAAATAAAAAATCATTATTGAGTTCAGTACTTAATAATTATATTACGATAAAGACACAGAAAGAATAAAACAAGTACAAAAATTGAGTACTTATATCTATAATGAAACACAGATTGAGTTTTTCTCATATATTTAATAATAGGCATGATGCTCGTTTCGAAGTTCAACTTCCTCTTCAGATGCAAAATTAATACTGATACAACTTCACAAATCCAGATGTCTACCTATACATATTCCAGAGTGACAGAACATAGAATAACAAAGAAAAAGAATAGGAACTACGATTCAAAATTGAAATTGACAAAGCAGTGTGTGATTAAGGATAGAAATACAATTGAAATTACATAAAACATAGAAAGCTGAAGTTGAATTAAAAACAGCGATTGGTCAATTTTGGTCACCTAAATGAGAGAGTACTCGACTTTGAAATGTCTCATGGAGTTACAGAATTGTTTCGCAGGCTGTATGGCATGTGGTACCGTCTTGTGCTTGAAAAAGAACTAGGCTTTCTTTTTGTGATATCGAGCACCAGTAACAATTACTGATTGACGATCCTCATTTTTGAACAATAATGGTGCAATTTGGTGCAAGACTCCAGCCCATAATCCACACTATACAGTGACAAGTTGCTAAGTTTTTCGACAATCATATGTGTATTCTCAGAACCCTAAAAGCGGCAGTTCCGCGATTAATAAACCCATCAAGGTGAAAATGGGCTCCGTCGCTTAGGATGATTTTGCTCAAAAAATCCACATCCATTTGTTGATGCTCAATATTTCATTCTACAAACAATTTTTGAATTTTATAAACTATTGCCGGGAATTTTTCAATTAATCCCTTCATAGTTGACGGAATAACACACTATTCTTACCATACTTCGAATGAAATTTTTGAACTGCGGCTGAAAGATTTATCATTCTGAAATTATTGTTCACTAATGAAGACACTTTGTTCTATATAGTATAACGAACAATTCCCATTTTTTGTTATATATGATATAATTATATCATGTAGGTCATTGGTGTTTCGAACAGGAAATAATATGCTTCATATGAATAACCCTCATTGTCAAATACATTATTATCATGTTGGTACCTTATTCATGCAAAATTAACTATATAATCATACCGCCATCATGAAGAAGTGCACCTCCATCTTGTAAATAACGAATTTATTGATTATAACAAACTTCTCAGGAATTTGTCGATAGAACTTATAACTAATAAGCCAAATTTCCCCGTTTCAGTTGTAAATAGGAAATAATTCTTATGTTGATAATTTCCAACCCACACCGAATACCGAATATATCCTCTGAGATTAATACATAAGTAGAGGTATGAAATAAGAGGAAAAATTTTATAATAATAACAACAATATTAATAATAATAGTAATAATAATAATAATAATATCAATAATAATGATAATAATAATAATAATAATAATAATAATAATAATAATAATAATAATAATAATAATAATAATAATAATAATAATAATAATAATAATAATAATAATAACAATAATAATAATAATAATAATATAATTTATTGAGAAACATTCCTTACATTGTAACCTACACCTGCTACATATCCTCCAAGAGAGGGGCTGAAATTGAAATAATGAGGACGAAGAAAGTATTAATGGCAACAAACTGAAGGTTAGTTGAGGATTCATTATAGGTTTTTTTATCCGAGCGAATCAGAAATTTCCAATTATTCTAGAAAATAGAGGTTTTTTCTTTTATCTCTAGTTACAGCAATTGCACTGATTTCGAATCTATGCAGTGGTTATTATGAATAAAATTTGTTGACAGACCAGTGGAAATTTTATTATCTAATATGGGGAATTTATATTATTTTATTCGGGTTTCAATATTCGTCCTGTTTGAGCTTTGAGGTTACAATCATAATCAGCATAATTCAATAACCATGCAATAATCTTTTTGCATAAAATGGTTAACGATAAAGTGAAATTTCAGGAATTATTGCAAAAGCTTAATTTTGTTGTCCAAACAGTTTCTTCCAGAAGCGCATTCACGTTCTACCTTCCAGCAGCTAGAACGAATGTTCTAAAATTTTCTCCATTGTACAAGATGTGCGAACAATGTAATATTTTGGGAGCTAAGGTGGATGTTTTCAACTGTTCTGTTACTGATATTAAGGGAAGTTTCCATGATATACATAATCTCTGATAAAACAATCATTTATATGTATTCACGAACAGAATTCATATTCACTCATATAATTATGTGTTTATAAGTGTTAATATGTGAATGTGTATGTATTTGTGTCTTTAAATTTAATTATTATATTTCATTTCATCAGTTGTGATTCATATCACAAAATCTTTCATTTAAAATGAAAGTACAAAATTGAATCTTTCATACTACCAATTTCGTTTTTTGTATATGTTGTGTTTCCTGTTTTGAAATTGGGACTTGTCCTGTGAAACAGTGTATGTTAAATAAATTTAAAAAATAATTGATCTGATGTACTGCATTTTTCTCGTTTATTGATTTTTTTCTCTTCCTTATCAACTGAATATGAACCCAAATTTCTTCTGTTCACGCTGACAGTTTTTATATTAATGCTCTCTCAATGTATTGGCGATTTTATCGGTGAGATTTGATATGTAATTGATTCTATGAATTTTGCAAATTAATCGTCTGTATTTGTACTTGGAAAAATTGATTTCATTAGCCGTGTAGACGCTTTTTCATTTTCAATCATCGATTCCGAGTAACCATTTTTCTTTGCTAATTGCTTGATAATTGAGACTTCTCTATTGTATTTTTCCCGGAAAAATGGGATTGAGCGTAAACAGTAGATGAAAGTATGGAATGCACTCAATTAAATTTTGTAATTCTGAAAGATTCTGATAGCTGACGAGAGTATCCGTATACGCAGTTTTTTGTACCTATATGTTGTATAACAAAATGCTGTTTGAAATTTTCATTTCTGAATCTGAAAAATATGAATTATATGCGGCATTTTTCTTTTCTGTCGTGAGCTGAAAAGAGCTATGACAGGAGTTTTAAAATGGTTCGAATTACTACAATGTCTATCCGGACCTCTACAAATACAAGAAACACATCCGCGTTGAAATATCTGCTCCAAAAGAAAATATTCTTCCAGCTAAACTAGCTCAAGAAAATTCTACTTCATTCGTTATTATCAATATCAATTTGTGACGCTACATAAAATGAATGTATAATTCATCGTTACGAAAAAACAATTGAATGATTAAATTAGAACGCAGGAATTCCGTTAGCACAAAATATAACGTTGAAGGTGAATTATATTTTCAAAAACCCCTTGGAAATATAAGGTAAGTTACCATTTCAACTTAAACGAACATAAGAGATATTCATCCATATTCATATTTCACAAAAAAAATTATTGGGAAAAGAAGAACTATCACAGAGTAGATTCATCGTCGATTGAATTTGAAAGAAGTAATTGAAAGGAAATTTCTAGTTTTCATGGAATTTTTCCATACCTACTGAACAAGGAATACTGAGCAAGTGAATAGAGCTATGATTTCATTCAAGCGTTATTATTGGGGTGTTTTAATTTATTGTCAAAGAAGAAGCATTCGTCTCCTGCAATCCATTTAAGCATTAATACAGAAAGTGTTCGTCTCTATTCACAAACAAATTGAATCTAGCAGGAACATCGATAGAGAAATGCAGAGTAAGTCTGAAGAAAGAATGGTATAAAATTCTGGGATTTTTGTGAACTATTGTTTGTTCAATGTAGTTCAGGAACTCTTTTGAATGAAAATAATTTTCTTTGAAAAGCAGAATAAATGGGGCAAAAATTTGTGGTTCATTCTACATATAGAAAACCATTTGATAGCTTTTTTCAACTTGGTCAAATCATCATAATTTGAAGAAAAAGAATGAAAAGAACTCTCATTTTCCAAATTTTCAGATGTACAAATACAAAATAGACTGTCACCCTGAACAAAAAAGTCAAACGCACATACAGGATGTTTTGAAAAGCCATTCAGTAATCAACTGAATGAAATGAAGATTTACTGAAGAATTCTTTTCCATGAACAAACATCCTGAAATATTTTTTTTTCGAAAATACAAGGTGTTAAAACTTCAGTATGAACAACGGTTTTCCTTCCATCAAGTACAATATCTCCTTATCATTTATTTCGGAATTCGCAGAGTTGTTTTCAGAACTAAGAAACTTTGATGAGATCTTACTGAATCGAAATTATTAAGTCCAGTTTGTTGGAGGAAACAACTGACTCTCTTATATTACTGTACCACTATACTATACTAAATTATCAGTAACAGAATTCAAAATTTTTCCAGCTCCTGATTTTTTCCTTATCTTGCTTGATTAACCAGATCAAAATTTCAAGTATTTAGAATACAGAAATATTATTTAATACGCCAAGAAGTTTTGCTAATAAATCGGCTATCAACTATCAACATTATTAGAGTTGAATAGTAGGCTGCAACAATAAATTCGAATATTTTATCTGTAGCTCCTGTATACAGAAATTTTCGGAAGACTTTATATGAAACAAATACGTTGCAGAGTTATAGTGAAACAGGAATCCAATAATATAATTTTAAAAATTCAGGTACTTCTGCTGAAACCACTGCTTACGTTCTGCATATGAGTATTAGTACAGTTTGGACCATTCTCAAGAACAATGTGTTTACTTGAAGAGTTAAAGTGGAAGCCATAATTGACGTTTGAAGACATCTAAGTGTAATACCTTGTACTCAGTTCTAGTCTATTTCTACATTGGACTAGACATGAATTTATCTGTTGGAGCTGGGTCTCTGAATGGTGTAAGATCAGCTTCAGAGATCCAGACACTACTTAAGCTTGGCTCTGAGGAAAAACTTTGTGAAAACCTCGTGTAGTCAATTTTGATTTATGGTTTGATCCTCAACTATCATTGTCGCCACTCATACACTAGGACTAGGTTGCAAAATATTAACAATTCTTTTTGTAGGTTCATAAATAACTCATTCATAAAGGAGCTTGCTTGGCTGAAGTTGAAAAATGTATTCCGGTATCATTTGGGGTAAGCCGTTCTTCGTCCAAAGCTTACATCATAAATAGATTGGTATATAAAAGCGCAATGCATAGCCGCGATTCAAGATATCCATACACTCTTAGGCTCGATGCACACATGCGTGAAATCAGCTGCGTGCACGCTGCGTGTTCGTTTACGCGGCATAATAGTGATGTGTAGTATACCAGCAGTGCACACTTGCGTGCCGCGGCAGCGTCCAGGGCGCGGTTGTCAGGCGTGCACACTTCGTGCTTGCATGCAGTCCCTCACCGCCCACTACTAAACCGCTGCTTACACTCCTGTCCTGTGACAGTGTGTTTTCGACTTCAGGAGAAACAAGTACTCATCTTTTTGCGTTTTATTATGGAATTCCCACTATACTATTCTGTGATATGTTCTCTTCCATCGAATGACAATGGAAATTCCCTACAGAACTTCCCCCTAGTGGTGATGCCATGAAGGAAATGAATAAACAAACAAGAGTAGTGAATGTCATGAAATATTATGTAAAATTAATTAACGGAATGTTGAAATGATTACATATCAAAATTGATACATAGTACATATGAAAATGGTGTTAACTGTTTTGCTGCGAACTAAAAAAAACTACACCGAAGAACTTATCACTATTAACTATTGTGGATGATTTTTAATGTCCCAGCGTTGGGTTGTTAAAACGGTTGCTGAGTAAAGGAGTCCAATTCTTGAGACACAAACACTTTAGGTTGATGATCTCTGGAAGGTGTTGGACTTTGATGACATCTTCTAACTGAGTTTGTCGACAAAAATGTTTTGGTCAGTGAATTGATTGAAGATATGCTTCTGTAGACTGTTGGGAACCATATATCTGATTTTCTCGTAGTCACAATAAGTTTGGGCAGATGTGTCAGGGAATGTACATGTTCTTGAGCCTTAGTGATGAAGAGACAGGGTTTTCAATGAGTTTCTGTAATTCTTCATCTACTGACTGATGTTCGAATGCTTATAATTTAGGAGTTGGACAATCAATGGCAGAAATTCTACTGAGTGCATCGGCTACCACGTGTGACTTGCCATTGATGCGGCAAATGTTGGTAGAGAAGGTGTCAAGGTAATGTCTAGCCTGATGAGGTGAAGCTTTATCTACATTCTGATTGGATGCGAAAGTTGATACTCAATGAATATAGTAAAGTGCTTACCTTGAGGTAGACATCTTATGTGTTTGATTGCACTCTAAATGGCTATAAGTTCCTGATCACAAGTGTATATTTTATTTGGGCTTGTAACAACTTTCATGAAAAAAAAATCAACGGTTTCCATTAGTTACCTTGGAATTGTTGAATGTCTTGTTGGTGAGGTGGACGAAAATTGTGTTGTTTGCTGAATCTTCTTTGCGTTAGATGGCTGAATCTTCTGTTTACCAAGACTGACTTATAAATCACGCTAAAAGAACAAGGCGACAAAGCACTCAACTGTGCACTGAAAATAAAAGTCGCGTGCACGCCGCGCCGCGAGCACGCATCTTATAATTGGCGGAACTGCACGCATGTGTGCATCGATCTTACTCTGATTCGTTTTTATCGGTCAAGCTTCCACAAATGTTTCTTGTTTCATGCTGTTCAAGCTGTCTACAACTCCAATCCACTGGAAGTTAAAGCAGATAGTTTGGCTAGGTTCAAGCGCATGTATAAGGCATTTCTCCTTAGCAATCAGAGTTGATTCTTGCATCTTGTCAATATCTATTCTCATCTCAATTTCTTGTTCGGTATTTACTCATATTGTTATCTTGTTTTTACTTATGTAGTAATTCTTTTTCAAAATGTTATGTTTTTCTAAATATCTCGTTCTGTGATTCATTGTCGCTTCATATGCCATTGACTCATTGAGTATTTCATGTATTATTTTCATATATAGAGGTTAAGTGTAGTAGCTTTCATCTAGAGTTCGCCTTTATTTTGTACCTATCTTTGGCACTAAAGAAAATTGTTCGTTATTATTATTATTATTTCTATACCTCGTATTGCATTCTGTCAATTTTTTCTGCACAAAATGGTTGACTTTTCTGAATTACTGATAAGTTTTTTCTACTGATGAATCGAGATTTTCAGATAAGGTGGAACGTAAACATGTATGGTTTGATGAATATCATTTTCAATTTAAATTTTTAATGAAAATTGAAATTGAAAAATTTTTTATCGAACTTTTGAAGAAAAAATATGAGTGACTGTTTGAATGGATCAGTGTCTCTCAGAATTCGAAATAAATTGAACTTTCTAAAATTTAATTTTTCGTTTCGGTGTACAAGCTATCGTTGCGGTGTTTATAAATCAATAATATTTTTGAGAAATAAATCTGATTAACAGACGGGCGAAGGTGGTGGAGCTTCCACGGATTCCCCTACTAGCAATAAAATTTTCATTACTATCACTAAAAACCATTACTGGGCGCTTCAAGCAATTTTCAAATTATATTCAGTTGAACAGTAGTCGAAATCGTTAAGTCGTTAAAGATATAGAATTTCCGGTTGGAAAAAATTTCAACTCACTCTTTTATTTTCTCTGCTGGAATAACTCAATAAAATCGGAACACAAATACCAAGAAAAGAAATTGGAAAAAATTATATTTATGATTCAAGGATGAATATAAAAACTAATTGAAAAAAAATTAGACAAAACAGTTGCAAGAATAATTTTCTTCAGAAGAAAAGTTTACTTCACCTCATCGTTATGAACAGAAAATATTCTGAGAAATAACCGATATAAGAGGATGTATACGTCCGAATATTTCGAGGAAACGTATGAAGGAAAATTAAAATTTCATTACTATCACTGAAAACCATCACTGGGCGCTTCAAGCATTTTTCAGATTATATTCAGTTGAACAGTAGTCGAGTCGAGTAGTTAAGTCGTTAAAGATATAGAATTTCTGGTTGGAAAAAAATTTCAATTCACTCTTTTATTTTTTCTGTTGGAATAACTCAATAAAACCGGAACACAAATACCAAGAAAAGAAATTGGAAGAAATTATATTTATGATTCAAGGATGAACATAAAAACTAATTGTTAAACAATTAGACAAAACAAGAATAATTTTTTACAAGAGAAAAGTTCACTTAATATTTTGAGGAAACGTATGAAGGAAAATTAAAATTGTTGACAATATTTGCGTATTATATAAAAGTATACTTGCTACAGTTCTTGCAAAACTGTGGACAAAATTATAATAATTGATTGAGGGAAAAGTAGAACGAACAACTATTCTGCTGCACTCAACGAATTTCGAAACTTCCAAAAATATAAAGCTTCTTGTTTTTTTCCTCTGAAGCATCAAGTTAGCTTGAATGTATTAAAAACAATTTACTCTGCAAATTTTGAATCGTTGTTGTCATATGTAATAATATTCTGGGGAAACATACTGATACCCTATTTGTTACTCAAAAAATGACGATGTTAAGGTCGATGTTAAGACTACCTTTTCGGGAATCCTAGAGGTTTATTTGAAAAGCATAATATTTTGATTGTGCCTGGCTTGGTTGTTTTTCGATCTTGTTTATTTATTTATAAACACAAAGAACTGTTTTGTGGCTTCAACAATTTGAATAGTACAAGACAAGTAATTCCTTATTAACTGCCAAAGCTACACTATCACTCACACATTCTGAAAAAAGCACAATGTACACAATTATATAAGGAGAGTATTATTATTATTCTATTATTACAAAACATTACTGGGCTATTGGAAGTGTGGGTCACTATGTAACAAGAGTTGGTAAGTTTATCCTGGATGCAGAACCTTATCATCTAAAGGAATATTAATATTACTGTTCCATCCAGCATAAATATGTGGTTTCGTCTGAGATATTTTAATTTCATCATTTGTATATGATATATCTATGATAGTCTTTGAAATAAATATTATTTTTATTATTTTATATGTATGTATATAAATAGTTTATTTTGAATGTTTTTAGCAATAACAGGCTTCTTTCAATATGAAAAACTTCATTTCTGTTGACGTTCCGTTGTATTTCACCACTTTGTCAAAACTAATTAACATAAGTTTTGACTAAGTTGTGATATACAACCAAACGCCAACAAAAATAAAGTTTTTCATAAGAGCATTCATAGTATGAATGATTCATCAATCTTGAAACTATATATATATATATATATATATATATATATATATATATTTCTTGAAATTGTTTTATTGCCTGTTTAAGATATTTCATTTTGAAAGTTTTTAGCAATAACAGGCTTTATTATTTATTAATTCACAAAATTTATTTATTTTAAAATATTTTTGGATTAATGTTCTCCTCATTCGAATATAGGATCTATATTCGATAGGATGATAAAAGATAGGATGATTCATAATAATGATAAAACAATTGTTTACTATTATCATTCAACAAGTTCGTATATTTTTCGAAGCGCACTTAATAATCACTCTCGAAAGTGATAGGTTCGTTCTCGTTGACAACATTTGTATAGACAGCTCCCTGAGAGTTTTATTCAAAATATTTCGATATTTGGATTGAGAGTCTCAGTATTTACTAGTATGAATGATTTGTGAATCTTTAAACTATATATATATATATATATATATATATATATATACATATTACAAGTGATACACGATACTTTATAATCCTTCTCTAAAACATAATACCTACTTTAAAAACAAACACATATACCTAAAGCAAAAAACCTGTATTATGAATAAAAATAAAATATCAGATCTCATAATGATTGATAATTTTATGAACAATCGAATAGAGCTGCTATTTATGTATAAAATGCATGAGAAATTCTATTTTTATCCAAACAAGTTAACCGATTTGCTTTCCTCTGTTATAATAGGAAACGCAAATATCATATTCAAATACCTGATAAATGTGCTAACGAAAGGATCAGTGTTCCAAATTCAGTTACTGATTTCCTTTTGCTGAATGATTTCAATTTCTACACATACACACATCATATATATATATATATATATATATATATATATATATATATATATATATATATATATATATATATATATATATATATATATATATATATATATATATATATATATATATATTTACTATATAGGCTACGGTCTTTATAATTGACCCAAAGATACATCTTAAAATTAGAATAGTTACTATTGTTTTACCTATATAATTGTATTACGAGAACCTTAAATAAAGATTAGTATATATATATATATATATATATATATATATATATATATATATATATATATATATATATATATATATAATATTCGTTTTAAGTTTCCTGACACTTTTATATTTAGGTTTATTTTTTACTAGGTTAATGTCATCAAATAACTTTCACAATTAATAACTATCTTCAATAATACAAAAACTGTTATTTACGCGTTTCGATTATACATCATTTTCAAAAATGATGTATTTTGGTATTGATGTATTATTTCATTTTGAAAATGATGTATTATCGGAACGCGTAAATAACAAGTTTTTGTATTATTGAAGATAGTTATTAATTGTGAAAGTTATTTGATGACATTAAACTAGTAAAAAAAAATAAACCTATATATATATATATATATATATATATATATATATATATATATATATATATACACAAGGAGTATTGCCGTGGATTCTAAAGAACTGAATAAAAAGGTGGGTACTCGGCAAAGGTAAGGCTGGATGATTAAAGACAACACTTGTCGATTTGCATCAATATTTCGGTCCTATATTGGGTGATATAAACTGGTTGCACATAATATATCTTTGAGGACAAACTACTAGCATTATATTCACAAGTGATATTTCGTTTAACCTCACTTGTGAATATTAGCTTGTAGTTTGTCCTCAAAGATATATTATGTACAACTAGTTGAAATCATTCTGAAGAAGGACCCAATATAGGACCGACATATTGATGTAAATCCACAAGTGTTGTCTTTGATCATCCAGCCTTACCTTTGCCGAGTACCCAAGTTTTTATTCAGTTATATATATATATATATATATATATATATATATATATATATATATATATATATATATATATATATATAATATATAAAGAGTTCACGAAATAAGTTATGTTAGATACGAGTATAATAAATAACTGTAGTATCACATGTTTCAGAACAATTCAAGAAGACAAGTAATATAGGGCAATTTAGGAACGCATTTATATTCTTGTCATAGATCTGATATCGACTTATATTCAGGTGAAATCCAAGACAGTTTCTTCGATGCTATCTTTTTTTTTTATTGCAGTGTGTTCTGATAAAATCATCCTCATTAGCCTCATTCACTATGTGTGTATAATGCAGCAAACTATGCAAGAGTACCTATATCCTCATACACATTCCACGTTTGAAGATAATTGGTTTGCATAGGATTGTGCAACGCATACTGAACATAAAGGAGCTTTGAGTTCCTGAAGTTATCTTTATTTCTATTTCGAAATTTAATACTGTACCGTGTAAGAAAAACGCATATAAGAAGTTCAATTCCTAGACTATGAAGTGAAACATTCTACCAATTCAATACGGATATTTTGGTATACAGATCTATCTACACACACAAGTTAACATGATATAGGCTCTCAGGTAAATGGTTGTGTAATTTAATTCCCTGATATATATGATATGACTGTTGGAATTTAGCAGTTTTGTGACTAGGGAGAGCCAGTAAGTCGTTATTTTTCGTTGGATAATTATGAATTATGAGTTTTTAATGAATTGATGTTCTCATTTATGGACAGAATACAGTTTAAAATACATATACATGGGAAAGTAAAAATTTTATGTCTAATAAAATATTATCTTAAAGATTTCCTTACAGGTGAATTCAACATAGTACGGATAATTCGTTTTTGACATAAGAAAATTCTAAAACTATAAGTGGAGTTACCCCAGAGAATAATATTATGAAAGATGTGACAATAAACATAGCTATAGTAAAGAGTTAACAAGTATTCGAGTAGCATGGAATCCCTTATGCGTGACAAGGCATATCTCGGTTTGTTAAGTAGGCAGCGCAGGTTATGGTCACCACAATTCCTAAGAACTTAACACAATCTTGAATCCGTGCAAAGATGATTTTTGAAATATTTATGGTTTTGCTCCGGCGTTCTGTATCCAGAATAAATCATGAGTTACTCACTACAAGATTTAATGTTCCATTATTTGAAACACGTAGGAAATATTTGGGAATAATGTTCCTATGCAAGCTGATAAGTTTTTCTGTTGATTGTTTTTTTTTCTCTCATAAATTTCCGTGTTCCGACAAAAACTTGTAGAAATATGGAAATTTTTTATCCACTTCTGGCTCCTACTAATATTTTGGCTTCTTCACCACTTCAAGAAATTTGTGGTGACTTTGAGCCTTTTCATGACGTCATCGACATATTTGCATGCGTGCCTGGTGGTATCAGAGGAGCTCACGCCTGACTGTTTTCTACTTATAAGTTTTTAAGATATTAGTTTTTCTTGTATCTTGTGGGTGAGCTTTAATGTCAGCTTGCCCACAGAATTTTCGTTCATGTGTAGTGTTTTTTCATTATTGATATCATTTCGAGTTTTATTTTTTATAAGTTGTAAACAATTTTCCCACTCAGTAATTGGCCCAAGCGGTTGAGTTGTGTATTTTATGAATAAATGAATGAATAAATAAATAAATAATTCCGATAGGAGAACTGAACATATTGCCTTTTGGAAGCATTACTTACAGAGAGGTTCCTACTGCACCAGTTATTGAAGCTTTCTATTATTTCTCTTCTTGTCTTCGTCAGACTCGTCAAACTCGTCATGTCTGAACACTATGGTCATAAGGTGTCAAAGAGGTGTCGTCAGCAAAGACAGTCAATAACTCAGCATCAATATGCTGAGGTAAGTCGTTCACAAAAAGCAAAAAAATTGATGATCTCAGAACGGAGCCCTGAGGAACACCAGAAGATATACTATATATATATAGTATATATAATTTCAAGAGTGAATATTAAGTAAGCTTGTTGTATTATAATATTATACAATTGTTTTATCCTTATTAAATATCATCATTCATACTAAATCAATCAATCATGAGTCGAAGACTCTCAGAAAGCCCCCAGGAACTATATCGGAATGAGAAGAACATTGCTTGACTTGAACATTGCAGAAACTCCAGCGTATAGTCTTAGTATTGACTATATATATATATATATATATATATATATATATATATATATATATATAAACCGAAAAAAATAAATCAAATTACATAGTTATGCCATATGTTCAACACTTATCAGAAAAATTAAACAATAACTTAAAAAAATTGAACTTCAAAATAGCTCATAAATATTAAAATAATTTACAACACATATACACAAAGTTCAAAACAAATATTCCCACAAACAAAACATCAAATTGCATATACCAAATCAACTGTTCAAATTGCCCTAAAATATACATCGGCCAAACATCACAATACATAAAAGAAAGAATAAACGGTCATAAATACTCCAAAAACAACTCAGCTTTAAAAAAACACGAAAAAAATCATACATTTGACTTTCAAAATTATAAAATATTGAACGAAGAAAATAACTATAAATCTAGAACTATATTGGAAATGATTCACATTAAAAAAAAATGCCATAAACGATAAAACAGATACAAATAGTTTATCTTAAATATACTATTATATCATAAAATAACATTTAAAATCCAAAAACTGCACGCCCATGAAACCAAAGATAAGAATTCATCGGAAGATGCGCATGTCCTAAACAAACGAACCTACAGATGTTACCCATAGACCATAATTCTCGCACTATTCAGTTTTACGAAAGATTTGTGAAATTGAAGTCAATTTCCAACCAATAATGAACCTATAATATTCTTGAAAAAGGCTTAGAGCCGAAACATATGTCGAATAAATAATTACTCCATCAATTTTAAACTGTGCTCATTCCCAAGAAACCTTCACTTATATATATATATATATATATATATATATATATATATATATATATATATATATATATATATATATATATATATATATATATATATATATATATATATATATATATATATATATATATATATATATATATATATATATATATATATATATATATATATATATATATATATATATATTTTTATTTTGAAAGTTTTTAGCATTAACAGGCTTTTTTTAATATGAAAAAGTTTATTTCTGTTGACGTTTCGTTGTTATATTACAACTTTGTCAAAACTAATTCAAAACTTAATCAAAAATAATTAGTTTTGACAAAGTTGTAATATAACAACGAAACGTCAACAGAAATAAACTTTTTCATATTAAAAAAGCCTGTTAATAAAAACTTTCAAAATAAATACCTCAAACAGGCAATAAATCAATTTCAAGATATATATATATATATATATATATATATATATATATATATATATATATATATATATATATATATATATATATATATATATATATATATATATTTATATATATATATATATATATATATATTTATATATATATATATATATATATACTAGCAGACCCGGCGAACTCCGTTTCGCCACCAGATGGCTTCGTTTTATGTAACATTTCGTTTGGTGATTAAAAGTTTTATATTTGAAAAGGAAAAATTTTATTTCGTTTCTCAACAGTAATGAATTCATTTCGATTACAAAAATGAAGTGTTATTTAGTTGAACGTCTCTAAGTAAATGAAAGTGAATCAAAAGTAAATACTGAATTATATCCGTGTCCGCAAATTATCCGTTTCATTGAAGTAACCACATTTTTTGTTTTTTGGTCTGACGTTAACACAAACAAAGCGGATGGTTTCCCAACTCGTGAACACGCAACGTATAACTGTCCATGTGAAAAACAATGATTTTCTAAATTTATCCCGCAAACACTAAGCGATTGGCCTTGCGACTTGTTCATTGTCATTGCGAACGCAAGGCGACCTGGAAATTGCAATCGTTTGAAGTCAAACGGAAGATCAGTCGGAATCATTGGTATTCGAGGAATACATACATTTTCACTTGCGTACTTTCCGTTAATAATGGTTGCCTCAATCAAATTCGGCATGTCTTTTAACCGAAAGTCGAGTACCGTTGCAAAGTCGCGGTGGATTCAAATTACGCAATATCATAATAACTGTACCATCTTTGAGTTGCAAGTTATGTGCTGGAAATCCTGGTAACTCCAGAGAGTTCAAAACTCCGTTGGATAATTTACTACATCATCGGGATTTGTTATGGAATCAACGGATTTGTATGTCACCAAATCGCCTGCAATTTTTGATTGAATGGTGAAATTCAGTGCGTGTATATCATTATTCTTTGCTGCAAGAATTGTTCGTTGACTTAACTAAGCATAATTCTGATAATTCTCACTAATGTTTGGAAAACATCTTCAATAAAAGCTAATTGAGAGTCTACAAATCGGCAAAAGTTGTTGGTAAGAGTAATTTATCCAGATGTCGCATCAACTGGGACTTTTCAATTTCCAACAGCTAATAATTGTTTGGAAAATTGTGCAGCACTTTGATCATTTTGAAGTTGAATTCTCATATTAGTGGTTAGCGATAATGTTTTTACGTTATTCCATAATAACGGTAACATATAAAGGTGATGCCATCAGGCAAGCATTCAATTCATCTGCAGGCGTTCCACGGGGAATTACTGGCAACGTCTGCCTGAAATCGCCTGCCAACAATATCATCAAGCCGCCAAAGAAATAAACAGCTATAAAAAATAAGGGTTGATCGTAGAAGGGTGAAAATTTAGTATTGTATGTATTTTTGTATGTTGTATCATAAAAAAATAAAAACTGAAAATTTTGTCTAAAAAATAAAAAACAAAATTCAGGGGTGGACTACCCCTAACATTTAGGGGGACGAAAAATAGATGTTGGCCGATTCTCAGACCTACTCAATACGCTCACAAAATTTTATGAGAATCGCTCAAGCCGTTTCGGAGGAGTATGGAAACGAAAACTGTGACACGAGAATTTTATATATAAGATATATATATATATATATATATATATATATATATATATATATATATATATATATATATATATATATATATATATATATATATATATTTTGAAAGTTTTTAGCATTAACAGGCTTTTTTAATATGAAAAATAAATATCAAAATAAATACCTCAAACAGGCAATAAATCAATTTCAAGATATATATATATATATATATATATATATATATATATATATATATATATATATATATATATATATATATATATATATATATATATATATACGAGTATATATAAGTTTTGAGCTCACTACAATGAATGGAATATTTATTCCGTCTACATAATCATAACAATTCTGTTTATTTTCACAAAACCAAGAGCGGGATATAAAATATAACAACACAATTAACTCGTTCTAAAATAGCGGTTTGATGCTTTCTTTTCGAAATTATCTCTACTTGGTGTCAAATTGTGCTTTTTATATGAAATCCAGATTCTCGAATATGATTTATGATATGCAGTTCTTCCTTCATCCACAGCGTTGTTGGGCAAATAAAATCATTCACAGTATACGTTTCCACTCGATAAGAATTCTTTTGAGTATCTGAATTCATTTTCTTGAAAACTACGGTTTATTTTAAGATATTGAACAATTGAACTATGAGAATGAAGCCATCTGCAACCTCATTTTCAACGAGAATATTTTAAAACCGATCAAGCAGAAGAATTCGCTGTACATACTACGCATTTTAAACGGATTGAAATAATTCATTACACTTAAAAATCACTAATTGAATACAAAAATCGATTTCATTGATTTATATCTGGTGGTACATAAGACGGTTTGGAATTTAGCGTTATGTATTTCTCTTTCCGAAATAGTTAAGGATAATGATGGTGGGTATATTGAGGAAATAACAAAAAAAATTATCAAAATCGAGAGTAGGGTTCGTTAATTAACTGTAGGATCGAATTAAAATATAACGGATATGTATATACAAACCAAATGTAAAAATTGGGGTATGAAAATAGTGGAAAAGGAAATGAATAACAAAGTGTGTATAAAGAGAAAGAAGAAATAAAACAATTACATCTTGAAACACAATAAGAAAACGTTATCTGATACGTTATTCAACAATCGGCATTTCGTGAAACCGAATAACTCGAAAATATTCAACTCATTGGGGAAGGAAGAAGAATAATCTAACTTGGGGTGGTTGATAACACTTTGATACAATCCAAAACAGCTGGTCAACGAGCAATACGATTTCTCGATTGATGTGATAATTAAAAAATGTAGGCTGTGCTTTCGATTTTTTTTAATTTCTGTATTTTTTTTGCATATTTCTGAATGCTCTTCTCTCAGTATTCTTCTCCAAGTGTGAATTTTTTTCATTATCCAATACATCATTCGAAATAATGGAAATTTTGACTCGAATTGATTTTGTGTACTGTAGTTCTGACATTTTCCTTTTTTGTCATCTTATGTTTGTCAGGCACATTTCCAATTCAAAACAACATTTTCCTTTTTCAGATTACGTTCCCATCAACCTCAGGTTCGAATCAATTTATAAACTCCTTGGTAATTATGTGATGCAACGAAAAGTTCGATTAATTACGTTGAAAATGAGATAGTCAATTTTAATTTTTCGTCAAATTTTCGTAATTGAATCATATTCTGCCAATTTAGTCAGTTCAAAGTGACTGTATATTTGAATCAAAATGTTGATATGGAAATTGTAGCAAAAATTTTCTCGTTTCTCAGCATTCGTGTTTCTGAGAATATTTGCCATTTATTAGGGTTAATTTTCGTCAATGAAAATCAATTTAGTAGAGAAAAATTTTCTGATACTGCCCATAGATAATAATAGACATATAATAAATGCAACATACCGTAGGAGTCTCAATAGGTACTTCAACCTAGCAATACAATGCAAGTGTTATTGTTTCGAATATGCACTATCAGCAAGCATATTCGTTGAAATTTGCAATTACTTTATATTTCATTCGTGTGGGATATTTGTGCCCAGAGAATACAGCCAATATTCAGGAAAATATAGGAAGCCTTGTCCCAGTAAATCTTCTGTAAATATTGTTATAATGTAAATCCTCTTCTGAATGTCTAAGATGTCATTAAAATTATGTGACTCGTGATCTTTGTCATATTAATCTCATTTTCTATTTCTTGAAATGGAGAAGAACTATGACTTTATGAGAAGAACCTAGACTTTATCGTAATGACATATTACACATTTATAGGAGGTTACATTATAACAGAATCTATAGCAGAATGACTAAGACTAGGTTGTCTATATCCTCATGGAAGATTGGCGGTATTTTCAGGGTACAAATATATATATATTAAAATAAATTAAACTCTTGGCTTAATGTTTCACGATTTATTTAACAATATGTATAGTCAACATGTTTCGAGCGTTAGTTCATTTTCAAGACTAAACTACTATACTTTGACTTTGACATAATGTTTATTCGAGTACCATAATACATTTCATTCCTCTACGTCTGAATGAAAAAGGAAAAAGTAGAGTTTAGTGACACTGAAGGTGTCCTAAGTCTTGATGAGACTTTACAGTCAAGGTTTAAGATATCTACATTTCATTTTGTCTTCTATTTTTAATCCTGGTCTTCTCGAAGCACCAATCTGGGCCTCTTGTGTTTCCAAGTGGCATCTTCTTCGTAGTTCCCTAGTGTTGCTACCAGGGGGTTCGGGTTGTCCGGAAGTGCAGCAAACGTTCTCGCTGCAGTCGCCCTGATCGTCTCCATAACACTCGGCATTCCGAGGTCTCGGTGAATCTGAGAGTTTCTCACATACCAAGGTGCGTCGATGGCCATCCGTAGAGACTTGTTCTGCACAACTTGAAGTTTGTTGATATGACTTTTGGCTGCATAGCCCCATACAGTTGAGGCGTAGGTCATCGTCGGTCGGATTATCCTCTTATACAGACGTATCTTCGTGGCAGCACTGAGCTTACTCCGCCTGTTGATGAGTGGGTAGATCTGGCTCTGCGCTGCTTTGGCTTTGGCTGTGCAGTGGTCTATGTGGGACTTCCATGTTAGCCTTCGGTCTATGATGACTCCCAGGTATTTCGCCTTGTCTGTCCAGGGAATAGGTGTACCTAAACTACTATAAGAAACGTACAACAAATTTATAACTACAAAATGGATGTGAGTAGGGAGGATAGTTGAAAATCTACTTGTTCATTTACAATTTCTTCTTTTCTCTTCCAAGAACTGCTAATTTCAATTTCTTCCAGAAGGTTTAAACGTTTAACTTTATTACCTGAGTGTAGGCATTTAGTTTTATCAAAATCTATGAAGTGATTAGAGCTAATACAATGTTCTGAGAATCCAGTTTTATTAACATTGTACAAAATCGACCTTTTATGTTCATCAACCCGAGTTTTTATTTTTCTACCTGTTTGGCCGATATAAAATGCTGGACATTCATTACAAAAAATCTTATAAATACCGCTTTTGTCTTCAACATTTGTCTTTTCTTTATTATTCACTAAAAGTGACTTAATATTCCTTTTGTTTGTACAAATGGTTTTTATTTCTCTCTTCTTTAATCTTTCGCAAATTTTTTCACTCAGATGAGGTATGAAATTAATAAAATGATATTTTTGTTCGTTTTTAATAATTTGAGATGGATAAATTGAATCTAAAAGAATTTTTCGTTGCTTTTTTCTTATGAGATTATCTATTATATTTTCGTCGTAACCGTTATTTTTCGCTAAAAGTTTCAAAGTTTTCACTTCTTTGTTGAAATTTTCTTCGGAAAGCGGGATAGTCGTGAGTCTATGTATAAAAGCGCACCAAACAGTCAGTTTTTCTGGATATAACGGTGTTTTGACATAGACTTGAGGATTATCTTCACTCCAAATGCGGCAGTTTTGTTTGTTGACGTATCCATTCGACCAGAAGTGCGCTTCTGGTAAAATGGACGTAGTACGCAATTCGAATTCCGCACAGAACCATTATTTTCGAAATAAAATTGCACTATTTGCAAGCGTTGTTCAGGCGTTAGTCTATTCATGATGAATTGCCAAACCAAACTGAGAATAAGTCACTTCTCAGCTGTTAAATCGGTCGCCATCTTCAACAGTAATGCCAACTTAATGCCAACTTATACCTCTAAAAGAAACATCTGTTATTACTGAGGTATTACATTAATAAATTGAATGAATGATGTTCAAATTAAATTTTTAGTTATTGTTTTCTTTTCAAAATTATCATTGGGGCTATAATATGAAAGATGCTAAAAGAGGCGACTTCGTTTTTTTTTCCTCTTCGCCATGGGGTAATATCAATTTACACAAAAATATTTTAGGGTAATAATTGAAAAAGTTCCCCGACCGCTGGTCTATAACGTATATATTTTTCGTAAAACAATGGAATTTATCTTCAATACAACTTGTAGCAGTGATATGGGAACTACTCATCGCGGCAATTAATAATAAAAGAAACAGCAAATAAAAACCAAGAATTTCTCATTATCAGCTGTGATTTATTATTCAACCTCGTCTCTCTGACTAAGTAGACATGGATTTGAATTCTGCGTCGGACGTCGCGTGTAATTCGTATAATGAAGTTCGATAAACCAAATCGGGATTTTTACGTGTACACGATCTTACGCTATTTTCCACTAAACTTTTCATCCAATATTCAAATCGCGTTTCTTCAGAAGTAACACTCGATTCGCCATTTCCAGGCGCATGGCTTCCGCGTCTAATGTGCTAGGAAAACGTATTGTTAAAACAGTTCGTGCGGGCATCGCATCCTACAAACATTATTCGGCCACAGAAATTGACGTCTTCGTACTCGGTGACACGTGAATTTCTGATGAAGGTAGGTACGAAATTTTAATTTATTTTCAGGTATGAAAGTAATTACCATTTGTCAAATTCGTTCTCAACATCTAATGTGTAAACATTTATATTCTTCTTTCGTAATTGGTAAGCAATTTCACTTCGTCAATGACAGCTACAATACATATGAATGATGAGAAAACTAATCTAGGTAGTTTAGTTAATTTGAACGTTCGAAATACACGAACTTTAAACGCGCGTTACGTATTTTAGGATGAAAATACGAGGAAGATCATACTCATTTTCAATTTGAGTGCTAATGAAATTAACGCAATATTTGCACATGTGTATGAATAGTTTATTGCAGCACAAAACTACGTTTCATTTTTGTTTTAAATCGAATTGAAAAGGACGTGTTATCCAAGTGACCCGCATGTTCTTATTTTAATCGCAAAATCATTTCCTTTAGGATATTCGATTAAGTCAGAAATGTCGATTTGGAATTGTTCGATTACTTTGTGCGACAAATGTCGATTTGCGACTCCGTGCGGCTTTTCGTGATATGGCCATCAATATCCAGACATTTTAATAAATAAAATTGAGTTGACATGGTTTCGCAAACATGTGAATCGAAGAATTCGAATTTTTACCGTAGATTGTTGCATGGAAAATGCGGATATTAAGATATGAGTTATTCATTTTAAATGTAATTTTCCAATCGCACCTCATACCTTTGTGATATCAAGTACTCTGACAATTAATTCAATAAGATTATTTCAAGATCATTCTCTCAGTATTTATAGTAGGATTCATAATTGTCTAGGCAGTAAGAACTTTTCGTGTAATGAATTTTGAATATATATAAATTTTTTAAAAACTTTTTCAGTTACTTTCAGATATCTAGAATATATACCAATATTCATTTTACAATACTACAATACTCTGCACATAGTTGTGAGTGCAGTTAAAAAAATGCATATTTCAATTTATTTATTGAAAAATTTTTTGAATTTTGCAAATATTTGAATTTCGTATATCTTACCATTTCAACAAAAAATAATTTTTTATGAAAAAATTTAATATAACTAGTGTTGTCCTGGTTCGGGTCTAAGGGCCGTCGTCGGTTGGAATTTCTTCCTAACGTTTCGCTAGCACGATTGGCGAGCTTCTTCAGAGGTCGTTCCATTTCTGATTCTGGATGTAGACACTACTACTACAATACTAGTTCAAAAAAAATAAAATTTTCACTAAAACTAGTTCAACGACTGGCCGCGAAAGCCTCAACGAATTTGTCAAATTGAATAGAGTTTTTTTTGGAACTAAAGAATAAATTTGGAATTCATTTCATTAGTATATTCTTTTCTCAAACTCTGATGTATCGATTGAAGGAGTTTCTTTCATTCTAGGCCTGTTATATACATCATTACTTGAAATTATTTCAAATATTAAACTATGCATTTTTATGTCAACGTGTTATCCCGAGATCAAAAATAAATATCTAATGACAGAAATAGATAGTTAATTTTGAAGAATATATCACATAAACAATCACAGTATGCGGATATAAAAGAATACCTGATTGTTTAAATTTGTTCAATTCAAAAGATGATATGGACGAGAGGACTCTGTTATCAATTTTCGACACTATTGAACACTTTTCTTTTATTTGAGCATTGAACGCTTCTTTATTATTTTTCAAAGGATGAGTTTAGATTTATTGAATACAGTAACTGATGAGAAAGTTTCATTGAACGAAGAAAAGATGATTAACAAACATACTTCAAGGGCTGAAATAGTTCATGTAATCTCAATCTGAATTATTTTATACAGATATAAATTTCGTTTTCCTCTTAAGGTATCATCTCGCACAAATTTTACATGTTGATTGAACCTTGTTGATCATTTAGTGCAGCATCTAATCCATTCTTCACAACGAATGCAGTTTAATAAATTATATTATGAAACCATACATACGAATTCTAGTATACCTTGTTTGTTGACTATTCTGTGTTGACTATACCATTTAGACATAAAGTGGAATTCAGTTTGATCAGTTCGAATGGATCTATTTTTTTGATTTCATATATACCTATATATTTTCTGAATGATCTTTTTGATTATCTCTAGTTTTTAGCAATTTTTTAGCAGTAATATGCTTTATTATATGAAAACTTTATTATCGTTGACTGATAAATTATTGAATTTCATAAATTACTATGGATTCAAGCGCCAATTGTTACTTTTTCAATCAACTCGGATGTTTTGCCTTTTTTATATTCAGAGGAATATTTCTGGCTCAGCAATCGCTCCATAATGTTTTAGTCTTCTTCACTATAAGGAAATCTCTGGGAAGTTCATAGTAAGCCAGGCGATTGAAATGGGCAATCAATTATTTTTGAACTGGGATGTGTTATATAATTTTGTGTTTTCACAATTTTAGAACAATATATCTCAAAATTCATTCTTCTAAACTACCATCAATTTCAAACACATGAACTGAGAGTTTTATTTGAAATATTTCTTTAAGAATCTCAGTATTTACTATTATGAATGATTTGTGAATCTTGAAACTAGCGATCCTTTTGCCCGCCGCCCGGGGCGTGATCTTGACCGATTAGGCATGGGACCATTCTTCGTCTTTTTATCGATAGAGGGAGCTCACGTGAATTTTCACTAGTTTTTGCTCTCCTCATTCGGATCTAGGACCTGTGGACATTTTGAAAGTCGTTGATTCTTGACTGATTGATTAAATACAGACTGATGATGCATGATAATTATGAAACAATTGTATCCTATTATTCAATGAGATCGATGATTTTTTCGTAGAGTTTTTAATATTCACTCTCGAGAGTGATATGCTCGTTCTCGTGGACAACATCTGTGTAGCATTTGTGACAGCTCCCTGAGAGTTTTAATTGAAATATTTCGATATATATATATATATATATATATATATATATATATATATATATATATATATATATATATATATATATATATATATATATATATATATATATATATATATATATATATATATATATATATATATATATATATATATATATATATATATATATATATATATATATATATATATATATATATATATATATATATATATATATGCATCAATAAATTCATAGTTTCATTATATTTTTTGCAATAACGGGCATTTTTACATTGTGAAAATATTAATTTCAGTTGAAATTTCATTGTGAATTACAGCCTTGACAAAACCATTCAATATTTGAGTTTTACGCATTGCTATGCATATCAGAAGTCAAGTTGTGATTTCTCAAAAATCAACTTTGATCCTCTGTTTCTTTACTATTCAATGAATGTACAATTTGATACCAAAAAATTAGAAGAATTATAAAAAACAGAATATGGAATTGTGTGATAGCCTCCAATGAACAAAAAATAGATCTGATGAAAATAATCTCATCTTTTACCATATATTTCAAAAATAACCTTAATATTGCGAAAATATTTAAAGCATATGACTTTGTTATAGCATAAACCGCACAATATGAAATATTGTGCGGTTAACGAATAAACACGTAGTACAACAAACAAATAAATATGAAGTTGAAGAGCAGAACAATAATTCAGAGACAAATTCATACAGTTTATAATATATCAGCCTTCGTTTTCAATGTTAGCGAAAAAATGTAATTATTTACGACATCACATTAGCAACCTCAAAAATAACATTATTTGTCCACTATTTCATGGATGCTCTTATACATATAAACCTTCCTCTTCAATCACTGTATCTACTAAAGAACACCACATCAAAATCCTTTGCGTAGTTTTAAAGATTTAAGCATACATGGGGATATAGGGACACAGAAAGCAACTTTGTTTTATACTATGTAGTAAAGTATTGCTATTCCTCGCTGGAGAGCTCCGATATAATAAACGCGTCCGTTCGCTGCTAAATTCAAAGTGCTATAGGGAAAACCGCGGCCTCAGACGCGCTATTTATAGGCACGCACGCTTTTGCCGCACCGGGCGGCCGGCCGGTACCGCCGCAAACGCTAGGCCCCGCAATTTTTAAATCTGTAATATCTTCGAAAATATTCACTTAAATCATATGTAAGGGCTTATATCATATGTAATCATGTGTAAAGGGCCATATGCATCAATTAATTCATAGTTTCATCAAATTTTCTGCAATAACAGGCATTTTTCCTTCGTAAAAATATCAATTTCAGTTGAAATTTCATTGTGAATTACAGCCTTGACAAAACCATTCAATATTTGAGTTTTACGCATTGCTATGCATATCAGAAGTCAAGTTGTGATTTCTCAAATATCAACTTTGATCCTCTGTTTCTTTACTATTCAATGAATGTACAATTTGATACCAAAAAATTAGAAGAATTATGAAAAACAGAATATGGAATTGTGTGATAGCCTCCAATGATCAAAAAATAGATCTGATGAAAATAATCTCATCTTTTACATATATTTCAAAAATAACCGTAATATTGCGAAAATATTTAAAGCATATGACTTTGTTATAGCATAAGCCGCACAATATGAAATATTGTGCGGTTAACAAATAAACACGTAGTACAACAAACAAATAAATATGAAGTTGAAGAGCAGAACAATAATTCAGAGACAAATTCATACAGTTTATAATATATGCAATAATTGTTCTAAATTCTATATAGGTCTAATATCAAAATTTTCAGAAATACCAATGAGAGCTAGTAAATATGCACAAATCCAAATCACGACCTTATATTCCTAATTCGAAAGTACTGAATAATACGATTCTCATTACAATAACATGAAAATTTTGGTAACTGAGAGAGACGAAAATATATAGAAACCTGAGAAATGGTTAACATTCGTCCCAATTTAGAAATACTATAATTAAAAAACAGATATAAAACATGTCAATTCGATATATAACCATCAAAAAAAAACTTCGAACAATACTAATAGAATAAACACACAATAATTATCAAGCAACATTGTACAAAACTCATTTCTTCCTGATCTGCTATCAATTTCGAATACATGAACACAAACCAAATATCAAACTCTGAATTTTCAGGATTAATATATTAACACTTAACTGCATAAGCACAATTCAATTTTGAAAATGATATCACACTCTTTGAATCTTCTGGCATACCATTAGATTTTCATACTGAAGGAGATCAATTTACTTCCAAAGCGAATGGTGAGTCAGAAGCATCTCTTTCAATATTGAAGAGGCAGAAGACTCGAGCTGATTTTTGAGAAAATGAGAATACGACGGTAGATATCTAAAGCCGGTCATCTCACGAATCCAATAGAGTTTCCTTACAGAGTTACAATTCACAATGAAACGTCAACTGAAATGACGATAGGAATGTAGAACGCGAGGGTAGTTTATTCGTCTTTTTTCCAATAGGGAGTTCACAGAATTTTCACAAAAAACCTATTTCGGAAAGCAGATCGATTCTTGATTGAGAATTTTTGTGGTGTTCGAAGAAATGTCCATGAAGCCTCACGTATACGAACCACAATAGAAAATTAATATAAACATTTCTAGATTAGGCATTAGATCATGAAGAATTTCCAAGAATTATCCAAACTTTTTAACCTCTAAATTTCGATTAGCTGCGACATCTTCCTATTGACTCCTTTCGATTAATCTGGAGAATTGACATCATGATATAAAAAAACTATTCAGTATAAAGTGTAATAATTTCTCCAATATTTCGTTCGTAAGGAGATGTCAAACGATCGAAGCGTTTCATCCTGTAGTGGCCTATCTCATCATCCGTTAACTTAACGGTGTTAATCTCTAACTTGGGACAATAAAATAACAATACTCCATCTCATTGTTCGTTCGAAGCATACGACAATCCAAAGCAATATATTTATCGCTGGTTTATACGTATTGCGAATATATTTATAACTACATAAACTAATCACTTCTTTATCAGTCCACTAATGGCTTATTGATAATGTAAAATATATACCCGGACGTTTAATTAGAATTTATGAGGTTTTTCGGGCTATTTCTTCATTGAGTATTAGTTTTTTGTGTGAAGTGTATTTACTCCTTCAAAAGTATTTTACACTTTGGATATATAGTTGGAATGTCACAACCACAAAATATAACAACTGAACACATTTCATCTACAGAAGACTTGATAGAAACACATTTATATGCTGATGACGATAATGTTTTCATATCAGGACGGAATATTGAAGAGGTTACAGACAAGTTGAAAACATCAATGACAAAGATTGGGAAATGGTGCGTTGAAAATGGATTGGTTCTCAATGTTGATAAAACCAATGTTCTAATGCTTTCGACTGATCGCTCAAATCTAGCATTTCCTGAAACTATTACTTTCGACGGCAGAAACGTTGAAATAGGTTCTTATGCGAAGTTGTTGGGTGTATTTGTTGAGAGGAATCTTGGTTGGGGAAAGCATTGTGAATCGGTATCAAAAAGACTCCATACCGTCACAGATGCGCTGAAAGCTATCAGAAATAGAGTAGATATAGACACCTTGAAGATTGTATATTTTGTGAATTTCCAATCAATTATGTCATATGGAGCCATTTTCTAGGGGGGCAGCCCTCAAGCTGAACGTGTGTTCATCACTCAGAAACTGGCTATAAGAATAATGTTTTGTATGAAATACAGAGAATCATGTAGAGGCATATCCAAAAGGCATAAGATTCTAAAAATGGCTGGTTTGAATATGTATAAAATTTTGTTAATAATTGATGAGGCCGATACTTGATGTAAATCGATAAACATAATAAAACAATTGTTAAACTGATTTACACATATATTAAAAATAATACGGCATGACGTACGTTTCGATGAGATTCACCTTTTTCAAATGCTACGTGCAGACTAATGACAATTTCTCGAATACATACAATATATAAACTTAAATACAGAGAAAACAGGTAGATAACAGGTAGAAGGATGAATTCATACTGAACTACTATATAGTAAACTAAGTAATTTTGAAAAGATTGAGAAGGGGGCTTGAGGTATGATCGATTTGGCTGTTCAAAAGGTTGCCAGAATATTTGTATTCATTAATTTGAAGTGATTCTAACAAATTAAAGCTTCATTCCCTTGTTTGCGGTATTCAAAATTTCAAAATCGGAATTGAATATATGATTTTCATTAATCAAATGATGCAAATCATTCTCTCAATTTGAAAAGTTCATCGATCTTGTTGAATGATAATAGGATACAATTGTTTCATCATTATTATTAATCATCAGTCCATATTTAATCAATCAATCAAGAATCGATGACTTTCAAAACGAACATAGGTCCTTTACCAAATTGAGGACAATTTTACCGAGTGAAATATTCACTTGGGCTCCTTCTATCGGAGAAAGGAGGTATAAACTCTCCCTGCCTGTTCAAGATTCCACTCATGAAATATCTACAAAGCCTTCTACTCTCACTCTTGTTGTCATGAGTAGGAATCTTGAACGGCTCGTTGAGAGTTTATACGTCCTTTCTCCGATAGAGGAGCCCAAGTGAATATTTCACCGGTAGAATTTTCAATTTGAAATAGGACCTATATTATATATAAATATATATTATATATGATTGATTAAATATGGACTGATATTATATATAATAATATGAAATAATTATATATCTTATATATTATATATATATATATATATATCGATCACGGATGTCGAAAAAAGATCGATGAATATTATATGTAAATAATCTTTTATTTTGAAAGTTTTTAGCAATAACAGCTTTTTTGATATGAAAAAGTTTATTTTTGTTGACGTTTCGTGTTATATTACAACTTTGTTTGAAAACTATAATATGTGATAATATATATGTTATATATATATATATATATATATATATATATATATATATATATATATATATATATATATATATATATATATATATATATATATATATATATATATATATATATATATATATATATATATATATATATATATATATGTGTATGTGTGTGTGTATATATATAAACAAATCAGGAAATCGAATAATAAAACTCATTTCTCGCTTCTAGAGTGGGCTTCCTCGCCGTGAAGTAAACTTCTTTGGCCATTATCTGCTACTACGGTAGATGTGAATCGTATCACGCAATTTACCGGGAATATCAAAAGTCTTGGATTCAAAATCGAGATGAATCTTTAATAAGTAGTTGTGTAGGCATTGAAATTATATACGACAAAATTAATAGGTTTTTTAAATATGATTGCTCTTTGAAATCAGTGGTTTCAGTTCAAGGTAAGCGTTGTATTTAATTTCGATATCATCAATTAATATATTCTGTGCTCTAAGAAAAGACCAGTGGGATGAATTGGCTGCAGGTAAGCTATAATTATTCATTACGCATCTTATAATAGCTACGATAAACACTTTTAATATCAGAATTATGAATTTCTCAAATGGCAAAGTCGAAATTCTTATATTCATTCCCTGAACGTTTCGAATTTGAAGGTATTCCAAGGAATGATAAATCAACTTGACTTAATTTTGTCGCCATTGTTACTTCAATATCTTAATTCAACACCCCTTCTTCTTTTCTCTCCCACAAGGTGTCTATAGAAGGTATAGATGTGAAATAAATATGAATATGTCGAAATAACGAGTATTCTGACTTTTTTCAATATTTAATTGCATTTTTTGGAGGCATAGGTGGATTTCCATTCCGAGCTTACGATGGTCGGAGTATCAAAAATTTATAAATACTCTACGACAACATAAAACATTCTATTCGGTTTTTGTATTTTGAGACGAATCTATCATAAGACTCTGAAGCGCGATTCAATTGGTTTATTTATGTTTTTCATTAACACTTCGTTAACTTATTTCGTTTATGACCTCACAATTGCGATAGCAAGCATGCCAAACCGATATAATATATAAGTTTTATTAAAATATTATACATTCTTCGTTTGGTATAAAATGTAATTTGAGATAATCGTTTGAGAATGCAGACTTGTTAGCGTAGAATTTATGCAATTGAAAGCCACTGAGGCTTTGAATTATACTAACATTTTATTATTCACATAACGTTTATGTTCATATTATTCAAATGAAAAAAATGTGATTATATCTCGACATATACAAATAGGGGAAAAAATATAAAAATTATCGGATGTTATCTTCCGTTCGCGCATGAGCTCTAAAGTTTGATTAAATTTTGAAAAAATTAAAGTTTTTTGGAAATTTTTAATAATTTTTTTTATTACGATATTTAATATGTAATAGGGAAAAATGTCATCTACGACACACTAATGAATTAATATAAAAATACTGGTATTGAGTTTTAACATCTTCCGTTCGCGCATGGGCTGTAAAAATAGCAAAAAAGTGTTGAAAACCTCAAAAATGTGGACTTAGGAAAAATAAATATATACAAGCTTCAACATATTATTGATGTATTATCCAATAATTACAAAGTACATATTTCACTTACGAATAGATTACATGTCTGGTAGTTTGAACTGTCTTTTGTTATCAAAGGCTGGCATCGTGGACCTTGACTTAAGTGTCGTTCTTATGTACCCGTCTCGAGCTGCAGATCCGCAAACCTTAGCAGAAGCCTCGCTCACCAACTTGACGCTTCTCTCCACTGCTTGAGTATGGACTGGCATCTTCTGTGATAGGATTTCCCACTTCGGTACTTCTTCTGTTTTGATGTAGGTTTTCAGTTCATCATCAGTGACATCTTTCAATAGAGGCGGCGAAGAAAATTCACAGTTTGTCCAATAATATAATTCCGTGTAGTCTGTTGCGGAAAAGTTTAGCTTAGGTGCCACGTACGTTCGAATTGTTTTCCTCTTTTGGTCTCTTTCTCTTGCCTTAATGATGCGGCGGAGGCCCAGTTCTCTTATATGTTTTCTGGGATCTTGAGTCATAGTAATCATAACATGTTCTGGATGCGCAAAGAACCCATTTCTCTCTATAACTGGGTCAATTACAGCTTTGAGTTCATCTTTAAGATATCTTGAGGTTTCAATACATTGGTGCACGAGCTTAGGGCCATCAGTAAAAAGTTTGGTCTTCTTAATACAAAACCACATCGGCATATATGACTTCAGAATGAATATTACTATTTCCTGGAACTCAGCAGTTGGATTTTCTTGACTAATGTAGAGTCTTAAAGCACGGTTAGCTGTTGTTAGCCACCTGGAGTGAGACAAAGGTCCTGGATCCCTGATTGATAAATCTTTTGGGCATTCACCTGATTTAATCGCTTCTGATATTTCCAGCAAATACTTCTGATCCTTACTAAGAGTTTTTTTGTCTATCTCAGGGATTTGGCAATCAATACTTTCAAACTGCACTACTGGAAGTGTTTCACATTTGATCAATTTCCCACCAATCGGTCCTTTCAAAGAATTTGGCCCGGTCGACTTACCATCTGAATACTGAAATAAATGGCGGAAGGGTAGTTCATTAAAATGAAGAAGACAAACTGCCCATTGCAGAGGCTTACCTAAGTGTGTTTCAATACGGCGTATTATACCGTTTTTCAATCCGGTGTTAACATTGGTGCCATCACAGCCAATAACGACTAATTCGTCCAAAGAAATGTCATTGCTTGTCAAATAGGATATAATAGAGGTCGCAATATCCTCTGAACTTCCTGAATTCGGGGTCACGTGACCCAGAAATATATTACCAGGTTCTTGTATAAGCACGTAATGTTCCTCCTTTACCACTCTTTTAAATCGTTTTGAATGTGCCTCTTGTACCACAATAGTGTCGTCTTTACGGCCATCAAAATATAGCCCAATTAGCTTATTTTCTGTTATAGAACTGGACAAATCAGCCCAAACATTGTGTTTTTCTCTTCTTATTTTACACTTGTCAACTACTTGTGAATTGTCGCTAAATTACGTCTGAATTTTTTTCTTTAACTATCAGAACATGTATAATCAGATATTAGGTATTACATTATTGATATCTGTAACTATACATGAAAAGAAAATAGGACAAAAATCCGATTTTCTTGTATTTTGGCTATATTTGGATGTCCATGCGCGAACGGAAGATGTTGAAGTGCAATACCGGTATTTTTATATTACTTTATTAGTGTGTCGTAGATGAAATTTTTCACTATATATACAGAGCATTCTACTAAGCATGAATTCATGACGTGAAATTTGAAGACATTAGGTTATGCATTTGATGATTATCATGTTTTTTGGAAGGTTTCGAGGGCACTCAGAATGGGCAATCAATTCAAAACTTTCTAGATGAGATATATACTTTCTTTGTGGAATGTGAAAAACAATTGTACGAGGGTGGGGTGAAAAGTTTTCGGTCTGATCAACAGATTGGCGCAACTAGGTCTCTACTTTTGGAGCGGCGTTCTACAGTAACATTCCTACTAAGGTTTATGTAAAGTTTCAGTTCAATCGCTAGGTTAGTTTGCGTTTGAGAGCACATTGCGCGAGACGCTTTGGTTGTTTTCGTTAAAATTGGAGAAATGTGCTGTCATCAAGCGACGAATTCAACACTAGGAGACTCCTCCCAATCATATTCAACTATTATATGAGTTTCTGAATTCAAATTGGGTTTGTGAGCACCTCTGATGAGCATCGCTCAGGACCGCCTGTTGAGTTCACAACTTCACAACAGAAATGATTGGGAAAATCCATGAGATAGTATTGGAGGACCACAGATTGAAAGTGCATGAGATAGCTGAGACCTGTAGCTATGTCAGCTGGACGTGTGCGAAATATTTTGCAGAGCCATTTGAGCGTGGAAAAGCTGTGTCCAAGATGGGTGCCACGTTTGCTAACGCTCGTCCAAAAACTGATTCGAAAAAACATTTCTACCGAAAATTTGGCGCTACATAGGCGTAATCCAAACGAATTTTTGCTTCGATTAATAGTTGTTGATGAGACTTGGGTTCAACACTACACTTCTCAAAATAAAAGAATAGTCAAAACAATGGCTGGAAAGGGGAACCAACTCCAAAAGAGGCAAAACCAATTTTATCGGCAAACAAGGTTATAGCTACTGTTTTTTGAATGCAAGAGGAAGTTTATACATTGATTATCTTGAAAAGGGCAAGACTATCACTGGCTATTATTTTATTATTATATTATTATATATATATATATATATATATATATATATATATATTATTATATTATTATATATATATATATATATATATATATATATATATATATATATATATATATGTTTATATAAAGGGTGTCTAAAAATGTTTTTCGTTTTTCAATTGACCACTACGCGTCAACCGCTAGTAGTAGGGTGAGGGGAGTAGTCACCGGACTGCAGCGCGTGTTTTATGAGAACGATTCATACATTGTTGTTTGTCGTCTCTACAGGACACATTTTAATATAACAAGCTTAAAACATGTACCAAAAGCCAATTTAACTGAGCATTGGGTTTACAAGTTTGAAGGGACTGGGAATACAATGCCGGATAAATCGTCTGGGCGCAAAAGACATCAAGAACGAGCATGAACGTCGACCTCGTTCGCCACAATGGACGAACCATTACAGTCGTTGAAATTGCGCAGCTTCTCTTGATTTGAACAAATCTAAGGTTCATCGCATTATTTCTAAAGACTTAAATTTTTACCCCTATAAAATTGTTTTTGTTTATGAAATGAAGCCTGATGATCCTGATAAACGAGTTGAATTCTGCGGGACAATGAAAAACCGTTTCAGGAGTTTTAATAAAATCTGGTTTATCAAAACCAAATATATATAAATTATATATATATATATATATATATATATATATATATATATATATATATATATATATATATATATATATATATATATATAAAAATATATATATATATATATATAAATATATATATATATATATATATATATATATATATATATATATATATATATATATATATATATATATATATATATATATATATATATATATATACATATATACATATCTTTATAATAATAATTATAAATAAAGTTTGGATAAAGCTACAATTTTTCCTAATAAGATCTGAAATTTGCTGACATTATCAGTTTTCAGTTATTATTGATCCATAATAATTTCGAATGCTTTGTTATTATATATATTTATATGATAACTGATAATAGTAAGGTAGTAATGGAACATCGAATTTTAAAGTTGATAGTTGAAAAATATTTTTAACTCAACATGACAATTTTGTGAACTCGAGTTCTGTTATTTCAATCCGTACCTATATGTTGATTTTGTTCTGACTCAAATACATAGAATACATCGTTTTATGCATATATGTATATTGATTGATTAATTGTTTAAGATATATAGATGAAATGTAATATAAACCATTACTAAATATTCGGAAATAAATTGAATTATTTTCATTCCGATCTCTACTAGAACAATTCAGAAAGACTGTTTGTTTAGGAAACTATATTCTCAGAGAATTTCAAGGTGAAAACTTTGCTGAATATTTTCACTAGGAAGGCTGTGTTATATTCCATATAATATTCACATCTGTTTCGTTTCACCTCCTTTAATATGAAAGAAATAAATCGTAACTAATACGAAAAAATAATTATCTGATAGTTACGAGAAAATAATTACTGACAGTTGAAGGCTTTCTCAGTGAGACCTATATACAACCTTATGTCCAGTGAAATGAAAATGTAACGAATCTTTTCCATACAAAAAACTTAATTCCAAAATTTTATAAAATAATCATTTACTAAACACCATTTTAAAGATATGCCAACAGCTTATAAATAACAGAATTAAATCAACTGTAGAAAACCAGCTCTCAGAGGCACAAAGTGGATTCAGAGCAGGAAGAAGTCCGCAAGATCACATTCTCACAATGAAACGAATAGGGAAAAAGATACATGTGAAAATAAAACAACATACTTAGCTTTTATAGATCTTGAAGAAGCATTTAACGACTCACAATAAAACAAATAGAAGAAAAGAGACATGTAGAAAATAAAACAACCTACTTAGCTGTTATAGATCTTGAAAAAGCATTTAACGTGCATATGGACGACATTATCAAAAAAACGAACAGAAGGTAAACAAAGATTTATTGGACATAAAAACTTGGAAAGGAAAGACATACCGAAGGAGTTTTTGCAGAAGATGTGGTGTTATTCGCAGGGAATGAAAACCGATTACAAGAAAACCTAAATATATAGAAACCTGTTAAGGAAGAAGAAGCCATGAAAATGAACACAAATAAAACAAAAATACTTGTAATATGAAATCAGAGGATCAACATACAAAGTAAAATAGGTTACGTTCAAATAGAGCAAGTGATAGAATTTGAGTTTGTGGGAGTAACATTTGTCGAAACAGAAAAAGAAGGTGCAGAAATAACTGAAGAGGAGAGAAAACAAGTAAGCTTTATTATGTCACGAACCGAAGTTTTTTATGAATCGACCTGTTCTCACTTATGGGTCTTGGACTCTTACAGATAAACAAAAAAGTAGAATAAAAGCAACCCAAGAAGAACTCTAGGAGAGACAAAACAAGACAAATTCAAAAATACAAAAATAAGAGGAATTATTATTCTATAACAACGACAAGTTAGCTGGTGGGGATATATTTAGAGAATGGACAACAATAGACAAGTTAAGAGAATATATGAGGTGAAAGTACAAACAGTGAGGAAAAAATGAAGGCCAAGACAATCATGGAATACAGTATTGGGCAACAAAATACAAGAGAGAGGCAAATCCTGGGAAGATGCACTGAATGGTGTTTAAATATCGGATACATATTTCGTCCATTACTTTGCGATAATGCATAGTATTTTAGAGAATTATGCATTCTGTTTTTCTATCAGTATATTCATTATTTTACGGCTGGAGTTTTGGAGTTGGTATTAATACAATTTCAACCATATTATAAGGAAAAGGAGAATATTTCAAAAGAAGTACAGAGCTAACCAGCCATACGGTGGTCATCGTTCTTCTTGCTCTATATCTGTCATACGCCACTCTTCTTCATAGAGCTTCACAGTGTGGTCAGTTTGTTATTCAACAAATTGATGTTGGTATTTTCATTGTGTTCATAGATTTCTATGGATTTGAAAGTTTCAAAAACCTTTCAGTTGTTCCTTTTTCCAAGCTTTATGCAGAACTTTAAAATTTTTCGTATCTGGTATACTATGCCCATAGCCCAGAAAGTCTGGCAAAGTTCGAACTTTCTTGTTTAGCCTGAAAGAGAATCGATGAAAGATTATAACGTTCGTTCAGGATGAACGAAGATAACTCTAACCTAGCTCAACACCTTCTAGACTCCAGGACATACTTTTCCAGATACATATTACTTGAAGAGAGGAGATGCAGCTTCATAATGCCAAAACCTGAGAAAATCTATGAACAAAAAAGAAATACCACCGTCAATTCGTTAAATAGGTCAAATAGATATAAGAATTTCATCACTCCTTGAAGCTCCATGAAAACGAAGAATGCACAAGACATACTCTAAAGAAAAAAAAGTAAAAACTCCACGGCTGTTCACCTCTGTACTCATTTTCAAATAGAATCAATTTCGTTTTCCATGTGCTTGAAAATGTAGGAATAGTACGAATCTGCATTCGCAAATTGATGAATTCGCTGATAAAAGATAAGTTGTATTCTTCTCCATAAAGAATTGTTGCTCTGCTGCTACAATTTCATGTAAGTATAGGACCCATATCATTATTTCATAATTGCATTTTATTTTCTCTTTGTGTTTCTGAAGTTTAGTTGAACGGTTCAGAGTTGTTGATGATGTCATATTGAAATTGCTTCACGTGAGCTCATTTCCTATTTCTCACATGGAAGAGGTTACATATCATGTATTTCCTTTATGTTCAGGTAATCGTAATCGCATCAAACTAATGGTAACACATATAGTCGTGTCATTTCCTGGATGAATTTTTCAAGGAATATCTGTAATACTATGGAAAAGCACCGAGTTACATCCATATGCCTCTTCGTTTCCGAATTTTCTCCTGCAATTTGGAAAAGATTCAAGACAAGTTACTACGGTCGTTTGATATTACTATAAAAAAATTTCTCTCTCAAAGACAACGCTGATTTACTTCTTCGGGCATATAAAGTTCATGTGGCGCCTCAAGACTTCACCACCGTCCCGTGATCATACTGTGTAGCTGTTTTTTCCTTCTTTATGTTGTTATCATTTTCTCTCTTCGTTGTCGGATTCTTTAATGCTGTCGGTGTCCTTATCCTAGTTCTTCCCGTGGTCCTTTGTGCTGTCGATCTCTCTTCGATGGTTCTCGTCTGAATTTCCTGATGCATTCTCTTCCTCGATCTCCTGCTGTGAAACAATTTTTTTTTCTGGGAGAAAAATCTGCAAACATGCCATCGGAAGACGGTTATGTGGGGATGGCTAGTGGTAGGTGCGGACCCACTAAAAAACTCCCTATATCTTCCTTCTTGCCGCAAGGATCCGAAACATAATTCTTAATTCCTCATCGTCAGTCCATCTCCGCTCCTCTTGTTAATCGAATATTTCAGTTTTATCTTCCTCATGTTTCTGCAGTGTCGCCAATTTCCTTTGTCTATAAAATTCATATATGTTATAAATAAATAAATGAATAGATTAATAAATAATTAAATGAATAAATAAATGAATAGATTAATAAATAATAAATAAATGCATATTTTCAATAAAATCCTTTTCGGTCTACTACGCTTCCATTTCCCTATCTTCCTTTTCTTTCAGTTTCATTACTCCTACTATATTACTGTGAATATTACTTCCACATATTTCCTAATATTCTCAATTTCTTACGAATGAAGACTTGCGGTGTATTGATTCGGTAAGTTTATTTTCTGGGTATTCACCACTCTATTGAATAGACAACAGTTTTCCTACAACGGAGGTTCATTAGACTTGTGCAGATTATGGTACGTTCTTCTTCCTTTACCTGGATAAGGAAAGTAGTTGGGTAATTCATTTTAGATTGAAGTTTCCTTAGAATGAGCGTGTTTTTGCACTACATGAAGGGGAGCTTCGCAAAAAGATCAATAAAAAAAATTTACAAAATAATCAATCAGTTGGAATCACGAACATCTTCATCAATTTCGCTTGTATACGTCTCGACGATCACAATATTTTCGATATAATCCCTCAACTTAATTAAACAGCAAATAGAATTTTATATTTAAGTGACAGAGAAAATATCGGGAACACGAGGAAAATTCAGATATATTTTGTTGGAACTGTTGGAAATCAAAGCGAAGTCGAATATTCTTGTAATCCGTAAGGCTACAAGATGCTAGCTTGAAACCAAAAGCATGATGAATATACAACTTCTGATTACATTTTCTTTCCTCTCGTTCCTGTTAAAATACTACCAGTTTTGGAAGTATCCTAATGCAACATGAAACTTTATATTTATCTCGTCTCGATATGATGACATAATTTGTTGAAAATTCAATTTGTGAGAATTTATCTTCTAGCTGAAGAGAGAGGAACAGCTCTTCATGAATGCGCATGCATATTTAAGCTCTCACACATGGACGTTTCAGCAAAATTGTCCAACTGTTTAATGAGCAGCTTACATATTATTTAAAGCCGACGATGGTATGCAAATTTGACATACATTTTGAATCGAGGAATTTGAAATTATTCTCTATGGAATATGGTAGAAAAAGCTATACGGTCAAAAATCCCAGAAAAGAAGGAACAGAGTATATAGATGGATGTCCATTTATCAACGCCTCTAGTATAGAAAACATGCATCAATTGAAACATTAGTTCGAGAATAATAGGTTTCTGAATAAGAAAAAATAAATCTAGGCAAGTTAATGTCAAAGTTCATATGGACTACATTTTACACGAGTGCCCATCTGTTTTGTTCTCGAATTCATATTCACAATTTCCAAAGAAGAATTTTGAAAGCAGTCTGACCATCACAAGATATGATTGTTATTATTTGTAAAAAAATTTTCAATTCATACTTTTCTGATCACGAATTTATTCGCAGTAACGAACGCGCTGGTATTTGTGAATCGGTATCGAACTCGATAACATAAATTGAAGACTTCTAATAGTATCATCATTATAAAAATTAACTGATATGAAATGTGGAGTGTTTCATAATTTATAACTTCATAGATTTTATGCAAATCAAACTTATATTTCATAAAACAGAAAAGATACACTACAGACCCATGTCCAAAAATGGATGGGTCATATGAACTACCAAGTGACGTATGTATATAGGACGATATAAGAGCATAAAATTATGAGATTCAGCACTATGCCATCTGTTGGTGTATTAATCAATTTATGGTACAAAAAGACTTGCACTGAATCTTTTTGGGAACAGGTGTTCCCGTGTATATGCGCGACCACGTACGAACGGTAGTAGTGAACGAACGCTTTTGAAAAACGCAACGTTAATCTCATCTTCGCAATTTGTTTTGTTTTCTTGTTTCTATGAACTTTATATTGGCCCGCGACGAATGTGAATTAGAATATTGGATTATCAACCTCCGTAGAAGTGAAGTGTTTGTGGCCATTTTCAAGGACGAGCTGTTTGAGGAAATAGCCCCCTACGAGAGTACTCTCCCACGACCGACTGCTCAATCCAACGAGTAAGTAGATTTAGTGCAGTCAAAATTGTCTCGAATAACAATCATATATTTTTTCACGCCCTATTGAATATATACAGTCCACTTTTCTCTCATCTGTAGAGCTTACCGCAACACTGTCACTTGTAAGCTGTCCAACTGAGAGTTGGTGAGAATACAGAAGTTCAAATAGGAGTGACTACATTTTGGTCATATATTTTTGCACGGCATTTTTACCATCGATAGATCCATGAAAATTAAAAGAAAGCGTGCAGTGCCGTAAAAAAATTGTGCGCCACAAAGTCGGTAAATTTTTTTGATTTTCTGACAGTTTCCAGGGTATATTTGGTCATTTCATTCTGTACAGCATCAGTTTTATACTGCTTCAAAACAGCTTTTTATTCATTATTTCGCAATGCTGTACAAAAATCACGTGACAAGGGGAAAAACTCAAGGGTTGCAACCCCCTCTCTTTCCATGGTCTGGGGGGTGATTTGAAAAAGTACGGCTACGGTTCTAAAAACTAATTTAGCACTCAAAAGTACCATTAAAAATAATGTCGTCAAAAAATTATTGTTCATTTTAATGTATATTAATAATTACAATATATCGTCTTGAATTTCACCTTACATTTCGTTGAGTTTTTTTTCCACTACAAACCTTCGGATCAACGAAAATGTACGGCATGTAAAAAAATATTATCTATGCATAAAATACTTCCAAAATAAATTAATTCTATGTTGTTTCGAATCACCCCCCGGACCACGGAAAGAGAAGGGGTTGCAACCCTTGAATTTTTCCCCTTGTCACATGCTTTTTGTACGGCGTTGCGGAATAATGGATTGAAAGCTGTATTGAAACAGTATGAAACTGATGCCGTACAGAATGAAATGACCAAATTAACCCTGGAAATTGTCAGAAAATCAAAAAATTTTACCGACTTTGTGGCGTACCATTTTTTCACGGCACTGCGCGCTTTCTTTTTATTTTTCATGGATCTATCGATGGTAAAAATGCCGTGCCTAAATATATGATCAAAATGAACTCACTCCTACCTGCAGGTCTGAATTCCCACCAGCACCAGTTGGACAGCTTACAAGTGTTATTATTTTATGCTCTTATATAGTCCTATATACGTCATATGGTGGTTCATATGATTCATCCATTTTTGGACATGGGCCTGTAGTCTAAGGAGTATTCATTAGGTTTGTGAATTTGTTGGTAGTCACTTGAGTATATAGATATCAAAAATTTAATCAATTCGAAGATTGAGCGTCAGTAGCTTCAAAGAAATGGGAAAATTCTTGAAATTTGTTCTTGCTATTTGTCACGTACATCAAATTTCAATGCAACCCCGAACCTTTTGAAACTTTTGTCATCTGCTTGGTGAGAATCCGCTCTAATAACCAAATGATTATCAAAATTTTATAATTCAAGAAATTTAAAGTTTATTTCGATAGGCTTGAGACATAAAACACGTTTACAATACAAATCGAAATTGATTTCGAATGTATTCTCACTTCTTTTATACTTAGAACTTATATTTTATGCTTGAATATACACTTAAATTCAAACACTTGAATTTATGATTTACACTTTATTGACAATATAGCATGACGTGTTTTGTCGTTACAAACGACTTCTTCAGATGCTTATTTCTGTAAGCATATTAAGAAGTCGTTTGTAACGGCAAAACGCGTCATGCTATGTAGTCAATAAAGTGTAAATCATAAATTCAAGTGTTTGAATTTGAGTTTATATTCAATTATAATGGTTTTGCATCAAGTGAACGCCAACACTATCAAATATTATATTTTATGCGGAGCCTCAAATGACTGCTCGTACTCTTTCTAAGTGAGGAAATTTTCCTGCCTTTGTAGGTTTAGTGGACACACTGCATTAACTGGGCTCAAGCAAATCATTGCAGTTCAAGAAAATTATTGGTGTAAGTGAACAGGAGTGAAACAAAGTCCCGGAAATCAATCGACCAAAAATGACATAAACATTGAAAGGCAGGTCTTTAACATGAAAATGTTTGCTGAAATCGTTTATGAAATACAACTGGAGTTAGAAAGCATGCGTGATGTGAAAAAATACACGACGAATCAAAACCCTGCTGTTGAGAAATGTAATAAAGAGTGGTAAAGTGCATTTAGCTCCTACAAGTAGTTTAAATTCCGACATCAACCCGGTTGCCCTAAAACCTCAAGGTATATAGAGCAAGGTTGGGAATATTTATAAAATAGAAAATTAAATATATACATAATATTATCAATGAACACTCTAGCTCATGACAATAGTACTGTATTGAATATTTTGAGTTTAATAAGAATAATATTTTGTAATGAAAACACATCAAATGAAACAATAACTTTGAGTTATTCCTTCTATTCAGTGAACCCCGAGCCCCATTCGAGTGAGCTTAAATAAGCTTTTCCGCTTATTATTCAGTGCTTTTACTGTGGACAGAAATATTATATATTTCCATCCTTTACTGATAGTTTATGCTTTCTCAACCATATTTCAGTCTTTTCAGAGCTATATTTTACTTATTTGTGATAGTCAAACATTATATCAGCTTTTATTGAGTGAACATTGTATCAGCTTTCCATGAAAAAAAAACCGTGCGTACTTATGTTTTATTTCGATTTTTAAACCAAACAGATTGGTATTAGGATTGTCGATTTTCTCGGAGTGTCAACTCATCGATTTCTAGTTTTCGGTTTTCTAATGTTGATCATGTGACCCTAAATTGTATTAAAAACTTCAAAACTAGGTATTTTCCATATAAAATTTTGTGAATTTTCTGAGGAAAGACCACCGGTTTGACCCATCAATATTTATCATAAGTCGGCGCCACTGTACACATATGTGTCTCTCAGGTTAATAACAGATAAGGCAAAAACAAACTCGAAAGGGATGAAGATAATTATTATGATATTAAGCTGCACGTGTTTTTAGTAACCTTGTGTTACTTGAAAGAGCGAAATTGCAATTGGAGTTTGAATTCGCCGCTTTTCCAATTTTACACACTATTTGAAGTGGATATTCGTTCACGTATGTTTTTTTGTCATCCCGTAGAGTTTATTAGAGTCACATACTAGGTCGATTTCTTGGAAGGTCCGATTCCACTCCCGGATCTTCGAAGCCTTGATTATTTCAAGGAAAATTCCGATTGTGAAGAATGTCATTTAATGAAAAATAATCATTTCGGAGTTTCGACAAATATACATTTTATTGCCCACCGTGAACTAGAAATGAATTTCCTTATTTTTATCTGCTGAGAATATTTATATTGTGTTCAATTATAGACGAACGAAAGAATCTATCCACAGATCCTTCAGACTAAGACCACATATCCACAGAAAACTATCCTACAGACCACAGTTCCTGTGGCCTGAGATGTAGCCGAAAGGATCTTCGAAGGATTCGAACCCCTAGTGCAAGTGGTGAACGATATTGTGTATCTGGAAAATCTATCATTCAGTTTCAAAGTTCGTAGAGAAGGAACATCCTCGAAAAAATTTGGAACTATATGTAAAAGAAATTTGAATTTATATAAATATTTATTACAAGAAAAGTTGCCGTATCGTCTATTATCAAAATTTTTTTCTTTGGGTACTCGGCAGTAGAGGCGAAATTAAGAACACACAATTTTCAATCTGTCATCTTTATTTCGGACACTAATGCGGTCCTTCATCAGGTTGCTAAAATTTATATATAAAAATACAATTCAACAGAACTGTATGTTCTTGGATAATTTACTACATCATCAGGATTTGTTATGGAATCAACGGATTTGTATGTCACCAAATCGCCAGCAATTTTTGATTGAATGGTGAAATTCATTGCGTGTACATCATTATTCTTTGCGGCAAGAATTGCTCGTTTACTCATTCAAGCATAATTATGATGATTTTCACTAATGTTTGGAAAAACATTTTCAATAAGAGCTAATTGAGAGTCTACTAATCGACAAAAGTCGTTAATAAGAGTAATTAATCCAGATGTCGCATCAACTGGGACTTTTCCATTTCCAACAGCTAACAATTGTTTGGAAAAATGTGCAGCACTTTGATCATTTTGAAGTTGAACTCTCATATAAGTCGTTAGCGATAATGTTTTTACGTTATTCCATAAAGGTGATGCCTTCAGGCAAGCATTTAATTAATCTGCAGGCGTTCCACGGGGAATTACTGGCAACGTCTGCCTGAAATCGCGTGCCAGCAATATCATCAAGCCGCCAAAGCAATAAAAAGCTATGAAAAATAAGAGTTGATCGTAGAAGGGTGAGAATTTGGAATTGTATTTATTTTTGTATGTTGTATCGTAAAAAAATAAAAACTGAAAATTTTGTCTGCAAAATAAAAAAAAATTTAGGCGTGGACCACCTCTGACATTTAGGGGGATGAAAAATAGATGTTGGCCGATTCTCAGACCTAGTCTATACGCTCACAAAATTTCATGAGAATCGGTCAAGCCGTTTCGGAGGAGTATGGGAACGAAAACTGTGACACGAGAATTTTATATATAAGATATATATATATATATATATATATATATATATATATATATATATATATATATATATATATATATATATATATATATATATATATATATATATATATATATATATATATATATATATATATATATATATATATATATATATATATATATATATATATATATATATATAAATATATGAGATTTGTACTGGTTCAAAGCACCCATAAAATAATATATAATGGAGCGATCTCTTACTGTTCAAGTACTCTCTGAAATTGAACTAATTTACGACCCCCATATAATGTACACAAATCAAAAGTAGGTCAATTCATATTCTATCCAAAGGAAAGAATTAAGAATGCTAATTAAAAGACAAGCCTTGTCTGAAGCACAGCATTCATTGAGCTTCATGAAATGGTGACCTCTTCAATTGACTGTAATAGTGGTCTGTTAAATGATAACAATGTACCGAGGCTGGGCAGACATTGACCTTGAGGTAAAGGTTTGTATTTTATAAAATAAATATTCTTGCATTTTTCATCAAGATACTTCGTTTATTGAATTTGTAGAGTCTGAATTTTTGGCTAGGCGGAATGTGGAATCAGTAATCGTAACGTTAATATCAGAATGAGCAGTGAGCGGAATTAAACACTTGATGACATGACGCAAAAGTGTTAGCCAAATTTTTTCTTCACACTGTCTTGAATTGAACTACATGAAATAAAATGAAAATCAATACAAAGAACACAAAGAGAAGAAAAAGAGAAGAGAAATTCTATGAAGCATTCTAAGTCACTTAACTCTTGAAACAAAAAGCTCGAGAGATTGGAAACAGCCGTTGACATGTGTTTTCAGCTGATTCGTCCCATCAAAACAGGGTAGTCAAGTTTTATATATGCACATGGAGTCGAACATACAAACGCAAATTCAAAGAAAGTGACCAGTTTGGTCTATTCAATGAGCTTTTATATCTTTAAAGACTTCTTCCTTTTATACATATATATATATATATATATATATATATATATATATATATATATATATATATATATATATATATATTAAAATAAATTAAACTCTTGGCTTAATGTTTCACGATTTATTCAACAATATGTATAGTCAACATGTTTAGTGTTAGCTCATTTTCAAGACTAAACTACTATATATATATATATATATATATATATATATATATATATATATATATATATATATATATATATATATATATATAATATATATATATATATATATATATATATATATATATATATATATATATATATATATATGCAGAACATGATGACAATCTCCTTAATTGTTCTTGGTACTATTATTGAATTATTGAAACATTCCACAATATAGTGGATGTATTTATAATAAGTTCATTATTCTCAACAAGTTTAATATCCAATTACAGAAAAAACAACAAAATGTTGAATATTTACTAAATAATTCAAAATGAAAGAGATATATAACAAAGAGCTCAATCTAATCTAAAAAAACTGATGCCTGAATAACAGCATTTAATGAAATATTACAACGAACTCAATCTAAATGAATAGATTTTAATCAAATCCCTTTGTTCACATTGATCCTAATAATAACTTTCATGGAATCAAAGTGAATGTCACACTATTGGCAACTCTATTGAATATGAGTAGACTCCATAAACCAAATAGGGGATTGTATTAGGAAATTGGTCTTCGAGGTCTCTAGGTGGAATAATTCTGTATTACGAGAATTTTGCCCTGGAACACGAAATTTCAAAGTGGATAAAACAGGAGGACAATCAATACTATTGTGCAGTAATTTGTACAGAAATTTGAGTGATAAAGTTTCTCTCCTGCCTTACAATGAGATCAAACTAAATCGACTCAACAATTCTATATGATTGACTCCTTTCTGTGGATAAACTTTGCCCTCCCTTCAAAATAAGAATTTCAAGAACCTTTTCCGAATAGCCTTAAGATGGCGTTGATGGCAAGTGTAAATAGAATTCCAGATCGTGCTGCCATACTCCAACTTTCTACGAGTCAGGGTATTAAATAGTCCTATGAATGTTGAGGAATTTTTAAAATATTTGCCATTTAGTATAACGAATTCATATATTTCCGAGGCAGATGACATAAGTTGGGTGATGTGTGGTACAAAGGAAAGCTACACCAAGATCTCGAACGTAGGTATATTTATTATTATCTCGAAGATATTTATTTGAAAGTTCAGTTTTCGTATCAAATTTATCTTCATGCTCAAACGTTGATTGGGGAATTTGATTCCAGGAATGATTTGGGAGAGCTTATTCTCGAAAATTGATAAAATTTTTTCCCCAGATTCATCATATCGATTATCATATGGATATTGCAATAAGACTGTGAATCATTGTATTTGAGCATTATTATCTGAAGCTTCCATTTGCACATCCTGTATCTCTGTTTGAGTTTTATGAAATTGGTTCGTGTATGACAAAAATTCTCTGTTGAATGCAATAACATCGAATGCATTCCTGAAATGATAAACACATCTCTGTCTCCAATATTCGTAATACCTATCGAAAATTTCACGACTTAAGAGCCTCGCGTCATTCGTAATTTAATTGGAAGTCTGCCGAATTGCAGTGATAAATCAATCAACCGCTTGTTTGTTGTGAAATTGTTCTTTTTATCCAGCTGCCAGAGAAAATTTTCACAGTATTCGTTATGCTTTGCCTCAGTAACTAAGCGGCCTCTTTTGCTCTAAATACATAAATAAATAATATGTTTGTTTCTATACTCAGGAAACAATTCTATGAAATTTAAAATAAATTGGGTTTGATTTATAAGCGCCGTTTGATGAAAATAATCTCTTGGATTATATACGAAATTTATTCTCCTGAAGTATGGAATAAATATTTCCGAATCAGAAAGTTTGTGACATACTTTATCCTATACATATCTCCTGGAATTATGAAATATTTTATGACGATTTATGTCTTTATTTTTAAGATTTAGTTAACTCATGAAGTTTCGAATGAACACATAAATAGTGACATAAAGGGGAGAAAAGAATGTATATATATATATATATATATATATATATATATATATATATATATATATATATATATATATTTAATAGTGTTGGCGTTTACTTGATGTAAATCCATTATAATTGAATATAACTCAAATTCAAACACTTGAACTTATGATTTACACTTTATTGACTACATAGCATGACGCGTTTCGTCGTTACAAACGACTTCTTCAGATGCTTACAGAATATTATTCTGTAACCATCTGAAGAAGTCGTTTGTAACGACGAAACGCGTCATGCTATGTAGTCAATAAAGTGTAAATCATAAGTTCAAGTGTTTGAATTTAAGTTATATTCATATATATATATATATATATATATATATATATATATATATATATATATATATATATATATATATATATATATATATATATATATATATATATATTTAATAATAATCATAAGTTTATTTAACAATACACTGTTATATAAATTTTGCAATTTGAATTGTACATGTACAAATATATAGCATGCGACAATATTTCCGTTTGCTGTCTGGGTATTGTAAACAAACGAGGTATACCCCACTAAGGCAAAGCCAGTGCGTGGGATTTCAAGTCCTTTGAATTGTCTTATGATTAGGTCTGTGCACTTTTCACCAAGGTATCAATGTTTACGTTAAGAGAAAATTAAAAATTGAATTCTCACTAACAAAATCCAGATTAACACAAAATTCACTAAATTCATATCAATCAAATTGTATCTACACTAACTTAACTTTGTTCATATTTATTAAATCGGTTTCGCGATTTTGATCCTTTCTAAAACGTTTTGTTCTTGATTTGAGAACATTGACTCTATTTTCATCTTTTATTTCCTCGGGTAAGAAGTTGTACAGTCGATTTGCCAGATAGTCCAGAGAGCGTTGGGATTTTGTCTTCATTGAAAATGCTGTTTTGATATTCTTTGCTATCTAATAGCGTGTCTGATAGGTATGGTCAATATACACTAATTTTCCTTTATGTTTATGTGTCTTCACTACGCTATATAAAAAGTATAATTTTCTAATATCTAGAACATCAGCGTTCCTGTAGAGTTGGTCAGACGAGTTTGTCATCGGTTTATATATATATATATATATATATATATATATATATATATATATATATATATATATATAATATATATATATTGCAGACATATTTCTGTGGTGTTCGAATGAAATGACCACGAAGCCTCAATTACTCGCAATAATGTTGTCATGAGTGGGAATCTAGAACGCTAGGGAGAGTTTATTGGCCTTTTCTTCATGAATTTTCTCAAATTGTTATTCCCCTCATTCGGATCTAGGACCTGTGGGCGTTTTGAAAGTCATCTTTTCTTGATTGATTGATTAAAGACAGACTGATGATTCATAATAATGATGAAACAATTTTATACTATTATCATTCAACAAGATCGATGATTTTTTCGATGTGCACTTAATATTCACTCTCGAATGTGATAGGTTCGTTCTCGTTGACATCATTTGTGAAGACATCTCCCTGAGAGTTTTATTTGAAATATTTCGATATTTAATCAATTTTCAATATTTCCATCAAGAGACTATATATATACATATATATATATATATATATATATATATATATATATATATATATATATATATATATATATATATATATATATATATATATATATATATATATATATATATATATATATATATATATATATATATATATATTCAAGAAAATGGACACTAGACCATTGATTTGAAAAATTTAAATTAATCAAGAGAATGTTATAGTAGAGCTAGATATGTGAACGTGTACGATGTGATGTCTCCATTATCCTTCAAGGGATAAATGTTGAGAAATATTGAAATCGATGCCATACCTGATGAAAGTGCGTGACATATATGTTTCGTTCTGCAAGGAACTCGTCAGTCGCACCACGTCCATCGAAGTGAGGCAACGACCTCAACCTCCAAGCATCTTCTTGTGACTCCAAGTAGAAGACCGTATCGTAATGAAGACTCCACAATTCCATCTATAGGAATCAGTAAAAAGACCTCTCAGATTACAGATGGACGTGGTGCAACTGACGAGTTCCTTGCAGAACGAAACATATATGTCTCGCACTTCCATCAGGTGTGGCTTCGATTTCAATATTTCTCCAACATTTATCCCTTGAATCTCAGATATCATTCAATTTCGATATCGCATTTATCAATATGGAACTAAGTAGTAGTTATTATCATTTTAATTATTATTAGATTGTTATACATAAGTGATAATAATGAGTTGAAAACCAATATATTATAGCAATTCTATTCAACTTATTACGGAATGAAAGATGTCGTCTGTGTATGGTTACAGGTGGAAATCATTTTTGGAATTGAAGTTTCAACCGTTTCCATTCATGTTGCTCACTAAATACATGTAAAAGTACATGTTTTTTCATTTTAACATCACTACTTTAACAATGTTTCGAACGAAATGATTCTTCCAGTTGTTATTCGCAATTTCAGGAGCTATAAATGTAATTGTATTATAATTAATGACGAGCAATTCGGGAAAATTGAAATATTTTTGTCACGTGTCAAAGTGAGTGGCATTCTTCAACAGTCAAAAGACGAAGTTGTTCAGTGGATAGACACAAATATCACTTAGTAACCACATACTATCACATAATAGAACGACACGTTGAGATTGTTGCCACATTGCGTTAAGTGCTTCTAATTTATCAGTCGAAACAATTCCCCTATTCATCTGACTTCGTAGGTTTCATTTGAAAACTCAATTTCCAAGACATCGGACTTCAAATGAATATTTCTAAGGAATTTATGACCATCTCCTTGAATTAGAGTCGAAATATAGTAGAGGCAAAAATAATATTTTCAATTTGTATAAAAAAAAACAGAATGAATACGTATTCATGTTATATTTTGAATGAGAAAATAATGGAGCTTTACATATGCATATCCAAAACAATTGTTTTCTGAGAACTTAATTAGTTTTGTTGGTGTTCAGTAGCTACTCTGATTGGTGTTCTCCTTTTCAGGACACTTAAAAACGAATTTGGGACTTCGTTCTCTTAAGCTCGTGAGTTTTCCTTCAGAAACTTTAAAAACTTATGAATCGATTTTCCGATAGCTCATCTCGATAATCATTGTTCTGATGTTTTTTTTTATTTTATTTGGAATTCGTTTCCACGTGACCTTTTCGGAAGAATAATTTCAGTTTTTGAACATTAATATTGAATTTTCTCATTGCACGAGTAATGTTTTGTGAGTTTTACAGATATACCAGATATAACTTCATTTCATTACAACTTCGAATTAATTTTCCTAGTTTTCCGTCTGAAAAAAAATCAACAAAATCGGTGTTGACGAAATCTTATTTGGGAAACCATCAAACAATAACTTTCGATGACATCAAACGAAATTTTGAGAAATCTTCCTGAATATTGTGACATGTACAATGTTATGAAAACGCTATAAACCAGATGAAAATATGAATGATCGAAACAATTCATCGATAAAAATCATCTCACACAGGACTTGTAAATTTGATAAATTGATTTTCTTTGTTAAAATTTTGGATTGAGTTTCTATCGTATCGATCTATCGAACTGCATTCTTCTTTCATTATATGGACAGTAAAACCGGACTTTAAATAACAGACCAGGCGAAATTTGAACGCCTATACCTTTTTTCAATAATATTCTCGAAAATCCTGAAAGGAGTGTTCAACTATTTGTGCTACACTATTTATGTTTTTCCTATTTATCCCTTGTGGAGGCGCCATTCATGATTCGAAGAAGGGTAACACTTTCAGTAACAACAAATCAGTCAGAAGGCCAATAATTTCATATATTGATATGTTCGATATATCGAAAATGGTTAAGCCATCAATTAAGTACGTAATTTCGGAACGATACTTCTTCCGTATATTTTTTCTAATCGACTTTGGCAAAAAGGAACCTGCCAGATGAAATGGTTGATTCTGCAACGGTAAACAGCAAATACATGGATGTAGATGAAATTTCGAATGACGAATTGTTTGTAGTACCACCAAATGGCTCTCAAAATACTTTGTCATCACTGGCATTGATGTGCTATTTCAAATGAAACCTGTCAACGTTTTTTGCATCAAACATGTGGTAATAAAAGATAATTTTTCTCCAATGTACTTACCATGAAAGTTGGAATGAAATTTTCTGGAAAAACTTCTGTTGTGCCAAATGAAGTGATTTGAAAGCACTCATTATAGTGATATATAAGAGTCAAAATATGTTAAGAATGTGACCTATTTCAGGAAACCAATGAAAGTAGTGGCCTTGGTGGTGGTTCACAGCACCTGTTTTTTTACATCCCCTTTTACTAGATTTGTAGCATGCATTCAGTCAATGTTATGTCAAATGCCATAACGTAACATTGAAAATTTTATGTTGTCGTGAGTGCCAAGGTTAAATTTAAAATTCATCAGAAAATTCGATAGGGTGGTTGAATATTCCCGCACTTATTAATTTTCTGCTCAATTTTCTTCGTTTTGCTTGTAATAGGAAGCTTGCCCTTACAATAGCAAACAGAACGAAAAAAAGAATAATCGAAATATTTCCCTCCGTTCACGCTTGATGCCGCGAACAAGAAAAATAGGGATTCATTTCTATATATAAAGACGAAGCGGATTTCAGTTTCCCAAAGAAAATTATTTTCAAAAGCGTTTCAACAAAACTACGATTTGTGAGATTTTCCAGATAATCAATCCGATGATATCCTAATTATGATAATCTAGGTCTTTGGTACGTTTGGTGTCAATTAAGTTATATATAGATACATTTCCACCAGTTTCGAATTCTTGTGTCCGATCGGGAAAAGCATCATCTATCTAAAAAAACGTAGAATGAATTTCAGAATTTCTGCACAAGTGTTTTGAATGTACTACCACGGCCACCTTCAATACAGGCCATGAAATGAATATCTGACATTTGTCAGAGGTTGGTTAATATTCCCGCCATCAGTTGTGGTGGTATACTAATGCAAACAGGACACTTCCCAAGACTTTCGCAGTTTGAAGTTGAATAATTTGAGCTTTTGGTATAAATTCTATATTTTTCAATACTGTACAGTGTATTACAAGTGTTGATGTAGATAATTTGTCGAAATCTCAACATCAAACACTGAAAACGAAGTGTTCAGTTTGTTTACAAATTTCAGTGAAACGAAATCAATTTTGTGTTGTTCAAGACTTTCGTTGTTTGAAGTTGAATATTTCACGATTTCAGTGCTATTCATCAATTTTTTATAGTGTTATTTACGTGCTAGTGTTAATTGTTTGTGGATAACATAACATCAAATTATAAAAACGAAGTGTTTTATATATATATATATATATATATATATATATATATATATATATATATATATATATATATATATATATTCTGCAAGGAACTTGTCAGTCGCACCACGTCCATCGAAGTGAGGCAACGATTTCAACCTCCAAGCATCTTCTTGTGACTCCAAGTGGAAGACCGAAGAGTAATGAAAACTCCACAATTCCATCTATAGGAATCAGTAGAAAACACCTCTCAGATTACAGACACACCAAGCATCGAAATTTCACATATCTTCTATACCCGTAGGTATCTACTGAATTGCTATGTCTATTTGACAAATATCATTATACGATGTTTTCAAATGTCAATAGGTTGCGTTAGTAGTACGCTCGCGTTTATTCCCGTATTTCAGGGGCCTGTTCGTCGATATTTTCAAGGAAATGAAATTTTTTGTGCTTATAGCACTAAATGAAGTATTTAAGATTAAATATATATATATATATATATATATATATATATATTCAATTGGTGCGACTGACGAGTTCCTTGCAGAACGAAACATATATGTCTCGCACTTCCATCAGGTGTGGCATCGATTACAATATTTCTCCAATATTTATCCCTTGAAGGATAATGGAGACATCACATCGTACACGTTCACATATCTAGCTCTACTATAAAATTCTCTTGGTTAATTTAAATTTTTAAATGAAAAAAAAAGACGATATATATATATATATATATATATATATATATATATATATATATATATATATATATATATATATATATATATATCTAGATCTAGCAGCGTATAGGTCAATTTAATTTCATATAGAGCGTTATTATGGAGTTTGGTAAAGCTCCAATCAATCCTACTGAATATAGAAAAATGGATAGATTGAAAGATATTCGACGTGATTTTATAAATTGAAATATTTTTCAATTTATTTCAAAAATAAAGTATTCATTTCTATTAATAGTTGTTTGTATTGAAGAGACACTTAATGTTAAGTGTACTCACCACAACAAATTAGTGAAAACAACATCTGCATCAGAAAAACTGTTTCTAAGATGAGTGTGCATAAACGCACATACAAACAAACAAAAATTTCAAGAATTGTAGTTTTATAAGATCGCATTAAATTTTTCTTGTAAATCTTTCTTATTCAGGCTTATATAACTTGCTTATTCGGAATAGTTATTGTAGTCTATGCTAGTATGTATTATTTCGGAGCTCATAAAATAGCTTCGTTCATTTTGCTATTTATGGATCATCAATGTCTCTAAGTGGTAGATGTCTCGCATCATGATCCTCATTCTCGTCAGAAGTCCCAGGAGACGGACATCCGAGGCTAATATTTGAGTTATGAAGTCGAGTTCGCTTCAAAGCTTACCAAATGACTTCGGATTACTCGATGCGCTGTCAAATGAATTTGTCACTTCCAATTCTATTTGTATTCTCGACTGGAATCGAACAACTTTGAAGTTTGATAAACTTCATGGCAATTTGATTCCTACCCAACATTAATGACATGACGAAAAAATTGGAATGTTGAAGTTATTTGAAGAATAATTTCCTTTTTGATTGAAATTATGAATTATTGATCACTAGTTGATTAGTCAGATACATACTGAAACTTCAATAACACATACATGCGATGAAATTGTAATCGGTCCATTCCTGTGCATTATTGATTTTGAAGAAAATATAATTTGGGGAACTCCATCGAAAAATCAGGTACCAAAACAAAAATTTTCAGTTTTTGTGTCTATATTTTTTTCACGAAAGAACGCATGAAATATATTTCAGTTGTTGCCGATGTATTGCTGAATATCTGACTATACAGTGGTTCCCAAACTGTGCTCCCTGTCGCCTCGGGGCGCCGTAGAAAGTAGAGACGGAAGATGCGAGTACATACTCTGTTAGTATCAGAAATCGTGAGTTAATATTTTATAGGTATTCATATTTGTGTGAGAATAAATGACTCAAACACTATCAATAAATCAACAATATTTTTGCGGTAGTATCAGTAGGTATCTACTCGCGTAGCGTGATCGTCGAAAATCTACGCACCTGAAAACCATTCATAACCTACCCCTTTCACGGAGTACAGACGCTCATTCGTTAAAAAGCATTGTTTGTTATGTCGTCTTATAATATCATTCATAGCAAATATCTTTTTAATAATAATGATGATATTTTTAGTCGTTTATCGAATTGTACACAAATAATGATCAATAAGAGAAAATTTGAGTAAAGAAAACAAAAAAATAAAAGAATAAGCAAATATATACGATTACAACGAAAATTAAATCTGAATAATGAGAGGTAATAATGAAAACTTGTCTAAAAATCACTGACTGAACAATTCTTTATCGACTAGTTTCGCCTTTTACAGCATTATCAAGAATGAATACATATTACAAAGACAACCTATAAATATTCTGCAGATCTGTTCGCACCACCTTGAATTTCGTCATAGAGGTGGGGGTTTCCAAATTATCAGAGATTTAACAGCGGTGAGTGGTTTAGGTCTAACTGGTCATTAAGAAGATCGTATATATTGGATTTTTGAAGTTTATTTATTTCCATGGCTTCCAGGTAGTTCATTTTAATTCCTTTTTCACAGTAATGAAGTATCTTAGGTTTAAAACAACTTGAGATCTTATGTCCTGTCGACTCTAGATGTTCCCGAAAAGCAGTTTGTCCGTTTTTTACGTGTTCTGTTAGCCTATACTCATTACTTACACCGCTCTTGTCATTAGTACCATTTTCAATTGTCATTAGTACATTTTCAATCCAATACAATATTTTTAACTCGTTATATCTCCTACAAGTAATCGCCAGTGTAGTTTCACGTTTTCACCAAGTAGAAGAGGATTCTTACAATATATGCGAGGAGACATCTGATGCAACGCTCTTTGAACAATTTATTTGTACCCAGCAGGAAGAAAAAGGAGAAGAAAAAGGACAAGACAAGTATTATGTTCCATCAAAAGAGTATCAATCAGACGAATAATTTTCTCAAATACTCATTACTTACACCGCTCTTGTCATTAGTACCATTTTCAATCCAATACAATAGCTTTTAACTCAACAGAACCACAATAGATCGTGGAACAGGCCTACCGGGGAAACCACGTAAAGAAAAAACCACGTACACTACCACGGCCACCTTTAATATTGTAGTATTGTAGGTGGCTGTGACAGTACCTCACGGGTGTCGCAGAAATGTGTGCATATTATGAGTAACACAACTTTTCCAACATTTTGCATCGTTATATCTCCGAAATGGTGATTCTTAGGAAAAGTGATTCTTCTACAAGTGTAGAAGCAATTTTTATAGATGATGTGTAATTTTTGTTTCACCTATTTTTACAATAAAACTTACCGTTTAGCTGGAAAACTCAAAAAACCGATTTTTGCAATATTTGACCTTGAAAAAATTTTTCTCCACACGTTGGATTGATGTGGATATTTGACGAATTGTGTGCAATAGAGTCCCCAATATTCACGCCAATTTTTAGCTGGGTGCGAATTGACGTAGCCTTGAATGTCTATTTTGACCGGACAAGTTCATATTGTCACTACTTATTCTATTGCACTATGATCTGAAGAATTAATTAGGAATACGAAACGGACGTAAAAAAAAATCCCATAAAAAATCAAAATTAAAACAGTCACCAAAACATCCAAATGTGCATTCTTGAAATTCATACTTGTTTTTGATCCGAATAAATTGCGTCAAAATTGCGCTCCGTGCACAAGAAACAGGATGTTCCTTTCTGTAATACATTATGTACCAGTTCCGAGTGAAGCTCGAAAATATCATCAACACTAAGGAAAATCTAATAATAAGATGCATAGGGTAATTAGTGCTGGATGCCTTTCATTTATCATCACTTTATATGAAATATGGCATTAAATTGTGTAGTTTACAGAACTTCCAAATAGTTTAGCTTCACTGCTACTGAATAAGATACTTCGAGGAAGGCGTATTGGGAAAGTTGTAATCTGAAAGGATTGATTACTGGATTGAATAGAACAAAAACACAGAATTTGTCGGATGAATCACCATATCTGGCACTTCATCAAATCATAATATTATGATTTTTCATATTTCTGAAAAAAAAATTTCAGAAAATTTTTGTTTTATTTTTCCAAGGAGCTCGTTAAAACACGATTATTCAAATGCACTAATCGATAATTGCACTATACCAATTATTACTTCGTTTCAAAGCAATGTAAACTGCGAATTATAAACATGGGTATATCGAAACATCATTTAGAGGCTAAAGGGAGTACTGAACACGATTGCTGAAATTTTTAAATTTAACACACTAATATTAAAATTAATGAATCAACTCACATTAGCTCTGCTTGACAAAACTGACAATTATAGAATTAAGTATGTTTTCAGTATTGTTGTCAGTACTGCTCGAATTTTGTCCAACACATTTTCATGAAATTTCAATTTCAAGCTATTTCGTTAGTCGATATGTCACTTCGAACACTTTGAAAAACAGTCGTTCGGAGAGAATGTCCGTTCAATACCATCTGTTTCTTGAGATTCTCGATTTTTGTGCAGATTTCGTTGAATTTTAGTTTTTCAAATAACTTTAAAAAAACCAATTTTAGGAATGAGAGGAACGAAATTTTTTGTCCCATCTGATAAGACATATGTCTCCCTCATTGGTTCTATTATGCAAGTTTTTTTCTTTGAACACACGAATGGAGTAATTCATTACTTGCTTTCCTCTCTCGAAATGCAAATTCAAGAGATATAAGTTGAAATATTTCTTCTGCAGACAATCTATCGTTCTTGAATCGTCAAACTATGACTGGGATTTGTTTGTGAGTGAAAGCCAACGACATTTTTTTATCGTTTACCTAATTATTTGTAACGTTTTGCGAAGAGCACCTCTTGCAGATATACACCGATAATCATCTAATGGTCAAGTTTTCATGATATTTTTCCTGAACAAGCTTTGCAGTAACATTCCACATTGTCCTCACCTCTTTTCGTGTTTAATATGACTGTCTTTCTTGCATTTATTGCTTCCCTTGTTCTTGAGAATGAAGCCGATGTCTCCCACGAGAATACCATGTCCTAATAAATACATGGTTTTCGACGGGACGGAAAAAACTGCTGAAATCGTCTCCATATCATGAATAATAATTGGAATAATGAAAATGCATAGGTGATTTTTATAGTAGGTACCCGTTATTTTATATGCTATCGAAGAAGTTTAATGATGAAAATCTATTCAATACTCATCAATAACGTTTCCATTGTGAAAATGTTTTCTTTTTCCTTGAATTATAAAACTGTATCATCAAATTCTATTTTTGAACTGAACTGAATATGTAGCTTATTGTTTTTCACAGAAATGATAAGTCATCTTTTATTGCCCGACATAAGATTTGTTTGTAGTGGTTACTTATTACTGATAATGCTGTTGAATATCCAGTTGTGGAATCACACTTTTCGACTACGAAGACTACATTCCACATCTTAGCTCAAAAACAGATTACGATTCAAAAATGAAAGAAAATCTGAAAGACAGCAGTACTTATACAGCTATTAAGAGCGACCCCACCACATATTCAGAAAAAAACAACGAAACCCAGAATCAAAATCAGTATGAAAACATACAAAAGCAACTCGTACCTAGAGAAAAATCTTCTAAATAGCCAAAAATATACGGACTACCAAAAATTCACAAGCCCAATATCCCACTTCGACCAATAGTGAGTTCTATTGGGTGACTAGTAGAGAAAATTGCTAATATCTGGCCAACCTAAAGTAATCAGAAGTAGAAAAGGCAGAATCATATCGATGAATGAATTCGAATGTTAATTGAAGGAGATTTCAGATGTATTGGACAATGATGACGCACTTTTTAAATAATGACGCACTTTTTTGACGCTCGAACCCGATTTCTACCGCACCAGAGTCGAGTGTTTTCCCGACTAAGCCACGGAGACCTACGACTCACTTTTCGTCGAATTTCGCGGTTTTCAGATTCATCATAAGAAACTATTATTTATATAATATGAATTGGAAGGAACGAAGTTGTTTTGTATCCTCTATATTCGATTTCTCACAATATTACGAATATTCAGGACGACTCTACTTTTCATTGTCATATCATTCGAAAATCGGGAGCCGTTTTAAATATTCAGGAATGAATGAGTAGAGTTGAAAATGTTTTTTTTTCTCACCGTGAATTCATTCTTTAATTGAATAGTCATAACTATTGATCTCTCCTATTCTAATATCTCCATAATGCAGAAATTGTTTCGAAGAAAATCGAAGCGAATTACTCTTTAATAATTTTAAATAATTTTATCTCTTTCGAATGTTGGAGATATAATGGAAAATATAAGATAAGATTAATTCAATTTCAGAGATTACATACTTTTAAGGGGGTTTGTTATCATTTTCGAACTAAAAATACAACATATAACAAAAGGTAGCTAAGTTCATATATCATTCAAATTGGTATTCGCATAGAGTTAGACAAAATGAAGACGAATCAATATTTTTTCAGCAGGTTATTTCCAACGACCAATATTGCTTCTATCCTCATTCAAATTTCGCAAGATCCACGGAATAGTTTCGGAATTCATTCTATTGAAATGTGAAAAATATTGTGTGAACATATGTTTCCGAAAAAGGAGGTATTTTCAACCATTGAAGACCGGATATTCGATAAACTTGGATTTACTCGTAGTAAGAATGCTGCTTGAACACAGACATCAAGACATTTCTAAGAGGGGTTTCTGTTTAGCAATTCCGTTTCAAGGATGAAACAGTTTCAGTTATTCTGTCTTATGTGAGATCTCTTTGTTCCGTACCCATCTGTCAAGATTTGCCCCATTTCCTGCAAACTTAAAATGAATCTTGTTTGTTGAAAAGTGGTGCCATTTTACCAGAAATATATGAATCGAAACGAATTTTTATATGAATTATGAAGGTGTTATAAATTCCGTTTTTCAATATATTTTCTTATCTTCTATTCTGTTGAAACATTTCACAGAAATCTGATACGATACTCATTGCTGATATTATATACGACTGAGATTGAATTCTCTTTTAACTCTTGGTGAAACATAAATTAAATTAAACACTTGGCTTAATGTTTCACGATTATATTTAATAATATCGAATACTCAGTGTTGAAGATGAGCTCACCCTAGAAACATGTTGAGTATTTGATATTGTTGAATGAAATCGTGAAACATTAAGTGTTTCATTTAATTCAATATGAATTTATATATATATATATATATATATATATATATATATATATATATATATATATATATATATATATATATATATATATATATATATATATATATATATATATATATATATATATATATATATATATATATATATATATATATATATATATATATATATATATATATATATATATATATATATAAATAATTCGTTTAGTTTTCTTGTGCTTTGCTTAATAACATGAGTGTGAAGGTATCTTGGGAATGAGCACAGTTTAAAATTGATGGAATAATGGAATAATTGTTTATTCTACATATGTTTCGGCTTAAGCCTTTTTCAAGAAAATTACAGGTTCATGTTAGTTCCAAATTGACTTCAAATTCATAAATTGAGGATTGAAGCATTTTCTGTGTCACTTGATACCACCATAACAGATTATTTTCAAAAAGTGTAATAGTTCATATGTATTTGAAATACTTCAATTGAATATTTTCATAACTTCAATTACAAACATCGTTGATTCTTTGAGAAAAATATTCATATAGTGTAATCCGAACGCTCCATAGATCCGAACAGCATGTAAATTTTGGGTATTGTCCCTTAATAATGTCCCTTTTGAGGCTTTTTAAAATTCCTGCTGACAAGTTTCCCAGATTGCTGATTTGATATCTGATTATCGGTAGACAATCCTTTATGAAGGTACACATTTTTTTTCAAGTTGCTTGTTTGGGCATATTAAACCGATTTGTCTACGAGTTCGAATTCTGATAAATCCTCTTGTTATCAATTCTCATTATCGATATTTCATGTTAAAATCAGTCGCGGCAGGATAATTCCACTGAGAGAAAAAAGAATGAAAACCATAAAGCATAAGTTGAAAGAAGGCAAGCATCCAGCGACTGATGGCATGAACGCACCAACTGAATCAACAATTCATTGGCATGGGTTGAGTAGGGAATTCACACGCTCCAATTGACATAATGATGTCCATTTTGAATGATTCTTGAGGATTTAAAAGATTTATTTTGAGGAACCTCTGAAAGAGTTGCTTTTCCCAAATTATTCAATTTTCATGGTTGTTTTTTGTTCTGATTTTCATGAACACATGAATGAAGTGTAAAATTGTTAAATGTTACTTGCATTAAACCTATATTGTGATGAAAATCGTATAGTTCGTCATATTCTTTTCAGATATAGGTGAGTAGCATGAACCACACTCAACTTGTTATCGTTGATGAAATTCATATTAAAAAATTCTGAAATTGCCCTCACAATATGCAAAATAATTTTATCACAACTGCCAACTTTCCAAATGTTTTCTTATCCGAAATTTTCTTGAACAAATTAGTTTCTTCGGCCAATGTTAACAGAGACATTTTGATCCATCGCAATACATTATTCATTTTGAATGTTGAACTTCCAGACCTAGGATTCGAGTATTATGTTGATTGCACCGAAGTTTACATTCGAGTGTAACGAGTGCTAACTTCCTTAAGTACGCAGTTTTCATTCACAGAACGTTCCTTAAATGCGGAATGAATTTATAAGTAGCTACATTCGAAATGCAATGCATATAAATTTCCATGTTTATGTGAATGAATGTTTTTTAACGTAATTAACAGACGAATTATTTGATAGATTTTTGGATTCGTTGAAAGTGTGATATAAAATTTGTATCATGTATTTCAAGAGCAAGAGATATGATTTTTTGAACACTGTATATATGTACAGTATAAATATTCATATATATATATATATATATATATATATATATATATATATATATATATATATATATTATTATTATTATTATTTCGATTGTTCCCCATGAGGAGAGCGACTGAACTTGAATTCGCAATCATTAGGAATTTTGCTTCATCTTTTCTGCCTCCCAAAAACGCTTCATCCTTTCTGAATGCTCTTTCTTCCGTTCATCTGTCCACTTTACTCCAGGTTGACGAATTACTTTCTTCTCCAACTTTATATGTGCGATTTTATAGCGGCATTCAGTGCGATCTTCGAGATTTTTTATATTGATCTGTTGTAGATCCTCTTGGACCTCTTTTAGCCACTCTGTTCCGCATTTACTATTCATAATTATATTGAGTAGTTTCTTCGGTATTCTGGACTGTTTTATTCTGTAGACATGTGCATAGAACTTTGCTCGTCGTTTTCTGATTTCTTCTGTTATCGTATTTGTCTTTTGATACAGTTCATTTTGAGGTCTTTTCATCCAAATACGGTTTCTATTGATTGGCCCGTAAATCTTTCTGAGAATTTTTCGTTCTTGTTTTTCTGTTTCTCTAATTCTTGAATGGCCGCCAATAAACATTGTTTCAGCTGCGTAGATTGCTTCTGGAAGAATCTTTGTGTTATAATGCCTCAATTTGGCGCCTCTCGAAATGCACTTTTTTTATAGTGAGCCCATGTTAGTTTGTAGGCCCTTTGGAGCTTGGTTATTCCCTGTTCATTAGCGATTCGGTTTAAACCTGAGAACTATATAACTTCCCCGAGGTATTTCAAGTGGCCTACTTGGAGAATTTCACCATGTTTTGTCATAAGAGAAGATTTATTTTTTGGTTTTCTTTCCATGTATTTGGTTTTGTCATAAGAATTTTGTAACACGGTTTTATGCGCAATTTCATGTAGTTTTTCCACGGCGCGAATGGCTTCAGTTCTGTTGTCTGTGATGATAGCAATATCGTCTGCAAAGGCGAGACATTTGACATTGATTCTATTTTCTTTTTTGATGCCCACTTGTATGCCCTTCACGTGAAGTTCCCATTCCCTTATGATCTTTTCTAAAACAATATTGAAAAGAATTGGCGAAAGTCCGCCCCCCTGCCGCACACCGGTTTTGATTTCAAAGGGATCTGATTTTATGAATTTTACCTTGGAAGTTGTATCTGTAAGTGTCTGTTCTATAATTGTTCGGGTCTTTCGATCGATTCCAAATTCTTTCATGATTTCGAAAAGGGTTTCGCGGTCTACCGAGTCATATGCTTTCTTGAAGTCAATGAATGTGTATATATATATATATATATATATATATATATATATATATATATATATATATATACATATAAACGTGATAGACGTGAACTCCAACGTCAAACCTTGAACGCCCAGTACACGTGAGCTACATCATCAGTCCCGTTGTCTCACTTTATAATGTCAAAATGACCCAACCCGAAATCAACCACATCACAAATTTACTATGAATCGAAATTCACAAAAATACATAAAAACATAGACGTTTACAAAATTTAAAAATATAAAAAAAAATTTTTTATAATATGTCAAAGAATCACTAAAAGAAACTCAGTCAAGAGAAATTATCAGTGAAATACACAGGAAAAAGGATAAAACCTCAAAAATACTACGAAAATACCATATACACAGCCACAGAGAACTATTTCCACCCTTTAGGTCTTCTTTCGAAAGCTCGAGATAGGATAAACGAGTTCAATTCAAGTTCCTTTTTTGACATTCAACAACAAGATATCAAGTTCAATCCAACAATGATATAAGCTTCGTTCGAGGTAAGGATTATGAACCGATTCAGAACTAATTCATAACTGATTCGAGATTGATTTAATACACATGCTCGGTTATGAACTGGTTCGGAATTATTTCGACCCGCGAACGATTTTAGAACTAGTTTAGGGAATTTTCAAATCACGGTTGTTCTAATCGAATAATATGCCGTATACCGCTTGCAATTTTCCAAATTTCCAACCATTTCCCAAAAGCCATTTTCCAATTTATTCATTTTCAGGAGCACAAGACAGCAAGATACGTTTAGTCATTTAGTGATAGTAAGATTTCAGAAATGTCTCAACAACCAGAAGATAGTTATGAATGGACCCACCAAAACACTCTTCTTCTCTTGGAATTGTATCGAAAATACAGGGACCATGTCGGAAATGATAATTAGTAATATGTGTGAAAAATTATCTGAATCCATCGTTTATGAACTGATAAATTATATTGTAATATTGTGTTATATGGTTTTGCTATGTGTTGTAATAGGGGAATTCGGAGGTCGATGTAGATTTACCACTTATCTCAACTCGATTTATGTATGTAAATTATCAATTCAGGAATTTAGGTTGTGATTGTAAGATGCTTTCATTTGTAGATTGACCTGATGATGAATTGAATAAATTCGAAAGCTTGGCTTAATAAGAAAGAGTTTGTACTTATAGCTCATAAGGTCTAAACAACCCTTGAACTAATATATATATATATATATATATATATATATATATATATATATATATATATATATATATATATATATATATATATATATATATATATATATATATATATATATATATATATATATATATATATATATATATATATATATATATATAGTTGAATGTTTAACGACTGTAGATATGTATTTTCAGTGTTTAATTGGGATTGCAGTCTAGGACAGGAAAATCAGTTACCTCTTTAGTATTTTCCAAGCTTTCGAAAATGTTTATTTTCTTCTTCAGGGCTAAAATAGTACAAAAATTTATTAAAAATTAAATTTATAAAAAATAGTATTTTAGCTGAAGAAGAAAATAAACATTTTCGAAAGCTTGGAAAATACTAAAGAGGTAACTGATTTTCCTGTCCTAGACTGCAATTCCAATTAAACACTGAAAAAACAAAAAAAAAAAATATATATATATATATATATATATATATATATATATATATATATATATATATATAAATACACAAATGACTGACCAATCCACAAAAATCTACCTGAAACGTGGTTTCAGTTTGGAGCAATGGACATCACCGACGGTAAAAACAAACCAATTATGTATAACTAACATTATTTGGCCACACCAAATATAATAGATATTTTCTGCTTATGGATTTGATATCATAACTTTCAAACATTAAATTTTACGATGGAAATATTGCACACTTCCTCAGTTTCATCATAGAATACTTCTCTCTTTCCATTTAGGTTTTATAGATTAATTCCTTGATAGAAAACAAAGCGGCGCATTAACAAATGTGAGTATTATTTCAAATTGCCTCATTACTCACTGTTTCAGAGATTGCCATTCATTTTAACGATTCTCTCTCATAATCACCAAGTTGCTGTTAAGCTTCTTTATTAATCGACTGGGCCGATACTTGATGAAAATATGAATACATAATTTGAATATAACTAAGTGATTTTGTAATTTTCACTATAACTAATGTCAAGCATGACAATATTGTTTCGCCAACACAGTGGCTTCATCAGATGTTGATAATAAACTGGAGTTTTTTTAATTGATAATAAGGCAACAAATGCTCTTAGTGGCAATAGTTCAGATTTTCCTAGTAAAGATAAGAGAGATTCTCTAAATAACATAAATCCAAGCATTGTTTATCTCTCAAAATTTCATGATGAAAATGATTATAAATCTACTAATATTTCAGCAATGGATACTCCTAGTGCGTGTGTTCCATTATCGTGATGGCAATATCGATTATTAAATCTACCCAATCAATAGATCAATTAGAATTCGAAGAATACAGCCTTAGTGTTTAAGTCTATTCAAATTTTCACAAAATTCAATTATAATTTTCTGTTCATCTTTCCTAAGTAGTTTCCATTCCGAGAAGTATTTTCATGATCCTTTCAAGAGGCCACCTTTTAATCATTGACAAAAATACAGAAAAATATGATATATATATATATATATATATATATATATATATATATATATATATATATATATATATATATATATATATATATGTATGCTTCTGGAGATTTTCGGGTTTGCTTCCGTGTGTTGTTTCGCTGGAAATCTTTGTTAAGGCGACGTTTCGCCTCAGACTAGTCTGAGTTCACAATTTGTAGACAAACGACCGGCTAGATAATGACAAATGAGACTTTGTCGAAACGTCATTGTCTTTGTCTTTAACGAAGATTTCCAGCGAAACAACACACGGAAGCAAACCCGAAAATCTCCAGAAGCATATCATTTTCTCCGTGAAAACCTAACCATCAACATATATATATATATATATATATATATATATATATATATATATATATATATATATATATATATATATATTTCACATTGGTGACCGAAAAAGCTTGAAAAGTTGATAGAGGTCATTGAGGCAGTTCCTAAAACACCTTTTTTGTTGGGACTGACGATCTTAGTAACCAAGATACAGGGTGTTTTAGTAATTTCGCTAATTTCTTCTCGAGATCAATACTGCCATACGACGATGTGCATTCTCTGGATAAGTGGTACTTATGTGTCTTATTCAAAGACCAATTGAATCATTCAGTTATCACAGAAGAATTCAGGTCCGGATTGAAGGAAATATCGCTATTTAATCGAAAACATTCAAACTGGAAACAGCACCTGGTGCATTGAAATTTTCGAAATCGTTTCGCATTATTTAACAACGAGAAAGTTAATCATCTACGGTCATTTAACAAATTTTGGGTAGTTGTTATAGTTTTTTCCTTCTGAATTTTGAATGTGACTTTTTATGATTTGAAGACAAGTGAGTTTCATTGAATTTTTGTTATTTCAAAGAATTGACCTCAATTGTCCCAATTCTCCGTTTGATGAATTGAAAGAAACATGAACAGAATACGAACCTTTGAATAAATGCATACAGGGTGTTTTGAAAACTATGCCAAAATTGAAACAACGAAACTGTAAAATACAAATGTAATTGGTGTACAATCTTAAAAATGATAACTTGAGCAGTTAATGATTATTGAGTAACACTAAAATAAGTTTGAATTTGAAAATTTCAATAATTCACTACTGAAAAATTAGAGTCGTTATTTTTTGGTCATAAGTTCTCGAAAATTTCAATTTGAGTTGAAAATTTCAGTCGGTGAGCAAAAATTTTCAGACAGCTTTTGGAAAATTTTATAAACAGGGTGTTGTTTTGAAGTGATGAATAGTTACAATATTTTTATTCATCCCGACCTGTGTTTTTTTGTGAATTACTGGCTGTACACTCGCATATTTATGTATAAATCGAAAATGATGAGTTCCCGGCAAAAAAACAACTACAATAGATACACAACTAATTTGTTAACCTGATTTATGTTTTGAATATGTTCATATTCTTCATCAGGCTTAAGGAAAATACAGATGTTAAATGAAATGTCATGAAAATTGTATTACATCTGATTTTCTAGAGTCCTGATGGAGAATATAAAAATATTATAAATTTTTAATAGTCTTGGCGTTTACTTAATGTAAATTCATTATAAATGAATATAAACTTGAATTCAAACACTTGAACTTATAAAAAAAAAGTAAAGCATTTGTGTTATTTTATTGAGGAGATCATCAATTTTCCCTCTTTAAGTGATACAATAAATACGTTATTATAAATAGCGGCATTACAAATACCAGTTATCAAGCTTCTGGCTTGTATCTTCTGAAATCTTTTCAGCACGGCTAAACTTTTTCATGATTTTCAGTATACCATTGCAAGAGGGTGGAAGCTATTGATATCGGAAATTCAACAACTGTATTTCGAACACATTGTTCATTCTAATGTCGATCAATTTTCCGAACAGACAAGCATATAGCACTCAAATCATGCGCTCAATTCTATTCGCTTTGCTGATGGAAAAACATTATGCAAATGGGATTCGTAAATTTTTAGAAGTATTTTCTCGTATGAGATTTTCACTTTATTTCCTTCACTCGTTCATTTGATATTGGGGTTTGTTGGAATGGCATGTCCCACTGGATTTTTTCATTATTTATTCTCTGGGTATTTTGCATAAAGACGAATTCAGAATAATTTCGTGAATTGCGGGCGGTATAATTGATTTTTTTATCGTATGAAATGAATGAAAAATATACGAATAATAATTTTAGAACGAATTATTTGAATCATTTCAAATGTTCTTCAAAATTATGAAACCACCAGTTCAATTAATATTTTAATACTCCATAGAGTGGCGAAAACACCGTTGCATGTTCCACCTGATGGAATAGATTTTTATGATTGAATTTTTTATCAAATTTCCACATTCTGTAGGACTTATATGGAAGCTATTATATTCACTTGAATGTATCTTATCGTAAGTGTTATAACAAGTGAATCGAAATTATCGATAATTTTGTATGACTGCGTATTGTCGAAAAAATGCACGACTTCATGCACATTTGAAGAATGGAGAAAGAACACTCTAGAATATTCATCAATAAATTGTATCCATGTTTGAAAATTGCAAAAATGTTTCATATATTTTCCACTGCAATATTGTTTCGGCATACAATCCTTTCATCGAGTGGATGAAAATTGATTACAAAAAATAATTATCTTAGTTGATCTATCAATTGACCTTCCAGGAAGTGACTTCGTCTTCTTTGTGTTGGATATCGCATTTGTTGTTGAAATTATGCTGGTTATCGATACAGTGGTTGCGAAAGTAGATTCAGATTTTTGTTCTGTCAGCTTCTTAGGTGTTCTGTTATTCTTGTATCAAATGTTCTACGTGACTGTCCAAATTAACATTTCCCACATTCACAGGTTAACTTATGGACACCCAAATTCGATTTCTTACTCGATCTATCTTTGTTGTTTTTTGTGTATTGTTTGTTTTGTATGAGACCGGCTTTTTTGTATTTTTTGAGGATTTTTTTTTAAATTTTATTCGAGGTTTTCCAATCTTTGGATTCAATAGCGAAACAATATAGTAGTGGACAATATATGAAATATTTTCGGAATTTTTAAAAATGTCTTTGATTTATTAATGAGTTCACGTGGAATTTAAACACGAATTTTCCTATTCAATCATAACATCCTCTGAAATATTAATGTGATAGTATGAAGTTTCTTAACGGAATGCTGACATGCAAAATTATCCGGTCATTTCGATGCACAAATTCGGGAAATCTTCCCGGAATTGGTTGTCAATTAGTGACGCTAACGTTAGATTTCAAATTCCTAGCATGTCAATAAAATAGAAGGCGAGTATTCGGGGCGTGCGATAGTGGAGGTCGGTGTTCCACAGGCCTCACTACTGAGTCCTCCACTTTTTCTTTTCTTCAATATCTTCGTTTCTTTATATATATATATATATATATATATATATAATATATATATATATATATATATATATATATATATATATATATATATATATATATATATATATATATATATATATATATATATATATATATATATATATATATATATATATATATATATATATATATATATATATATATATATATATATATATATATATATATATATATATATATATATATATATATATATATATATATATATATATATATATATATATATATATATATATATATATATATATATATATATATATATATATATATATATATATATATATATATATATATATATATATATATATATATATATATATATATATATATATATATATATATATATATATATATATATATATATATATATATATATATATATATATATATATATATATATATATATATATATATATATATATATATATATATATATATATATATATATATATATATATATATATATATATATATATATATATATATATATATATATATATATATATATATATATATATATATATATATATATATATATATATATATATATATATATATATATATATATATATATATATATATATATATATATATATATATATATATATATATATATATATATATATATATATATATATATATATATATAAATATATATATATATATATATATATATATATATATATATATATATATATATATATATATATATATATATATATATATATATATATATATATATATATATATATATATATATATATATATATATATATATATATATATATATATATATATATATATATATATATATATATATATATATATATATATATATATATATATATATATATATATATATATATATATATATATATATATATATATATATATATATATATATATATATATATATATATATATATATATATATATATATATATATATATATATATATATATATATATATATATATATATATATATATATATATATATATATATATTATATATATATATATATATATATAGAAACGAAGTATTGATATAGAAAACAAAATCGCGATTGAAGATTTCTCTTAGCTTGAAATCCAAATTTTGTCCTGCTAGGTCAGAAGGTCTCTTTTCATTTCCCATACATTCAGATTGGATGTAAGCGATGTACTCCAATTCCAAGAAGATTCACTAGTGATTTGGTGGAACCTTCAACTTCCAACTAGAAGGGATATGCTAAAATATTTTCCGAAAATTTCAGTTAATGAAATGCTGATCTATTGCGTCATCTCTTATCTTTTTAATAAGATTTTACTCTCTGAATAAAGAAAACAAAAGATCAGGAATCAGATCAGTTTTTGTCGTGTTAAAACAAAAATTAATGTCAACGCATCAAATTTCGAAACGAAAAACAAAACATGACTTGCCATTTCATGCGAAAATGAAAACGTGATATTAAGTTAATTAATTTCCTCGAATGAAAAATAAGCAATGAAATAATCAATAATTCAAAACACTTAACGCTTACCAGCGTTTTCAGAAAAACTAAGTTATGAATTAAATTCAACAACTAACAATATTCATCAGTTTAATATTCGCATCTTCATCGAGATCTGATTCAAAAAACGAAATATAAGAATGATTATATTTATAACCGGGATATACCCCTACTTACTTCGGTACATTTTGATCAAAATTATTCCATGCGATGCGATGTTAACAAATATTTATTTAATCAGTGGAAGGTATTTTGAAATCTGCATCTATTTTCTCTAAGACTTTATAGAAATAAGACCATTCAATATTTTCAATGAGACTTTCTGTGTTTTTACAGAACAACCACCCCAAACTATTGATATTCACCGAATGAATGTTTTCATTATTGATTTCACGGCGTAACTGGAAGCCAATTTCAGCTAATTAGCAAATACATAATTGGTAGGAAAGCGTCAGTTCACTTGAATTATGAAAGACGTTAACCTCATATGTCAAATGAATATTATACCGTGAAATTCTCAAAGCTCAACACTATGAAATTTCGAATACATTTCTTGTTCAAGGAACAATTGTATTTCATCATCGAAAATAACTGTTGTTTCATTCAGTCCTTGATGTTGTTCTGATAATCTATCCGAAGAAAAGTCGAATAATTTTCGGATCCCAACTTATCTTCTTCTCGAAATCGTAAATCCTTCTTAATTCCAGAAATATTCTTTGCATTAGATCATTTGAGCTAGCTTATTCTAGGTAGCCGGTTACTACTGCGAATCGTTCTTAGGTATGTATGCAATCGTTCTCATTTCGATGTTTCTCTTAGTGTTCTCTCTCCTTTGATGTTTTTGAGTTTTATGCGTATTTTTGCCTGGTTTACCTCGAGTTGGCAGCTGAAGATACTTGAAAATACCTCTCACTTCGTGCCGCTGAAGTAATCTTCCGATTCAATCCGTGACTCCTATGATGAAAGGCATTATTGGCACTCCTTGTTTAGGTTCCTCGCTTGGTTGAACTCTGGTTACCTTTCTGGGTTGCAATGCTGTGGTGACTTCTTGAAAAGAATATCCGTTGGCCTGAAATGCTTGATGGAGATTACTCTGTTCATTTTTGGGTGATGGTGGTCACGAATCCCACTTGCTCTATTTGAAAGACATCGAAGAACAGCACGCTCCTGTTTGGGATGATGGTTGGACATTTTATGAAGGTAGCGATATGTGTGTGTCGGTTTCCTGTAAACTGTATATCCTAGCGATTCGTCTTTTCTTCTCTTTACTAGAACTCTTTTCTTCCTTTTCCATAGTGAACTGGATTAGTGGGTGTATACTGTTCAGATGATTCAGGAACTCAAGCAACTTTTCATGTCCGTGGCTCCAAACAACGAATCATCAACGAATCGAAACCAATGTGTTGGTTTGAAAGGCGAGTTCTTTATGGCAACTTGCTCGAACTCTTCTATGTAAGAATTTGTGATGACCGGACTGAGTGGACTTCCCATGGCAACCATCTTTTTGTTCATAAAACTCGTTGTTATACTGAAAATAAGTTGTGTTTAGAGCGTGGCGAAACCTTCTAATGATGTCCTGCGAGAAAATTCTTTCGATCTTGAGTAACACATCCGTGACTGTAACTTTTGTGAAGAGTGATACCACATCAAAACTCACTAATATGTCAGTATCTCGCAGAAAGATTGTTCTCAGTTTTTCGATGAAACGCGAATAATCCTTAATGAAGGTAACACTCTGTCGCACATGTATTTGAAGTAACTTACTGAGATGTTTAGCCAGGTTGTAGGTTGGAGATCCTATTGCACTGACGATGGGTCTAAGTGAAACATCTGGCTTATGAATCTTTGGTTATACATATAATCTGAAGGAAAGGGCTTCGGATACTTCTATCTTCTTTTGGAGTTCTTCAAGGATTCACAATGGACACCGGCTGTGAAAGTCTATACGATTTCATGATCTACCTGGCATTGGTGGAAATAAACATTTATCTCTGTTACAAAATACGATAGATGGTCTCAGATCTAGACAGAACAGTAACTCATTTCACATTTGATGTGACGTAAATTAAAGTTAAACTGCCAAGTACTTTCGTTATAGCCTTCGCATAAGCTTTTTAGATACTTCAAATAACTTCCAGAACTTATATTGATTTATGGGTCATAAATTAAATTATTCAGAAACTGAGTTGAAATTAGTTTATCACAATTATTAGTTCTGATCTCAGTTTCAAATTCGTCTAGTAGTTTTCAGTTATACTCATTGAGCGTGCTTCAGATTCCATAAAACTTGTAGATTACACCTTGCGTGCTATTATACAGATTAACTGTGAGAAATAAAATAGCTTTCAGCGAAATTTTATGGATATGGAATAATTAAGCAGAAGCAAGGGATTCTAAAAGGAAAAAGAAGATTTTATGTTTTTATTTTTAAATCGTAAAAGCGTTCCATTACACTATCGTAGTAATTTGCGAATGATCATCGTGCATTCATTAATTTTATGCTTAGGAAATTCAGATAAAATACCATGAAAGTGTTTATGGAATAGTCTTAAAATTATTCGAGAAATGGTTTAATTAGCACTATTCCCTTTGACCATTTCAAGAACCGTTTATGCAACAATTTGTTGGACGAAAACGTAGAAAGCTCAAATAATTTTATTTTTATCTTTGATTTGTTGAATTGGATCTCCATCTGAATATGAAGGAGAGTCATTTCTACATCTGCGTCGGTATTGAAGAAAGAACGACAAGAATAGTGAAGTTTTTATTGATTAGTGATTATGGCTGAGGTATAAAGCATATTGTATAAAGTATAAAGCAGTTATCTTGGCATGCCACTCAGAACAGTGCATTTGGATGTCGTGATATTTTCCTGAACTTCTGTTGTTCTTTCTTGTTGAACTTCACATATGTCTTAGTTATAAATATTATTTTAATTTTAGTTATTTTATTTGTTTACTAGATAATACTAACGCAATCGATTTTAATTTTATTTTTATTTATCAAACATATTTCGTTACTAAATGGTCAACTTCTGCTGACCATACGTAACTTTGTAATAGACAATATTTCATTTTTGTTTTTAGTTATCTGGTTATTTCAATTTATTTTGAATTAATTTTTCGTTGTATATATTAGCTTATACTCCCTATTTTTGATTTTTTTTCTTGTTAATTTCTCTTCTTATTTATTATTATTTGTGTACAATTTAGCAATTTTTTGTAATTTTGCTCTGTTATTGGATGTATATCTGTTGGGAATAAATGTCTTATTATTATTATTGGTATGTTGACATATTCCGGCGAAATATTAATGTACTTTGAAAGAGTCATTACACAGTTACACATTACACAGTTTTTTCAGTTTAAATTGAGCTATTTGTTATTGATCTCTTCATTTCATTCATTCAGTTATTTAGTTATTATTGAACATTATGTTATTATTTTCTGTAATTGGGTTATACCTGTCGAGAATAAATAACTTATGTGATTAGAAGTGGCATGTTTGTATGTAGAAGAACTTATTGGTTTTATGTACCTACCAATAGGTAATCACAGGTTCGAATTAGCTCTCATCACAGTCATATCTAGGAATTGAACACCATTAGTTTTTAGGTTTTCCTTTTCAATGGTGAATTTATTGTGTCGGTCTTCGTTGTTAAAAAATTTCAATATTTCATCTCTACACTCTGGTAACGCACAAATAATATCGTCAACGAACTTCTTCATAAAGGGCAGTTGGGACTGTAATTTACTCACGCAGTTTAGTAATAAGGCAGCCTAGTTTTTGTTTGTGATATACATTATGAAAAATTTCCGAAGCAAGTGCGAAACTGAAGTAAGAGTTTGTAAGTTACTAGTTTTGTAATACTATTTGCGTATTACAGAAACAGATTAATAACGGGTTCATTCATTCATTCATTTAGTTTATCCTGAAGTGTAAAACTTCTGTATATTTTGAAACGAATAAATGAATTATTATATTATTATAATATTAGTACTAATTATACGATTCATAACTATAAATGAGTTCGCGAAACCTTTGTGTATTATGCAAAAGTCATTGCAGTATATTTCTTTCTCACATGTTGAGAATTTACTTACAGTGCAGATAACATCTTACGTTGACGAAACGTTGAAATAATTCCTTATCCAGTTTGCCAACATTTCAATAACAGGCCAGAACTAGTACACAACTTAACATAACACAGGACGTCGTTCAAAGTAAATTAACATAAATCTATAATTTTGAAAGGGAAAGGTATTGCGACTATGGACTCTAATTAATTCAAATATAAACGCCTTGGAAGATTCGCACACAGTTAAACACAAAACAAGATACCCAATGATGAATAGCACTTTGAACAATCACGTGAACATTAATGTCTTCACTCACTGTTTCATTACAGAAGGCACAAAACAAGACAATGACGACACTGGGAGACTATATGTTTCACCGACAGAGAGTAAAATTTATTATTTTCCATTTAAATGATTCCTTGAAAAGATATGTCATTTTTTCAACGTTACTTATCATACGATAAGTTCGATGTAATCGGTAACTTACATTCATCCAGAGTCTCAGGTTTGAGAGTTAAAACATAAGTAATCCCCGCAGTCAAGAAAAATACGCAGCTCTTAATCGACAAGATTTCAATGAAGTTTCAGTCATCTCTAGGTGGCACATATTTCAACAAATTGGATTAAGAAAAATCGCCTTAGTTTCACAAAATTATATCAATTCGAAAATTTGATTGGAAAATGTTGCAGGGTGATACTTGGATTCCAAAAATTGATCTGTTAATATGTACAACTGTGTGGAAAAAAATTAAATTTCGAAACTGGGGTACAACCCCGAAACAATATAATTTTGTGAAAGTGAGGCAAGTGTTTTTTGTTCAATAGGCAAAATAAGTGAAGTGGATGCAGCAAAATTTTCTCTCACAAACAATGTTGTGAGAGACAATGTGAGAGAACAACACAGAGTGTTTTACTGAATCAGGAATTTAGTTTCAATTCAACTTGAATGCATATACTGTATGGATTTCACTCGTGTTGAATGCATGAATAAGTCACTGCAGAAAACATGGAAGATTGCTTCATTCAACTATTATATCACTCATTTATTTTCAAGACTACACTGAAAATTTTTTCTTGGAAACTGAAATATAATTCGAAACACAATTATTGGATACAATCGACATTTGTTTCTGACTATCAAGCCCTTGTCAGAAGTTATTCAAAAGAAGAGTTAAATAATTGAAATGAGGCCAAACAACATGAACTGAGATTGAATTAATTCCTTAGCATAATGTTTCACGAATGTATCGAAAAATAATACAATCAGACGAGATCCGCCTTGATATCATCAAGCCAGAAAAGGTCAGAACGGTAGAAGAAGAAAAATTTTATGTGTCGACAATTTATTCCGGAAAACCGAAATTCATAAGAAAACGAAGGAAAGGACAATCGACGGAAAACATAATGAACTTGTACAAGATAATTTCCAAATATTTTCTACGTGTTTCACGTGATGGAATATTGAAGTTTTCAGTAGGAATCTTATGAGATATACCTCGTTTTATATGAACTCCATAAAAAAAAGCATTAGAATGTTTCAGTTCTGATCGTATTTAGGTTTATATTTAATCATAGTTAATTCAGATTGATACAACCATTTGAGATTTCTAATTACCAAACATAACATCAAATATAGTCAATCACCAAAAATAATCTCTTACAGAGCACTTAGTGGAACATTGTTATAAAATAAAAGAGGAGAATTAAAAAACAGGAAAACGTTATTACTATCAATAACGTATTTGGCGCACGCATATTTAATTCTAGAAAATGTTTGCATCATATTTAGTTGTAGAAAAATATATATATATATATATATATATATATATATATATATATATATATATATATATATATATATATATATATATATATATATATATATACATATATTAAAGAAAATCGTGTTAGTTACACTATTTATTACTGAGTTGGCTGAAAATTGGTGGGAAACCAATTTACCTTCACCCAATTGGGTTGAGAACCAGGAGACGGACGTAGGAAATTTTTCTTGAGATTTGAGGGTTGAGAGTTTGACAACTAAAAATTTTGATTGACAGATAAATGTGTTTGTTACGAGTTTCTTTCAGCTTATCAAGCCCATATCATCATCGGCCAGTGCCGCGACTAAGACGATCGGATCTTTCCCGACAAAGCCAAATTTCAAATCGTCGTTGAATCTTCGAACTATTTGAAAACTAATATGTAAAATCGTGAAACACTTTACAATAGCCAAAGTTTCCAAAATCATCATCTGGGACGAATGGTTTATGGCGCATAAACTTGAACTGGAAGCATTTACAGTAAAAACGAACATAATCAGTTGAAAACGAAATAAACGCTTGGTTTGAATCTCAAAACTCATCTGCTGAATGTTTCTCTGAGCAATTTTTTCTGAACTATTGCTGGTCGAGTACCTATCGACGAATCGAACGGATTGATTTCATTTCCTCATAATTTCTGTAACTTTGTATTCCCAAACATCATTTTTAACCTCAAAAATAATCAATGGTTGAGTTGCATTCGCCATGACCTTTAACAAAGCACAAGATCAATCATTGATGTGGCCTGTCCAAGTTTGTGGTTTGAATCTAGAAAATTCATATCGTCTATCATTAGGTGGTTCACAGGGCACAATCCATGCGCCCAAATACATGGCGAATGAAGAATCATTGAAATACCTGATTTCATTCATTCATATTCATTATGCAGATGAAAAATTGTACTCATAGTCCGGTTAATGTAGACATTTAAAATAACAAAAATTTCCGGGAAGACAAATATTGGTGGAGAACTGGGGTTTACCATTACAATTGAAGTTTCGAAAATACCCATCGATCCTATGTGTGCTAAAAAAGTTATTCGGCGTCAAAGGTCAAAATCTTATTTTTTTCGGATTTTTCTCAAAAAAAGTAAGCTTTATCGAAACAAACCATATACTACAGTTGTAGATCTTAAAATTCTCTACAAAAATTTCCTAAGAGTTGCCATTCGTGAGATATCGCGATTCTAAGAGTCACATTATACATGATATGCACTCAAATACAATTGTTGTGTTTGTTACATAGTATTTTGCTGTTGCTGTTTGAATTATGAGGAGATCTGCGTCATTCTGGGCTTGTTTCACTGCAATATTTGCAGCTGTTAATTTGTCACTTAACATGGAAATGAAACGAGATTTATTATTAATGTTAGCGAAAAATTGTTGTTGATTCCCTAGAACTGTCATAAATTCATCAAATTCAAGACAATCTCCGAACCCGATGATGTGTTTGCAGTCCGACGTCGTTGTTCGGCAGCTTTAATATTCTTTGTAGAGTCACTGTACCTGTCAAATACTACCGTCACTGTAAGCCTTAATGTCTGCGTAGTTACTGAACACATTTATCAAAAATAACGCTGAAGGTTTCTTCTCCATTCCACCCGACGTGATGTAGTAGGTATCCTCCATCAATAATGTAAGTAGCGTTTGTTCGATCAACCTCAGTATTGACTGATTGATCTCATTTTCTTCCATAATTCTTCCTCGAGAAATGCCCCAAGAAAGGATACGTGAGTAGAGGGGATTCAGTTAGGTACTGATCATCTTTTGAATAAATGTTTTTAGAATTTATTCTTGTTTCAAGTGCTTGATATACGTGGCTTATATGTGCATATCATTAATAATGTGACTTTTAGAATCGTGATCTTTTACGAGTGGCAATTCTTGAAAAAATCATGGAGACAATTCTTGTTGAGATTTTTAAGATCTACAACTTTGGTTTCAGGTTGTGTTATATAAAACTTACCGTTTTCGAAACAAATCCAAAAAACTTCACATTTGGACCTTTGGCCCCGAATAACTTTTGTAGCACACATAGGATCGATGGGGATTGTTGAAACTTTATCTGTAATGGCAAACCCCAGCTCTCCACCAACATTTGGCTTTCCGGGAATTATTTTTATTTGACCACTAATTTTATGTTTAAATTGACCGATCTCTTCCTTTATTGCCTCTCAACGGAACAGAGTGCTCCGGGTCTGGTGAGATATAAATGTGAATGAAGTGACCAAACTTCCGATATAAGTTATTCCATTCTGAAATAGATCAGAGAGTTTTCTGAAAATTGCACCAGTTTCATGAAATACGGTAATTTCATTCATCAGAAGATTACCACCGTAGTATTACGGTTAGCCAAAGTATATTTATATATACAATATTTCATAATAAAACAAGAACATAAAAATCCATAATATTTTATGTGTTTACGTCTTAAAGCGTGAGACAAAGCTGAATTTGTGGTTATATATTGCATCTTAAGATCGAGGGAATTTATTTCTAGAATGTTCAATTGAATTTGTGGATAGCATACGAATATGAATTTGCAGTTTATTTCAGAAATATGTCAGAGGATTGTGCATTGCATTGAATTGAGAGGATATTTTTTGATAAATTTCATTATCGGAATCATAACTTGGGAATTTTCATTTTACAATGTTTTACTCTCTTGATATAATCTTCAGTATGAAGCATATTACTTTCTTTATAGTTTTCTATAGAAAATCTGAAGTTTCTTCGTTCAGGGGGCAACATTTAATCAGTCATTTTCTAGATGTTTTTATAATTAATCTTGTAGTCCTCTGAATCAAACCTTTCATGAAATATTGTTTACGCAATTTCACTGAAGATTAAGATTCATTTTTTCTGATCTTTCAATGGGGAACGCTTAAAAATGACGATACAATGAACGGGATCAAGAATAATTTTTATATGTGGGATATTACATTTCGAAGAGCTCTGATGAAACAGCCACAAATTGTGAATATGAGAAAATAATGAAATTGTCAGGAGCTAGGGATGATTTTCGTTTATTTGCAGCGTCAGGGAAAGGGAGTTCCTTCACTGAAAACAATGAGTATTTGGCAGGTGATGTCACAGAATAATTTATAGCTATATTCACGAAAACAAAATTATATTAGTGCTCCTTGAGTACTTGAAGTAAATACAAGTCGAGTGTGTTCAAGCTTCTTGTTAACAACGAACCCTATAATATTGGGGAGTTCTTTGACTATCGCCGTGTACTTGTGCGTGAAAAGACTATTCATATTTAGTGTTGCTTTAGAATTTACATGTTTAGACGCAATTTTCATAATTTCATAATTTCTGTGTGATTCTCTTAATTGAAATGAAGAAAATTATTATTATTATTATATATATATATATATATATATATATATATATATATATATATATATATATATATATATATATATATATATATATATATTTATTTATTTTGAAAGTTTTTAGCATTAACAGGCTTTTTAATATGAAAAAGTTTATTTTTGTTGACTAAAGTTGTAATATAACAACGAAACGTCAACAAAAATAAACTTTTTCATATTAAAAAAAGCCTGTTAATGCTAAAAACTTTCAAAATAAATATCTCAAACAGGCAATAAATCAATTTATATATATATATATATATATATATATATATATATATATATATATATACATATACACATATATGTGAAAGAGTACATTCTGTATCATACTGGATGTTATAAATATTGATGGGGTTAATTGTTTGGTGAAAAACAATTCAAGTCGTCATCATATCTTATTCGGTATGAAATAGTCCACTCTATATGGGTATGGAGCTGGAACCTTTTACCCTAAAGGGAATATTCATTATAATTATTATCGTCAATTTTATATTGGTGTTAAGTTTTTCATAGTGAAAACATCAATCCAATAAATAACAAAATTTCCATTTAAATTTCAAAAATTTCGCAAAATCTCACTTAAATTTCACCAATCTTTCGTAAAACTCGTAAGAGTTTTGTGGAAAAGATTTGTGGAATTGAAGTCAATGTCCAACTAATATGAACCTGTAATATTCTTGAAAAAGGCCTAGAGCCGAAACATATGTAGAATAAACAATTATTCCATCAATTTTAAACTGTGCTCATTCCCAAGAAACCTTCACACTTACGTTATTAAGCAAAGCACGAGAAAACTAAACGAATATATATATATATATATATATATATATATATATATATATATATATATATATATATATATATATATATAAATATATATATATATATATATATCATATAGCTCGTACAATTTGTAATGAATGTGATTGGGGTATTTCTGCTCGAATTAAGTTCTTTCTACTTCAGATGTCTCATATCTGATCTTTGCTAAGTTGGGGCCGACAGGAGGAGGGTTCTCATATTACTCTGGAGTGTGTGATAACAACTAACAGTTAGCTGACGTACGTGACGCAGAAATCCCTGGTCGGATACGAAGTAAAGTTACTACGTATCTGATGCTTTGAAAATGAGAGATAAAAGTTTGTTTTATCAAAAGTTCGATTAAACTAGTGTAAAGTAACTTTACGAGGGACTTTTATCTAGTGATTGCCGTCTTGATGGATATCAAAGATTGGTCTGACTATCCAATGAATTTAACGGAAGACGTGCGTGCAGTGTGTTCAATTTTGTATTCGACACAGATATATACACACACATATATATATATATATATATATATATATATATATATATATATATATATATATATATATATATATATATATATATTTCTGAATATTCCTCTGATACTAAATATCAATATGTGAAAATACGAAAAAACTAATTTGATTTTTTTCAACAAATAAGTTTCATATTTTTATATCTATAGTATTCCATAAAATTCAATTATTCATTAGTTTTGACAAACTTGTGATATACCACGAAAATAAAATTTTTCACCTTGAAATAAGCCATTTATTGCTTAAAACATTGAAAATATATATATTTATATATATATATATATATATATATATATATATATATATATATATATATATATATATATATATATATATATATATATATATATATATATATATATATATATATATATATATATTATTTTGGAAGTTTTTAGCGACAACAGGCTCTTTTGATATGAAAAAGTTCATTTTTGTTCACGTTTCGTTGTTATATTACAACTTTGACAAAGTTTCGTTGTTATATTACAACTTCGACAAAATTTCGTTGTTATATTACAACTTTGACAAAGTTGTAATATAACAACGAAATGTCAACAAAAATAAACTTTTTCATATCAGAAAAGCCTGTTATTGCTAAAAACTTTCAAAATAAAATATATTAAACTGGCAATAAATCAATTTCAAGATATATATATATATATATATATATATATATATATATATATATATATATATATATATATATATATAAAGGTGTATTGTTTCGGGAATACATCCGTTGGTTTGTTGACTTTCAGTCACCAGACTCCGAGTAATCGATAACCATCATTTGAAGCATTGATAATGTCAAGTGAGACCTTGACGAAACGTCTGCCAGTTCCCAACAGGCACTCAACAAACCACGGATGTATTCCCGGGACAATATACCATTATATTTTTCCATACATGAATCTCTACGTTCAAACATATATATATATATATATATATATATATATATATATATATATATATATATATATATATATATATATATATATATATATATATATATATATATATATATAGTTCAAAGATTCACAGGTAATTCAATCAATCAAGACTCCCAATCGAAATATCGAAATATTTCAAATAAAACTCTCAGGGAGCTGTCTACACAAATGTTGTCAACGAGAACGAACCCATCACTTTCGAGAGTGAATATTAAGAGCGTTTCGAAAAATTCATCGACCTTGTTGAATGATAATAGGATACAATTGTTTCATCATTATTATGAATCATCAGTCCATATTTAATCTATCAATCAAGAATCGATGACTTTCAAAACGAACATAGGTCCCATACCAAATTAAGAGAAGTTCTAGTGAGTGAAATACTCACGTAGGCTCCCTCCATCGGCGAAAGGACGTATAAACACTCCCTATCGTTCAAGATTCCCACTCACGACAACAAGAGTGCGAGTGGAAGGCTTTGTAGATATTTCATTCGAACACAACAGAAAATTGTCTGAAATGTGTACGAATGATCCCATGCCTAATCGCTCCAGATCACGCCCAGGCGGGCAAAAGTGTAGCTATTTCAAAGATTCACAGGTAATTCAATACTAGTAAATACTGAGACTCCTAATCGAAATATCGAAATATTTCAAATAAAACTCTCAGGGAGCTGTCTACACAAATGTTGTCAACGAGAACGAACCCATCACTTTCGAGAGTGAATATTAAGAGCGTTTTGAACTAGCTACACTTTTGCCCGCCTTGGCGTGATCTGGAGCGATTAGGCATGGGATCATTCGTACACATTTCAGACAATTTTCTGTTGTGTTCGAATGAAATATCTACAAAGCCTTCCACTCGCACTCTTATTGTCGTGAGTGGGAATCTTGAACGATAGGGAGTGTTTATACGTCCTTTCGCCGATGGAGGGAGCCTACGTGAGTATTTCACTCACTAGAACTTCTCTTAATTTGGTATGGGACCTATGTTCGTTTTGAAAGTCATCGATTCTTGATTGATAGATTAAATATGGACTGATGATTCATAATAATGATGAAACAATTGTATCCTATTATCATTCAACAAGGTCGATGAATTTTTCGAAACGCTCTTAATATTCACTCTCGAAAGTGATGTGTTCGTTCTCGTTGACAACATTTGTGTAGACAGCTCCCTGAGAGTTTTATTTGAAATATTTCGATATTTCGATTAGAGTCTCAGTATTTACTATATTATATATATATATATATATATATATATATATATATATATATATATATATATATATATATATATATATATATATATATATATATATATATATATATATATATATATATATATATATATATATATATATATATATATATATATATATATATATATATATATATATATATTATAGAAAGAAAACAAAAAAATAAATCTTGTCTTATGACAGAACATGGTGAAATTCTGCAAGTAGGCCATTTTAAATACCTCGGGGAAGTCATACAGTCCTCAGGTTTAAACCGAATCGCTAATGAACAGAGAATAACCAAGCTCCAAAGGGCCTACAAACTAACATGGGCTCACTATAACAAAAAGTGCATTTCGAGAGGCGCCAAATTGAGGCATTATAACACAACGATTCTTCCAGAAGCAATCTACGCAGCTGAAACAATGTTTATTGGCGACCATTCAAGAATTAGAGAAATAGAAAAACAAGAACGAAAAATTCTCAGGAAGATTTACCGGCCAATCAATAGAAACGGTATTTGGACGAAAAGACCTCGAAATGAACTGTATCAAAAGACAAATACGATAACGGAAGAAATCAGAAGAAGACGAGCAAAGTTCTATGCTTATGTCTACAGAATGAAACAGTCCAGAATACCGAAGAAACAACTCAATATAATTATGAATAGTAAATGCGGAACAGAGTGGCTAAAAGAGGTCCAAAAGGATCTGAATATATATATATATATATATATATATATATATATATATATATATATATATATATATATATATATATATATATATATATTGAAAGTTTTTAGCAATAACAGGCTTTTTTTGATATGAAAAAGTTTATTTTTGTTGACGTTTTATTTTTATTTTAAATAATTTTTCATTCATTTTATTTTTTCGCTAAGAACTTTCAAAATAAAATATCTTAAACAGGCAATGAATCAATTTCAAGAAAATATATATATATATATATATATATATATATATATATATATATATATATATATATATATATATATATATATATATATATATATATATATATATATATATATATATATATATATATATATATATATATTAATATATATATATATATATATATATATATATATATATATATATATTAATATATATATATATATATATATATATATATATATATATATATATATATATATATATATCTGATTCAAAAATATTAAATATGCGAAAATAAGGTACTTTTGAGATGTTTCGCTTGACTGTCCGCATAATATTGGAAGGGAAACCATCAGCAAGTAATATGAAGAGAAACACCGCGCTTGTTTCCAAAATTTCAATCATTTACTGGATTCAGGATTCGACCTATTCATTAGATGCATATGCAAAATGCCTTATATTCGAAAAATTATTTTCCCAAATCGACATGTAAATTTTCAATAAATTGATTTGATGACGGTACACTCATAAATGTACTCAATGACCAGTGGCGCTGACTCATGAAAAATGAAGTTGGCCTTGGAAGGGCCTTTACCGGCAGTGTTGTTCGGGAATATTTTTTGAATTTCAGATGAAAAATTGTGGGTCCAAAGTTATTTTTCAACATTTCAGAATCATTTGATCGCAACGAGAATCCCGAAAACTCGACGCTCCATAAAACGACACTCCGGGAAATTCGACAAGTATTTTTTCTCATTCAATAGTGTTGGCGTTTACTTGGTGTAAATCCATTGAAATTGAATATAAGATGATACTCGAAAACTTGAACTTTTGTTTGACACTTTTATTGACAACATAGCATGACGCATTTCTTCGTTACCAACGACTTCTTCAGATGCTACAAGACTACTAAAAACAAATTTGTCAAAACATGTATAAATAATATTCGTAAAATCCAGTAGAGTAGTGACTAGTGAATCAACCCAACAGTAGTTTCTATCTACAAGTTCCCCTGTTTTTTCATATTATTTTTCATTTATTATCATTATATTTCATATTTATACCAGTTTTGAGAAATTTGTTGTTTGTTAGTAGTCTTGTAGCATCTGAAGAAATCGTTTGTAACGACGGAACGCATCATGCTATGTTGTCAATAAAAGTGCAAATAAAAAGTTCAAGTTTTTTAATTTTATCTTATATTCAAGTAAATTTTGGCTATGAGGAACGGAACAAAACGTAAATACGTACGATATAATGGTAAGAAGCCGATTCAATATAGAATAGTAGCAATACTTATAGAGTATTACAGATCATTGAATGTAGCTCTGAAAGGACTGAAATTATATTCAAATGAATTCTGAATTTCATGAAAAAATGCGATATAAAATATTGATGTCGCACAGTAATGAAACTTTTATACTTTTATTATCAACTGAAATAGTTAATTTATGCTCACTTCGAAAAAGGTACAGGATTCATTAAAAATATCATTATCTTAATGTCAGTGCTTTAACACATTTAAAGATAATAACATCCAATACAATTAATAAAAATAATTATGTCGAAACCATTGTGAACAGTGGGTTTAAATTGAGTCTTACGCCCTTAATAAATTCAAGTATTCGGAAATATTTAACATAGTATCTATTATAGTAATATAGTTATATAGTACTGAACTAATACTAATATTTTCAAAAACAAATTATGACTTTTGTATTTTCAAACAGAATTAATAATTGGAACGAGTTATTGTGCGGGGCTCTGCCACCAAAATGGATTATTGAGGAGTTCTCTTAGGCATCATAGAGTTTTCGCCACTGTCAACGAAATCGCGATGAAGATCGTATTTCTACTGACTCTCACTTTTTTTCATTCGTGAAAATACTCTACAATATTAGTGGAAACTGAATTATATTGATATTCAAGAAGATGCCACTCAAAGTGAAATTTTCATTCAGTGGTGCAACTGAGTCACTACGATTCAATGAAAACGGCTAACATGTTAGATTCAGTATTAGGAATGATCCAATTTCGATTCTTCTTACTTGCTCATGCTTTAAAATAATAACTCTTAATGGAAAAATATTCAGTTTCATATGCTTTTACAGAAATATGACATTGAATCTTTCACATGTGAAATACGAAATTGAATTTGTTACACTGTTTCAGTATTAGTAGCTTTGTTCGCGGTTCTGAACCGATTCAGAACTATTCGCATGCACAGTTTGAATTTTGGCGTTCGCAGATCACTTAGTTCCGAACTTTTAGTTACATTTCTGTGTTCGCGGATAAACTGGGACTGGTTCGGAATCGATTGGGAATTGGTTCTACCAGTTCGAAGGATCAATCTAGAACTGTAAGTTCGGGACTTGCGTTTTCACGATAGTTTTGGTACACGGCATATTATTCGATGAGAACAACCGTGATTTGAAAATTCCCTAAACTAGTTCTAAAATCGTTCACGGGTCGAAATAATTCCGAACCAGTTCATAACCGAGCATGCGTATTAAATCAATCCCGAATCAGTTATGAATTAGTTCTGAATCGGTTCAGAATCCTTGCCGCGAACAAAGCTGGTAATACTACCCATGGTACGAAAAATGAATTGCCATTTATTGCAGTTCAACAGTAGAACTAATCCTCACTTTTTCATTATATTCTGTTGCGTTGAGAAATTTTGAAGTGGAAGTTCACATGTGTTCAATTTCAAATGATTGATCAATTGATTTCGAAAATTCAAGATTCAAAATACTTCCTGAGTTATTATTAATTTTTCTCTTTGTGTTGAATGTTGGCATTTGTGAGTATATCATTAGTTTGAATGAATGAATTCGCTTGTTTCGGATTTTCAAAGCCTTATTCTACGTACGTAGAGGTTAACTTTTCATGGGCATTTTTCTAAATGCGATGACATTACAGCTTCTATCTACAGGTTGAAGTTCAATTCGAAATGATTCAGCACTCGATCGAACAGTTTATGTATTCATTGGAAATTCTGCTTTGGTAATTGATTATTTGGAAATGAGAATAGATTTTCAATCTATTTCACGTGAAATATGGTTTTCGTCTCGAGTAGCAAATATAAATGATAGGCAGAGAAAAGAAGCAGATGTTTTCCATAAAAGAAATCGAGTTTATCAACGAACGAGTTTATTATTTCACAATTATAAAAAATTACGAGTCCTCTCCTCTTGAACTCTTTACCGCTAAATTTCTAAAGTGAACAATTTCAATTCAAGGACTTGTGGCAATTCTTCTTTGAACACATATCGGTCAATCCTTCAGAATTCAAATATATTTTGAATTGAAGAACTCGAATCAATTTTTTATATCAATGTTTTCTGAGTGCATGTTTTTGAATTCAGGCGATTTATTGTGGTTCAGTAGCAATTGAGATTTTTCTTAAGGCGACATCACCCTTTCTGTCCGTTAGAAAACATACTGGTAATTATTGATTCTATTGAATATTTGAATATCAAATATGAATACGAAATTCAATGATGAATTATGCCGATAGTTGGAGAAATTATTATTCACAATTGAACATTTTTTAATGATTGAGAAAATTCAATTTCGTGTTTCATGAGGAATATCAAATTTGTTGATGGCTTAGTATTCTTTTTTCTATGAAACTTTCATACTATGAGTTATATATCACTGATACAGAATGAGATGGGACTTTGAATAAATTGTGTTGAGCTAGCCGGTGATACAGAAAAATCCAAGTTTTCTTCTATTTCACAATATATCAACTGTTGTTGTCATGTTGTGAATGTTGAATTCAGATATGACTATTTAATTGAAATTTGAAATTTTTGTTGGTATTTTTTTTGATTTTTTCTTATTTTATTGTGGACAGAATTAAGACTGAATTGACAACTTGTGGTCAATATTATCATTAATTTCAACTTTTTTGAAATATATGACATGTCGAAGTACTTTATACGAAAGAATCATATCTAGTTATTTTAAGTAGAAAGTATATGATTGTTCATCATCCGGAATCATGGCGAGATACGCAGTGCAAATGAAATCGCGACGTCAAAAGCTTAATTGTTCAACTTGAAAGATTGATATCCAAATTCAAGAGTTCTTCAATAATTCTGAACATTCAACATCTAACAATCATATATAAAGCTCCGGCGGAGTCTCTGATGCGATACGGTATCGTTGCGTGGGGTGGTGCTTACGATACAGTAATAAATAAGCTGGAGATTCAATAAAAATGTCTGCTAAAAATTCTTCATAAGAAATATATCAGAATCCTACTGATTTGCTTTACGAACAAGTTGACGTTTTGGATAAACGCCAGCTGTTAATTATATCGCTGCTGAATAATTTTGAAGAATCTTGACAGTAACTGCTATATTTAACATTGTATCAATACTGGATAAAGCAGAAACGGCTTCTCAATTCCTAAATAGTGTCCATGTGTCTCCGTAGTTTCTCCAGTAAAGGACCTATAATTCGTAATTAACCGCCATTTACAATTAATACCTTGGTTAGCATAAAGAAGTTAAAATCTGCGGTGTAGACCTGGAGAACTACAAGTAGATCATCATCCATCAACTGGCGAATATTCAAAACTGTAAGTGGTAGGAAACTTACTAAACCTTGTACCATTTTTGTATTTGCCTCTTTATATTGATGAACTTTTTTCCTCACTCATTGTATTGAAATTATAAATTATATAAGAAATTAAATTAATCTCTTGGCTTAATATTTCACGATTATATTCAACATAATGAATTAGTCGACATGTTTTGAGCGTGAGCTCATTTTCAAGAATAAAAAACCTCTTGAAAATGAGCTCATGCTCGAAATCCGCGGCTCCGTATCAAATGGTCCATTCAGAAGGTGCAATGTGGTGTCACGTTTTCGAGCTTTCACCTTGTATCCCACGAATTACGCGTGTTAGGTTATCCTGTGAGGCTTCAATCGTGTTGCCTAAAAATTGGACGTTTTGGTAGGTAATTCGGCTTCAATTCTTGCAGAAGTTGAATTTTAGAGGCTTTCAAACTCAAATCAACACGTAATATTTTCCATGTGGTTGAGTATCACATGCCCAATTGCTGAGAACGGCTACAAATTGACATTTCACAATTTTCTTTAACACTGTACGCTATGGCTGCAATATTATTTTCAGTACTCGCTGTACGCATGCGAGACAATGGTTTAACGTTCAACAAAGTGAACTTGGTGCGAAATTTGGTGATAACAGCACGAACGATAACACATGTAACAAACGATACAAATTTTTCATAGAGAACGAATTTTGATAGTCAATTTCAACAGTTTGCAATCGTTGCTCGTTTTTCAGTCTTTCCATGATGAATTGGCAGCTACAATGGAAACTTCTCATTTTGAGAGATGACGTTTGGATGCCATTACCAACCAGTGCTGCCAACCTAAAAACCTTAACTCTTCAAAAATCACCCGTTATAAAGATAGTATGAACAGGAAGATTTTCATTTTCATTATATTTCACCCCACTGTGTAGTTATTACTCATCAAGAGAAGAAGATTTCTCTTGATTTCTTGTCTTATTTGGAGCGTTGTAAACGAAAGCAATAAGAACGTAGGTATTGAATTATGTATGTTACGTAAATATCTTCATATGTAGAAAGACGTGTTTAATTAAACATATTTACTAAAATATTTTATGAGCATTAACGAAATCAGTATTTTAAATGGAATAACACTTTGATGAATGTCTATAATGAAACGTTTACCTTTATCATAAATCATTCATATCGAACACTCATATCTAGGAGTGTTTATTTTCACTAGTATATATTTGCACAAGTTGCTTCCACAGAAACTCATTTGATATTGAACAAATATTTCGGATGAGAAAGTTATCTACGTATTCGAGTGAGTGTTTTAGCATAACAGAATAGGAATTATTATTATCAATACAGAGTATGTTTGGCGCCTCTAAACTATTACGCATTCCAAGAATCACTATATTGATTACTACAAGTCTGAATGAAAATTGCGATATCCCGTGTGTATATTACATCAAAATCCTCAATGCGAATTTCTAATTAAACAGTGTGGAATCTGATGAGCCTGCTTCTGCAGGAAAAATAAAAAATAATCTAGTACTCTCAGAATATCAAGAGCTGATGCACCGCGATAATTTGAATTATTCTTTAACTGAATGGATTCTGTTATGAGTTTCGATTAGCCAATTATCGCTGAAAACAAACAGAAGAAATAACAAAGTAATCATACTCGCTCTTTCTTCTGTGCTCTCAAAATATTAAGAATTGATGCATCGCGATAATTCCAATTATTCAGTAATTGAATGGATTTTTTGTGGATCCTGATGAAGTCTGTTTTCGCAGGCAACACACAAAAAAACGAGTTGGCTATATATTGACGCTTTTCCTTCTGTGCTCTGAGAATATGAAGAGTCGCTATGCCACGTTAATTCAAATTATTTCCTAATTGAATGGATTTTTTACGAATTCTGATGAAGCTGTTTTCGCAGGAAACGAATTGAACAAACTAACCAGTAATTATAATGATTATTTTCTGATCTCTTCAATAATGAACAGTTAATTTTCTACGCTACTGATGAATGAGAATCAGTGTTTGAAACCTGTTTTTTGTATGTTTTCAAATTATCATTAGTGTTTGAAACTACACAAGTACTGTGCAATTCTGATTGAAAATGAATTGATATGGTAATGAAGAAGCAGTTTCGAATAATTGAAAACATCGTTATATATCACAAAATGCCTCACTTTACTCTACATATTTTTGAGACTTCTGATCTAGAATCAAGAAAACCAACTTCAACCCAACTCAACTCTCATTAGAACTAGACGAAGACGAGATCATTAAATTTTTGATGGAGGTTTAGTAGACTCAGACATATTCAAAATATATTTGAAGATCGTCGTGAAATATCTATTGCTTTACGATATGTTACAGAATGTTTCACTCAGCGATCGTTCGACAAAACTATTAGCACTGAAAAAAAAACCATTATTTTGTGTTCCATATGACCTCGGAATAACTGATAGATCGATCGATATATCTCGTCAATGAATAAAAAAAATCTAACATAATAATTAATACATACTTAGATACTTTGAAGAATGATTTAGAAGATTATTGTAGCAGAGCTGGCTATGTGAAACATGAACAATGTTATATTTAAATGTCCCTCAAGGGATAAATGCTGAAGAATTTGGAAATGCCCTAATTTATTGAAAACATAAGATACTCCACTGTTTCATATTACTCTTCAGTTTCGTCACGTCCAACAAACGAATGGCATCGAGTTCAATCCTCGAATAAGACAGAAATATGTTGTTAAAACGTATGCATCTCAGACCTTAGAAATCAATAGAAAGCACATGAATTCATTCAACATTGAAAGTTTCACACGTCCTTATCAATCAATTGAGATACTAGATTTTACAACTCTAGTTCAAGAACAATTTCATCTAATTTTATGAAGTAATGCCATCTAGTTTAGATTGCGGAAACGTACGCTGATCATTTTTGGAATTTACCTTTTTTGAATGGCTACTCAAAACATGAAGAAATCGACCACAAGGATATTCACTATCAAAAGTATACCATTACATTACTTCGATAATTTTTTGACGAATTTTTCAAAATATTTTTAGAGCAGAGGAGACAAATTGTATTATTATAATAAAATTTCTATGTGATACATGAACAATATTCAATATTCTCTAACATTAAGCCTTTCAAGGATAATGGGGACATCACATCAAATCAGAGGAAATTATTCAGAAACTACAGTTGTAAAATGTAGCATCTCAATTCATAAGGACGTGTGAAATTTTCAATATTAGATGTATTATTTGCTCTCTATTGATTCCTATGATTTGAGATGTGAAGTAATCTACGCATAATATGAGTATATGCTTGCGAGTTAAGAGTATATTTATGTCTTTGAAGTCAATGCATTTAATTTGTAGGACGTGACGTAACTCAATAGTACTTTGTGGTGCGAAAAAGTAAACTGTCTTACGTTTCTAATAAATGTGGGCACCGATTTCAATAATTCCTGACATTTATCCCTTAAAGGATAATAAAGACATCACATTGTTAATGTTTCAGATAGCCAGGTCTATTATAACAATATTTTGAATTATTTGTCGAAAAATTATAGTTTACTTTTTATAGTCCACATTTATACATATATATCTGATTTTTTATATTTCAACTAGAAGTTGGAATTCCCAGCAATAGCAGGCTTCAAAATGAGAAAATGTTATATTATAGTTAATGTTTGGCTACAAATTGTAGATCCATCAAAACTCCGAAATGAATATTTGTTATTAAATGACAGGGACAGAAACAATTTTTGGAGTTACCTTGAATTTGGTAGTACCAGAGTATTCAACAGAAAATGGGAATCAATGAAATCAGATATATAAGAATATTGAATTCTGAACAATATCTCAAATGGACTTTTGAAGAGCCTTCATGTGGAATGAAGCAGGCGCCATTAAAGTGGTTTGCAACACTCAGTACTTTTTTGAGTGAAGTGTTGAGTGTGACAAAAAGAGAGTTGAAACTGTTGAAGAATTGCAACAACTTCAATATTTACCATCAGCAATTACTGAAGTACATGAAAGTGAGATTGACCGGAATTGACGGAGAACTCCTTCTGATATTTCTTACGCTGTATTATATGGAGCTTCATTCAAAATGTGCGTAAATGTAGGTTATGGAATTGAAAAAATAGAGGATTCAACTGATTACGATATAAGGAATATGAAAATACTGACCCTTAACCCAAATGTCCAAAAACAACACTGAATTATGTAGAAATATCGACGGAGATGAATAAGCTGCTTAGAGTAATGTCACAGAGGAAAGAGAAAAAATTCGTAAAAGTGAATATATTGTTTTATAGGGGTCCTATTGTTTGGTGTCCAAGAAGTAGACCGATTGCTCCACTATTTAGCAGTGAAGCAAAATACATTACGTGAAGAAGAGTATGTGGAAGAAAATACGAAATCTTCCTTTGAAGAAATCACTAGTACAGAAATATAAATAAATTCGTATCTATAAAACGAGAGCAGAGGTGAAATAGCTTCTTCACCATAAGAAACATACATATCAACATACATACGGGGGTGGGGTAAAAAGTTTCCAGCCTGACCAAGAGATGACGCCACTAGGTTCACTTTTGGACCTGCTTCATACATCTCCATTCCTACTGAACGTGTACGTAAAGTCTCAGCCCAATCGCTAAATTAGTTTGCGCGAGACGCTTCCGTTGTTTTCGTGAAAATGGTATTATTGAGGGAACGTGCTGTCGTCAGATACTTTTATTTGAAAGGTTTCACGCCAAAACAAATGAAACAAGAGAAGGTCAATGATCAACACTAGGAGACTTCTCCATCATATTCAACTATTAAGGAGTCGGTTTCTGAATTCAAGAAGGGTCGTGTGAGCACCGCTGACGAGCCTTGCTCAGGACAGCCCGTTGAGGTCAGAACTTCAGAAATGATTGAGAAAATCCATCAAATAGTATTGGAAGAACGCAGATTGAAAGTGCAAGAGATTGCTGAAACCTGTTGGATGTCAGCTGAACGTGTGCGAAATATTTTCCACAACCATTTAAGCATGAAACAGATGGGTGCCGCATTGGCTGACGCTTGACCAAAAACTGGTTCAAAAAAATATTTTTACCGAAAATTTGGCGCTATAGGCGTAATCCAAACAAATTTTTGCGTCGATTAATAACTGCTGATGAGACTTAGGTTCACCACTACACTCCTGAAAATAAAGAACAGCCAAATAAGGTTGGAAAGGGGGAACTAGCTCTAAAGAAGGCAAAAACAGTTTTGTCAGCAAAATAGGTTAAAGCTACTGTTTTTTGGGATTAGGGTGGAATTATATATATTGATTATCTTGAAAAGGTTAAAACTATCACTGGTCAATACTACGAAGTTTTATTAAAACGTTCGAAGGACGAGGTGCAAATTAAATGACCTCATTTGTCGAATAAAATAATCTTGTTTCATCACGATAATGAACCAGCGCATTCGTCGATTGTTGCCATGTCCAAAATCCACGAATTGAAGTTTGAATTGATGCCGCTTCCTCCCTACTCTCCAGATTTAGCTCCAGCGACTAATAACTGTTTCCTAACCTCAGAAAATGGCTTGGCAGTAAAAGATTGGAGAGCAACCAAAAAGTTATTGAAACTATCAATCAGTATTTTGAGGAGCTTGACGAATCTAGGTTTAAAACTGTTAAAACTAAATCGACTTTCATCCTCGAATATCCTCTTCTGAATCATCAGACAGAAATATGCAGTTAATGAAAATTAACAAACTTGGCGTAAATTTCACTAAATATTTTGAAAACTCTACATATGTTTCGGGGGTTAACCTATTATCAAGAGTATACAATATTACTGCAGAGTTTATCTCAAGGGTTTTGAATATATTTAGTGGAATTTTAACCGAGTGTGTCAATTTTGATTTATTGTTTTCAACATAATATTTCACTAAGAGATAAGTGAAACCTGCGTGCATTTCGCTACATTTGGTACGCATATATAAGGCAAAGATTATTCATAAACTCCACTTGTAAAATGTAGTATTTTAATTGTTACGGAATGTGAAACTTTCAATGTTGAATGTATTATTTTTTTCTATTGATTCCTAAGATTTGAGATGTATATTGAAATGGAACATTATTTTCTTTTACTCTTTCAATTATATTTTCATTTTATTTGTATTCTCGAGTATAATAGTTCTTCTAAACAGAGTTCCTGCTAATGTTCACTTCAATAACTCATTTGTTACGTTTCGACCAGGACCTTCATCACAAAATCTGAAAAGCGAAGATTAGAAATCAGAATTTGAATTCTCATTAAAAGACATTCTCCTTTTTCCACATTCGTGTTAAAGTTACTTCGATTTTTGTGAAGAGACGAAAGCAGACAAATGCATTGCATTGATTGTCTTCTGAATTTTTTGTGCAGATGATTTCATGACAAGTAACTTCACCCGAGTAATTTCATTTTCAATATGTTTATGACGTTTCTGTTTTTTTTTCATCTCAAAACATGTTATTTCTATCTATGGAAGAGTGACATATTTCAAAAGAAATAAATTTTGTCTTATGATAGATCCAAATTGATTATTATTAGATAATCTAATAATATTGTATAATTCTATATTTTGTTTTTCGATATAGTATCACTTTGTATTTTCTTCGCTTTTTGGGTGAATGGTTTTTGTTAAAGTGTTTGGGTCAAAAATACCTACAGTTTAACGGCGGTTCCGAACGGCCATTGGGCTTGTAATCAATGTACATTACCCAGCATATATATTGTATTATTTAAACTGCTCAAATCAGGACATACACAAACGCTCGCCAATGCCCTCATCGAGGTTCGAACCTTAGTTCTTCCACACCATAGTCTTCTACCGAGTAAGCTACGGAGACGGACGAGTCAAAAATTGATAATATAGGCAAATAATTATGAACGTTAGCAAATAGCAAATACGCCGAAATTCAGAACCGATTGAAAATGCGCATATTGTGTTTTATAATAAGCGAATCATTTCTGTTCGAGTGCGCATCAGGGACAAGTGATTGGTTTTATCTTGAACGGAAAAAGAACATCTGCTTTACTTCAATATTCGTAGTTTTTCGTCGACCAACAAAATTAGAAATGTCTAGACTGAACGCGTCTTAATTGAAACGGCCCTGAAAGTTATAAGAATAAGCAGACACATCGAATGCGTACCAAAAGATGAGAAATATTCACAATCGCTTCGTAATCCTCATATTGGTTTGCGGATATTGCAAACTTAGGATCAAAATTCATGATGTGCCAAAATTTTTCCAATTTCCTGATGAAAGTATATACAAGAGCACACATTCTGCGAGCGTGATATCAATATCTTTTTTTTTCAAGACATGTAGGTATATTGAAATATTTAATAATAGAAGTCAATACTCATTCAATCTTCCTATGAATATATTTTCTAACATTGTTTCATTAAAATTTGAAATTATTTCAAATATGATTCGAACAAAGTATAACGAATTTTCGACCGAATAATATAAATTTTAATTCGATATGTTTTAAGAAGAAATATATTTTTCTTTGAATTGCCTCATTCGATCATCGAAAACTTTATTCCTCATTTAAATTCTTGAAGATCGAAAACATTTCACGTTCATTCGATGAAAGTGAAATGCGTGTTACATTCTACCTTGTATTTTTGTCGAGTGGAAGATCAATATCGATGTTTTCTAATATTATCCGTTGAAGGATAATGCAAGTTTCTCTGTTGTGATTCAAAATCTAGTCATTATCCTCATTAGGGATCACTGAGGATTCATCCTCTCTAATATCTCTCGAAGGAATCTAGAATGCTCGAGAGAGTTTATGTCATTTGTTGGACAGAGGGAGCTTACGTGATTAGTTTAGCAAGAATGATCTGTTCATTCTGAAGATAGGCCCTGAGGGCGTTCGAAAAGTCATCGAAAGTTGATTGGTTGGATGAATACCTACCACTGAAAATTCCTAATAAGGTTGAAACAATTGTATGTTATTTCCATGCAACAAGTTCGATGATTTTTCGGAACACACTGAACATTCACTCTCGAAAGTGATAGGTTAAGTTCCGTTGACATTTGTGCAGATGCTTTATATATATATATATATATATATATATATATATATATATATATATATATATATATATATATATATATATATATATATATATATATATATGACAAAAACACAATTTTCGGTATAGCCCGCTACTTAATTGGAAGCAGCCGTTGACACGTGTTTCAATCTTATTGGCTCTCCTCAGAACGTCGTAGCCAAGTTCAAGGTGTACGAACCTGGAGATGGAATCAACAATTAAAGAACACTCCTGTGAAGGAAATATCCACTGCTAGACTTCCACGTGAACCCTCCAGATTTGGAGATTCAGTCAACGTATCGCCAATGTGGCGACTATTTATCTTCTAAGGAATCTTCATCCGACAAAGTTAACAACTAATGAAAATTTGTCTTGCGGTGAAAAGTACAAATGTCAAAAACACAATTTTCGGTATAGCCCGGAACTCAAGGTGTACGAACCTGGCTGCTATATATATATATATATATATATATATAAAGCATAGCTGACGTTTCTATGAGTTTTTGAATGATCTTGAACGGATGAAAACGAGTGCTGATTGCATAGTATTGAATGAAACTTCGAAAATTCATGACGTTGAAATGTTCAGTATAAGTGGCTAGAGAACATTTTACAATTGCAGGCAAATAAATCAGAATGGCAGAATTCGGATATGGAGTAATATGAATGAGTCTCTTTAATTTAGTCGGTGATTGTAAGAAAATTGCAATACATGCAATATACCACGCCTACCAAGACTACCACGCCTGCCAATATCTGACTGCAATATACATCTTGAATTACACCTAGACTTCTATAGCAAGAAAATATTTGATATGGTTTTCATAGTGGGTGACATGAACATAAACATTCATGCAATTAAACTGAACCTAGTAAAATATGATGGAAGAAAACAGCTTTCCCACATGATTAATGAAATATCCCCAATAATGGAAGACACCCAATATCCATTCATGCATCGATTAAATAGTCTTGAAAACAAAACCTAATCTCAATTTGTTCCGTTAACATATTTTAATTGATATCTCGACAACTCTTTAACTAATATCACAGATGTGCAAGCAATGTTCCTCGTTTAGTAACCCAAACCAATGCAGGCCTAAAAAGGTATTACGGTAGGATACAAAAACGCTTTTTTAAATTTCAAAAAATTAAACACTTCTCTGAACAACGGAAATAATATACAGATTGAAAAATGTTGATGAAGCATTAGATTTTTTGTTACTTTTTTACTTGCCGAAATGAAAAACAATACAAATACACTCACAAAAATGTGAAATAAAGCGAACACCTTGGATAATAAACGGCATAATGAAGTCTTTAAGTGGAAAGAAATTAATGTATAGATTAATGAATCCCTCCCGACAAAAAAAATAAGAGCAAGTTGGAAATTATAAGCAATTAAGTGTGACAAGCGACATTATTTTCAACAGATTGAAAGGACAAGCAGTAATTCAAAGAATTTAAGGAAATTGGTAAACAATGCAAGAAGCCAGAAACACAATATTCAAACCATCAAGAATAGAAAAGATGATAGTAATGAAAAAGTATATGAAATTACCGAAGAATTCGATAACTATTTCGCCGAAGTGGATGAAAATTAAGTCATGAAAATAATGAAAGAATTGAAACCTAAAAAGTTGCCAGGTCTTGATGAATTTCAATTTGATACACTGAAAAAACATATCCCAAAAGTTAGTTTTGGTATACACTCATAATATAAGAAAATATTAATGAAGGTATCTTCTCACGAATTCTGAAAACTGCGGTTGTAACGCCAGTACTCAAATTGGTAGAATCCTCAACAGTTAAGAATTCCAGGTCAATTTCACCGATATCGTCTTCAGGTAGGGTACTCGCGAAAATAATAGTTAAACGTATACAAGACTCCGCAAGGAATTATAAACTCATATCCAGCAAATTGTTTGAATTTCAGAGTAACAAATCCTCACGTCGAAATTATAATCTTGTCGCTTTGATATGTGATGCAATTGATGAAGGAACCCCTTCATTGGTTTATTTGTCGACTAAGCAAAAGCTTTCGACACAGTTTACCATCAAAAATTACTCTCAACCCTAAGAGCCCTTGGATGGAGAGGAAAGCCTTTTAATAAGATGAAAACATATATTGATAGTAGAAAGCAAGTTGTAAAAATAGGTGAATACATGAGCGACGAGAGGAAAACACCATGCGGGGTAACACAGGGCACATTGCTGGAGCCGACACTGTTTTTGCTTTATGTGAATGATTCATTTTCCATCGATATGCAAGGAGAGATCATCAGATTTGCTGATGAATTTCACGTTAGTGAAATATGAAGCAGAAGGGAGATTTTCTCGTGTACAGAAAATCGTGTACTGAAAGAAGCTGAAGTTAATATGGAAACAAAAATTTATACCTTTTACAGGGTACAGAAATTCAGTGACTACTGATTCTAAATCAATATAAAAAAAACATAAGATATCTTGTTGTTGAGATTGATTGCTATCTCAGACGGGACGCCCAGTACGAAGTCATAGTCCGAAAATTGAGAAGTCTCTTATCGAAGATGAAATTTTTCAGAGGAGTATGCACCATTATGGAATCACAAAAAATTTTTTTTATGTACTTGATCGTTTACAGATATAGTAGGTGTCAGCACTTGGGGTTCAATGGCTGATTGTTATTACGAAAAAGTTGAAAAAATTCCGAAAGTGTTCACCATGAGGAGAGCGATTGAACTTGAATTAGCAATTCTTAGGGCTTTTGCTTCACCTTTTTTGCGCCCCAAAAATGCTGGATCCTCTCTGAATGCTCTTTCTTCCGTTCATCTGTCCATTTTATTTCAGGTTGGCAATTTGATTACTGCTCAAACTTCAAATGATGCGATTTTACAGCGATCTTCGAGATTTTTTATATTGATCTGTTGTTGATCTTTTTGAACCTCTTTTAGCCACTCTGTTCCACATTTACTCTTCATAATTATATCCTGTAGTATCATCGGTATTCTGGACTGTTTCTGTCTGTAGACATGTGCATAGAACTTTGATCGTTGTTTTCTGATTTCTTCCGTTATCATATTTGTTTTTTGATAAAGTTCATTCTGTGGTCTTTTCATTCAAATGTCGTTCCTTATGATTTTTTCAAGTAAATCTTTGTAAGAATTCCTAGTTACTTATTTTCTGTTACGCTATCAGAAGTTCATTCCAGCATCAAATATACGACCTACCGTAAGTGACAATTGTTAGCAATACCAGCGAGTTTTCGATGCGGTAGGCATGCGTATTTTCGTCTAATTTATTCTAGCCATAACACTTTATCGAATATTAGCGGATGTATTATTATAATTGGTATCGTTGCAATTGAATACGTAATAATTTTGTTTGCAATTAGAATATGAACAAAGACCACTTGAGTACTCACATTACAAGTGAGGAAATGCTTTTGAATATTCAATTTATATTCTTCAAACAGATACACACACTAGAGTTGGTCGTAGTTAAACTTTTGAGAGATGAAATGCAACCGTTACCGTTATTCGAACGAATAAAATGGTTTCATAAAATGGTCATCGTGACAACTCCTCTGAGGACGGAACTTTGAATAATTCTTTAGAATACGCGTTTACGTGAGTGCAGAGTCTGTATGCTTTCTTTAAAATGATTTGATTCAGTAACACGGAGCATGAACCGATTTATGGAATTCGAAAGAGTTTTGAAGCACTTGCAACTCGTTCAATCGACGTCTTGATGATAACAGTTGCATAAAACTGTTGCAATCTAGTTCAAAATGTGAACAAAACATGAAATGTATTTCTTTCTAATAGCCAAATCAAGGTCCTGCACCATGTTTGCTGTATTGGCTGTCACTACAGTCGTAATTTTACTTCTGTCAAAGACGCATTAGGTATAGGTATTCAGCAGCATATCAACAATTGTTTTTGTAGTATGACGTTCATTTTTTCTAGTAAAATAAATTATTTATTCTCAATGAGTAAGAAACTCAATAACAGAAATATTAAGCAGAATAATAATTGAATAGCAGAATGGAAACTATACAACAAAATATAACAAAGTTCTCAATCTAAACTGAAAAAACTGAAAAAGTAATTAATAACTGAACAATAAAATGAAATGAAATATGACACGGAACTCAATGTTATTAATTCATTCTAGTTAATTTCACTCATCAATAAAAACTGCAATGGAGTCAGAGTGAATGTCACATACATTACCAACTGCGTTGAATGCAGAAACCATAAACCCATTGGAAGATTGTATTGGCGAGTTGGTCCTTGAAGTCTCTAGGTGCAATAATTATGTAGTACGAAAGTTATGCCTAGGAACACGAAATCTCAGAGAAGACAAGAGTGTGGGACAATCAATACTGGTGTGCAGTAATTCGTACAAGAATTTAAGTCATAAAGTTTCTCTCTTGCTTTGAAATGAGATTCAATTGAATCCTTTCCTTGTAGATTACTCTCATGAGATAATCCAGAGGAAGGTATGAACTCAGACGATGGTATATTATCGGAGATTCCGAATTTGTTGTAAAATTTCTTTATGAGGAGCACATGAGGAACTTCACCAAATAACTCCAGAGAATTTTTTTGAATCGTACAAACGGGAAGCCGAGTAATTTAGAAACGTACTGAAAAAACAGTATTATAGAGTGCTTGAACAAGATCTTCGGCATGAATCCATATTGGTCAATGTTGATGCTGTTTCTGACGGCTGGTAATATGGCAATATATATTATAATTTCAAAAGGTTTCGATAAGTTTGATGAGATGAATATTGGCCTGTAGTTGGTCACAACATAAGGATCATCTTTTTTAAAAACACCGACTATCTTGGTCAATTTACATATTTCAGAAAAAGTGGTCCGAAAAGGCATCAATACAATTCTTCATAATTGAACTTATTACTTCATCAAAAGCAGATGTAAGCTTATTATAGAATTTCTGGGCAGCAATAAATTTCATTCAAGCGGAATACTCCTAAAAAGATAGCAAAGAGTTCATTTCTGACATCGAAGTGTGCTGTCATTGACACAAACTTTTTTACTCATTGCTTCTGACTATATATCTGAAGGAAACATGAGGTGTTCATATTTGATGATATTTCTATGAAAACTGTTGATTTTGTTGATGTATCATCAACCCGCAGTGTCAACTTCGTCTTACTTGAAAGTTTTTGATACAGCAAAATGGGTTTGATCAAATTGCGAAAGTCTCCCTATTCAACAATTGAAAATGGTTGGTTGTCTTAACATACCCATCCTACAAATTACGCATTATTGATTATCAATGTTTCATCACCAATCGCCGAAAATGCATGAATTTCTTCAAAAGTTCTCTGGTGTTTTGGCGCTAGGGAAACAAGGACATATTCATCATATTTTGAAGAGTCAGATATTTCCACCACACTGTTGAGCTTTCGAGATACCTGTAAAAAGAGCCAACTTGGTATAGTAATAAATAGGTATAATGATTAGCTTACCATCAGGTTACCGTTATTGATTCAATGTTCCATGAGAATATGTCATGGAAAATCGAAACTACTTATGAAACAAAATTGTTCCTTTTTGACAAAACTATCAGAAGAGGTCCAATTCAAAACCAATTTTGCATTTTTATATACGAATATCATATGGTCTGGGATAGCTCAACTGTACAACTATATGTTTTCATATTGATGAACATAATCAACCTGATTAAAATGAATTGTATCCTAACATAGACAGGCTTTTCTGGTTACTACCTGTTGAAATTTCGAAAATGATATACATAACTATATATATATATAACGCCATCTATTGAGATTCTCATGATTTATGAACTAGTTATCTCACTTGTATTACGATTGGTAGTTTCGATTTCAGAAGTGTGGTCCTTCTTTTATTATGTGATTTCTCTTTTAATATTTGAAGCATGGCACAATATTCTAACTCTTATTCAACTCAATATTCAATAATCAATGACTCTCAAAATATGTCCAAACTGAAGCCAAAAATGCTTCTATAAATACCATAATCAATCAATCAAAAATATAGAAAACCTTAAAAAGAAAGGAGAACTATATGTGTTGAAGATATATGTAGATGAATTCATGTTAAGCTCTCCTTCGAATAGTATTGAATTTTACTCTACATCAATAATATTTACTTCTCAAGATAAATTACCTCTGAATACAATAAAATGAATGAACATGGAAAAAAGTTGGGAGGACCATGGAGAAGGTTAACGCGGGTTCGAAGAGTCAATGATTCATTTCTTTCCGCAGAACTAATTGCTCAGAAATTCGCTCAGTTAGCTCGTTCGTCTTCGCAGAGCTCACAAATCATTTGAACTCCTGGAAAAAATTCTGGGTTACCGCGAAATACGGCAAACTTCGTAACGACTTCTAAATCTCTTCCAAGATTTTTTCAGGTTTTTCAGTTGGATGAACACAAGGTTAATTATTTAGGAATGAGAAAGGAAAATACGTTGAACTGTAATGCTCAATGCAACTCTTACAGCATGTGAATTATTCATATCGAACATATCAAATATCCATGAAATGTAATTCATGAAGAATGAAGAAAGGATATTTGTTAAGCTAGATCAGGAAAATTCACTTTGCACAAATGAACAGGCAATTAGCTCTTTCTCTTCATATTTTGGTTGAAAGAGGAGGTGAAGGTATCACCGAACTTGCAATTTAAACCTGTATATATACATATATATATATATATATATATATATATATACATATATATATATATATATATATATATATATATATATATATATATATATATATATATATATATATATATTTGAAAATAATAATAATAATAGTATTTATTCAGCAATTACAAGATTTATATATAAATTTACCTTCAAAATATATCATTAATTAATCGCTCAAAACGAACGTAGCTGATTTACGTTTAAAACTTTGTTATAAGCTGTTTTTATGAAGCTAGGCAATTCTAAAATGCATTCAGTTATTAATAATATATACTATTCCTAGATTTAGGACGCTTACAAACTTGCATGTAGAAATTGTTGGCATTTCTTAATTATTTGTATTATAGTATTATATCTGTGCACATCACTGACACATGTTACATTTTTTATTACTCTATATGGGAACAATTCTTTTCGAATTTTAAATATGAATATATTTGTAATCAAATATAAGCATTTCAATTAATAAGGATGTGTGAAATGTTCAATGTTGGACGTATTCATTACCTTTTATCGATTCTTAGGATTCGAGATTTGCAGTAATCTATACATTTTAAATGCATACGATTTACTTAAAAGTATATTTCTGTCTCATGATCGATAAGAGGATATTTGAGGATTGATATTGTATGACGTGATCTAACTGAAGAGTTCCTTGTAGTTCAAAACAGCGAACTGTTTTACGCTTCCATTGAAAGTAGGCACCGAACTCATGATTCTCTAAAATTCATTCCTAGAAGGATAATTGAGACATCACTGCGTTCATGATTCACATAGCCAACTTTGCTATAATGTCCTTTTCAACTTTTCAATTATTCGTCAAAAAAATTATCACAAGAAAGTTTTATATATATATATATATATATATTTGGATATTTTTTTTTCCTAGGTTAGGGTCAATTTATAACAATTATTACATTAATATTTAACTTTATTTACGCGTTTCGACTACTGTCATTTTCAAAATAATACATATCAACATTACATTCACAATTAATCCCAGTATATCGTCTCACTCCCTCTTAAGTCACGTGGTCTCTGTCATTTCGATGAATGATGTTGTGGTAAATTTGTCCGAAGTTTTCTATGTCTGCTCTTGAATTAACTGTCTTTTTTCTTCTTTTTGGATAGCTATCATTTCAAATACATTTCTTTTAAGTTGGTTTCTCTCTTTTTTATAATTTCTGTGTTTTCAAAATCAATTGAGTGTAGTTGTTCGATTGCATGCTTTGCAAGTGCTGTGGATTTTTTATTTGTTTGTATTGAATATTTATGTTCATATATTCTTTTATGTAAATATTGTTTAGTGTTACCAATGTAACAGGCATCACACTCACTACAATTCATTTTGTATACCGTATGTGTTTCATTTCGTTGTTCAATTCTTGGTTTGACTTGAGTGAATATTGATGCCGTTACATTATTTGGCTTGTGACTTATTTTTATATCATATTTTTTCATGACGTTACTTATTTTGTAAGAAAGTTCAGGTATAAATTCCAATCCCAAATATTTTATTTCATGTTTATTGTTTTGTGTTTCATGCGAGCCTCGATTATATATTTGGTGAATTCTTTTCTTGATTAATGGTTCGTAAAATTTTTTTGGATATGCATTTTTTTCAAGCGTTTCTTTGATTTTTTTAATATTTTTTGGTCTAATTTCGGGATCTGAAAATATAACTGCCCTATCTGTGAGTGAATTCACTACACTTTTTTTATATTTTGTTGGAACAAGAGATTCATAATTTAGGTATCTTTCAGACCATGTTCCTTTATTATATCAATCTGTAATAAGTGATCCGTCATTTTTTCTAATTATTGTCATATCTAAAAAATTTATTTTGCCATCTTCTTCTTCTTCTTTTGTAAATTGTAATCTTTCATGATATGTATTGAAAGCGTTTAATAATTCATTAATATGTTCTGGGTTTATTGCCGTTATGCAATCATCTACAAACCTTTTGAAAAAATGTGGTTTGTTTTTTATATTTTTTATTACTGTGGTTTCTAATTCTTCCAACACTAAATTAGCTATTGTAGAAGAAATCGGTGAACCCATTGCTGTTCCATAGATTTGTGTATAAAATGAATCTTCGAATCTGAAATAAGTCGATCTCAAACAAAATTCAACTCCTTCTTTGAATTCTTGTTTTGGTAATTCAGTGTGTATTTTTATATCTTCCCATTTTTTATCTAATATGTTCAATGCTAATTCTACTGGTACGTTCGTAAATAAGGAGACTACATCTAATGAAATCAAAATAGATGATTCAGGTATTTTCATGTTTTTTATGAAATTGTGGAACTGCCATGAATCCTTGATATAATGTTCGAATTACCAATAACTTTTGAGATCGTTCCAGATAGAAACTTAGATAGGTTGTAAGTTGGTGAGTTTTTTGTGCTCACAATTGGTCGACATGGTATATTTTCCTTATGCAGTTTTGGTAGTCCATACATATATGGTGCATGACCATTATGACATATTAATTTATCTTTGGTTTCTTTGCTAATTATATTATTTTTATACCAATTATTAATCATTTTATTGAGATTTAACTGTATTTTAAGTGTAGGATCTGTATTCTCTTCTTTATATGTTGAATTGTCGTTTAATAGTTCATTCATTTTATCATTGTATTGGTTTTTGGTCATAACTACGGTTTTTCGACATTTGTCTGCATTCAAAATATATATCTCTGTGTTTTGTTTCAAAAATTCTCTAGTCTTTTTCAATAAGTAACTGAATCTATTTTTCACTTTATTTTGTTTATTATTGTTCATATAGTTAGTCAAAATATTGGAAACTTTATTACGAATTTCGGTTTTTATTTCTTGACTTTTATTAGTAATTGTAATTGCAACTTCAATATTTGTTATTATTTTTTGGTAGTCTACTTTAAATGTTGGTATTGAGAATTTATTTCCTAAAGCAAGTATATGCTTTACTGTTTCTGGAATATCGGTATTAGTAAGATTGACTATCCAATTGGGATTCGGTTGGTTGTTTCTTTCATTTTTATTTTGGTTTTGAATATCTTGATTTAATAAACTTCCAATTTTATTTTTGTGTTTCTTTTTGATCTCATTGAATAAACTGTCATATTTTATTTGTTCTTCGGTTCTGTATTTTCTTATGAAATCATAGTTAAAGTAATTGTCCATTTTCTGTTGTATATTTTTCAGCTTGTTTTCTAATCGATAAATTTCTGAGTAAGTATTTCCCAAACATATATTTAAACAATTAAGGTAGAAAATTGTCAAAATTCGTTCGTACTTCGGTTTAAATTTATCATCGAATATACTGACCTTTGATTTAATCTTGAGGAATTTAGGAGTTAATTTCAATGCTTTACATCTCATCAGAAAGATTCTCTTGTTGCGTTCTTTAGCTAATTTATTCATTGTATTAGAGTATTCTCTGAGTAAATTATCGGTGTTATCAATTCCATTTGCATGATTTCGATTGTTGACATCCATATTTGTCACCTGTGTTGTGTCGATAGATATCTTGAAAGAACCAGATAATCGACACAACACAGGTGACAAATATGGATGTCAACAATCGAAATCATGCAAATGGAATTGATAACACCGATAATTTACTCAGAGAATACTCTAATACAATGAATAAATTAGCTAAAGAACGCAACAAGAGAATCTTTCTGATGAGATGTAAAGCATTGAAATTAACTCCTAAATTCCTCAAGATTAAATCAAAGGTCAGTATATTCGATGATAAATTTAAACCGAAGTACGAACGAATTTTGACAATTTTCTACCTTAATTGTTTAAATATATGTTTGGGAAATACTTACTCAGAAATTTATCGATTAGAAAACAAGCTGAAAAATATACAACAGAAAATGGACAATTACTTTAACTATGATTTCATAAGAAAATACAGAACCGAAGAACAAATAAAATATGACAGTTTATTCAATGAGATCAAAAAGAAACACAAAAATAAAATTGGAAGTTTATTAAATCAAGATATTCAAAACCAAAATAAAAATGAAAGAAACAACCAACCGAATCCCAATTGGATAGTCAATCTTACTAATACCGATATTCCAGAAACAGTAAAGCATATACTTGCTTTAGGAAATAAATTCTCAATACCAACATTTAAAGTAGACTACCAAAAAATAATAACAAATATTGAAGTTGCAATTACAATTACTAATAAAAGTCAAGAAATAAAAACCGAAATTCGTAATAAAGTTTCCAATATTTTGACTAACTATATGAACAATAATAAACAAAATAAAGTGAAAAATAGATTCAGTTACTTATTGAAAAAGACTAGAGAATTTTTGAAACAAAACACAGAGATATATATTTTGAATGCAGACAAATGTCGAAAAACCGTAGTTATGACCAAAAACCAATACAATGATAAAATGAATGAACTATTAAACGACAATTCAACATATAAAGAAGAGAATACAGATCCTACACTTAAAATACAGTTAAATGTCAATAAAATGATTAATAATTGGTATAAAAATAATATAATTAGCAAAGAAACCAAAGATAAATTAATATGTCATAATGGTCATGCACCATATATGTATGGACTACCAAAACTGCATAAGGAAAATATACCATGTCGACCAATTGTGAGCACAAAAAACTCACCAGCTTACAACCTATCTAAGTTTCTATCTGGAACGATCTCAAAAGTTATTGGTAATTCGGAACATTATATCAAGGATTCATGGCAGTTCCACAATTTCATAAAAAACATGAAAATACCTGAATCATCTATTTTGATTTCATTAGATGTAGTCTCCTTATTTACGAACGTACCAGTAGAATTAGCATTGAACATATTAGATAAAAATGGGAAGATATAAAAATACACACTGAATTACCAAAACAAGAATTCAAACAAGGAGTTGAATTTTGTTTGAGATCGACTTATTTCAGATTCGAAGATTCATTTTATACACAAATCTATGGAACAGCAATGGGTTCACCGATTTCTTCTACAATAGCTAATTTAGTGTTGGAAGAATAAGAAACCACAGTAATAAAAAATATAAAAAACAAACCACATTTTTTCAAAAGGTTTGTAGATGATTGCATAACGGCAATAAACCCAGAACATATTAATGAATTATTAAACGCTTTCAATGCATATCATGAAAGATTACAATTTACAAAAGATGAAGAAGAAGATGGCAAAATAAATTTTTTAGATATGACAATAATTAGAAAAAATGACGGATCACTTATTACAGATTGGTATAATAAAGGAACATGGTCTGAAAGATACCTAAATTATGAATCTCTTGTTCCAACAAAATATAAAAAAAGTGTAGTGAATTCACTCACAGATAGGGCAGTTATATTTTCAGATCCCGAAATTAGACCAAAAAATATTAAAAAAATCAAAGAAACGCTTGAAAAAAATGCATATCCAAAAAATTTTACGAACCATTAATCAAGAAAAGAATTCACCAAATATATAATCGAGGCTCGCATGAAACACAAAACAATAAACATGAAATAAAATATTTGGGATTGGAATTTATACCTGAACTTTCTTACAAAATAAGTAACGTCATGAAAAAATATGATATAAAAATAAGTCACAAGCCAAATAATGTAACGGCATCAATATTCACTCAAGTCAAACCAAGAATTGAACAACGAAATGAAACACATACGGTATACAAAATGAATTGTAGTGAGTGTGATGCCTGTTACATTGGTAACACTAAACAATATTTACATAAAAGAATATATGAACATAAATATTCAATACAAACAAATAAAAAATCCACAGCACTTGCAAAGCATGCAATCGAACAACTACACTCAATTGATTTTGAAAACACAGAAATTATAAAAAAAGAGAGAAACCAACTTAAAAGAAATGTATTTGAAATGATAGCTATCCAAAAAGAAGAAAAAAGGACAGTTAATTCAAGAGCAGACATAGAAAACTTCGGACAAATTTACCACAACATCATTCATCGAAATGACAGAGACCACGTGACTTAAGAGGGAGTGAGACGATATACTGGGATTAATTGTGAATGTAATGTTGATATGTATTATTTTGAAAATGACAGTAGTCGAAACGCGTAAATAAAGTTAAATATTAATGTAATAATTGTTATAAATTGACCCTAACCTAGGAAAAAAAAAATATCCAAATGTATAATAAGAGTGGTCAGTAAAGATACGAAGTATATATATATATATATATATATATATATATATATATATATATATATATATATATATATATGTTCGAACGTAGAGATTCACGGATGGAAAAATATAATGGTATATTGTTCCGGGAATACATCCGTTGGTTTGTTGAGTGCCTGTTTGGAACTGGCAGACGTTTCGTCAAGGTCTCACTTGACATTATCAATGCTTCAAATGATGGTTATCGATTACTCGGAGTCTGGTGACTTGTTTTTCAGTCACCAGACTCCGAGTAATCGATAACCATCATTTGAAGCATTGATAATGTCAAGTGAGACCTTGACGAAACGTCTGCCAGTTCCCAACAGGCACTCAACAAACCAACGGATGTATTTCCCGAACAATATACCATATATATATATATATATATATATATATATATATATATATATATATATATATATATATATATATATATATATATATATATATATATATATATATATATATATATATATATATATATATATATATATATATATATACAATTGCTGTGGGTTATAGGCAAAATTAAGGCCACTAGAAATAGATTTCATCCAATTTGTCTGCCTAGTCTATATTATAGATGAATTTTCATACATCTATAATTCAATTCACTTTTTTTTAAGAAACACATTCTCGTTTGATGGTTTTTGGCCATACCTTTTATTTCTAGTTAGCCGTAAGTTGTCAATCATAATTTTCATCAGTACAATTGTATAAACATCTTTTTCAGAGTCCTGATGAAGACTGTAAACACAGTCGAAATATAGACCAGGCAGACAAATTGCTTAAAATCTATTCATAGTGGCCTCTTATTTTGCCTATAACTCACAACAATTGTATTTAAATTACCAGGCAATACTCCTTTTCATTAATGTTATAAATAAATATAACATTAATGAAAAGGAGTATTGCCTGGTAATTCTTGCGATTTTTTCACTCATACCAAGTACTGAATTTCCTCTTCATTTTTTCAGATGGTGAAAGACATGTCGATTCTTTCTATTTTAATTATATATTGGGAATTCTGTAATTCACTGGGGCAGTCTACAGACCGTCATAGCTTGCTCGCATATGAAAGAGTTCCAATACATAAAGGTGAAAACGAGCGTTGGGAATGTTATGATAAGAGGGACTACGAGATGGAGTATGAATGCAGAAGCAAATCAAAAGACGTAAACACTATTCCCACAGACCTTGGAAGTAATGTAACCACGTTGATACTTGCAGAGGCAGACATAAAGATCATAAATAAAAGAGCTTGGATTCATATAGACGAACATTGAAGGATGTGTAAGTACTGATTAAATTTGTTTATGATTTTCAAGTCTTTTCACGTTTTCACACGTAATTGGTTATTCCATGTAAGGCGGGGAACTAAGACTTTTCTGCTTTTATTCATACGTATAGTTGAATTGGAGGTTTTTTGAAAACTTATTCGTAGTTTTTTCATAAAAAGTTCATCGATCGTTTGTGTATACGATCAGATGCACTTCTTTTATTTGCTTCTAGAAATTTTCAGAATGATATGGGAGACATGACAGTTTATTACAAAAGATTGTAGTATATTGTGATATATACATTTGCCGAATCAGTTTGAGCAATTTTTCGACCATTTCAACGTCATTCTGGATGAAACTGAGTTTTCAATAGCCAAGCAGGATTTGTATGTACGCGGTATATTTCAAATTTCATTCAATTTGAACCAGTACCTCAAAATTATAACAAGTCAAAATCTCTTAGTGTTGTCACCCAGTGTCTGACCAATCAGTACAAATTCAAAAAATAACCAGTGTTCTATATATGAATCAAGGAGTCCAGAGTTCAATCAAATTAGAAGAAGACCAGCTATAACTTCGCCATAACTCGCATGCAGCTGAAAATTGGTAGAAACGTTAAATACACCATTAAAATAAAGGGTAAAAATTCCCTGTCGATCATACTTCTGCAAAAAAAACTTTCCAAGGTTGAACGTACAAATTTGTGGGCACTTTTATCGCAAAACTTATTCGAACGAAAGTTGTAGTTACAATTATCTACATAAACCGTTTCATATTCAATCTATCAATCAAGAATCGATGACTTTCAGAACGCCCATAGTTGCTATACCAAAATGAAGTGAATAGATCTCAGTGAAAATTAGCGTGAGCTCCCTCTATCGGAGAAAGGACGTATAAACTCTCCCTAGCGTTTTAGCTTCCTTCTCATGACAACAGTAGTGCGAGTGTAAGGCTTTGTAGACATTTCATTTGAACACTACAGAAAACATTCCGCAATGTGTAAGAATGGGCTCATGACATCATAATGATGAAACAATTGTATCCTCTTATCATTCAACAAGATCGATGAATTATTCGAAATATTTCACTGAATACTAAAGAAAGAAAAACGTCAATTCGATTTTTTCAAAAAAATGAGTTTGACGTTTTGATATTCATATAATATGTTGATATTTTGCTTATTCATAAAATTCAAGTATTCATTATTTCAGACAACCTAGTGATAAACAACGTAACGTGAAAAAAATTAAAGTTTTTAACATTGAAAATAGCCTGTTATTGCTGAAAATATTAAATATATATATATATATATATATATATATATATATATATATATATATATATATATATATATATATATATATATATATATATATATTATTTTGAAAGTTTTTAGCAATAACAGGCTGTTGATATGAAAAAGTTTATTTTAGTTTTGACAAAGTTGTTATATAACAACGAAACGTCAACAAAAATAAACTTTTTCATATCCAAAAAAGCCTGTTAGTGCTAAAAACTAAAAACTTTCAAAATAAAATATCTTAAACAGGCAATAAATCAATTTCAAGCAATATATATATATATATATATATATATATATATATATATATATATATATATATTATATATATATATATATATATATATATATATATATATATATATATATATATATATATATATATATATATATATATATATATTTTCTATTATTATATATATATATATATATACAACATTAATGAAAAGGAGTATTGCCTGCTAATTTGAATAAAATTGTACTGATAAAAATTATGATTTATAACTTACGGCTAACTTTGTATAAAAGGTATGGTCAAAAACCATCCAACAGGAATGTGTTTTTTGGAAATAGGTGGAATTAAATTATAGATGTAAAAATATTCTTATATACTAACTAAAAACAGTGATAGGTAAATAATAGAATAGAAATGACAGGAGAAGAGAGAAACATAGACACAGAAAAACGACACAGAGGTGAGGTAACACTTTTACGTGTTACACACGTAACACGTAAAAGTCTATTGAAGTTGTTAATAGACCCAGTATTGACTAACTATGAAGGCTTCTATGAACTTCTGGAATCTAGTCGAGGCACGGAACCATTCTCACACATCTACAGACAAGTTCTAAGGTGTTTGAGTGAGACGTCTCAAGAGTCTCTACGTACTCTCACTGATCTTCACGCGACAAAGCAATATGCAATGTTCGAGATAGTTTATGTCGTTTCTTCAATAGAGAGAGCTCACGTGATTAGTTCACGAATGGATGTTCGCGTCATTTCGAACATAAGACCTAGGTGCGTTCAGAAAAACATCGAAATTTGAATTCTTTAGTTATATGCCACTAAAATTTTTAATGAGGATCAAACAATACTATAGTATATTCAGCGGACCTTCTGTCACTCAACCCATTATTCTTCTGAGAAATTATCTTTATGAATATTAATTGAATTCTGAAATTCATACTGACTGGTATAACTTGCGTAAGACAAATGAACGTAGTTTGTGAATACTTACTATATCGATGTAGAACCTGAAGGTTTGCTGTAAGGAAGTGACGGCCTTTTTGTGATGTAAGGACAGCATGAAAGCCGAGGTGAGAGAGTTATAATTGTGCGTCTTCTTTCTTGCATGGCAATTTCAGGCAATTCAGTCATTCTACTTAGTATTTCATTATAATATACACATACATATACTCTTATTCATATACTGCAAATGTAAATTTGTGAACTTATATATTTATATGGTATAACAAATTTATTTATGCAGTTGGTGTATATAAAGAAATTAAGCGAATTCTATAGAACTATCTGTTCTATTGACAATCAATACGATATTCTCAATAAAGCTTGCTATGAACAAATATAAACAAAAAACGACTGCCAAGAATTGCTGCAAAGAAAGCTGTTGCAGTAATTATTCGAGAGAATATTCAATTTGTAGTGCTTGAGAATAGTAATTATGCCCCGCAGAGTCGAATGTTTGAAAATATCAACAACGCTATTCCGGAGTTCCTGTCTTGAATTATCAGTCCATATTTTATCTATCAATGACTTTCAAAACGCCTATAGGTCCTATACCAGAATGAGATGAAATTACGTGAAATTTCACGTAAGCTCCCAGTATCCGAGAAAAGACGTATAAACTCTCCCTGGCGTTCTAGATTCCTTCTCATGACAACAGTAGTGCGAGTGTAAGGCTTTGTAGACATTTCATTCGAACACTACAGCAAACTGTCCACAATGTGTAAGAATGGTCCTATGGTTAATAATTACATACTTAATTTGCCGTGTTTATATATTTTATTACAGCTAAATTTGAGCACTCTCTCTATTGTCAGAGCATTAAAATTTTCAACCATCTACCATCGAATTTGAAAGTACTGAAAGCTCATTTGTTTAAGAGGAGAGTTAAATCTCTGCTCTTAACAAGGGCATGCTATAGTGTGTCTGAGTACTTCGATGATTCGAATGTAGGCAATAATGTATGAATCAACTTTTTGTATCATATATTTGTATATTTTTTTAACACAAATGTTGTTCACCATGTGAAATTGTCTCAAATGTTCAATATCTCTGAGGAAATCTTTATTTTCATTTATTTTCAATCAAAATTGTATATTACTTTAAATATGAATTTAACCAAGATTTTTGTTCGAACCAATATTTTTGCTCGAGGGCTGAATGGAAGATCAGACTCCAAACTGAATTCGGTCCTTTTGAGAGCATTTCTCTTAGTTGTAATTATTTATCAATTGAAATGAATGTAATTTTACTATGTAAGGAATGTTTCTCAATAAAATTATATTATTATTATAACATCATAATGATGAAACAATTCAATCCTCTTATAATTCAACAATATCTTCGAATTGCTCGAAACGCACTTAATATTCACTCTCGAAAGTGATGGGTTCTGACAACATTTTTGCGGACCGCTATATATATACATATATACATATATTTACTAATTCACTCGAAACCGTTTCAGATCTAGAACTCTGTGAGAAGCTACGTTTTTCTTGTTCATTTAAATTCATTTGACGGCGAAAATAGTTGGATTTTCAGTTTTCAGGACTTCTGCATATTATTAAGAAAACTGCACGATGGAAAATTCTAACTGCGTATTGACCTGATGGAACGAATTGAAGTAGCTATTTTTGTTTTGGAGTCTATGGAGCGCACATACGATGTGTTGCACCGATTTAAAAAGCGGCAAGGAAATGCGAATAGACTGAATGAGTTATGCCGCGGTAATAAAGATACTCTTAAATGTTCATTGTGGTCGATGCGCAATCGGTAGTCAATCCCAAAATGATACGCGAAGCCCTGACGCCTACAACAATGAGAGAACTTTATTACAACATCATAAAATTCAACAAATAGTGACACAATGTGGAAAGCTAGATTTGAAAATATTTTCGGTATAGACTTTCGATGTTCAAAGCTGAGTTTTTTTTTTTAATTTCAATTCAATTCAATATGTGGATAAATCAATAAAATATTTTGATTAGGAAAATCAATGTCACTGCAAATGTGTTAACGTGTTATTTCAAAAAATGATCTCTTCTTGTGAGTCATTTCATCATCAAGAATTCTTGTATTTGCATGATTATTGTTATGACCAGCATTTCAAAAGTGATATGGAGAAAAACAAGATGTTTTGCCAATAGGACTTGGTGTTGTTTGTTTTTATTTCTGAATATGGTACCTTTATGTACGAGTATTGAGAATATATTTCTTGTATCCCAGTTTATTTAACGAAAAATAGTGATTTCACGTCAAGTATACAATATCTGACTTTTTGTGTTGTACTATTGTGCGTGATCTCTCGATTCATGATGAAGTTTCTGAAATTGATAATGCCAATAGCTAATTTGAATACAGCGAAGAAAAAACTAATAATTGATGATAATCATGATCGTACACGATATGAACGCTGAATGAATTCAGTAACAAAGTGTCATCATTTTAGTTCAATTCAGTGCATGTTATTATAAATAACTGATTTGAAGCAGCTCATACATTGATACAGGGGTTCCCAAACTATGCGCCGCGAGTCGGAATTATCGGTGGCAGTCATTATCGAAAACCCTGTTAACGTCATAGATGTATATAAGTTTGCCCGGGTACCTTTACATTAACAATACTTCTTAAGTACCAATGTGAGAGCCACGTACTCAATTGTACGAAACGTCGTCATCGCAATCTAAGTATCTACGCATTTAAACACCATTCAAACGGATATTCGTAAAGAAGGACCGAATTCTATGTGGACCGAATCCTTAATCCATAATGAAGCACTTGCGTCAAGGTCTATAAGCCCTGAACTGAACCAAGTAAATTGTTGGGGTTTGGTTGTATGCCCAAAACTCTGTTCACTATTAACAACTTTATTTGAATAACTATATGCAATCATAACATTTCAAGTGCACTATCAATATACGAGGAAGACAACAATGTTACCTACTTGTTGACTGGCGCCGAAATCCTGTTGCCTCTTCCTGAGGTTGCATCTCGAGAATGTGCAGTCATTTTTCTTCTTTTGCTTCTCTCCTTTTTTCCTCGCTAGTCTATCGGTTTATGCATCCGTTATCATGATGTAACTAGTAGTCGCATACTCCACACGCTGTGTCACACATAGTTAGCATAACATGTGCGGAAACGTACTAATCTCCCTGTATACGGCAAGAAAACCCAATATGGTTAGCAATGTAGTCCACTGTTTGATGTTATTAATGCAGCTTTCAGTGGACAGTGGAATTCTTCAATGAGGCCGTTCGATTGTGGATGGAATCAAGTGATACGTTTTCTTCAAATCCCTTGTGGGTTAGTCAGTAATAGGAGATTACTTTCGAACTGCCGTTCGTGATCCGTTGTGAATCGAGAATGTACTCCAATATGTGATATCCAATTCTCCTAAAATTTTGTTGCAATCAATTTGCCCTAATATCTGTAATTAGAACAGCTTTTGGCCATCGTATGAATTCCTCTATCATTGTCAAACAATAACTGAAATCTTCTGAGGTGGGTAGATGAGATACTATAGCGAGGGAATAAAAATGTAAAATTAATTGTTACGTGAATATCAACTGGTAATCAAATATAAATAACCACCTGATGGATCTAATGAAACTTTTATAGCACTCCATTACAAGTTACTGGCATTTTTAAGATAGATGGAACATTCTGAGAATCAAGTTTTATTTCAATTAATAACTTTATTTAGCTTCTCGTTTCCTGAGAGTAGACAAAATTGTCTGATTTTCTAATTCAACTATTCGTTTTCACAAAGTGACGTATTCAGAAATTCCGAAATTGAAAACGTTCAGGTCATATCTGATACACAAAAACTATGCATACACGTTCAGATTACTATACAAATTTCCACGGATATTTCGCGATAAAACATGAATTGAAAATCTATATATTACAAATAAAAGTTGAATTATATCCAATTCGGTTCCACCTATATATCACCACTCGATACAGAATTAATTGAAATGGAACTTTATTTGTTTTTCAATATGCGCCCTCGTATTTCGATCGTTACCATCGAACCATAGAAATTGCAATTTGATCTGACTTCTGATCAAGTTCACGAGAATTTGATTGACATTGAAACAACTCTTATTATTGTGAAAATAACATTATGTCGTGAAAATATGAAAGTATGTATTAATAAGCTACATGAGATCTGGAAGCAATCATTTATATGAGGTTTATTTTCAGCTGTTGATACCCACATGATCTCGATAACATCACTTCAATTGAGGTTATTTTAAGCCTCAAAGATTACACTACTTAAAGTAAGTTGCCGAAAGCAGAAAGCGTCCCCTCTCAGTTTACAGGGGACACCAGCAATTTCAATTGAAATTGGAATTATCGAATTAATTTTCTTTATTAAATATATTTTATAATTGTTGTCATCAACTTGATATTCGTTGAAGGCTTGGAGTACTTCTATTAGTCTTCTCTAGTTTTTGTGCTAGCTAACTATTTACTTAAAATAGTAATAACGGGTGTTTTTTTAGAGGTATAGAACTTTATTTTGGCATTACTGTTGCAGATGGCGACAGAGTTAACAGCTGAGAAGTGACTTATTCTCAGTTTGGTTTGGCAATTTATCATCAATAGACTCACACTTGAACGACGCTTGCAAATAGTGCAATTTTATCTCGAAAATAATGGTTCTGTGCGGAATACGTATCGCGCACTACGTCCATTTTATCGTCGACAAAACCGTCCATCAAAGCAGTTAATTCGATTAACCATAGAACGTTTTCGCACCACGTTTACTCTTATTGATAACTCGCATCCCCAGAGACGCCGTACGGTTCGTACAGGAGAAGCTATTGCTACTGTAGAGCGTAGCATTGAGGAAGACCCGAATGAGTCCATCCGCCATCGAGCACAGGAATTGGATCTATGACCATTCACTTTATGGAAGATTTTGCGGAAGGATCTTGGTTTGCGTGCTCACAAAATCCAACTCGTGCAAGAATTGAAGCCTCAAGCAAGGCGTAGATTCGTCGAATGGGCCCAAAACGAGATTGCCGTTGTTCCCCATTTTTATAAGCGAATTTTGTTTAGCGATAAAGCGCACTTCTGATTGAATGGCTACTTCAACAAACAAAACTGCCGCATTTAGAGTGAAGATAATCCTCAAGTGTATGTCAAAACACCGTTACCTCCAAAAAAACTGACTGTTTGGTGCGCTTTATGGGGTGGTGGAATCAATGGTCCGTACTTCTTCAAAAACGATAATGGTCAGCCAGAATGTTACAGTCAATGGTGATCGGTATAGAGCCATGATTACTAACTTTTTCATTCCTGAGTTGAACAACCATGATGTCCAGAGTTGTGGTTTCAACAAGACGGCGCAACATGTCACACAGCCCGTGCCACAATCGATTTATTGAGAGACACGTTTGGTGATCGCCTAATTTCACGGTTTGGACCTGTGAATTGAAAAACTCCAAGATCTTGTGATTTAACACCGCTAGACTACTTTCTGTGGGGCTATGTAAAGTCATTGGTCAATGCTGATAAGCCACAAACGCTTGACCATTTGGAAGACAATATTCGCCGTGTTATTGCCGATAAGCGATCACAAATGTTCGTATCGTATGTTTCATTTGTTTTCTCAGATTGTAGAATTTTTAGATCGGGATTTTCCCTTGAAAACTGTTTAGTCTTGGCAATTTTATATTGAAAATATATATATATATATATATATATATATATATATATATATATATATATATATATATATATATATATATATATATATATATATATATATATATATATATATATATATATATATATATATATATATATATATATGATTATAAGGATTGTTTCCCATGAAGCGATTGAATAAGGATCATTCATTTGAATTAACGAGTCTCGACTACTTGGTCATCGACACATGGTACAATTTTGACAGTTTCATGTAATGGTTTTAATGCTTCAGATACTTAAATATAATCAACAATTTGAATTCGCAATTCGAGGCTTTTGCTTCCCTTTTTTGCCTCCCGAAAATGCTTGATCCTCTCTGAATGCTCTTTCCTCCGTTCATCTGACCATTTTTTTTCAAGTTGGCTATTTGATTTCTGCTCAAACTTCAAATGATGCGATTTTATTGCGATGTTCGAGATTTCGTATGTTGATCTGTTATAGATCTTTTTGGACCTGTTTCAGCCACACTGTTCCGCATTTACCTACTCTTTATAATTATATCGAGTAGTTTCTTCGGTATTCTAGACTCTTTCATTCTGTAGAAATGTCATTTGAGAAAGTTCATTCTGAGGTCATTTCATCCAAATGCCGTTTATATTGATTGGCCCGTAAATCTTTCTGAGAATTTTCCGTTCTTGTTTTGCTATTTCTATTTCTCTAATTGTTGAATGACCGTCAATAACCATTGCTTCAGCTGCGTAGAGTGCTTCTGAGAAAATAGTTGTGTTATAATGCCCCAATTTGGCGCCTCTCGAAATGCACTTCTTGTTATAGTGCAGCTATGTTAGCTTGTAGGCCCTTGGAGCTTAGTATTTCTTTGTTTATTAGCGATTCATTTCAAAACTGAGGACTGTATAACTTCTCCGAGGTATTTAAAGGTGACGACTTGCAGATTTTCACCATGATTTGTGAAAAGAGAAGATTTTTTTTTTCGTGTTCTTTTCATGTAGATGGTTTTTCAAGAAATATTAAACCGGGTTTTCTGCGAAATTTAATGTACTTTTATATTTGTTACATTTTGAATTTGACATTGAATATTTACATTTGAATCACTGTAGTCATTACTTTGCAGCTTTTTTTTGCTCCTGAAGAAGACACAAAAAGTGTCGAAATATCGAGAATTCTTATGAATAAATGAGTTTTTTCATGTGTCTTAAGAATGTGATAGTGAACAATATTGAGAAAAACATAATATCAGATCGAATGATTGAACTGAGGAACTTCGGAAATAATTGTTTTTAACGATTATCTGCTGCAACTGCTGGTCAACTTTTGCAGTACTGGTTTTTAATTTTCAACAGCATCACGAGTTGAGGCCATATGCTAATGCTGTACGGATTTTCGTTATAACTTATTATCAACTAAACCATGATCTGCAGAACAAGTACACAAAAATCCTCGAAATAGTCATAAAAACTTTGTTTTTTAATATATTCGAATTGTAACAAATCTCTCTGATTGTTCGTTGTCATATGAGCGCTACATTAACGTTTAGTACACCACTTCAATGATGATTCTCTTACAGTAGCTGGCAGTCATGACACATTGTGAGATCTCTCATTATGTCAACACTTGATTTATAATTTCTTTTAGATGAGCACACATTCCGATGACATTACCTGACCACATTCCAATTCTCATTTCTCGTCGCTCCCTTCGCTCTGACCTAAAGTCAGGAACTAAAGTTCCAATAAACGAATTACTGACAAACAAACGAAAAATAAATTCAGAGTGATAGGAAATAATTCAAAATAAAAAATTGGAAAATTCGGAATTGAAAATTAGAAATTTTATGAAAAAAATATCTTTAAAAATTTATAGCTGGCAAATTTTGAGAAATTTCATTCGTATTTTTCATTCGAAAAGTTGCAAATAATGCGAGATTAATTTGTCAAGTTTTGCTGTCTACACAAGCTCATCAGTGTGAATGACAAAAATGACATGACATACTCATGCAATTTGCGGAACATATGATCCTTTCAAGTGAATTTGAAAATGACATAATTTTTGGGTTTAATTTATGAAAAATTCGACAATATTTTATCTTGAAGGATTCATATCAGACTATGTTTTTGAGGACAGATTCACTTTGATCCGAGTTCATCTCCAAACATTAAATTCTCTCGCAATATTCAGAGATAGTACTCAGAATTATTATTGCTATACCTGAGCAAAGTGATTCATTGATCGCTTGATAACGGCAACATTTCCAGAAATATTGTTTGTCTATGCGTTCGTTGCTTTGAGGTTCAAACTCGAGCTGTCAATTTTCTAATAAGGAATTTACCATAGAACTGAGTAACATACGCGAAACCTTCAATGAATATTGCTGTCGCTTTTTGTGAGCCTGTTTTCATTGGAGAGAAACGTTTCAGGAAGTGAAATAAAATCAAAGCATACACTGCAGTGTTCATTAGCATGGTAAATGTAACATTTCATTTCAAATTGATTGGCAATCTCACTACACAAGCATTTATAAATGATTTGAAACGATCACTCTCAAGAAGAGCTAGGATGAAAAATATCTGTTAATAATAATAAGTCATTTATTTTCAACGCTTATAATACCCAATTACAGAAAACAATAACATAATGTTGAATAATAACTTAATAATTAAAAGATAAAGATATAGCAAAGAGCTCAATCTATTGAAAAAAACCAAAATAGTAACTAGTAACTAAATAATAGCATTCAATGAAGTAATACAAAGAACACAATCTGAATCAATTCATCTCAGTCAGTTTCCTCTTTGTTCACATAACTCCTGATAATAACTTCTATGGAGTCAATGTGAATGTTATAATAATTGGCAACTCTTTTGAATGTAGACTCAATAAACTAAATGGGGGATTGTATGAGTTGGTCCTTGGAATCTCTAAGTGGAATAATTCTGTATTACGAAAATTTTGCCTTGGAATACGAAATTTCAAAGCGGACAATCAGTACTGTTGTGCAGTAATTTGTACAAAATTTTAGTGATAAAGTTTCTTCCTGCTCTGCAATAAGATTCAAAATCGACTCAAATCAATTCACCCAATACGAATAATTTTGTAGGAAATAATAGAAAATTGAGAGAAGTTCACGAAACGTTATAAACGTCAATGAGTGATCCATAGTTTCAGAATTTTTCGGTGAATGAAAATTTTTTCTTTCTTAATGTGAATCATTTCCAATATAGTTCTAGATTTATAGTTATTTTCTTCGTTCAATATTTTTCAATTTTGAAAGTCAAATGTATGATTTTTTTCTTGTTCGTGTTTTTTGAAGCCGTGTTGTTTTTGGAGTATTTATGACCGTTTATTCTTTCTTTTATGTATTGTGATGTTTGGCCGATGTATACTTTAGGGCAATTTGAACAGTTGATTTGGTTTATACAATTTGATGTTTTGTCTGTGGGAGTTTTTGTTTTGAATTTGGTATATATGTGTTGTGTATTATTTTTGTTTTTATGGGCTATTTTTATAATGAATTTTCTTAAGTAATTGTTTAATTTTTCTGATGAGTGTTGAACATATGGCATAACGATGTAATTTGATTTTATTTCAGGTGTAGCAGAGAGTTCGTTAAAACTCACAAGTCCCAAATACAGAAATATAACTATAAAAAAAGCAAAATAAATATTTAAAGAAAATAATTACCCTACAGAAATGATAGAAAAAATATTTGAGGATAAAATTCACATTATGTACAACACAGTAGACAAAACAAAAACCGAAAAAAATGAATCAAACTACATAGTTATGCCATATGTTCAACACTTATCCGAAAAATTAAACAATAACTCGAAAAAATTCAACATTAAAATAGCTCATAAACATGAAAATAATTCACAACAAATATACACCAAACTCAAAACAAAAACTCCCACAGACAAAAAATCAAATTGCATATACCAAATCAACTGTTCAAATTGCCCTAAAGTATACATCGGCCAAACATCACAGTACATAAGAAAAATGAACGGTCATAAATACTCCAAAAACAACACGGCCTTAAAAAACCACGAACAAGAAAAAAATCATACATTTGACTATCAAAATTATAAAATATTTAACAATGAAAATAACTATAAATCTAGAACTATATTGGAAATGATTCACATTAAGAAAGAAAAAAATGCCATAACCGATGAAACAAATACAAATAGTTTGTCTGAAATATATTATAATCTCATAAAATTAAATTTAAAATCCAGGAAATGCACGCCCATGAAACCAAAGATATGAATTCATCGGAAGATACCCATTTCCTAAACAAACGAATCCACAGATGGTACCCATAGACCATAATACTCGCACTAATCAGTTTTACGAGAGATTTTTGAAATTGAAGTCGATATCAAAATAACATGACCCAGTAATATTCTTGAAAAAGGCCTAGAGCCTAAACACATGTAGAATAAACAATTATTCCAACAATTTTAAACTATGCTCATTCCCAAGAAACCTTCACACTTATGTTATCAAGCAAATCACAAGAAAACTAAAAGAATTATATAATATATATATATATATATATATATATATATATATATATATATATATATATATATATATATATAATTCGTTTGTAATAATATATAGGTGTACAACTTCCGTCGTTTCTTTCCGAAATTCGAGGCTTTATTGTAAAAAAACAGGTTGTACGAGTACATTTATGATTCGAAGTATAGTCCATCGCTAGTCACTTTCTACTTTTTCTCATCTTTCGGGCAGCTTACGAATTCCGCTCGAAAAAACTGCTCTTCTTCTGAAGCAATCCACGAATCGATCCAGTTTTTCACTTCCTCATAAGACCGGAAGTACTGGTCAGCCAGGTGTGTTATTGATCGAAACAAGTGATAGTACGAGGAAGCAACGTCTGGAGAATATGGCGGGTGGGGTAGGACTTCCCATTTTTACGTTTCCAAGTATGTCTTGACCACTCACAGCATGCGGTCGAGCATTGTCATGCTGTAGAATCACTTTATCATGTCTTCCGTTGTATTGCGGCCGTTTGTCGTTCAATGCTCGGCTCAAACGCATTGATTGCGTTCGATAACGATCCCTGTGATTGTTTCAGTAGGTTTTAACAACTCAAAACACCCTACGCCGAGCTGGTCCCACCAGATACTGAGCATGACCTTGAAACCGTGAATATTTGTTCTGGCCGCCGACGTGGAAGCCCGGCCGGGATATCCCCATGATTTTCTGCGCTTGGGATTATCGTAATGAACCCATTTTTCATCCCCAGTCACAATGCGATGCAGAAATCCCTTCCGTCTTTGCCTTGCAAGCAGCTGTTCACAAGCAAACAGACGCCGTTCAACATCTCTCAACTTCAAATCGTACGGCTCCCGATTTTTTTTTCTTGATCATTCTCATGACTTTCAGGCGTTTTGAAATGGTTTGTTGTGTCACTCGCAATGATCTTGCCAATTCAATTCTTGTTGCGTTTGACACGACTCTTGATCAAGAACTGCCTCCAATTCTGCATCTTCGAAAACCTTCTCTCTTCCACCGCCATGCTGGTCTTCGACGTCAAAATCACTGTTCGTGAAGCGTTGAAACTCCTCTCGGCACGTTCTTTCACTAAAAGCGGTCTCACCATAGGTATTTGAGAGAATTCGATGAGCCTCAGCTGCAGATTTCTCCATATTAAAACAGAAAATTAAAACCTCCCGCAAATGACGAGCATTTGGCTCGTAAGCTGACATGTTTAGCCGAGAATAAATTTATGAAGCAGACACAAATCGACTAGTATTTCGACGGCGTTATGTTTACGAATATCGAATGACATCTACAATCTAATCATGTATATATATATATATATATATATATATATATATATATATATATATATATATATATATATATATATATATAACCAAATACATGGAAAGAAAACCAAAAAATAAATCTTCTCTTATGACAAAACATGGTGAAATTTTGCAAGTAGGCCATTTTAAATACCTCGGGGAAGTTATACAGTCCTCAGGTTTAAACCGAATCGCTAATGAACAGAGATTAACCAAGCTCCAAAGGGCCTACAAACTAACATGGGCTCACTATAACAAAAAGTGCATTTCGAGAGGCGCCAAATTGAGGCATTATAACACAACGATTCTTCCAGAAGCAATCTACGCAGCTGAAACAATGGTTATTGGCGGCCATTCAAGAATTAAATAGAAAAACAAGAACGAAAAATTCTCAGAAAGATTTACGGGCCAATCAATAGAAACGGTATTTGGATGAAAAGACCTCAAAACGAATTGTATCAAAAGACAAATACGATAACGGAAGAAATCAGAAAACGACGAGCAAAGTTCTATGCACATGTCTACAGAATGAAACAGTCCAGAATACCGAAGAAACTACTCAATATAATTATAAATAGTAAATGCGGAACAGAGTGGCTAAAAGAGGTCCAAGAGGATCTACAACAGATCAATATAAAAAATCTCGAAGATCGCACTGAATGCCGCTATAAAATCGCACATATAAAGTTTGAGCAAAAAGTAATTCGTCAACCTGGAGTAAAGTGGACAGATGAACGGAAGAAAGAGCATTCAGAGAGGATGAAGCGTTTTTGGGAGGCAAAAAAGATGAAGCAAAATTCCTAATGATTGCGAATTCAAGTTCAGTCGCTCTCCTCATGGGGAACAATCGAAATAATAATAATAATATATATATATATATATATATATATATATATATATATATATATATATATATATATATATATATATATATATATATATATATATATATAAACAACAGACATTATCAATTTCAGTTCATGTATTCTTGTGACTTTTTTTCATAGCTTTGGTCCTAAATTGAAGTATCCCCGAATGCAAGATTTACGGCTTTCACACTACCTCACAGAGCAACGTTGACCAGTCTCAGATATTATATATCAGAAGGACAAAGCTCTGTTGGAGAACTCTGTAAATTATCAGTCCCGTGGTGGCGATTCCCATTCCGGCGATCTTCACGGCGCCGGCGGCAACTTTCGTAGCCTTGATTTCCGTTATGTCTCAGAAACGTATGTTTCCGTTATGTCTCAGACTGTCACTGTCTGACAGTCCTTGCTAAGGCAAATAGCACCGATTTATGTAAATCCTTATAGACATGTTCGCCGAGTCCTAGTTCTTTGATATTTCACAGGAGATATTTCTAAATAATTGAAAGAGTCGTTACCAATCAAGAATATAAACTATTATTGTCATTAGTATTATTATCTGCAGAATCTCAGCACAGCGTTCCTTTCGAACATTTGAACTAGACACGACAATAAACTCTACAATTGAATTAGGTGCATAAAATTAACTTAGACGCCAAAGAAACCTAATTTTTTCCCAGAAAGTTCATGTAATATTTCAGATTGATTTCCACCATGATGAAAAATAGAGGTGCCCACTTCAAGCATGATATATATGCTCACTCTCCTACATTACGTATAATAATGCAAACATATTCACAAATATATGAGCAGAAGACATCCTGAAAATGGCGTAATTTATTCTAAAATAGTCTCTCGTGTAGTGGTTATCTAAAAATGGAGATGAGATAAAACCCACGTACTTATCTCGCCTTTTTATGTTGTTGTATACGTGCGTACATTATTAATCATGTGAATAGGTGTTGAAGAACATTTATTTCCGGTGATTGAATGACATTTCATGGAAGTTATGAAGTTTTTTATATTCACATACGGATTCGTCAAGAGACCTTCAAACGAGTTCTTCTTTGCATTCAATTTAGCCTATATTACTTCGAGGAGAAAAAAACATTTTATTAATATCATCTATTTCATATATACGAATTCTTGCACTAATTATTTTAGCCGAATTTTCATAAGCATCTCTCATTAAATTTCTCTTTAAACTTTCGTATTCAGCTATAATGTTGACTGAGATCAACAACGCGGCAGCGCTGTTGAAGAATTATTATTGAATGAGATATATCAGCAGTTTTATTGGCAAGGGTGGATATTGAAATTTTGCATATTTGAAGGATTTGAGAACCTGAGGGTTGAACATGTAAAGTGACAACACCTCATTTTTTCACTAATTTGCAAAAAACTTTTTGGGATATCATATACCACCGAAAAATTTTTTTTGAGTCTGTTAAATAGTGAATATTTTCAGATTGTATACATCGAAAACTAGGCAGAAACTTAAGTAATAAATAATGTTTGCTTAACTCTTGATGAAACAAAATTAAATATTAAATTGAATTAAACTCTTGGCATAATGTTTCACGATTATATTTAACAATATGAATTTGTCAACATGTTTTTAGCGTGAGCTCATTTTGACGACGATTTGAAAATGAGCTCACGCTCGAAACATGTTGACAAATTCATATTGTTAAATATAATAGTGAAACATTAAGCCAAGAGTTTAATTTAATTCAATAAATAATGTTTGCTTTCGTACCTTCATATAATGAGAAATAAATATATGCTGCTTTGGCAGATTTTTAAGAAGCCGTTGCTTTTAGGATGCTAGAGAGAGGTGAAGGTCGACTGTTGGTGTAAAACGGTGAGTGGGAGATTGTCACTTACGTGCGCATTCCAAAGAAATACCGAATTTTATGTACCGCGAGGCCTACAAATGTCTTCCAAAAAGTATAACTCGACGTTGAATTTTATGCTTTAGTTGCGGCGAATTTATTAAAGTGAAAGCCAAAAAATTTAGTTTGTCGTCAAATGTGAAACTATGTGAAAGCTATGAAGCCTACTTTCATCCACATTTAAGCTACCTTTGCTTGCGGGATGGTAAAGGCGATGAAATTCACTACCAGCAGCACTCAAGGCCTCATCGGAGCTAGTTTGAAATGGGACAGCATAATGTGAAATATAAACCAATTGTGAAGCCCGATGATATTTTAATGCCTCCACTGCACATAAAATTAGGTCTTCCGACGCAGTGCGTAGAGGCTCTTCGTCCAGACTCTGAGGCCTCTCAATATTTGAAAACATTTTTCCCGAAATTGTCAGAGGATAAAATTAAAGCTGGTATTTTTGTCGGTCCCCAAATGGAGAAAATAATGGCCAGACGAATTTCTGCAGCACCTGAGCGCCCACGAAAAACAAGCATGGGTTAGCCTTAAAGCAGTGGTCCATGGTTTCCTTGGCAACAAGAAGGCTGTGAATTACAAAGAGCTCAATTCAAATATGCTTGAAATCTTCGAAGTCATGGATTGCAGAATGTCTCTCAAAGTACACCTACTACATGCTCCTTGGATAAATTTCAAGACAACTTGGTGCATGAGACAACTTAGTGAAGACAGCATTAGCAACGTTTCCACCCAGATGTTCTTAAGTTCGAACAGCGGTATCAAGATCGATATAATGAGAACATGATGGGTGACATTTGGAGCCTCATTGGAGAAACTTCTTACCCATACAAAAGAATCAAAAAAACTATTGATTTTTAAAAAAAAATTTTCGTATCGTTTTTTGTATATGTGGATTTATTAATGCTGGATTTTATAATGAAAGTTAATGAAAATATATAATTTAAAATTTGTTGCCCTTTCAAATATAATCGAAATTAAACAACATAAGATATAAAATTTCGTTCTGCTAGCTATACAAGCAAACTTCATCAGATAAAAATATTTTTTTTTTCTTCAGTCCGACATAAGTAATCAAAATCAGAGGTACAGAACTCAGACTCAAAATTCATATTGACCAGTGAATAGATCGGCCGATACGTGTTTTGGTATATCACTTCTGGGTGTAAGTGAAACATTTATGAGTCTAATATTGGCAAAACTTGCTAATCGACAAAGTCTTGAAAATTTGCTGTTTTGCACGAATATATAATTTTATGGAAAATTCGAATATTGAAATCAAACATATGCAAAACCGCCTCTTTATAAATTGAATAAGGTCTAGAAAATAACGGTTATTTGCAAAACTGACTTTTCGGTTTGATGTCTGCCTCGCAAAACTCGTTTTTCACACTGCCGCCAAACATAGCCGGTCTCCGTAGCGTAGTCGGTATAAGTCCGACTGTGGTGCGGTAGAACTCGGGTTCGAGCCCCGCTGAAGGCATGGGTGTTTGTGTTGTCTATGATTTAAGTAGATTAAATCATGAAATATGTTGGGTGATGTACATCGATTACAAGCCCAATAGCCGTTCGGAACCGGCGTTGAACTGTAGGTCCACTGAATTGAAAAAAAAATTGCTGATTTACTGCCCACATGTTGAACAACGAAACAGGTGTTTTTCTTTCTGAAAGCAGAATTTTTCATCAATTTCTCATCATTCTGGACATGGAAGGTGCAAATATAGCGTCTTCTTCCAAGGAGAAACATTCCCAAGAGATGTTTTTTCTTACTTGTTGACTGAAATCGACTTACCGAAGGAAGTCGAGGAATAATTCTATAGCATCGGCTCTGCTTGAAAGATCTTCATTTTAATGAGAGTACAGTATGTCTGTTAGCTGATTGTTGTGGCAGACATAATGAAGATACAATCGCTTTGGGGATCATGTTTATTTCAAGTGTCTCCGCAATATATTGAGAAACTTGTTTGGATATTGTGCCAGTGTTTCAGAACTATATTTTACAACAAAAACACGCAAGAAGGTTTCTTCTTTATCAGTAGATGACAACGTTTATGGTTTGGAAGGCTCACAAAAACCCAAGTTAACTCTTGTTTTGTTCAAGTTTCCGAGAGATCCCCTTCATTTTTAGTGTTAATATATCTGAACATCTCTCGTAATAATGAAAAGGAAACGTCTTTTTACCACAAGAAGACCCTGCCTTTGCAGCTAAGTTTTTTTCGATTAAATGCATTATCAGAATTGCCTTTTTGCAAGAAACATAAATTTGTTGTGTATAACTCTTCTGCAATTCTATAAATTCTTCAGGATGCAAGCTTGTAATTTCCACTTTTATGAACATTAATCCACAATATTTTTTTTTAATAAGAAATAGGTCGCTTTTTTCGATTTCAGCAAAAAGCAACTGTTGCGAAATAACATTATTCTGTAAGCATCTGAAGAAGTCGTTTGTAACGACGAAACGCGTCATGCCATGTAGTCGATAAAGTGTGAATCATAAGTTGAAGTTTTTGAAATCGTTGCTAGCTCTTAGACTATCTCCATTCAGCCATTTGAGAAGGCCCTGTAGATTACTTATCTCATAATTATATTAGTTTAAAGTATATTATATACCGCTAACCCGGTGACACAATAGCAGTCATAATTCATAGATAGTAAGAATAGCTGAATGGTTGGTGCGTGAAAAGTCATGAGAGTCATGAGGAGTAATAAAAAATTTTAGGGAATAATATCATCCCTGAAACAATTCACAAATATTTTGTACGAATATTACATACGTGTCGACATGTTTGCCATAAATCGATATGATTGGCAAACGAATTCCATAACTAACACGTTTTATCGTTCCAATGAAATGAAAAATTGTTTAATTTTGTATGCAAAAAATTCCTACTGCAAATTGAAATATCACATAACGAAGTGAATTTGTTTCGTTCATTTCGGTTCGTATAGGCAACAACGGATATTGACTGAATCGTGAGATTATATCAATATTGGCTAGCGCAATATGATAGAAGTATAAAAGTTTCAGATCGTTATTCTGTTTTATAGATCATATTTCACCCAACATAATTTATAAGAGTTAATAAACGTTCAATCAGTTCTCCAAACTAGTTTTGCGTGCATAACTATGAACTTTTATACACTAGTCTATAAATATTTAACGATATTTTTACACCTTTTGTATTTTTACAGGACACTCAGCAATTTGCCATATTTGCATGAAATTGAAGATGGAACATTTGCCAATATTCCCAATTTGAGAACAATGTAAGTTTGAAATAGCACTATGTTAGAAGCTATGACTTTTTTCACAATCTTGAATATTAATTTGTCATTTACACTGATTTCTGATAGATTCAAAATATTTGTGTGTTTTGGTAATATAATTTTGGTAATATTGATAACAATGAGTCAGTCTTGGAAAATATTTCGAATACATTCAATAAAGCACGTACATTTTTTTGTACTCACTTAAAAATACGCAATCAATCATCATTGAAATTCATACACTGATTCCTTCAATTTAATTAATTTGTCAGCATATTCCAGTTTATGCTAAAAGTCATATTATGAAATTTATCAATTTATTTATTTTATATCTTTTACTGCAGTCATATCATCCTATGAAGAATTTCTCATTTCTGGATTCCAACCGAATACTGAATAAAAACATAGAGTCTCTAGTTTCGTATACTTTTTATCAAAAAATTAGATCAAACTGGACGTACCACTTTTACTATTTTTCTTCACACTGCTGTATTGCTTTGCACAAACGGACGTTATACTTCAATAAAAATATGTCAATTCAAAAAAACTGCGTTTTATAGTTATTAATCGAGATTTATTTGCATCGAGTAACGAACTTCAACTTTTAATTATAATTTTTTATGCAAGAGTTAATTCTGAGTTTTTTTTTCCAGATATATCACTCTTTGTCCAAAATTGCAAATGGCGCATGGACTCCTGAAGGATGTAACTTCAGTGAAATTTTACATCTTGTGAGTATTAAATTTTTGTTGCTTGCTTTATGCGTCCATAAATATATTTCCATAGTGTTATTGCCTGTTGATTATATATGTATTTTTTCGATTTACGTACCAGTTTTTTCAATATTTTTCAGCAAAAAGAGGCTGCTTTATATTAGAAATCTCCATTATGGTTGACGTTAAGTTTTGAATTGCAACTTTTTCTAAACTGTAAATCAATTTTTTATCATTCATATGAATCCACATAAATCCATTATTCTTCAGTTGACAAAGTTCTTAAGTTGAAATGAAATTTTTCATATGCAACGTTTTTACTATAAGATATTGAAAAAAAAACTATATATATGATTGCAACTTTTGACAATTTCATAGTAAATCTAATTTTTATAATTTATATGAAACCACATAAATCCATAATTTCCAATTATTTTTCAGCAATGGAAAAGTTCTAATTCAAATCAAAACGTCAACTGAAATGAACATTTTTCATATAAAACAACACGTTTTTACTATAAGATATTGAAAAAAAACCTATATATATATTTTTTGTCGCAACTTTTGACGAAGTTGTAATATAACAACGAAACGTCAACAAAAATAAACTTTTTCATATCAAAAAAAGCCTGTTATTGCTAAAAACTTCCAAAATAAAATATCTTAAACAGGCAATAAATCAATTTCAAGATATAAATATATATATATATATATATATATATATATATATATATATATATATATATATATATATATATATATATATATATATATATATATATATATATATATATATATATATATATAAAAAGTAATAAACATTATAGTATTGTGTCGATATAACGAAACTCACCCTATAAATATTGAAAATAGTTATAGATTATACGTTGATTTTCACGCAACATTAAATCGGGTTAATGAAATCCATAACAACATGAGTGGAAATTCATTTCATTTCATTGACTCCAGCCGAAAATTTGATGAGCGAGTGTAATGTTAATGGCCTTTATGAGCTAATTGCCTAAACTGAATGGAAACTAATAATTTTATATGAAACCATTCTAGTTATTCATTAGGTTTTTCAGCATCCCGTTTATTCGCACATTGAATAAATAATTGAAAATTGGATAAAACTCAATTATACTTTGAATTAGTTGTCGTATCAGAATAATAATGAATAATTGTAAAACATAGCTAATAACAATGACGTATTCATTGTTCATTGCAAGCAATCGTGTAAAATGGCGGATGGGCCGGTTGCAACGAAAACTATTGTTTATCTCGTTATGAATAGATATCAATTGTCTCGTCGGAAGATGAAAAACATTTCATCCTTCAACTCAAATGTTCCATGAAAGTAACAGAGGTTCTATCAGATTCAATTTCCCATAATTAAGTGACAACAATTCACGTAGCTTTAACGCAAGAGTATTCAAATTAGTTGAAAATCCATATCCATAGGCGTATATTGGTGAATACATCATCATAATAGTGTTGATAACATGCTTTTCTACTTTCCCCATCAACACGAGTAATCTCTAGTTTTCAATTCACCACATTCCGTAAAGCAGTAAACTTATCCATTTAGCAAAATAAGCCTATGGATTAAAATTATCAAATTTGATTTCAAAATATGATATTTTGTTTCAGGCGAATCACCCAAACTGGATTGATAAAAATTCCTCAACTCTCATATATTCCTCGAGAAAACGTGATTCACCTTCTGTAAGTATTTTTTATGTGAATTTCAGAAAAAATTTCAAAATGTTTTGTAACGGTTGTTTTTTTTAGAGGTATAGAACTTTAAGTCGGCATGACTGTTGAAGATGCGACCAATTTAACAACTGAGAAGTGATTCATTCTCAGTTTGGTTTGGCAATTCATTAGGAATGAACTCACGCCTGAACAACGCTTGCAAATAGTGCAATTTCATTTCGAAAATAATGGTTCTGTGCGGAATACGTACGGCGCAACATGTCACACAGCTCGTGCCACAATGGATTTATTGAAAGACACGTTTGGTGACCGCCTAATTTCACGTTTTGGACCTGTGAATATGCCTCCAAGATCTTGTGATTTAACACCGCTAGACTACCTTCTGTGGGGCTATGTAGAGTCATTGGTCTATGCGGATAAGCCACAAACGCTTGACCATTTGGAAGACAGTATTCGCCGTGTTATTGCCGATATCCGGCCACAAATGTTGGAAAAAGTAATTAAAAATTGGACGTCCAGATTGCACTACCTCCGAGCCAGCTGTGGCGGTCATATGCCAGTAGTCATATTTTAGATATAATGCTAATTTAGATTATCTTTTAATTATTTAGATTAATCTAAATTATAAATAATAATTTAGATTATCTTTCGAATTCCAAAAAACTCTTGTTAATCGAATGATCCATCGTTGTTTCATTGCAATTTAAAGTTCTATACCTCTAAAAAAACACCCTTCATTATATCAAATGGAATAACTTGAACCTCATTGAATACGTATATTTAATTAAAATCGATTTTTACCATTTTAATATCAAACAAGTTTTTGTTTCCAAAAAAACACGGAAGGAAAATTAGCATTATTGCACCATTTTCACTGTTTCGAGTGATCTGATGCGACCCGTTAATTTTTAGTTATCAGTTTTTCAATATCAATTTATTGAGGAATCCGATAAGAATATCTGTTACAAATTCGTTTCACTTATTCATCGAATTTTCTTTCCTTTCTATACCTACACGAAAATTGGTGCAATAAACGATAACAAATTTAAATCTGTAGAGTATTAGATATTCAATCAGTCGTCTCCATAGTCTAGTGGTTGAATGAAAGAATCTCACTAGGTTAGCCTGGATTCTAATCTCTGGTCGGGCGTATAATATTATGTATGAAAAATGAGTTTATCGGTTATGGCAGCTGTCGTATGATAGGTGCGGCGAAAGCTTGAAAGCTCAAAGAAGAAATTGAACACTAAAAGAGGTTACTTTTCACGTACCCAAATATTCAATCGAAGAGACAACTATTAGACTATTAGAAATTATTCACTAAGCCACTTAGTATCACTCACACCTGCCATTGAATTTGATATGAAAAATGAACATGACAGGAAGTTTTCAATGGAAGAATATGATGGGAACATATAAAAGTTTGTATTTACTTTTTCCTTTTCCACGTCCATCTTTGATGACATTACCTCGAAAAAATCTGGTCTCTTGTATTCAGTAAAAGTCCTAATTGCACCGGAAAAAACGTTTTTTTTCGCGCTTCAATGCCATCATCTGATTAGAACTCATTATGTTCCAGCAATTCGTTTTAACGAGTCAGACAAACGAAGGTATGTAGGCTTTTTAGTTTTCTCGCAGTATCTGTGAGAAACGTCAGGTGTCATTTTTCACGGACAGCATAATATTTTATGTTATCGAATCGTGGATGGCAGTTACTCCCCTATCTCATTGCTTTCACTGAACACTGAACATTGTATTCGATAATGCTCGGAAAGAAGTGCAGCAGATATATTGAAATAAATAAAATATTCCTTCTTCAAATTCGGCATGAGTATGAAATTGATTTGATGATCATACATTACCAAAGTTCATTCGAAGATGATTTTTCGATTCTTACTTATATTTACTTACACCTCATATTTCCGACCAAAAATGTTATATAAAATTTGAAGAGTTTAAATAACTTCTCAAACCTAAGTTTTAGAGTTTCACTCATGTTCACATTGTTTATTTCATTGTTGAAGGTTATATACGAACTGAAAATCGCAATAGAAGTAAAATTAACTTGCCGTACAACTTCCTCTTTTCAATAGAAAAAAGAGAATATAAAATTAACACAAATGCCAAGAATCATGAAGACTATAAATGAATGCTGATAAAATTCAGTGAAAAAGATGAGATCTTGAAAAGAATTAGTAAGCAAGGTGAAATAATAATAATCTTCAAACCATTGTCAATAAATGATTTGGGAGAAAGTTCACGGAATCTGAAAGAAACAATTGATGATAATGAGTTGCTAAGTACAAAAAGGTAAAAGATGCTTTCGATGTTGTAGGTTATTGGTGATAAACACGTTGCTACGAGATGAAATCTTTCCTGAGTTATGGAGAATATCGTGTGTTATACCAGTGCAGAACGTTAATAACACTCATTATGCTAATGAATGCAGACCTATCAATTATGTTCCAGTATGCGAGAAAATATCAGCAACTTCGGCGAATAAGCAAGTGTTACTCTTTTTTGATGATAACAATGTTATAATAAAGAAACAATCAGGTTTCACAAAGAACAATTAATGTGAATATGCAATAATAAACCGTGTGTGATAATTGGTTTACTCAAAATACTCAAATGCAGAAAACAGAAATTTAAATCTAGATACTCAATATCTGAAGAATCAGAAACTCAGTTTGGTGTTTCACGAGTAACTCTCCTGGGGCCCTTCTTCTTCCATTTGTTTATGAATATCATCGTTTATTACGTGAAAGAAGGTGATATAACCATGTTTGTGGATGATACAATGATTTAAGTAACGAAATTATTTGATTGAGATGACCGATATTATGAGTTTTGACTTGAATAATAATATATGAATAATAAGAGGTACTTGTTTGATAACAATCTCAGTGTGAATATAAATTCATAGTAATAGGAAGAGAATATAAGTTGGTATGTAATTTACGAATTGTAAGAAACATACCGCTCATGTTATGAGAAACATATCAAGAAAAATGAATATTTCAGTTACAAATAGGCAGTGAAATGTGACAACAGACCGTTGATATATAATGCTATTATTTTTTCACATAGTAATAATTGTTAGTTACGATGAAAATGAAGTAAAACGAAATGCAACATCTTGAAATCTTGCAGAACAAAATGATGACATTGATTTTGGGTTGCAAGTGGTGAACTCCACTAAGGTTTATATTGAAAGTTCAAGAACTTATGAGTGTCACACAAAGGCTGATTTTTGGGGCTTTTATGGTTATCTATAAAATTAAGAATATCCTAGTTCCGAATTATTTATACGATAAAATTGAATACGTGAATGAAATTCACAAATTGCCCACAAGAAACCTGCATAATTTTAACATCCAATAATTTACAATATATGGGTATTTCAAAGGGCTTCGATTTTTCAGTCGACCACCAAATAACTTGAAATAATGTTACAGCTATGGACAATTTAGAGCTGGTGTTATTGGTTATATTTTTGAGTGTTTTACACCTGTGTTCCATCTTAAATCATTTCGGATTTTTATGCATATATTCATATTAAATTGTTTATAGCTTTATTAATAAACATAATTATTATTCCTGCTTTCCAGCCTTACGGTTTTCACTCTCCCTTCCAGTTTTCCAGTAAGTTGAATATCTTGAGGAACATCCATTTATCTCAGATACTATATATCAGAGGGATTAAGCTCTGCAGGAGCCTTTTCCAAATTATCAGGCGAGTGACGGTGTTCCCCAAAGTGGTGATCCTCACAGCGGCGACTTTTGTGGCGTTGATTTCCTTCATGTCCTAAAAACTTCCTGACAGTCTTTGCTATGGCAAGCAGCGCCGATTTTCGTACTTTTGTATAGAGATGTTCGCCAAGTCCTAATTATCTGATATTTTTCCAGCTTTCTTCTCAATTAGGTTGTTCGCATTGAACACCTCGATAAATGTTGGTTTGAAGGCTCTATAGTCAACCAGGACCAGCTCAGGCATATTGTGGGTAACCGTTTGATCAGTCAAGATAGTGCGGTCCTGATAGAGTTTATACTGATCATTATCCGATATTGGTTCCGGAATGTATTTGTAGTGCGGCACCCTTTCTCTCCTTGTCATGTATCTCCTTGTATTCCGCTAATACGAATAATTTATACCTCTCCGTTATATGTTGGATGGTCTCTGATGTTTGGCATCCGTATCGACACCTGTGGTCGCTCACTGTTAGTCCTTCAACGATGTGTTTCTTTAATCACGGGTTGAACAATGCTGGTCTTGATTAGCTAGGAGTATGCCCTCTCAGCTGATGATAACTGATTTCAGTAAACAGTCTGCATTACACCAATAAGTAGTGCATCTCATGTAAGGGTTTTCTCCCGAACTTTGTAGCCTTTCGTTGTTGGATGGACGGTAATTTAAACCTGGACTTCTTTCAGTTCCAGAAGAGTCGAGGCATATGCGAGTTAAGACACTTTCTGCGAATAAGGTAACGTTGATTCCCTATTTGCTGGTCCAACAAAACACCGATCATCTAACACCCTCAAACTTAACAGGCGTAAGTGTTGATTGCCTTGCATGTTTGCTATTGTTATACACAATTCCAATTGTGTATAAACGAAGAAACATCTCCCACTGAGAATATCAGAACATTTTTGGCTTCCATCAAATATAATGAATGACAGGATAATTCAGTTCTGTATTTATTGCAACACTCCAAGGAATTTTTCAAAAATCGAATCTAATGAAAGTGAATCATATCGCACAATTCAAAAGCTTACGAATCCAATGATATAAGTGCAATAAAAAAAATTCATTCTCGAAGACACACAGCGAATAATATTCGAACAGAGGATTAGATATGAAACGGCAATATTGTACGATGGCTCTCAGAAGGAAAATGATATACCCATGTTTCTTCGTTTAGCGAATACTTGCAGTTCTACTCTTCTTTGCAAAACGCGATAATTTAAAATCTCACCGATTACTGATGACCTTGTGATTTATCGATTGAAATGGCGAGTGCACTGCGGACCGGAAACTGGACACATATGAGATCAAAGAAAAATACTCTTCGAATTTGCGGTGCTTTTGGAATCGGCATGTTCTCACCTTTGAACTCTTCTATGGTAGAGGTTACTGCAATCTTGTTGTTTAACAGGTTTTCCACATCATCTCATATTTCCGTGATTTTGTTCCACATCGCAATGCGTAGGAGAATCATGAAACCAACTCACGTTGAGCTGTTCGATGAGACAAATTTGCTAATTTGAGAATTTTCACATGAAATTTTTCACGCGTTACTTGTTCACTCAACCATATTATACCCATTATTATAAGAAACAAATTATTGAATCACGAAAATCCTTATGATATCAAAAAAATGAGATGAGGATGTAGAATATTCTATATTTTCGAGACGTCTTGTCATTCGCAATAATATTTCATACTTCTTATCAATATTTTTTATGCTTTCCGGCTCTTCTTTCGACATTTTTGGTCGTCTAAAATTCTGTGGAGTCCTAAATGTATCAGCGGAATCGAAAACTAAAATTTTCTCATTTCATTTTAAATATGTCGAAACACATAAGGAAACATTCCAGTATAGTTTAAATTTTCGCAATCAATTCAGGTTTACAATCTCATATTTGAAATTTGAAAATCGATTATATCATAAATGAAAATGAGGAAATTGCATGAGCAGCTCCACAAAAATAATTACCCAGAAGAGTTAAGTAAAAACATCATGTAACGAAGGATATTTGTTAGACAATTATAACTGCACTATAAATATGTAAGAACTTGAAATGGGGAATCTACAATACAGGTTTATGCATTTCATTTCAAGCAAATCATCATAGAGGGCAATCCAAATTGTGAAAACAATCAATTTAGAGGTAGTACACAAATCATAGAATCAGGAGAAAAATTGGTTGAACAGACTGAAAGTGTCTACAGAGAACAAAAGTATCATATACATCGAAAGCCATGGTGTTTATAAAAGAACTGTTATGAGCAATAGATAAACACAAAACCTGAAAGACAGATTGAAAACACAGAAATGTACCAAGTATCCAACAAATTTATTGAGCAAACATGAAACGTCAACCATCCTTGACTTTGGCAAAATTACTGGCAACAAAACCAGAACTGAAACTGAGACTGTTATCGAAGATGGAATATAGATATACATTTGAATACTAAAAACAACACTCGACGATAAGCTAGGCCAAAAACAGAAAAAACGGAGAAACCACTAAAATAATATTCGACTAACACTGACAACTGATCCATCGCTTCTTCGTCGAACTGCCTTCGTGGTCGAACCACTACCTGCAAAGAAAGTGACGTCGCTCGGAGTCAACACATCTGGACAGATGGATGAGGTACAAGGAAGCGAGCCGATCAACACTCGGCCCACGAGGAAGCTCTTCGGAGTCAGCACCTCTGAGAGACGGGTCAGGGACAAGGAAGTGAACCGATGAGCACTCGGCCCACGGAGAAGCTCTTCACAGTCAACACCTCCGAGAGAAGTAGGAAAGGAAGTAAACCGATCAACACTCGGCCCACGGAGAAGCCCTCCGGAGTCAGCACCTCCAAGAGAACGGGGAAGGAAGGGTAGAGAAAACTGGTCAACACCTAGTCTCCAGGGAAGAGTTCTCTGAAGTCAACACCTTCAGTTAATTGGCGTTCTAATCGTCGTGCACCTGGTTTGATACTCATCGGTCCCTACTCTCGGTACTCCTGCTCTTCGTACGGTGGTCCAGTACGGGTCTGCACGATGTTCACTTGTTTATCCGGTATTTCGCGCTCGCGTGTTCTTCCACTGTTACACAGTTTGATTCTTTGTCAACCCGAACCCTCCAGCTCCAAACGTTTCATCTCTTACATGTACATTCATCTTCACTGGGGTGAGTTCTTCGACGTCATATCAACACTGTGCTCCATACCGTGGATGGACTATTCACCACAACTACGGAACCTGCTAAAACCGGAAATCTATAAGAAATTCGAGAAGAGGTTCAATGGCTGATATATTACCACGAGCAAATGATCTCATAATCCTCTGATCATCTGATTCTACTCAAGATTTTCGAGTTGTAGATTTTTTCACACTAAGACACATCTTCAGTGCAAGAGGATTCCCAACCTATACATTGTCAAACATCCCACGAAAGTTTTCTTAAGTGGAAAAAAAAAGAATTTCCAATAGTGGTAAACTTCAGAACAGTACTGGGGTTCTGATATTGCTCTAATCTTTGAAGTTGAAGTCGCGGATGCGTTACTGTATTTCCACCGGAAAATATTCGAAGTGTCGTAACGATTATTTGATGAGCAAGCAGATAGCGTCTCCACGGAAAGCTCAGAATCTCTTTGAGGCTCTCTTTTCGATCAAGTATTCTCGAAATATTTATCTCAGAAGCATGCGACTGTCTCCTCAATTGTCGCTTTTATCGTCCAAGTGGACTTTGTGATTAGCAATCACTGAGGAATGAACGTCATCAGAGTTTCAGACAAAAGATCGTCATCTCGAAATGTTGCTAGAGCACTTTTTCTTAGGAAGGCTACGAAAGTCACATCAAGTTAGGAACCTGAACAAGAAGTAGAAAGATTGGCCTTCAACAGCGGAGTCACGCATCGAGTTGCAAAATTACGTCAACGACGCCACATCAGGATCATTTTCGAAACAAATCATCAGTTCAAATCACTACCACGAAGCATATTATCAAGACTCACCTCAGACAATACAAGACAGCAGTAGAGTTCGACCTGAAACTCGAAACATGTTGACAACAATTGGATACAAAGAATCAGTATTTTGCACTCTAAAGTGGAGAAAAGTGTAATTGATTAATCGTTCGTTCCCGCGACAACCAAGTCGAATTACTCGCCGCTGAAGATCTCTCTCACAATTGGACATAAAACGTCTGGGAGACGTTTGACTGTTGCCAACAGTTCCGAATAACATCTGCATTGGATTTCTTTGAGTGGTATGAAATTAAGTATCAAATAAATCAAAATCATACGTTAGTTGTATTTAAATACAGAACAGTCACGCAACCTGTAACAGGTATATCAATCTCCTATTTGAGAAACCAATACCCGTTTTCAGATATTTTGAATTAGGCTAATAATATAAAGCTGATAATAGCAGGTGACCCCAATGTTGATACTCATGAAACACATCGAAGATGTAGATGTGCTGATATCTCTCTCTCTCTTAAATTAATTCAACTTTGGCCTTGTGATGAATGAACCCACACTAATAACTTTGCAGCATACCTTTTTCACGAATATTTTGTACGTTGAAACGACAATATGTCTACCACATACATTGGATGATACTGCGCAGAGCTACAAAATGAATTTTCATTTGATCAAATCAACTGATACTACGTAGTAGAGAGAACGAATCTACTGCCAGTAAGCTTTCGAGAAATTCGGTTCCATTCTTCAGGAAACAAATTGGAAAAAAATTCACTCTTATGAGAGTCATGAAGTATTTAGTTCTTCTACTGATGTCTTCAACATTGAAACGATAATATGCCAACCACGTTTGTCTGATCACAATGCGCCGAGCTACAAAATTAATTCACATGTCATCAAATCTACTGATACTAAGCAGCAGAAAGAACGAACATATTCAGAGGAAGATTTCGAGAAATCAATCTCCGGAAATTGGTTTAGGAAAAACTTCACTGATATAAGTCATGAAATGAATGAAATGTATGGATTTCTTTTAGACTACTTCGAAGTGGCTTTCGAGGGCACTTTCCCACTCTCTGAAGTTTCTAAGAATCCCTTCAGCAAGACACAAGTGAAAATCATGGGTGATAATATTAAATATTTGAAGAACCAGTTATATTTATGCAATGTGATTCAAAAATTCGATTTAGAAGGCCAAATAATTCATAATGAACCGAAGAAACAATATAATAAAAGTATTTCCAGATGAAGAGAGTCTTATTTTGCGAATAAAATCAAAACATTCGAAAATGAATTTAAGACTACTTAAAATAAAATGAACAACACTTCTGAGAAAATCAGGCTTAAAGTCGAAAAGTATCACCACCGGGAAATCCAGATGAGATAGCAAAAAAATTGAATAGCAACTTTTTTATGGCCGGTGCAAACCTATGTCGGAGACTTGCAACTGATTATGACATAAAAAATATATGAAAAATGGAGAACTCCTTTTACCTCTTCGTGGCCACAACTGCAGAAGTAGAAAAAATAATGAAAAAACTGGACAGTTCTAGAGCTGATGGACATAATGTAATTTCGAACTGTCTAAAGAGGAATCAAATATATTGTAGAACCATTGAGATATATAATGAATATATTTCTCATAGAGTGACTTTCTTGAGACGAATTGGGGAATGCAGTTGTGAAACCAATATATTCAAAATGATCAATTATAAGGAGGACCAAGTTAATGCATCTAACAACTATAGAGCAGTAAACCTGGTGCCGTCCTTGTCGAAAAACTTCGAGAAATCTTCTTCATTGAGCAAATTCTGCCAAAAATTTTAAATTTTCAGAAGAAATCTCCACGACTTTTTGCCAATCAAAGAAAAAGATACTGTCATCTTTGAGCTCACACAAACAATACTGGATGCATTAGATAACAGTTTCATTTCGACTTTTTTTTTCGACTTACTGAAACTTTCGACTCTGTCTATCATATAAGAAGTCTCAAAAAGCTAAGCTATCAGAGTATGAGAAACAAACAACTAGCATTAGTTGTGAGCTTTATGAAAAATCGGGACAATGTTTGAGGAACTTATGTCGGCGTTGGTTCAGGAGAAATGAAATTCTATTTCTTTTATTTTCTATTCAAGAATAAAATTCATTTTGGTCAACACAAAAATGAATAATGACACGAATGAGGCCATTTTTGTATTCGCATCATAATCTAACACTGTTTCAGAATGGAATTATTTGAATGACGAAGGAACTCATCGATATATATCGATCTCTAGGAGATATGAATCTATAACTGATTTTTGCCATTTGAGGGGAATGATTATTGGATTAGCCATAGAATATTAATTAAACCTATAATACGGCAAAATTCTTTGAACACTGTACCAGTCATTCATAAAATTTTTCTTTTAAACTGGTTTTGACGTTGTTTTCGTGCTTTTTGCTTTTAGTTCTATATAGCGCATTTTCATAAGAACTATGAAATGAAATAACTTCATTAATATTATATCAGAATATTCTTAATAAAACTCTCAGGAGATATCTACGCAAATGTTGTCAGCAAAAACAAAACTTATAATCTTTGAGAGCGAATATAAAGTGCGTTTCACAAGTGCGTTTCAAAGAACATCGAATTTATTGAATGCATATCATTGTTTCTTCAGTGGCATGCATATCTCCAAAATGATGCAAACATTCATTCCTGAACGCGAGGTCCCTCTATCAAAGAAACGAGATAAACTCTTTCGATCATGAAAGATCGAAACATACTAAGTATTAACTCTCGAAAGATATTGGTTGCTCTTTCGTTGACAGGGAGGGACAACTGTGTACACGGCTACCAGAGAGATTCACTTGAAATATTTCGATATTTCGATTGAAATCTTGTTTTGTATTTATCTCTCACACATATGAATACAAAACTAGATAATCCGCACCAGGAAATCGGGAAGTTTGTTAAGAATTTATAGATTTATTATGAATTACTGTCAACAAATATAGTTTTATAGATATAAACAACACACAACTCTTGATGACGAGTACAACAACGCTGGAAACATTTAGAAATATATTAACCAAGTAAAATTCAGTTATTCAACCTGCCAGAACCAATCACACACAGTTTAAAAATATTCAAAAGCAGGTGATAACCGAAATTTAATATACGTATATATATATATATATATATATATATATATATATATATATATATATATATATATATATATATATATATATATATATATATATATATATATATATATATATATATATATACATATGTAAAAAGATTTAGGTTTATATTTGGTTATGAAAAATCATAGTCGATTATTGATCAACTTTGAACTATTGAATTAATTTTCTAAATTTTCAGGGACTTGGACCGAAATAAGTTGGAGAAACTTTCGACGAATGCCATCAACGTGAGAGCAGAACAAGTGTGAGTTTCCAAAGAATATTGAACTTTATCCAGAAATACACCAATTTCCTTCGAATGACCCCAATACATCAAACTTTCTAACTCAATGAACTGAAATGGAAAGCAGCAGAATAATTTTTTATACGTAACAGTTCTCAGAAGGGTTTACGCAATTTTTCTGATTTTATAAACAGGGTGATCTGATGAAAACGAAGTGAAGCCGTCGCTTTGAATTGCTCTAGCTTTCAGTTGATAATATATAAATAACAATTCTCTTGTGTTAACTTTCAGTAATCAACTTTCTCCTCTGGTTCAAAGTATTCTGTTGAATAATTTGTGCATTAGCAAATTATACAACATATCTCAACACTATTCAGCTCAGTGTATTAGTCCCTTTTTATTCGTTCAGTAATAAAGCAATGGTATGTGTTTGCTAAAATTTCCTGAATTTCAAGAAGGAATATATTATTCGAGGAACATTAGGGCTTCAACTTCGTAAAGAAAGAAATCCAGCTGTAAATATCTATGAACCTTTATTTTTATACCCTCAAACTTGTCCCAAAACCATTTATCCTGGAGTGTGCACGCCTACGGATTTTCCTAGGTCGAAGTTCGCAAGATTGATAATTTCACGTTTATTGCGAATAACTCTTTTTTATGAGTTTTGTGCTATTTATGTATATTCTGAATATTGAATAGAATCGAATCTTCTGCAACAGACCTTTAAACAATTTGTTATATTTCAAACCCGGTATATTCGCTTATGATAATATGCTCTATATATGTGGCAAAGATATTAGGAATATGACAGAGGGGATCAATAGAGACCTTTCTGCAATTACTGAACGGTTATGTGATAATAGCTTACCTCTGAATGTTGAGAAATCTAACTTCATAGTTTTGTTTGAGACGAGGCAAATTATGTGATTTTTTCCTGTTCAGATAGAACTGAAACGCTCTGTAGGAGTTTTCTCAGAAGAAGATGTGCGATGAATAAAAATATGTTCTTTATTACACGAAATATAATCAGAAATAGTGCTTTTCTTCAAAAAAGACGCGAATTTCGACACCTTGTTAAACTTGTAAATTTCGAAGTAGAAGCTTCTGTAACTCTTTCATCAACTGAAAAATTCGAATGAGTGCATAAAGTTAAAACACTAAAGATTAAGAGTATCTTGAATTCCCATTCATGGTTTTCAGCGTAGTGCAATGTTTAGTTAGGAAGTGAAAAACCTTCTGAAATGTTGGAATATTCACTAAGGCATGGCTCGAATCAACGGTTTCAACAGTTCCAACTTCACAACATCTAATCTCAAACAAAAAATTATACATGTCTTCACATTATTGATACCTGATAGCCGAATAGTTTGTGCTTTCGTTATTTCAGATGTATCAGTAGCAATTACGAAATTGCGTTAATTTAATCCCAGTGAAATTCTCAATGAATATTTCCACCTGTTCAGTATTTAAACCAGATATTTACAAACTTTGAACAAACAGAATCCAATATGGTTTATAAGACCAACGAATACGAATGTCAACCCAAAAAATTAAAAATAGGCCCTAAATTTATCTGAGTTCTCGTCGCCTACAACTGACAAAAACAAGAATACCATTCACAAATTTGAGGTGACAAAAAGACATGAAATGTAATGGAATAATTAGGCCACAAAGCAACGAAAAAAGTTTCTCGATGTATGTTAAATCTGGCCAGAAGGATAAAAAAAATGTGATTACCGCATTGGACTGTACGAGAAGTTCATGAAAAAAAAAGAAAATCAAATATGTATCTAGTTCGAGATCATCTAATGTAACATTTTTATACACAGCAGAACTGATTCTGTAATGAGAAAAGAAAATAATTTCATCATATTTTTATAGTCTCAATAATGTTAGGTGAAGAGCTGCAAATCGAATAAGAAACGAGAATCGAGAAATCAAAAAAGAAATAAACATTCGAAAAAAAAATTAAACTCACCAGAAATACAACAGAAGTTTTTCTGAGGTTAATGGATGGAATCCGTTCCAAATTCAATTTATCAAAGAAGTTCTAGATTCAGTGATGCCGTGAACACTTCAGATTCAGATTTCTAATTTACAAAAATGCTTTGAAAATTGTCACGAGAGTTTATTACGAAAACATCAAACGAACAGTGAGTTTTGATGCAGTAATACCACGCGTATTTCTCATTATATTTTATCGATAATTGCGAAGATATTTTTTGTAATAATAACCAACGTTCCTTTCGCAGAAAAATCTGATAGTACTTCTCAGTCGTGTGTGTCATCTGAATCATATTAATATAATATTGCCCCTCGTTCCTTCCAAGCCCCACATACATCACATTCAAAATAACTGCCAGATGGGATTTCTAAAATTTATATTTTGAGAAAATAGTTGCTCATAATGTTGGTGAAAATGATTCGAAATTTGTACTCGTCAGATTGTGTATGTGCGTTAAATATGAATTATTCAATGTAACAGTTGATTTTTTTGGGATTATAAACCAGTGTTATCAACCACAAATATCCTCACAAACCTGTTTGAACGGCAGATTCCCAATATAATATTCCTTCAATATGTCGAAATTAGAAATATCAGGAACTTATTGTGTATGTCTTGAATTATTTCAAGAATATGCGACGAATTCCGAGTTCCATCAGTCTAATACTGAAACAACACAGGGCTACTACATAAAAATAAATTCAAAATTTAATGGGTGATTTCTTCAGTGATTCTGATGTCGGGAGAAATAGTGACAAAATTCGCTTTTTTTTTCACAAACTGTTTGTCTAGTGGGAGATTTTATATATTTCCATATACATTTTTCCTAAAGTATTTGCAAAAAGTATTACTCATAACTGTGAGGCATTTTCCAGTTTTACAGCCGTTTTCATACTAGATCAATTAAACGATACGATCAAAATCGTTAGTATTTATGAGCAACCATTCAATTTCAATGCTTGAACCTGCTGCTATACGAGTATAAAATTTATATGAGATATTTTTTGCCCATTTTGATATGAAGTTTGGATATGAAGATTAGCCTAAGGTCGAACGAAAAATTTCTTGATTATGTGTTGAATAATTGACGCAATGGTTTCAAAATGACAAGTAGAACTCGCGTTTTGGAACAACTTGGTTCAGAGGAAGCTCAAAAATCGAAGCGATGATTGTTATATTTGTTCCTGCAGCGTGCAACGTTTCAATTTTGAAAATGAAATTTCTTAGCCTAACATTCAATAAGCCATCCAATATGTTCCTCAAATGATACTTCTGATGATCACGAGCCACTGGTTCAGCAAGGTGATAGTGATGAAGACATTGATTGCTACGATCTCAGCACAACTAATCGCCTTCCGTTCTCACCATCTGATATGAACGAATCAATTGGAACCCAGTACCTTCTCAAAGACGCCGAAGAGGTTTTGGGATGTTGGTTGAAATATAAACATTTGCTGGCTCTATGAACATCCCTGTTTAGTTATCGATCGAGGAAAAAGGAGTTTACTTCTTTTTTTTCTCAATAAGGTAGCCTGGTGTTTTGCAGGGATGCTCTCGGACATATTGCACGATTCAGATTCGAATCTTATCTTGATGAAATAGGGAATTTTTATTGATTCTTCAGGAAGAGTCCTCGGAGCAGTGCGTTCACACAATGGCAATAACTATGCTTCAGTGGCAGTCTGACATTCGGCTTGATCAAAACATGTTACGAAAACCTTCAACTGGTTCCAAACAAATAGGCTGCTATTCAGAGCACAACTGAACACTTTTAGGTGTTTTGTGATGAATACAAGGTTGCTTGGTCGGAAAAGTGGCTTTAAAAAGTTCCCTTGTTTTGTTATTGAGCAGGAAGTAGAAGCAAGTGCTACAGAACATGAAAAAAGCTTTTCCCTCGCAAAAACCGTACTGGAAGAGGTTGAAGATGTTAATCCTTGTGAATCCGAAAAAGGTGGTTCTTTCAGCTCTCCATATTGATTTTCGGTTGATGAAAAAATTTTTTGACGCATTATCAAAGAAAGAGGAATGTTTCAGTCTCCTTAGGCAGCTTCCTGGTTCACTCAAGGCTAAACTGAATTAGCGAATCTTCGTTCCGCCAGTTATCAGAAAACTAATGAGAGATCCCACCTTTGAGCACCAAATGGAAACGGATGTAGATTTAGCATGAAGATATTTTGGATGAGTTTCAACTGATTTCCTGGGAAAAAAAAGACGCATACTACAAGATAATCGTTGCAGACATGCTCGACAATTTTGGGCTGAAGCTTTGAAGTTTTTTCTCTAATCTCCCATCTAAATCACTCCTCTACAAAACTTGATGATGTGAATGAAAATCATGGCGACAGATTGAACCAAGACGTCAAAGAAATGGAATTGAGATATTAGGAAACATGGAACGTCAATATGATATCGAACTACTGCTGGATATTGAAGAGGAATGATCCTCACCGAATTCATACCCCGAAAACCAATGGAAGAAGCTTTGATGAAAAGAGAGAGCTTCAAATCATTATAAGAAACTCTTGAGCTCAAAGAGAAATAGGACTGTAATGAAAATTCAATTCAGTTCAGAACATGAAATCGAAAATATAGTCGAAATGAAATTTCATATCTTTGGAATATATTCGAAGAATGGCTCAAAGTTTGCTTCTGTTTCTTGTTTCGTGAGGAACCCTGACGTTATCAAACAAAAAACATTGCAGTTTTTGAATCAGTCCTGATAAGAACATAAGAGTTATTTATTGTATTTCAAACAACTACCAAAAACTTTCAGTAGAGCTGCGTTATCAGCTCCAATTATCCCATAGCTTATATGCAAAAAGCGTTCGAAAGTCGAATATAACTTAAATTCAAACACTTGAACTTATGATTTACACTTTATTGACTACATTGCATGACGCGTTTCGTCGTTACAAACGACTTCTTCAGTTGCTTACAGAATAATAATTTATTTATTATTATTCTGTAAGCATCTGAAGAAGTCGTTTGTAACGACGAAACGCGTCATGCAATGTAGTCAATAAAGTGTAAATCATAAGTTCAAGTGTTTGAATTTAAGTTATATTCAATTATAATGGATTTACATCAAGTAAACGCCAACACTATTAAAAAAAAAAAAAAAAAAAAAAAAAAAAAAAAAAACGTTCGAAAGTCAACCACCAACAAATCTATTTTTCGTTCTGATCTGTTTTTCTGCAGGAAAACATAAGGAGCTGTGCAGTGAAATTCTTTACCTTTCTTCATGCGATAGGACGTTCATAATATTTGAACCTAACGACTTTCGCGTCACGTTCCGTGAAATCGGTCTCTGTCCAAATGGTGAGATGGTGTAGTAAAGTGTATTTATCTAGTCTAAATTAAAATATGCTTTTCACAGACAGAATCTTCAATGCTAGAACGTATCAATGATTGTCAGATACTCGGTGTTTTTTTAATTCAGTGGACCTACAACTAACGCCACTTCCTAACGGGAATTGGGCTTGTAATCGATGTACATTAGCCAGCATATATCATGCTTAAACTACTTTAACTCATAGACAAAGAAATACACCCATGGCTTTCACCGGGCATCAAACACGAGTTCTACCGCACCATAGTTGGATGTTCTCCTGACTGAGCCCCGAGACCGGCTTGCCGGTGTTATATTTTGATTTTGTCCGTGATGATTTTCTGAACATCGTAATCTCGAAATTCTGGGTAATTATCTCATTAATGTTTATTCTTTCTGGATTTACCCCTGACGTGAAAACAACATTTGTGGGCATTCTAATATTTGCTGAGAGAAACGCCAACATCGTATTTTCACGACTTCTTCAGTTGCTTACAGAATAATAATTTATTTATTATTATTCTGTAAGCATCTGAAGAAGTCGTTTGTAACGACGAAACGCGTCATGCAATGTAGTCAATAAAGTGTAAATCATAAGTTCAAGTGTTTGAATTTAAGTTATATTCAATTATAATGGATTTACATCAAGTAAACGCCAACACTATTAAAAAAAAAAAAAAAAAAAAAAAAAAAAAACGTTCGAAAGTCAACCACCAACAAATCTATTTTTCGTTCTGATCTGTTTTTCTGCAGGAAAACATAAGGAGCTGTGCAGTGAAATTCTTTACCTTTCTTCATGCGATAGGACGTTCATAATATTTGAACCTAACGACTTTCGCGTCACGTTCCGTGAAATCGGTCTCTGTCCAAATGGTGAGATGGTGTAGTAAAGTGTATTTATCTAGTCTAAATTAAAATATGCTTTTCACAGACAGAATCTTCAATGCTAGAACGTATCAATGATTGTCAGATACTCGGTGTTTTTTTTTAATTCAGTGGACCTACAACTAACGCCACTTCCTAACGGGAATTGGGCTTGTAATCGATGTACATTAGCCAGCATATATCATGCTTAAACTACTTTAACTCATAGACAAAGAAATACACCCATGGCTTTCACCGGGCATCAAACACGAGTTCTACCGCACCATAGTTGGATGTTCTCCTGACTGAGCCCCGAGACCGGCTTGCCGGTGTTATATTTTGATTTTGTCCGTGATGATTTTCTGAACATCGTAATCTCGAAATTCTGGGTAATTATCTCATTAATGTTTATTCTTTCTGGATTTACCCCTGACGTGAAAACAACATTTGTGGGCATTCTAATATTTGCTGAGAGAAACGCCAACATCGTATTTCACTCATTCGTTATCTATGATCAGTAGGTGAACTGCAGTGTCATCATCTAATTTATTTTCCGCAAAGTCCGAATCACTCTGCTTTTGTTTCGATGATTCATCTTTCGGGGATGAGGTTTTGTTTAGCTCAAGAAGTTCAATTCTGTTCAATAATTGAAAGCTCCTATTCACTCGCCACTTTTCAAATACACTATAAGTTCTTGATACAAATGTACATTTTAAGCTAAAGAGCCAGCTGCATAAATATCAATCACTTTTTATTTGTTCGTCTCAGATGGAAGCGTCAGAATGAGTATAAGAGAAGTTTCAACTATATTCTCAATTTACATTAGACTTCATATTCACATACCTGAAATATTTTTCATATATACACTTTAACTTACAATGTTGAACATCAAATCTTGTTTTTTCAATCGTTCCAATTTAACATCCAATCACGACTTGTCGAAGTCAATCATTATTCACTTGAAGAATAAATTCCAAGAAATGATATACATATTAAAAAACGCGTTATATTAATTTTGAATTGTATTAATTCTAATATTAAAAGTCGTTTTCATTGAACACAAAATAGGATAATGCTTCATTTCATGTCCATTTCACACTACTCTTGGACATGCCGAGTGGAAGGAATATTAATAGCTATTATTGACAGACTTCATAGGACATTATTGACACTACAGTGACTATCTTCTAACATACGTCGGCTTGGGAGAAGACTGTCGTAACTCGAAATACACAAATTTTCAGAGGAAGCATGTAAACATTTTACTGGATAAAATGTACTCAGATCTCGATCTCTTACTATTAATTAATCGATTATTCACGGGTGGCTTGCAGACAACTTGAGTTGCATTGTCAGCCTTTTGTTTGGCACGTTTGTACAAATTCAACCTTTTTTGTGTAATGACAGTCTTTCTCAAAGCCGACGAATATCATGGAGTTCATATATTGAACGTCAGGAAGAAATATAAGAATTCTGAATGAAGAGAGATACGTTTATCTATAGTAAACAAGAAAGACCCATTCCTGATAAATCAAACAAACCCCTTCAGCTCTATCATCCTGGTAACATAACGCATGCGATGGTTCGACATGCGAGACAAATTTCTACCGGAGGATTCAATTACACTTGAATTGATTGGGTATGATATAGTTGCATTACTAACATCAAACTGACGTGTTGGCGCTTCTGTGATAGATACCCCAAATCAATTTAACACGTGTCATTAGGTACCAAACTTGCCTCCAACTTCGCTCCACTACGTAGCGAAGCGAAGGGTAAGGTAATCACATACTATTTAAGTCGTTACATGTGATGTTCGCATTTAAGTTCTGAAAATTATATATAATAACTAAAGCTCCGAAAAAATGCAACCGAAAACGCCAAAAATAAGCGCATTTAAATGCATCACAAATTTACAAAAAATGCAAATATTTTGTTAAAAAATGCAAGAAATGATGTGTATTGTAATGTTGAATAATACTAATATATCATTATTTTACTATGGTAGGGAGTGGAGGCAGGATTAAATAATTAGGTATTCAACGAAAATTTATATCAAGTATCAGATTTTATTAATAATAAAATAATAATAATACATAGGTACTATTTAAATCATTATGGTTACAATAAAACAATATCAAAACAGACATAAGTCATGTATTACAATTATTGTAAAAACTATTAATAATTATGTGTTTTTCAAAGTTTTCTAGGAAAACTTTGTCTCTTGTCAGGAAACATGTGTTTAAAAATTGAAAAACTTCGTTCAACATCAGTTGATGCAATGGGAGCATATTTATATTTAAAAATCATGTTTAATTCTAAATTTGGTATATTTACATCGTTTTCACCCATAAAAATTTTTGACATATTTTTCAAAGTTTGAAAGCCTGTATTATTTTGAACCACAAAACTGAATTTATTTAGAACTACGGTCCGAACTTGTTCACCGACTTTCTTACAATTTGACTCAAACTGGCTAATAAGAGCTACTGATTCAGTTGATGGAATACAAGATTTTTCAAAATTTTTAATTGTTGTAGTTACACATATATATTTGATTTTTATGAATATTGAAGCATTCTTTATTTATGAATTTATAAAAAGATTTTTTTGAGTTTAAAATAGATGTAGATGAAGGGTCACTCAGACAAATATGTTTCGTTCTGCAAGGAACTCATATATAACATATATATATAACGAAACATATATGTCTCGCACTACCATCAGGTGTGGCATCGATTTCAATATTTCCCTAACATTTATCCCTTGAAGGATAATGGAGACATCACATCGTACACGTTCACATATCTAGCTCTACTATAACATTCTCTTGATTAATTTGAATTTTTCGAATGAGTGTTGTAGTGTTCATTTTCTAAAATTCATTCAGTGCCATAAGCACAAAAAATTTCATTTCCTTAAAAATATCGCCAGACAGGCCCCTGAAATACGGAAATAAACGCAAGCGTCCTACTTACGCAACCTAATGACATTTAAAAACATCGTTCGATGATATCTGTCAAATAGACATTGCAATTTAGTAGACACCTACGGGTATAGAAGATATGTGAAATTTCGATGCTTGGTGTGTCTATAACCTGAGAGGTGTTTTCTACTGATTCCCATAGATGAAATTGTGGAGTATTCATAACTCTACGGTTTTCCACTTGGGGTCACAAGAAGATGCTTGGGGGTTGAAATCGTTGCCTCACTTCGATGGACGTGGTGCGACTGACGAGTTCCTTGCAGAACAAAACATATATGTCTCGCAGTTCCATCAGGTGTGGCATCGATTTCAATATTTCTCAAACATTTATCCCTTTAAAGATAATGGAGACATCACATCGTACACGTTCACATATCTAGCTCTACTATAACATTCTCTTTATTAATTTGAATTTTTCGAATGAATGTTGTAGTGTTTTTATCTGTCCACTTGTGAATATTCGATAATAAAAGTATACTTCAACTTTCTTTCGATAAGGTTTTGGCAAAATATTCGAAACAACGTTATTGCAGAGCTGGCTATGCAAAACTTGAACAATACGATGTCTCGATTATCTTTCTAGTGATAAATGTTACAGATTATTGAAATCAATACCTAAATTTATTGGAAGCGTAACATAGTTAACTGTTTCGTAATACAAGGTACACATCAGTTACGTCACGTCCATCAAATGAAAAGCAACTACTTTAATCCTCACGTCCCCCCTTTCCGATCGTAAGACAGAAATATATAGTATGCCGTTTGTATATAGAATTGCATATATTAATGTACATCTCAAATCTCAGGGGTCAATGAAAAGCACAGGAATACATCTTACATTGGAATTTACAAACGTTCTTATCAATTATGATGAGTATAATGTGCGTATATTTGTATGAGATTGTATATTTAATATTGTATAAAACTGTATAATTGATATGGGAATACTTTGTCGAAAAATTATCGAAAAAAAGTTATAGTACTCTTTCAATATATGTAAATATATTTGTATAAATATCAAATATTAATTGTCGACCGAACACACTTTTTCTGATATTTCATGAAGGAGAAAGACTCAACTCTGAATAGTTCGCACAGAACCGACTCTTAAATTCCAACTAGATTCGTTCAGACACATCAAACCTATGAACACGACCAACCTAACATGGAAGTGGCAGATTAAGTGCAGGCGCATTATGGCAAATTTGGTATTATATGGATAATAGATATACAAAGCTGAGTTGTTTATTCAATATGAAATATATTTGAGATAATGATTTCAAGATATTGGGAATCATGGATATTCGTAAAACAATGGAGGAGCTGACTTTTTATACATTTGAATGATTTCTATTATACCAAACATTACGTTCATCAATTCTAGAATCATATTTATCCCGCTATTATTGATTTCCAAATTGAATCATAGATACATCTGATCGATTTAATGATTGAGAAACAAATGATTATATTCGTATTTGACCGCTCATATTCTCGATCAAATTTTGGATATCAAATCGACCTGATTTGAGTGGTGCACAACAAAATAAACGACCGAAACCTGAGTGTTACCACATTTATTCCTGTATGTAATGAGTCTAAACGTATGAAACGTATATTTGTATATTTCACAATATATATATATATATATATATATATATATATATATATATATATATATATATATATATATATATATATATATATATATATATATATATATATATATATATATATATATATATATATATATATATATATATATATATTCATATTCATTGCTATCTTGAACCATTTTATTTATATTTTCAGAAAGAAATTATTGGGTTTTCTGGTTCTCAAAAATATATATTAAACATCTATATCACATAACGTTTCGGTCCTTTTCTTGGGCCTTTTTCAAATGAAATTTCATCAATATATTGTCATCAACTAAAAAAAGAGAAAATGACAGGCATGTAAACAACATTACACGATCCAAAACTTGCCACACAAACAAACACAATATTAATTATTATATTATGAGCCAATATTCAAATGAAGAAAGGTTTTCAAATTTGTTATATTTCTATATATATTTATCTTGATTTACAAACGATGCGTTGTTGTTCACGTTCAGACAAAGACTAATTTCCGTCTTAATTACCTCGGTTTCTTCGGTGTCACTACGCGCACAGAATGTTATTGTAGATTTTACTAAGACCTTTTATATCTACCTTGTCATTAATGGTATCCGGGTTTTTTTTTATATACATCATTTCATGATATTCTCGTTTTCTCTTGTTGTATTCAGATTTTAGGAATTTTGTTCTGGTAAAGTCGAATTTATGGTTCAATACCTGTTCGTGTTTTTTTAATGCGGTGGTGTTCCTGTGATCATATTTGTGTCCATTTAGCCTATTTTGTAGGTGTTGGCTGGTTTGTCCAATATACACTCCTGAGCAGTCTTGACAAGGTATCTGATATACAGTGTGTGTCTTTTTGTTGTCTGGTATGATGCTCTTAAGTTTACTAAAGACACATTGTAGCAAATTATGTCCTTTATATATATATATATATATATATATATATATATATATATATATATATATATATATATATATATATATATATATATATATATATGCATTACAATGAATATGTAAATATAGTTGATCAAAGGGGATAATGTGACCTATACATCTTTTACAGGACACTAAACCACAACGAGTTGGAAATTGTGGAGAACTTCGCTTTCAATGGCTCGGAAATTGGAAAACTGTAAGTAATCCTGGTATCGTGTTATTTCTGTCTTCTTTTCAGTGGTTTTCTGGTGATCGATTAATGTTGCAGAATTCACGAATTGCTTTAGGATTGACTGCAGTGTTTTCTTCAACGTTTAATCTTTTCTCTGCTCCGTCAGTTCAGGAAATGAAGGGGCGTTAACAAAATAGAAATATAATTTCTTATGTATATCATTTCGAGAGCATAATTGAACTATATTGAATGTTCGGAAAACAGACAAAATGGCATTAAATTGAGGCAAAAATTAAATTGATTCGATATTTGTATTCCTGTCTTCAGTTTATGCTAGAGCTCTATTCGATTTTGTGAAAAATCAACGAATAATGTAGTATTAGTTTAATTCTTTCCTCTCAGTTATTTAGCGATCGAGTGATTGAAAACACCTAAACGTGTTTTCATTTCTAGTATTTATGCTCATCAGAATTATCAACTACTCATTCAGGACAATGAGTAGTTGATAATTCTGTTTTTTACGCCATTGTTCTTACGTTTCTTTCTTAAAGTCTTAGAGCGTAAGATAATTCATGACAAATTTCGCTCCAGACATTTATCGTTTTGTATGATCGTTTCGATGAAGGATAGAGATGCAATAGAGCATACAGCAATAAACATGAATACAATTCTGTTTATTCTTGATTAGAATTATATGTGGCTATAAAGTACTGAAACTCATTGGTATAGTTAACTTCTTAGATCTTCATTGAAAGTAATTTTTGGATCTCATTAGAATAATTTACATTTTCCAGATTTGATTTTCGAACAATTTTTGAACAGTCAAAAAAACTATGATATGAGGACCTTCACGTCTAAAAAAGGGGAATATCTATTAATCTGAGATCAATGTCAGATATATTTATTATTTATTATATTATTTTCGATTTCATGCCTTTTAGATTTCAAGAAAATGAGTCCACTGTATACGCTGTCATTGAATTAACCACCCATATTTATAAATCTTTCAACAATAAATATATAATATATCAATAAACTCAGCCAAAGCGTTCGACTTAGTTAAACATTGAACATTTTTGAGCCTTCTGGAGGAGATTTAAATCGATGCTGTTTATCTGAGATCATTTAAAAGGTATTTGTCAAATCGTAAACAGTGAAGGTGAACAATATTTCGATAAAATGAGGATGTTGGAATATGGGGTACTTTAGGGAACAATATTAGGTCCAATTCCATTTAAAATCTATGTGAATAAACTATTGACGTCGGAGAGTGAAGGTGAAATAATCACTTTTGCAGACGATACTGCGATAGTTTATTCAGGAGCAAACTGCAGCGATATCAAAGCCGAAGCTGGCTCAGATTTTGTGAATATCTATAATTGGTTAAAGCATCATTCCTCAACTATGAATATAAATAAAACAAGGTACATTCCTTTTACTGTAGATAAGCGCTTTCGTGCACCCAGTGAACCACTGATAATTAAAATACCAGATATTAGATTTACCATTCCTTTCACAAACGAATGTAAATACTCAGGAACCATGCTGGATTCGCACCTTAAATGGGACACCGATGTCAGAAGCTTCATTATCAAGCTTCATGGATTAATATACAAATCGAGAGAACTCTTAAGTATTGTAGATGTAAAACATACAAAAATAACTCACAAAGCTCTGGCGGCGTGTCTGATACGATATGTGATTGTTGCGTGGGTTGGTGCATATATATATATATATATATATATATATATATATATATATATATGAGATTGAATTCTCGCTTAACTCTTGGTGAAACATAATTGAATATTGAAATAAATTAAACTCTTGGCTTAATGTTTCACGATTTATTTAACCATATGTATAGTCAACATGTTTCGAGCGTTAGCTCATTTTCAAGACTGAAGACTCAGTCTTGAAAATGAGCTAACGCTCGAAACATGTTGACTATACATATTGTTAAATAAATCGTGAAACATTAAGCCAAGAGTTTTGTGACAGAATTCAACCGATTAACGCATAATTCATTGTCGTTTTATAATTCAATTTTTTTGTACGATATGTTCGAAACGATTGAACGAAATATTGAAATCGTGACTTCGTGAAAAGTATTTTATTTGTTGATTTGGTGTCCCAGTATCAGATCAGCTATTTTATCATTGATTTCCCTTCAGAATGATTACGAAAAGCTCATATTCCAGTTTCTCGATACTAGATCGGTCCGATAGTTATTATCAGTTGTAATACATTCTACTTATTTTCCACAACATGGTATTGTTTTTGTATACACTACCTTTATCAAGTAGTTCTCATTCACCTAATGAAAATATCCTTTTGAAATTCTTGAAATTAATTCAAACATTGAGTGCATAACTGCTCTATCTATTGTTCAATACTAGTTCAATTTATTTTGAATTGATTTTTTCGTTATATATATATTAGGTTATACTCCCTATTTTTGTTTTTTTCTTGTTAATTTCTTTTCTTATTTATTATTATTTGTGTACAATTTTGCAATTTTTTGTAAATTGTTATTTTTTTCGTAATTTTTTCTCTGTAATTGGATGTATATCTGTTGAGAATAAATGTCTTATTATTATTATTATTATTATCTCGAGGAAGTATGAAGAAAATTGTACTTGTTCTTCACTCCTTCTTTCGTTCTCGAATATTATCATTAAATGAGATATTTTAACAATTCGTCACTGAATTGTTAAAATATCTCATGGAGAAATGAAACTTACGCATCATCGTAAATTCTTCAGAGCTGCATCATACTCAACCTGAAATTTTCATTACTACATAAACTTGCTTGATAAAATTTGATTCACTGAATATTTGATGTTTCCATATTATTCGAAATATTGCAAGTGCTTGATAATTATAGTTGCTGCCATGAATTATTTAATTTTGGAAACAATTTGAAGTTATGATCGAGTCTCGTTACATATATTCGTATTCAATAAATATACTCCCACGTTGATTCCTTTTGGCGATACGCCTAAATGCCAAAATATATTGAGTTTCGTTGAGATTATTAACTTACAGATGTGAAATGTCGCTACAAAATAGCTTCCCTCACAAAATTGATTCAATATTTTAACATACGGCTTCAATTTACATATACTCGAAACAAAAATTTGTGTTCTCATCGTATTATGATGAGCTCCTCTATTGAAATAAGATTTCGTATCCTCATGAACGAAAGACGTGATTTCTCGTGAGGCATATATACATTATTGTATATTGTTGTTAATGTTTTTCGCAATAACAGCCTCTTTTAAATGTTGAAAACTTCATTTTGTTGACTTTTCTTTGTAATATCACAATTTCATAAATTCACAAATATAAATTGTTTCAGGATGTTTCAAGATGCGAATTAAAATAACTAATTCGCTTTATATCTTCTATATTTCTTAAATCTTCATTGACTTTATCAGGAAAACATTAAATAAGATAAAAAGATGGATAAATTAAACGACATTACACAATAATAATAAATTGTATTCACAACACATTGTCGCTTATATGAAATAAATAAAACATGTTGGGGTGCTTGTTAGGTCAGCAGGATCTGAGTAAGACTGACGTGAAATATATATCATATGACACAAATGACCGAACATATAGTTTCGCAGTTCCACAAAGAACAACAAGCAATAAAAAGTTCACAATATCAACGATGAAATCAATCTTATATAAAAAAAAATTACCACTGCACAAGTGTTCTTTCTAAGCCTACAGTCACTCTTGGAATATATATATATATATATATATATATATATATATATATATATATATATATATATATATATATATATATATATATATATATAGAGTTTCAAGATTCACAGGACATTCAATACTAGTAAACTAGTTTTATTTGAAATATTTCGATATTTCTATTAAGAGTCTCAGTATTTACTAGTATCGAATGACTTGTGAAATTTGAAACAAGCTACACTTTTGCCCGCCTGGGCGTGATCTGGAGCGATTAGGCATGGAAATATTTATACACATTGCGGACAATTTTCTGTAGTATTCGAATGAAATATCTACATAGCCTTGCACTCGCGCTACTGTTGTCATGAGTATGAATCTTGAACACCAGGGAGAGTTTATATACGTCTTTTCGCCAACAGAGGAGTCTACGTGAATTTCTCACTAGGTAAAATTCACCCTCAATTTGGTATAGGACCTTTCGTTTTGAAAGTCATCGATTCTTGATTGATAGATTAATTATGGACTGATGATTTATAATCATGATGAAACAATTGTATCCTATTATCATTCAACAAGATCGATGAATTTTTCGAAAAGCTTTTAATATTCACACTCGATAGTGATGGGTTCGTTCTCGTTGACAACATTTGCGTAGACAGCTCCCTGAGAGTTTTATTTGAAATATTTCGATTATGAGTCTCAGTATTTATATATATATATATATATATATATATATATATATATATATATATATATATATATATATATATATATATATATATATATATATATATATATATATATGTGTGTGTGAGTGTGTATATATAGGGTGGCCCTTGGGAATTCTATCGATTCACATATGAAAAAGTACACTTGGGATAAATCTGAAAATTATTATCATGCAAATACCCGATAAAACAACTAGGCTTCTGTAACTTAAGAGCACTCACTAATATACATAAGTAGTGTGTTTCCTCATAGTTAACACCAAAATTTGATAAATCCCAAAGCCAATGTTTCAGATCCAATTATCTGCATTCAATTATTCCAGGTATTGAAGACATATGGAAACATTTGTATGAGTTTAAAACGGAAAGTAAACATTTTAATATTTATAACTCTAATGTTTTAATCTCTCACATATATATATATATATATATATATATATATATATATATATATATATATATATATATATATATATGTCATGGAAAGAATACCAAAAAATAAATCTTCTCTTATGACAAAACATTCTGAAATTCTTCAAGTAGGCCATTTTAAATATCTCGGGGAAGTTATACAGTCCTCAGGTTTAAACCAAATCGCTAATGAACAGAGAATAACCAAGCTCCAAGGGGCCTATAATAATTTCTCAATTCAAGAATTGGAGAAATAGAAAAACAAGAACGAAAAATTCTCAGAAAGATTTACCGTCCAATCAATAGAAACGGTATTTGGATGAAAAGACCTCAAAATGAACGGTATCAAAAGACAAATACGATAACGGAAGAAATCAGAAAACGGCGAGCAAAGTTCTATGCACATGTCTACAAAATGAAACAGTCCAGAATACCGAAGAGACTACTCAATATAATTATGAATAGTAAATGCGGAACAGAGTGGTTAGAAGAGGACCAAAAGGATCTACAACAGATCAATATAAAAAATCTCGAAGATCGCACTGAATGTCGCTATAAAATCGCACATGTAAAGTTTGAGCACAAATTAAATCGTCAACCTGGAGTAAAGTGGACAGATGATCGGAAGAAAGAGCATTCAGAGAGGATGAAGCGTTTTTGGGAGGCAAAAAAGATGAAGCAAAATTCCTAATGATTGCGAATTCAAGTTTAGTCGCTCTCCTCATGGGGAAAAATCGAAATAATAATAAAAATAATAATAATAATAATATATATATATATATATATATATATATATATATATATATATATATATATATTAGTAATATTCATGACTGAGATTGAATTCTCGCTTAACTATTGGTGAAACATAATTGAATATTAAAATAAATTAAACTCTTGGCTTAATATCTCACGATATTCAGCAATATGTATAGTTTCGAGCGTTAGCATTTTCAAGTCTTGAAAATGAGCTAACCTAATTAATCTGAAAATTAATTAATTAACTAAACTTTAATTGATTAAAGTAACGTGATCAATCTAAGAAAAGCTAATGAAATTGTTCAGTCACAGAGCTCGAACAATTCTCACAAACAAGAATGACAATAGGAAAAGATCGTCGAACGAGAAAAACTATCATTTCAACAAGAAGAAAAATGCTAACGAAGCACTAAGAAGCGAATTCTGAAAAATCACAAAACACCACAGAAAAAAAGATAAACGAAGACGTAGAGGCAAAGGATACAAATCCTCATCAAAAATCAGTGCAGATCATAGATCGGCCGAGCTACATCGTAGCAGTGGTGGGTGTTAGGTTTTGTCTTCGTTACGGAATTTCTTGATTAGGTCGCCGCGCTCACATCCCGCGATAAAAGCTATGCAATAGGTTGAAATTCAATAATTCAAAATTGTTGATTCAACATTCAAAACATTTTTTTTTAGGAACCTAAAAAACCCAGTCTTAATTTAATAATTGACTATAAAACTAAGATTCACATCACCATTAGATGAGATTTTGGAAACTATATGGTTCTGAGATAAATTTTCATTGCAAAAATTAAAATTGATTTACTTTTTCTCTTTTCGGAAGAAACATATTCATTTCTTTCATATCTTCAAATATTTCATGATCTTGTTTCCGAAATTTGGAAATTAATTCGAATCATTGTTATCAAACAAATAGTTTAGAACCGTTTTCCCTCAAGTTTAACTCACGATTATCAATCCTGACCTCTGCAAACCTTCGTAGAACTGCTTTAAATCAAACATAGAAGTTCTCATCGAGCCATCGACTGTGCAAGTGAGATTATATCATCAATAAATCTAATTACCTACCTATAGATTTTCAAATCAAGCTAACAGAGTATTACCATTTGTATTCGCACAGGTCTGTGAGCGATTCAATTGAATCACTGGAATTACAATAGTAAATGAAACATATTAAAAAACGACACGTTGACAAATCACCGTGCAATTTACCTAACTGAAAACAATATGGAATCTATTCAAATACTGATCCCGAATGACAAATTATGTTTCATTATTCAACAGTAGTAGAAACATTAATCTCGTATCGATTTTACTTCAGTACTGATGAAACTTGTATGGAATTCAGTTTCGAGGAATCCACCATTGCGACATACGAGAACTAATCAATATCTCAATTCAAATAGAATGGCTATTCGATTCTAGTGAAAGCAAACGTCCAATTAAAGCCTATTGAATATGGAATTTTGGAGACCCTTAGTTCAAATCATCACAAAGGAGACTGTCCATGTTTTCCTAGTACACGGTACCGCACTCAAAGAAGCATAGGAGCGAGATCCTTATTTCGTGTACCTACTCGGATTCTACTGAAATACAAATCCTGGAACCACCAAATTCACTGTGATATAATAATAATAATAATCGGTTCTTTATTCTCAACAGGTATAATACCCTATTACAGAAAATAATAACATAATGTTGAATAATAACTAAATAAATAAAATGAGATGTAATAATAAAAACTTGTCTAAAAATCACTGACTGAAAAATTCATTATTCGACTAGTTTCGCCTTTTACAGCATTATCAAGAATGAATGCATATTACAAAGACAACCTATAAATATTTTGCAGATCTGTTCGGACCACCTTAAATTCCGTCATAGAGGTGGGGGTTTCCAAATTATCAGAGATTTAACAGCGGGAAGTGGTTTAGGTCTGACTGGTCATTAAAAAGATTGAATTTAACGGATTTTTCAAGTTTATTTATTTCCATGGCTTCCAGGTAGTTCATTTTAATTCCTTTTTCACAGTAATGAAGAACCTTAGGTTCAAAACAACTTGAGAAGTTATGTCCTGTCGACTCTAGATGTTCCCTAAAAGCAGATTGTCCGTTTTTTACGTGTTCTTTTAGCCTAGTTTCAAAACATCTTCTGGTCTGGCCAACATATGACGACTTACATTCTTCACAGTCCAATCTATGAATTCCAGACTTCTTCATTGGCTCGGATTCGGACAATTTTTCATTAAAGATGAAGATATTCAAAGATAAGATTCTTCAATAACAAATTGTCTGAATCCGAGCCAATGAAGAAGTCTGGAATTTATAGATTGGACTGTGAAGAATGTAAGTCGGCATATGTTGGCCAGACCAGAAGATGTTTTGAAACTAGGCTAAAAGAACACGTGAAAAACGGACAATCTGCTTTTCGGGAACATCTAGAGTCGACAGGACATAAGATCTCAAGTTGTTTTAAACCTAAGATTCTTCATTACTGTGAAAAACGAATTAAAATGAACTACCTGGAAGCCATGGAAATAAATAAACTTCAAAAATCCGGTAATTCAATCTTCTTAATGACCAGTTAGACCTTAACCACTCCACGCTGTTAAATCTCTGATAATTTGGAAACCCCTCCCTCTATGACGGAATTTAAGGTGGTCCGAACAGATCTGCAAAATATTTATAGGTTGTCTTTGTAATATGTATTCATTCTTGATAATGCTGTAAAAGGCGAAACTAGTCGAATATAGAATTGTCCAGTCAGTGATTTTTAGACAAGTTTTTATTATTACATCTCATTTAAATATGAACTATCACAGAGTAGATTCATCGTCCATTGAATTTATAAATAAATAAAATAAAAGAGATTTAGCAAAGAGCTGAATCTAATCTAAAAAAAAGTAGAAAAGTAACTATTAACTAGATAATAGCATTCAATGAAATATTACAAAGAACTCAATCTAAATCAATTCATTCTAGTAAATTTCCTTTCTTCACATAACTCCTAATGATAACTTCTCTGGAGTCAAAGTGAATGTCACAATTATTGGCAGCTCTATTGAATGTGGACTCCATAAGCGAAATGAGGGATTGTATTAGCGAGTTCGTCCTTGCGGTCTCCAGGTGGAAGAATTCCATAGTACGAGAATTTTGCTTAGAAACAGCGGACACTAGAGGACGATCGTCAATACTGTTGTACTATAATTTGTACAAACTGTGGATAAACTTCATCTTCACTCTAAACTAAGAATTTGAAGAACTTTCTCTGAATGGCCTCAAGATGGCGTTGATGGCAAGTGTGAATAGTATGCCAGATCATGCTGCCATACTCTAACTTGCTGCGGATTAGGGTGATGAATACCTAGTCCTATGAATGTTGAGGAATTATTGAAATATTTGCCATTGCGTATAACGAATCCATATATGTTTGTGGCAGATGATGTACAACTATTTTCGCCTTCGACGTCATAATCAAGTAGGAACATGAGAAGAAACGAAAACAATCTACATATTTCATATATATTAAAAGACAGAGAGTAAAATAAAGAAGATGACTTTAGAAATTCTTCCATTTCTTTTGTGCAAATATATCACGGGAGTTTCCAAAACGATGAACGTATGTGTTCGGAATCTTTCTTCTCATATTGAGCGAGATTGAATAATGACAAATGGTTGATATCTAACTGGTGGTTTAGTGAATTATAAAAGTAGCCTTTTTCCTGTTCGAAGATCTGCATTGCTTCTAGGAGGATCAATTTTTGACCTTCTTCATCGATATGTGAAATTGATGAGTAAAAGTTTGGTGGAGAGGAGTGTCCAGATGATGAATGATTGAATACATATGAAATGCTAGCCTCGTGGTGAATAAATGGAATTATTTTCAACGAAGTCATTGTATTAATGATTCTCGCATTTTGTATTCTGAGCATAATGACGATTAACAAAATGATCGAAAATCAAATGTTCGAAATCGATTTCAATGATATATCTCAGCATCGATTAAATCGTTTCTATTTCTAAAAAATAGCGAACTTTTGAAATAATGCTCTGACTCATTAAATACTGCTATTTAAGGAAATTGAAAATGTTGACTGTCAAGACCAGTCTTGAAAATGAGCTAACGCTCGAAACATGTTGACTATACATTTTGTTAAATAAATTGTGAAACATTAAGCCAAGAGTTTAATTTATTTTAATACTCCCTTTTCTTATCGAAGATTGATGAATGGATCGAATAATTGAAATCATTCGGCCAAATTCGTTACAAATCCCAGAGAGGCGCCAGGTGGGTTGAGTATCTCACAGGGGATGAAAAACTTGTACAAAACTTCCCTTTATAAGCTCCTCATGGCAGAAGTCCATATTTTCGTACAACACCACACGAAGTGAAAAATATAATTCGAAAATCAAACAACAAAAAGCGCCAGGTTTCGATAAAATGATTACCAAAATGCTCACGGAGTCACCTCGTAAAGTCAAAATTCAATTAACATACATTTATAACGCATGTATCAAAATGCAATATTTTCCCAATTCTTGGAAAAATGGTATAGTTCTTTCATTCAAGAAACCTAATAAAGATCCAGTCTTCGCAGAAAACTACAGGCCAATTAACTTACTGTCAATGATGTCGAAAGTTCTAACAAAAATTATACTAACAAGACTGAAAAAACACAAAAAATCACACAACATCCAATAGATGAACAGTACGGCCTTAGGGCCAACCACAGTACTATTTTACAACTTACAAATATGACTAATCAAATCACAATTAATTTTAATAGAAACAAAATCACAGCAGTATTAAGTCTAGATATCGAGAAAGCCCTTGATACTGTCTGGCACCGCGGACTCATATATAAACTTATACAAAACAACATTCCAATCTACATAGTTAAATTAATAAAATCGTACCCAGCAAACCGAACTTACCAGGTAAAGTTGGTAAGGCCCTTTTAAAAAAACAGAAAATACCTGCGGGGGTCCTACAAAAAATGACTACGTAGTCATCAGACGAAACAATGAAATTTTCGAAATTTACACATCTAGAAGCAATAAAATATTAGAACACACACGCAGTTCATAATCTCTCACCAAGTGAGACTAAAACATAACGAGACACTGTCTGATAACAGCCACATTCCATTGGAGGTGAGCTGGTTTGAAATTCTTCATATTTGAACATTGCATAAATGTGACTCGGCTGACTAGTGTCGAAAATATACTTCACAAAGTTCATATCTTTTTTATGCGACTCTTTCAAGGAAAAGCCTAGTCTTATAATTGCAATACTGATCAAGATTCTTAGCCTTGGAAAAGTCAAAAGTATGTTCTGTTGTTTTCAAATCTTTAACAACAGCAAATGAGTTCCTCATGTGTCAATATGACGTGTTTCCCATATTAATCCTTCGGATATTTTTACCAAATTCTCATTGATTATTTCACAATAGTTAATAACAAACTGAACTAAACACATTGAATTGAAACACATTGAGTTCGTAGTAAACTCCGGCTAAGAATTTAATGTAATTCAATTCGAAACGTTGAGATAAACGAAATGACAAACACAAGTTTCCAAATATCTCATAGTATGAATTTGCTCGCACATAAGCTGAGGAAACAGTGTAAATTTATCAGTAAAATCTATCATCTGCCTCTAACTTACGATACGTGACAAAACGTCGGAAAAATATGATTGTCTGAGTCATCAATTCTCAAGTGCATCTACACATCAAAAACTCAAGGTCTAGAATGTGACGGTGCATAAAGGCATAACAATCATAATGCAAACCAATTTTTCCGCTGCAGTTCATAATGTTTCGGAGTAACAACTTCAGTTACACTTCGGATGTCGAGTCAGAAGTGAGAATTCTGTAAACAACGTGAAATTCATTGGTAGTTTACTGTATAATCACTATATACATTAATATATCAGATAGATGAATGAAATGAGAATCACATTCAGCGCATAGTATTGATGCAATAAGGAAACCAGTGAATAAATTTTTCATTTGATTTCAACATTAAAGGCGGATGGGGCTTTAGATAAATACCATATACCTAACAAATTCTAGATGTACTTAGAGTCATTTGTATTAGTAGAAAATGATAATTCATATTGTTTCTTTGGACGCATTTTTTTTTCTGGACTGGCTCCCTATCGATTGGCAGAAGATTAACTTAATTACTAGAAAGTGTTTAAAATTGTCCTATTCACAGAAACTGAGGTATATCCTGGCTCCTTCGCCATTTCAAACTTCATTTTTTTTCGAGGGAGGAAGAAATTCGAATTTTCCAATTCGAAAACGTAATCAACTGAATGGAACTTCTTGTCAAATTGAAATAATTGACAGGGGACCACTCTCTTTAATTAAATAACAATTCAAGGAAATGTTCTCCTGGTAATTAACATTTAAATCATTAATCTTCTTCGTGAAAATATTCAAGGAACCAACATGAATTGAGGACTTGTATTTTACTAGATTTGATATGTATACTATATGCAACAATATCAGAGATCCGAACTCTATATATATATATATATATATATATATATATATATATATATATATATATATATATATATATATATATATATATAAAGAATATTGTTATCGACCGTACTACGTATTAAATATTGTGAATTCTTTCGGGAAGCGGTCTGTGGGAAAATGAAAACTCTTACGTTCTCGTTAAACTCAATATTTCGTCACTGTTAATTGGTGACTCCATCAGGAGTACAAGATATAGAGTCTCAGGACATTAAAATGCAACAACGAAGCACTGTGGGTGCCGCACGACTCATGAGTCGTTCAATTTTTTGGGAAAATCTCAATAATTGAGGGATCTTGAGGCCTTGAAAATGTATACTAGTATTTTATAACTGGAGAGAATAATCCTGAATAGATTATATTTGAATATTGTGATTATTATTTAATGTACGATAATGATGAAAATTGTTGACATTTCGACAGTTGAACACACCGCCTAGAAAAGTTTTTTTCTATGCGGCCCTCAATATTCAAAAATCCAGAATTTCATTTCAGAAATTTGTAATTTCAGTCTTGAGTTAATTTCTTCTACATAGAATGCGAAATTGTTATTAAAATTCGCTGTATATGATATTCGGTTTTTTCATCGAATTTCAGGCAATTTGAGGTCCTTCATGCATTTCTTGTGGGCGAAAAAAGGTAATCCAAAGTTCGTTACCTTATCTCTTAGCCGCATTCTCGAGTAGTAAAAAATTTGAGAGTAGGGTAACAGAGCGTGTAAAAGGCCATGGATGTTCAAATTGAAAACTTCTCTCTTTACGCTCCAGTTTGCTTTGCTAAAGAGGTAATAAGTGATCATTCTATTTTTCTTTCTGAATTCCTTTTCCCATTTTTCTTGAGATAAGAGTTTCTTCATCATACACAAAAGCAAGTGCTTTGTAGTGGGTTTCAGAGAATTATGGGTAGGCCAATTACCTTTGTAATTCTCTTGCTGTTGCCATTTATATTTTCCACATTTTTTCAGACTCTTGAACAGATTTACATCGGCGATATTTGCTCCTTGTATATAATTTATTGTATAAAACGGCACATTATGTAGAATTTATTGAATAACGGCACATGTTTCACGGTATTACAATGTTTCCAGAATTTTCTTTGTTTTTAGGGCGATTCATTTCGAAATAACGATTATATATTTTGATCTTTAGAGGTATTATATTTTCCGGACTTATTTCTCCGCTTTCATAAACTATAAATTTCGATTAATTGTAACAGTAGTTATTTAAGGGTGGAGCAATATTTCGATAATACGATTTCCAAAATTGATGACACTTTTTCTGATTTCATATTTGTTCAGAACTTAAATAATTTATATATCTCGAATATCTCGTTTCGTATTTACGAAACGGGATGAACACAAAAAATTTGTCCAGCACAAAAAAAAACGACATCTGGTGTACACCTTCAGTTTATTTCCAGAGATATTCCATTTAATGTTTTCACATATTTATTTCTATATAAATATACAATTTCTGAACGATTTGATTGATTACTTACTGTAACATTATTTTGGGTTTCGAGCATTCTATGCAAATCTCTATAGTCATGCAAATTCGATTTTTCCTTGAGTTAACTGCTAATTTATTCGCAATCAGTATCGGAGAAAATATTTCATTTTCTTTTCCAAATTCACTGGTAATTAGTAAGAAGCCTAGACTGTGAAAAATATTCTTTTTTTCTTTTAGTTTACTGATTTTCATTTGGAGTCGTGTGCATAGGGTACGTGACTAGCGGAGAAACTTACTGATTGAATGATTAGATTCAATATAAACTAAAATACCAACACTTGAACTTTTGATTAACACTTTATGGACCATAAATAATAGAGTTAGTATAGTTTCGTGGTGACTTTTGCCTGTTATTTCGAGACCTTGATTTTAGAATTTTAGTTTCGCAATCATATTGAGTACATGTTTATTCCAATTCAATGGGCCTACAGTTTAACACCGAACGGTCAATAGGCTTGCAATCAATGTACGTTACCCAACAGTGATCATCATTGAACTCCTTAAATCCCAGACAAGGCTCTTTCATTAGTCCTGAGTTCTCCCAACCAAACCAAGAAGACCAGCGAATGGGTCCATGAATGCATTATAATACAATTATTATTGAACAAACTGTTCCAGGAACGCAATTCGGAAATGAGTGTACTCAAAACTTACTGAATTACATATCTAAAAACTGCACTGACAAAAAATTTTCTCTTTATGTAAATATAATTCACTAAATAAATTCAATTTCGGTTCGAAAAAATCAATGAACACATAACAAACACTTCACTTTTTTCATCTTTTGATGTAATCGTATAAACAAATTATCATCACCAATGATAATTTGATAATCATACCTGTAAAACACTAAACAAAATTGATAAATGAGGGATTTATACTGTAATCCCAAACTTCAAACAACGATTGAAGTTTCAAATCACAGTGAATTATTTTAGAACCGAAGAAGTGTTTGGGTGAAAGTGGTACACACGCAAAACACTCTATTTGTTATAGTTTGAAGTTATGATATCAACAAATTAGTATCAGCACCGTCTGTATAATACCATCTGACTATGAAAAATAGAAAATTCATTTCAAAAACCCAAAACACTCGATTTTGAACTAACCAAAACTGAAATAACACAATTATGATTTCGTTTGAATGAAATCGGCAAACACACAAAACAATCCCTTTTTTATAAATTACTATTATAATAGCAACAAATTCATCAGCACCTGTATCACAATATCCGAAATATCAGAATGAAGGATTCTCACTGAAATCTCGAAATATTCACCTTCAACCACGAAAATATTGAAAAACACGAGTGTGATTTCGTTTTGAATTTTAATTTTTCGTTTTTTTTTTTGCGAATTAACATTATCACAGAGACTTGAATGAAGTCTATACGCAATATTATACCAACAAATTATCATCATCAACATATGTATCACACTATCCGAAATTGAGAAATACAGAATAAAACCCTCAAATATTCAACTTCGTTAGCGTTCTTCAAGAACCTCAGCGTCGTCGTATCTGATATTATGCTCCAAGTTGTTATAAGCATGCTCCGCTACAACTGACTTCTCAGGCTGCACTCGGCGCCAATGGCCTTCGTGTTCTTCGAGGTGTGCCTTGATACTACGTTTCGTTGTACCAATATAAACCGAGCCACATGAGCAAGGGATTTTGTGAACACCGGCTGAAGATAGTTTGTCCCGTGGATCCTTCGCTGACCGCAACAAATTCCGAACTTGATGGGTTGGCTTGAAAATAGCTCTCACTTCGTGCCGCTGAAGTAATCGTCCCATTCGATTCGTTACTCCTCTGATGAAAGGCATTATTGAAACTCCTTGTTTTGGTTCCTCTCTTGGTAGTACTCCGGTTCCCTTTCTGGGTTTCAGCGCTCTGGTGACTTCTTGTAAAGAATATCCGTTGGTCTGAAAAGCTTAATGGAGATGACTATCTTCATTTTTGAGTGATTGTGGTTCACAAATTCTACTTGCTCTATATGAAAGACATCGAAGAACAGCACCCTTCTGTTTGGAATGATTGTTGGACATTTTGTGAAGGTAGCGATCCGTGTGTGTCGGTTTCCTGTAAACTATATGTCCTAGCGATCCGTCTTCTCTCCTCTTTACTAGAACATCCAGAGCAGCTAGTTGGCCATTTTATTCCTTTTCCATCCGTGGAACGTTTCTTGTCCGTGGCTCCAAACAACGAAGGTATCATCAACGTGTCGGTACCAATGTGTTGGTTTGAGAGGCGAGTTCTTTATGGCAACTTCCTCGAATTCCTCCATGTGAGAATTTGCGATGACCGGACTGAGTGGACTTCCCATGGCGACACCATCTTTTCTGAAGATCTGAAGATGTCTCTCGCAGTTAGGGACAAAACGTCTGGAAAAGGAGGAGTTCCAGTTGACCACGGCCATTCAGCCCGGAAGATCATTTCACCATGTTTCACAATGGACACTGGCCGTGAAAGCCTACACGATTTCAATAACTGATAGCCGATCAAAATAGATACGAATATCACATCGACCGCAACGCCCATCATAAAGATTACCTACATATACAGTTGATAGGAGAACGTGACATAACATTTAATCTGCTGTAAGTGACATAAAATGTATAATTCCGTCTCAGTTCGGGCCTCGGTACGCAAATATTCATTTTGCTGAGAAGAAATGGTGAGTCAATCGAATTGTGCAAAATTATGAAGAGAAACGTTAGGCCGAACCGTTCACGCCTCAACTTCAATAATTCAATTCCCAAACTATCGGTTAGGATGAAATGGTCAAAGCCTCCAAAGAAGATCCAAAGAAGGATATTGCCCATAACATCTGAAGTACATATACTTCAAATATTTCCTCTGACCTGCCTCCAAGTCGACAATGTACACAGGGGACCAAATTATAGACGCATATATGTGCAGAGAAGGACAGCTCATAGTCGAAAAGTACCCTCAGATCCTTAAACTTTATCTAGACATTAAACACATTTATCTAGAATTTGACCTTCCAATGTATAGCTATGATGAATTGGAAACGATTTTCGAGAAAATGATAAAATTTTACATTTACTGATATTCAGTTTCAGCCTATTGCTCTTACACCAAAAATTAACATCGTAATCGGACACAATCATGACGGTCGTTAATAGCAGCAAATTTCACTGAATCATCTGCAAAAAGCAGATGCATGCAGTTGAGCTGTGCGGAAATATCATTCATATATATGATAAACAACAATGGACCCAAGTTGGATCCTTGTGTCACACCAAACGAGGCAGAATAAAGTACAGACTCATTACCACCATGTTACAACATATTGAAAACTATCCGAAAAATATGACAGCATGAAATTTAACAACTGTGATGAAAAACTAGCCCTCAATTTTGACTCCTCTATTCGCTTTATGGAGTCTATTCAATGCAGTTGCTAATTAATGAGATATTCGTTCGAGTCCATATTGCAATTATCATTGTGTTGAGTGAACAAGTAAAATTGACTATAATCAATTTAATTAGATTGAGTTTTTTAATTCTATCAGTTACTATTATTTATCTTTATGCCATTATTCTCCGTAAGTGCTAATTATTCCTGAAGAGAATGAAAAACTTTTTATTATTGATGTTATGAATGGCTTGTTGTCTGAAATATATGTCAACTGTATTTTCATCCACAGCTTTTGTGAATTCAGTCGGACGATTTGATTCATATTTCAATTTCTGAACGTGAATTTACTTACACAATTAATGTGTAGAGAATTGCAATCACAATTCTCGACCATCACCACTTCTCAAAAATCGTTGAGGCACTGAATATAACTTCGCATGCATAATCAAAGCAAGTTCAACGTATAACTTAGCCGAAGCTATTCCATAAATATTATTATTATCCAAGTCTGGGCTAAATTATTCATGTCGATGAAGATGCACTCGTATTCATAATTTATGGAAATTCAATACCGTTTCCACGAAAAACTTTAGACGTCTTGAGTTATCTCACCAAAAGAATTAGGTTTGTTTTCCAAGTAGCACATAAAAGAAATAAAGAAGTGCAATCATAATTCTCGACCATTACCACTTCTCAAAAGTTGCTGAGGCCTACTGACATTTCGAGAAAATTTTATCACCTCAAGGATCCATCCTACATTAGAGATATTGCTACCGTTTGTTCTTAATGAATGTTCCGCAATAAAGCCTTGTTGCTTTGAAGTTTATATGAAAACGAAATATAATCAGTTGAACATTTCAGTCTCATATTTTACAGGAATCTGCGTCGCAACAGGCGGTTAACGACATTGGAACCTGATGCTTTCAAAGGAATGAGAAGCTTGAGAGAACTGTGAGTAAAAACGACTTTGTCATTATCTGCCATTATATGCTAGTTTGATATACTTGTGTTCATAATATTTTCAGCCATAATTGGCTATTGGTAACGCAAAAATCGTTATTTTCGTTGACGTTACGTTGTACACCACAACTTTGTCAAAACTAATGAATGATTGAATTTTATAAATAACTATGGATATCAAAACGTCAAACGTTTTTCTCAAAATATAATCTTAGCTTTTTGCCTCTTTAGTATCCAGAGGAATATTTCTGGCTCAGCATTTACTTCGGAAATTTATTACTTTTCTCCACTGAAAAACTAATAGTAAGTCAGGTGATGCAATTATATATGTATTATATTTTTTCAAAATTTTTTATAGTTGATCTTTTATATACTCATCCAGAAAATTTATATTTGAATATGCTTTTTTGATTTATTTGTGAAATTGATGGTAGGTCAGGAATGAATGAGTTTTGAGATGAGTTGTTCGATGATTGTCATGTATTGGTTCTATGATTTCTATTTGTAAGGCTTATCAAATCGTTATAGGTAGAATTAAGATGTTTCATTTCTTCATGTTGTTCTTTTATTTATTGTGAACGATTGAAAATGTGTTTCCAAATTTTGATGAGTGTGTAACACATTCTTTAAATTATTCTACATTTTTTGTCTTTTTCAGGTGCCAAAATTTTTGTGTTATTGTGATTGAAATCCTGTTTTTCAGTTATATATTTGCTTAAATTCGTTCTTCAAGATTTTGGTATGTTTTGTGAAGCGGAAATTGCTGAGTATATGTGTCATAGTTTTTTCTTCGTTTTTTTTTCATTGCAGTATATACACACGGCCTGAAAAAAAATAGTAGGTACTGCTGATTTGAAAATTAACCGGACAAATTTTTTTCCGGTTTCGAAAATTAACCGGACAACCGGATTTCGAACAATCTTTTTATAATTCGATCTATTCCCATTATTTATCTTTGCTTGTATAACATCGGTCTACTCTCTTTCCGCTCGAAACAATATAATAGCCAATCAGCACAATTAACCTGATATAATTCACTTTTTTCGTTTATCGGTTGTTTTTCTTCATTTTCAACTGAAAATAAAGCCGGTCTCGATAACTTAATGGGTACAACACCCGACTATGGTGCGGTAGAACTCGGGTTCGAGCCCCGCTGAAGGCAAAGGTGTTTGTGTTCGTCTATGATTTAAGTTGTTTAAATAATAATGGTAATACTGGGTACTGTACATGGAATACAAACCCAATGGCCTTTCGAAATTGGCGTTAAACTGTGGGTCCACTGAATTGAACAAAAAATTTGACATCTTGAACATCATCACTTCGCTGGAAAGGATAACCATATCTGCAACACAAAATACACATCACCGCATCTAATATTGCATAATCAGATAACCCGATAAGCTTCAGTTTCATCGAGGAACATCTCGTTTTATCCGCAATATTATAGGTAAATTGAAAATGAAATAGTGTTCCACCATAACCATACTCTATTATTTTAATAGGAGTAGAGAAAATCCAGTAAAATAAAACAATACTCTGTTGTTCTGAAACGGAACTGTGCAAGCCAGAGATCAAGTTTATCTGAAACCAACAAATATTCTCGAAATGTATCATATTCGACCACATTGTGTTACTATATAGGATTTGAGAAATGAATTCGATGGAATGATCTGCATCGAACTAAATATCGATACGATATTCAAACTTTTTCTTATTCAATAAATAACCATGTTAAACATGTATAAAATATTTTCGATGAAATGGTGGATGAGCTCTTCATCCTGCGTGAGATAAATGTTACAGAATGTTGAAATCAATGCAACACCCGAAGACAAGACAAACTTTTTCGTTCTGAAAGAAGTTCTCCAGTTGAATCGATCATCAAGGACTCGAGTGGTGGTGTTGGAGAGTGAAGAAAAAGTATATCATTGGATCATTATCACTGGAAGGAAACATCGAATTGGCTTGCCACAAGGTAGTATCCTAGGCCCACTATTGTTTCTAATGTACATCAATGATCTGCCAACTGAAATGAATGTTGTAAAATATAACATACTACCAAAGCTGATGGCACGAATATAATCACGTCTTCTTAGAACGGTGATATTCATGTTCAAAACAACTCAAGAGTTATGAAGGCCAGTGAAGGCTGACCTTAAAATATAATTGGTTATGTGAAGAAGTGGTGCACAAAAATACGTTACATTCAAATTCGGATAAAACTGAATATGTTTTGTTTTAATCTGCAAAATTTATTCGATATGTACAAGAATACTATCCTTTGAATTGCGACTTATTGAGGCCCAAATGTTTGGCAATTAGGATTGATACGTCATTGAAGCGGACAGTAGATCATGTTGAGAATGCAACCGAGAAATCTCATATACAAAGGCGAGAATACCTTAAATATTATGAAACAGCGTGTAACTTGAGACATCGGAGAATATATATTTCATGAATTTTTAGTTATCTCTGTCCTAGAGAATAATTATCTGGGGCAACAATTCACATGAGGATGTATCACTCGAACCACATAAACATGAAATTATTTTCCGCACAAGTTGCAGACAATTATGTGAAAGGGTTGTTGAGGAAGAAGGAATACTCTCACTCATAGGACATCATAGTTTCATGTATGTTATGTTTCTGTGAACACATTATTTTTTTCACATTCAAAAATAGGAATCGAACAAAAACAATTCAGTTTTCATGTATCCTAGAACACAACTGCATCTACTTACAATAATGTACATATGTGTTTAACTCTCTTCCTAGAGGAATCGTATGTCCACATAATAGAATTAATAAAAAAGCAATTGGAAGAAAAACAAATTCATTAATCTATGAAGCATCATAAAATGTTTAAAAAACAATCTCAGGGTGGAATTCAGATGAAATAAAAATGATGCCTATATTCTGCTTCTTAAACCGTCATCAAAAAGTTCATAAAACAATTGATATATCAAAAACAAACGCGAAAACCAAAAATGCAGACGTATAACTGAAATTAAACATATATACGAGGGTAGGGTGGAAAGTTTCCGGCCTGACCAAGAGATGACGCTACTAGGTCTACTTTTGGAGCGGCGTCCTACAGTATCATTCCTACTAAGCTTATATGTAAAGTTTTGTCCAATCGCTACGTTAGTTTGCGTTTAAAATTGAAAGCGTTCAAAAACCTTTCAAATACTTCTATTAAAAAGGTTTTACACCAAAACAAATAAAAGAAGAGATGGGTTGAACACTAGGAGACTCCTTCCGATCATATCCAATTATTAAACAGTGAGTTTTTGAATTCAAAATGGGTTGTGTGAACACCTCTGACGAGCCTCGCTCAGGACGGAACGTTGAGGTCACAACTTCAGAAATGATTGAGAGAATCCATCAAATAGTATTGGAAGACTGCAGATTGAAAGCGCATGAGATGGCTTAGACCAGTAGGATATCAGCTGAACGTGTGCGAAATATTCTACACAATCATTTGAGCATGGAAAGGCTATGTGCAAGATGAATGCCGCGTTTGCTAACGCTCGACCAAAAACTGATTCGAAAAAACATTTATACCAAAAATTTGGAGCTATGAAGGCAAAATCCAAACGAATTCTTGCGTCGATTTATAACTGCTATTAAGACTGGATTTCATCACTACACTCCTGAAAATAAAGAACAGTCAAAACAGTGGGTTGAAAATAGGAAACCAACTCCAAAGAAGGCGAAAACAATTTTATCGGCAAACAAGTTTATGGCTACTATTTTTTTGGGATGTGAGGGGAAATTATATAAATTGATTATCTTGAAAAGGTTAAGACCATTACTACGCCGAAATATTGCAACGTTTGAGAAACGAGATGCCAATTAAACGATGTCATTTGGCGAAAAAAAAATTTTGTTTCATCACGATAACGATATCGATTGTTGCAATGTCCAAAATCCACAAATTGAAAATTGAATTGATACCGCATCCTCCCTACTCTCCAGAATCTGCGCCCAGCAACTATAACGTGTGTCTTAACCTCAAAAACTGGCTTTGCGGTAAAAGATTTGAGAGCAACGAAGAAGTTATCGAAACTATAAATCAATATTTTTTGGAGCTTGACGAATTTACGTTTAAAACTGGTATAACTAAATTAGAACACCGTTATGAGGAATGTATAATTATTCAGGACAATAATGCTGAAAAATGAATAAAAAAAATTCAAAACATCGTTTTTCTTGGTCAGGCCGGAAACTTTTCACCCCACACTGGACGTTCTAATATGAAATAAAAACACTTAATCGAAGTGGATCGAATATGTGAAGTATCACTCAAAGTTGGCCAACCATTGGGTAGGAGATGATATCGAATCCATTATTTTTCGCATTCGAGGTCCAACATCAGTTGTGAATCAAATTCAAATTGAACTCAAATTAATTATTTTATGCAGATATGATGCAAAGATTTTCTAGAGATAATTGCCTGAATTTCTGAAGAAATCGTAAGTCTACAGTCAGATTTTTCAAATATCCAGAATCCAGTGCGTGGGAATCACATTCCTGGAGTTAAACATCCTAAACCTTTTTGTGTGAAAGAAAATCGAAAGGTAGCTCGTCGGAGAAACACGTACGATCGGGGATCCGCCAAACCAACAAAAACGAAATATATCAATATATAAGGACGTCACACCGTTGCAGCATTCCTTTCTAGTTCACGGAATACCGAAACTGATCTGATAAACCCAGGTCTCGTCTCATGGCCCTACTTTATCACGGACAGAAGGTAATGAAATAAAATTGGTTCAACGCGTGAAAAACTCTACAAAAAAGCGTCTAACAATCTGCATTCCTTTGTGCCTGAATTCGTCAATGAGAATAATTTTTCAGGAAACTATAGATTATTTTTCCTGATTGTCGGAGGAAGAAGATGTTCAGTTCAACTGTCAAAGAGATTGAATTTTTGAACTTGTACACTCAATTTAACCAACTCACGGACACATATCCCTACTTAACCCAGACTTCGGACCTTATCTTCAAAGCAAGAACTCTATGAAATTCTAATCACATGAAGGTGTGTGCTGACATATTCAATGTCTTAAACTAACTGAATCTAATACATATTTCAGTTAACATAATATATTATTTACTGTCACTTGTTCTTACTGGTTGGTTTTCTAGAGAAAATAGTTTATTATCTCCGAGAAGTAATTTAGGAATATTGGTTTATTGGATATTCGGAGAAAATTGCAAATGTACTCATTTATATTAGCGCAGTACGTAATGATGATCTCATTCAGAAAAGGTTAAAAACGGCAACATTTCAAATAACATGTTCGAAAAAGTTCGTTGATCATCATATGCAGCGTTCCAGTGGATAAGAAAACAGATATCCTCGAGTACTTCAATAACTATGGGTAACATCCGTTTCACAATGGAAACGGAGGATCTAAGAACAAGATCGATACGTTTTCTGGACCCATTGGTGGTTCGAACAGAGGAAAACACGTTGAAGCTGGATTGGTACAGAAAACCTACCAGTTCAGACAGGTCCATCAACGATTACTCCAACCACAACAAGAAAACAAAAACCAACTTCATATTGGGCCTAAAAAGCAGAGTACATAAGATCACCCATCGCATCCTTCACCAACAAAATCTAAAGAAGCTCGAGTGTACACTAATCAAAAACTATTATCCGAGGAAATATGAAACGACATTGCTATACGTTGTTTCATCCAGTGATAATGAAACACAAGACGCTCGAGAACAAAGAACACCACAAGAGGATGGCGGCCGCACCCTGAATTCATTCCTGCAGAAAATGGACCACCTCACAAAAAAGTTGATCGCTGAATTAGCAGACGCAAAGAAAACGAGGAGAGCACAAAAGTCGAAAAAATTGAATATTTGAATATTGGATACATTTCAATATTTTCGAAAGTGAAAAATAAAGTCCCAGAGGACCTCACAGCAGGTGTGGTCTCTAAGATAAATGCCGAAACTGCAACAAATACTACAAAGGACAAACATCCAGGTACTTCAAAGATGGAGTTCGGCACACAGAATTCATTGCAGACTAGGCAAGGAGAGATTTGCATTGAAGCAACATGTGCTAAGATCCCAGCACAATATGTAGTTAGACGTGGATAAGATCACCATACTAGATAGATGCAGCAGAGAACAAACAAGGTCGATCTTGGAAACGGTCCGACCACCGAGTTTCCAATCTGCATGAACAAAAAATCAGATATCAGCAATCTGAGTTGTATCTACTCTCTCCTGATACAGATCGACGACGACAAAAGAAATCTGCTACTTCACAACAACTGTGAGAAAACCGATTCATCACCGCGCATGATGACGTCATCGCAGGTGTGAATCACACTCGGTGCATACAGTGCACGTCCAACAATGTAACACCACGAGCTGTTATTTCTCATTTCAGGTTAGCTGCTCAATCAACTGTTCTATTTTCGCAGATGAATTGTTATATTCAGTCACAAAAATCATTTTCAATTTCTCGAATTGTATAGAGCTATAAAAAGAATTCTGAAATCATAATAATTGTTCTAATTGTCTATCCGTACCTTCTCAAAACAATCTTTTCCTATCTTTTTCAAACATGAGAATTTTCACACAACCTATTCTGAGAAAAGTAAAGCTCTTATCGATAAAAGAATTATTCTAAGAATTATATTTAATGCAGGCAAACTAAAATTAATTAAAAGAAACTTACGTTGAAAACCTACACATTTTTCTATATAACAGCCGTTTACATATGTTTCAAGGTTATTGCCTATCGTCAGAACGGCGTAGTTCAAGTTAAAGATGAAAGTACTTGAAGAGATATATAAAAAATTAATATATAAAACACGAAACATAGTTTCGTACACGTTTTATACACCCAAAACATATTGGGAAGAGTCAACACAACGTTGCAGACGACAATGAAATACCGTCCGGCTGTTGTGAGACTTTTATAGCTTCTGGAAATCCCAGACAATCTTAACGATAAAAGAATTATTCTAAGAATTATATTTAATGCAGGCAAACTAAAATTAAGTAAAAGAAACTTACGTTGAAAACCTACACATTTTTCTATATAACAGCCGTTTACATATGTTTCAAGGTTATTGCATATCGTCAGAACGGCGTAGTTCAAGTTAAAGATGAAAGTACTTGAAGAGATATATAAAACATTAATATATAAAACACGAAACATAGTTTCGTACACGTTTTATACACCCAAAACATATTGGGAAGAGTCAGCACAACGTTGCAGACGACAATGAAATACCGTCCGGCTGTTGTGAGACTTTTATAGCTTCTGGAAATCCCAGACAATCTTAACGATAAAAGAATTATTCTAAGAATTATATTTAATGCAGGCAAACTAAAATTAAGTAAAAGAAACTTACGTTGAAAACCTACACATTTTTCTATATAACAGCCGTTTACATATGTTTCAAGGTTATTGCATATCGTCAGAACGGCGTAGTTCAAGTTAAAGATGAAAGTACTTGAAGAGATATATAAAAAATTAATATATAAAACACGAAACATAGTTTCGTACACGTTTTATACACCCAAAACATATTGGGAAGAGTCAACACAACGTTGCAGACGACAATGAAATACCGTCCGGCTGTTGTGAGACTTTTATAGCTTCTGGAAATCCCAGACAATCTTAACGATAAAAGAATTATTCTAAGAATTATATTTAATGCAGGCAAACTAAAATTAAGTAAAAGAAACTTACGTTGAAAACCTACACATTTTTCTATATAACAGCCGTTTACATATGTTTCAAGGTTATTGCATATCGTCAGAACGGCGTAGTTCAAGTTAAAGATGAAAGTACTTGAAGAGATATATAAAACATTAATATATAAAACACGAAACATAGTTTCGTACACGTTTTATACACCCAAAACATATTGGGAAGAGTCAGCACAACGTTGCAGACGACAATGAAATACCGTCCGGCTATTGTGAGACTTTTATAGCTTCTGGAAATCCCAGACAATCTTAACGACTGTTATTGTAAACGGCTGATATATAGAAAAATGTGTAGGTTTTCAACGTAAGTTTCTTTTACTTAATTTTAGTTTGCCTGCATTAAATATAATTCTTAGAATAATTCTTTTATCGTTAAGATTGTCTGGGATTTCCAGAAGCTATAAAAGTCTCACAACAGCCGGACGGTATTTCATTGTCGTCTGCAACGTTGTACCCAATATGTTTTGGGTGTATAAAACGTGTACGAAACTATGTTTCGTGTTTTATATATTGATTTTTTATATATCTCTTCAAGTACTTTCATCTTTAACTTGAACTACGCCGTTCTGACGATAGGCAATAACCTTGAAACATATGTAAACGGCTGTTGAAAAAATGTGTAGGTTTTCAACGTAAGCTTCTTTTACTTAAGTAAAGCTCTCATTATGAATTATTCTCATCGATAATACGAGTATACCACTATATTATTCAGTACGTTCGTACATAAAAGATAGCATTTTGAAAATTTAATACAATTGATCCAAACTATGTTTCACCTAGAGATCAGCAAATCAACAATTCATCAAATATTCAGTAAATTAGTTTATAGTTTCGTTATAATAACAGGTTTAGATATAGAAGTTAACACAGAATTAAAGTCGTCCCGAATTCATTCATTTGGCGTGAAATCAATTTCGGTTGAATAGTAAAATCAGCAAGCATATTATCCTCGTGTGGCGTTGTGATAACCTGAAAATCAATAACGTAATGAACTGAAAAACACAATATTATGAAATCCAAACCATTGGCTAGAATTCAACGAAACCTTCTGATGAAATTCTCATTGTTGATCGTTGATAACACTGAACAATGAACTGAAACGAATATTGCATTTGAGCACCTAAAAATATGTCGAAATATTTGAAAATGTTCTCTCCAACTTGCACTATGTTTTCTAATTTACATGATAATATCTTATAACGACATTCCTCTTAGTGTTGTGTGAGAGGTCAATCGACATTTCAGGACAGGAATATGAATTATATAGACATATAAAGACTTATAAAGACATAGAAAGACAACTGAATAATAATAATAATAAGTCTTTATTTATAAATTCAATGGACGATGAATCTACTCTGTGATAGTTCATAATTAAATGAGAGGTAATAATAAAAACTTGTCTAAAAATCACTGACTGAACAATTCTTTATTCGACTAGTTTCGCCTTTTACAGCATTATCAAGAATGAATACATATCACAAAGACAACCTATAAATATTTTGCAAACCGGTTCGGACCACCTAGAATAGAAGTGGGGGTTTCCAAATTGGTGATAATTTGGAAATATGTATTCATTCTTGATAATGCTGTAAAAGGCGAAACTAGTCGAATAAAGAATTGTTCAGTCAGTGATTTTTAGACAAGTTTTTATTATTACCTCTCATTTAAGTCTTTATTTTCCAACAGGTAAAAACACCCAGTTACAGGAAATATTCAGAATATATATATATATATATATATATATATATATATATATATATATATATATATATATATATATATATATATATATATATATATATATATATATATATATTTAAGAAAATGAACACTAGAACATTCATTTGAAAAATTTAAATTAATCAAGAGAATGTTATAGCAGAGCTAGATATGTGAACGTGTACGATGTGATGTCTCCATTATCCTTCAAGGGATAAATGTTAGAGAAATATTGAAATCGATGCCACACCTGATGGAAGTGCGAGACATATATGTTTCGTTCTGCAAGGAACTCGTCAGTCGCACTACGTCCATCGAAGTGAGGCAACGATTTCAACCTCCAAGCATCTTCTTGTGACTTCAAGTGAAAAATCGTAGAGTAATGAATACTCTACAATTCCATCTATAGAAATCAGTAGAAAACACCTCTCTCAGATTACAGAGTCATCAAGAATAAAATTATTATAATTATTTATTTAGTTATTTATTTATTCATTTATTTCACGTTCGTTCTTTGTGTGAACGTGAACAACAACGCATCGTGTGTTAATCAAGATAAATATATATAGAAATATAACAAATTTGAAAACCTTTCTTCATTTGAATATTGGTTCATAATATAATAATTAATATTGTGTTTGTTTGTGTGTTGATGACAATATATTGATGAAATTTCATTTGAAAAAGGCCCAAGAAAAGGACCGAAACGTTATGTGATATAGATGTTAAATAAATATTTTTGAGAACCAGAAAACCCAATAATTTCTTTCTGAAAATATAAATAAAATGGTTCAAGATAGCAATGAATATGTATATATATATATATATATATATATATATATATATATATATATATATATATATATATATATATATATATATATATATATATATATATATATATATATATATATATATATATATATATATATATATATATATATATATATAAGGTATTAACACCTCATAATATATTACAAACGTTTAAAAAATGATTATCACTAAAAAAAAGTAATTATGATAAATGATAGACAATGAGATTATGGCTTACTTAAGAGTTCACTATACATGAAAGGAGTCCCAAGCAAACCCGACTCATGAAGGCAAATGCGTCACTGATGATGTTGCTTCTGTCAGACACATCCTCGAATAGCGAACACATATATCTAATGGGTGATTGTACGAGGGAATTTAGTTTTCGTGGTACCCAATGAAAAAAAATAGATTCGAACGTAAAAATTGTATAGGAACATGAAAATCAATAGAGCCAATAAGGGTAGGACAGTCTATATAACCATGTAGGAGGTTATACAGAAACTTCAGAGACCCCAAGTTTCTGCCAACTTCGAGTGATTCAGCTCCAAACCTGTTTAACAGATCAAATTGGCAATATCCTCTGGCCGGATAAACGTGATCTTCCCTCCAAATTAGATATTCGAAAAATTTCTTTGCTTCGACTCTAAATGGTTTCAATGAAAATCGTTAATTGGACGTCAAATCATACATCCGGAATCTATTTTACTCTTTACAAGCGCATTACATAATTCTATACCTAAGTGTTTTTGTATTCGGAAGGTGTCCAGCATTACGTACAATAAATCCATGAGATTTGAATGATGTTGAAATTGTTTTATTTGTATGAGGTACAAAAGTGAATTTCTGATAAAATATAATACGATCAAATATTGTACGGAATATATATTCGCAGACCCTGGTCTCCAAAATGCTAGTGTCCAAATGCTAGTGTCTTCACATCTCAATTTCGTAGTCCACTGATCTCAACAAGAAGCAATATACCAATAAGAACTACCAAAAATCAGGTATTAAATTCAAGAAATATTAAGCGCTCAGACCATCGAATGAAATGAAAACTTCTTCAACATGATCAGAGTTACTCTGGCACCCGAATTTAGTTAAATTCGAAAAATAAAAATGGATAACTCGTGTGGAGAAATGAATCTGAACGAATAGTTGAAAGAAAAAAATGGGGACACGAAAATTGAAATCCTGAAACAAAACCAATAACAAAATTGAGAAGAAATTCAGTGCACTCAAATTGATTAGGATCGAAGAGAAAATATGAATAAATTATAAATAAACAGTAGGTAAATGTGAAGATTTATGATTTTCTCGAAAATTGACTTCAATCCATCATAGTTATACATTGGAAGGTCAACTTATGGATAGATGCGTTGAGTTTAAGGATCTGAGGGTGTTTTTCGACTATAAGCTGTCCTTCTCTGAACATATACTTGTATTGCAGCTTCTGCTTCTAGGATGCTGGGTTATTCGGTCAGAAATTGGTGCACCTTTGTTGATCTTGGCACGATGAAAACGCTGTACTACTCCTTCATTCGCAGTAAATTGGAATTTGCGTCTATAATTTGGTCTCCCGTGTATATTAATTCTATTGTCGACTTGGAGGCAGTTCAGAGGAAATGTTTGAAGTATAAGTACTTCAGATGTTATGGGCAATATCCTTCCAGAGGTTTCGACCATTCCATCCTAACCGATAGTCTGGAATTGAGTTATTGAAGTTGAGGCGTGAATGGTCCGGCCTAACGTTTCTCTTCAAACATTTTGCACAATTCGATTGAATCACCATTTATTCTCAGCAAAATAAATATTCGCGTACCAAGCCCTGGTCTGAGGCGGAATAATACATTTTATATCACTTACAGCAAATCAAATGTTATGGTCACGTTCTCCTATCAACTGTATATGGAATCTTGATGGGTGCTCCGGTCGATGTGATATATATTTTGATCGGCTATCTTGGCATGCCACTCTGAACAGCGAAATGGGATGTCGTGATATTTTCATGAACTTCTGTTGTCTTCATATGACTTAGTTATAAATAATAATTCAATTTAAATTGTTTCATTTGTTTACTATATAGTACCATTGCAATCGATTTTAATTTTATTTTTATTCATCAAATATATTTCGTTACAATATGGTCAACTGCTGCTGTACATATGTAACTTTGTAAAAGACAATATATTATTTTCAGTTTGTTCCATATGGTTATTGTTCAGTACTATTTCAATGTATTTCAATTTCATTTTTTCGTTGTATATATTCGCTTATACTCTCTTTTTGGTTTTTTTCCCTCAATTTTTCCTTATTCATTATTATTTGTGTACAATTTGTTATTTGTTTTCTGTAATTGGATGTATATCTGTTGGGAATAAATGTATTATTATTACTCTTATCATAGAATATAAACTTTTACTGCTCCTGAATCAGAAGTCAGTATTCAATTTGTGGTCTACTTCTGGTGGGAGTTTATCATTTCGTTTCAGTAAATGGTATATGAAAATTAAATTCGAACATGAAATAAAATTATTTGCAGATGATTTCAAAGAATATAGCAGTACAAATCACTTCTACTCAGATACTTCTACCAGAAGAAAAACCCTTCAATACTCGGACATACAACTCGCAACGAAGCATTTGTACACTTTGAATTATTGATGCATCTTTGATTTACCAAGGATTCAGTTCCCGAAGGAAATCAAAACCTGAAATGCCCCCTTGTTACGAACGAAAATCTTCGAATTTTCCCAATATAGAGGAAATTGAATCGCAAATATTTGAAGTTCAATTCATCATATGAATGGTTTAACAATAGCATCAATATTTTTACAGGCACTTTATCCTTGTTGAAATGATATATTTTGGCAATCACAGCCAATACATTCCTATATATAAATTGGTTTTCGTCTCATATCGATACTATTATCAGTGACTCATTTGTATTTTTAAATTCAAATACACACATATTTCATAGGACGATTTTCCTTTGTATATTAATTCTAGCTCCAGATTGTTATTGAGAAGATCTACTCAACTGTACAAGCGACCACTTTATCAGGTCTACAATTCTAATGCAGAGATATTTCGGAATCTAAACATGTATTTATAGCAATGATGTTATTATTGATATGACACATTCTCAAACACAGTTTTTATGATAGGGTTAGAGATAGTTTTATTGCATGTGTTCTACACAGTTACATTTGTCATGATGAAATGTAAACAAATGAAGAACAAAATATAAAATATTTTCAATATAATAGACATATATAAGTACCACTCAGTTCAACTAACTAAACCTCAACGAACAAACAATGAAATGATGCACCCTGAAATAGATGATAGAGAAGTAAAACGTCCCTTCTGAGATCTGTGGGTTCACAAAAACGTGGTTTAAGAAGGCTTCTGTTTCGGGCGAGACCATGAGCGAAGATGAGAGCCTACAGGATATGCAGACATACCACGTTCAGAAGTTTGTACTTAATTGAAGCATAACAACAGTTTTAACGGTAGTGAAGAGATTAGACAATTCTTACTGGAGACATTCTTGATTGCGATGTATATATGCCCCATGCTAGAATATCATGTCTGCTCCTATTTATCACTGAGGTTTTGCTCTGTGCCAACAACGCTTTTGTCGAGTCAACTTTGAGATGTTGTATAATTGTCTGGGGTAGATACTATAAAAACGCTTCAGATCCTCTAGTAAAGCCACAAAATAGTATTCTCAGCGTAACTATGAGAAAAAACCGTCTAGACTATACATGTTATTTATACAAAGCGGCAAATGTTTTAGCTGTTAGGAAATCGTACATATATCAACCTTCCTATGAATAAGGAAACGATACAACAACAAATGCTCTGGCTATGAAACTAGGCAAACAGGCTACTTCGAAATTCCTTCGTACACGAACATTCGTATTCGTATGAACATTGCATTAACTCTAATCACTTCATAGATTCTGATAAAACTAAATGCCTCCACGCAGGTAATAAAGGGAAACGTTTAGACCTTTTGGAGGCAATTGAAATAAGCAGTTCTTGGAAGAGCAAAGAAGAAATTGCAAATGAACAAGTAGATTTTCAATTATCCTCCCAACTCACATCCATTGTGTAGATATAAATTTGTTGTACGTTCCTTATAGTAGTTTAATCTTGAAAATGAGCTAACGCTCGAAACATGTTCACTATACATATTGTTAAATAAATCGTGAATCATTAAGCCAAGAGTTTAATTTATTTTAATAAGCAGGAAGATACTTCACAAAAATCAAAAATACTAAAGGTCCTAGAATGGACCCCTAGGGCACACCCAGAACGATATTTTGTGAAACAATTTATTGTTAAAATAATCATCTGTGATCTATCTTATACATAGGATCTGATGAAAGCGCCGCAGCTATCCGAACATCCATATAAGAGCTTGCGCAGAAGAAGATGTGTGTTGCACAATCATTTTCTGTCGAATCTAGGAGAAAAATTTCGAGTTTTCCAGGTAGCGATAATTTTCCTTCCTCAGAACGCTACTGTAAAGTGTGAATAGGGGCATGAATTGTTACACAGGTATTCCTCTCTGCGGAAAACAAATGTCCCTCTACTAACTACTAAATAAACTTATTCTCTTAAAGTAGCCTGTCAGCTGCAAAGATGAAATGATCTCAGATATATTCGAAATGGTGGTAACCAGAGAGATCGGCATATAGTTCACAACCTAACGTTTTTTTTTTCAGTAAAGGTAGCACTTTCGAAACTTTCAGAAGTCTGGAAAAGTGTTTGCTGGAATACACAGAATTAGTATTTCTTTCATGGGATAAACAGGCCTTAATATATTTTTCTCCGTAGAGTGCTAATACATCCCCTTAGTATATGCACTTTTAGAAGTTTTCATATACATAATATTATCATCAGTATCACATATTGATCTTCATGTTCTGATTCTCTTGAACACTCGGAATGAACTTCTGTTTGAATCACCTGTTGACAAACTTGGGGTCTTACATTTTTAAGGTCGCAAAGCAGATCAACTTTCGTGTTTTTAACTTCTACCGAGGTTCGTGAAGTTTGATCTATACATACTTGTCGATACTTTCTACGATTGATATGAAACATTTACCTATCGAGGAAAAAACCTGTCTTTTGCGCCATCGTACAGAAACCAGTCTAAGGCTATATTTCTATACGGTCTAGGTTATAATTTCAATTTGAATATTCACAAGAATATAACTACTGAATTCTTTCAACTTGTAGTCTTATGCATATATATATATATATATATATATATATATATATATATATATATATATATATATATATATATATATATATATTTATTCATTTATTGATTTCTAACGTTTTAACGTCTTCTTCTCATTACAGGGATTTATCAGAAACGTCTATAGACAGTTTGCCAGCTGTAGGACTAGACTCCGTGGAAATACTCCGAATTGAGGAAACCTCTTCAATGAGGTTGATACCCAGTATATACGATTTGAAGGTAAGAAGTTCATATACGAGAAACGTCTCTTATATACATTAGAGACTTTTCGTAGTTATTCCTTTTTCACAGCATGAAGTTCAATCCCCAAAAAATGTTAATTTGAAAACTATGATTCTTTCATGTATGACAATCAATTTAAGATTGTTATTATTTTATATTCAAGGTGTAGGTACCCTAAAAAATGTCTTTATGATATAGTGTAAAAGAACAGGTACCTTAGAGAGATACCTTCTCCAAAGCAGTGCAGATCCCTACACTGCCAGGTAGAGGTATATATTATATATAATATAATATTTAATTACCCAACAGAAAATACAATTTATATACTTTAAATATATATATATATATATATATATATATATATATTGAATGTTTTATGCAATAACAGGCTTCTTTCAATATGAAAAACTTCATTCTCGTTGACGTTTCGTTGTATATCACAACTTTGTCAAAACTAATGAATAATTGAATTTTATGAATTCTATGAATCGAAACGTTGAACTTATTTTTTTCAAATCATCAAATTGGCTTTTTTGTATTCTCACATATTCTTTTTTAGTATTCAGAGGAATATTTCTGGCTTAGCATTCACTTTGGAAGTTTTAGTCTTCTTCACCATGAGGAAACCTCTGAAAAACTCATGGCAAACCAGGTGATTCTTATGAGTGTGACTTATATATAGACATATATGCATACATATAATTACACACAGTTGAGTTTTAGGTATATACTTATGCAGAATATGTATATTGATTGGTTTATGTGTGTGAAATTGATGGTTGATCAGGAAAGAATGAGTTTTGAGATGTGATGTTTGGCGATTGTTGTGTATTCAATTCATGAGTGTTATTTGTAATGTTCATCAAATCGTTGCAAATAGAATGAAGAGGTTTTATGTATGTTCTTTCATTTACTGTGTTCTCCATCTTTTTTTCTAAACTTCCAAATTTCTCTAAATTTTCAAAATTTCTACATTTCTGTCTTTTTAAAAATTTTCAGAAATAATTCAAAATAATTTTAAAATTTTTCATTATTTTTTTTAAACCGAGTTATTCATTAGTTCTAACAAAGTTGTGACATACATCGATACGTCAACGGAAATGAAGTTTCTAACATTGAAATATAATATATATATATATATATATATATATATATATATATATATATATATATATATATATATATATATATATATATATATATATATATATATATATATATATATATATATATATATATATATATATATATATATATATATATATATATATATATATATATATATATATATATATATATATATATATATATATATATATATATATATAGTTACTAGCAGACCCGGCGAACTCCGTTTCGCCACCAGATGGCTTCGTTTTTATGAAATACGTACGAAATATTACATTTCGTTTGGTGATTAAAAGATGAAGAAAATTTTTTTTTTGTTTTATATCTGAAAAGGAAAAATTTTATTTCATTTCACAACAGTAATGAATTCATTTCGATTACAAAAATGAAATGTTATTTAGTTGAACTTCTCTAAGTAAATGAAAGTGAATCCTAAGTAAATACTGAATCGAAGCGTTAGACGTGTCCACAAATTATCCGTTTCATTGAAGTGCTCTTTGGTAAACCACATTTTTTGTTTTTTGGAAACAAAAAATGTGGATGGTTTCCCAACTCGTGAACACGCAACGTATAACTGCCCATGTGAAAAACAATGATTTTCTAAATTTATACCGCAAACACTAAGCGATTGGCCTTGCGACTTGTTAATTGTCATTGCGAACGCAAGGCGAACTGGAAATTGCAATCGTTTGAAGTCAAACGGAAGATCAATCGGAATCATCGGTATTCGAGGAACACATACATTTTCACCTGCGTACTTTCCATTAATAATGGTTGCCCCAATCAAATTCGGCATAAGTCTTTTTACCGAAAGTCGAGTACCGTTGCAATGTCGCGGTGGATTCAAATTACGCAATATCATAATAACTGTACCAACTTTGAGTTGCAAGTTATGTGGTGGAAATCCTAGTAACTCCAGAGAGTTCAAAAACTCCGTTGGATAATTTACTACATCATCGGGATTTGTTATGGAATCAACGGATTTGTATGTCACCAAATCGCGAGCAATTTTTGATTGAATGGTGAAATTCAGTGCGTGTACATCATTATTCTTTCCGGCAAGAATTGCTCGTTGACTCAACCAAGCATAATTCTGATAATTCTCACTAATGTTTGGGAAAACATTTTCAATAAGAGCTAATTCAGAGTCTACAAATAACTAGATAACTATTCAATTCAATAAATCTATCTAAAAGAGTGAGTAGATAATTTTCAATCGAGATACGTTAACAAGATGTTCGTCTATGTATATCGAATTTTAAACGAAGTATTCGCTCATGTTTAATGAGAACCCAATATATTTCTGTAGAGCAAGCCCACATCAGAATATGATGATTCCGATAAGTATATACAAGACTGTTATAGTCATCAGTAACACAGTTTCTGGGTACAATGTTCTTAATTCTAGAGAATGCAAAAAAAAAGAGTTACTCACTTTTTCACATAAAAAATCAATATGAGTTTTCAGTCTCAAAGAAGCTTAGTTGATTCGGATGAAGTAGTGTCAACATATTTAACATTCAAATTACTGATTGCATTATTTTTCAGACTAAAATTAACACATACAGTTTTATTAACATTAACTGTCAAATTTTTCGAGTTCAAGAGTTTTGCCAGCTAAGCTATAGCTCTGAATTCGTTTTGATCTACTTTTTCCTCACTTCAATGTGGAGCCCTTTTTATTTTTCTTGTAGTATGTTCTTTGACACTATGTTTCTCAGTTATATTTAGTTGTTCTGCTTTTCAGTTCTCGAATTGAGATTGCATAAAGCGTTGTCGGCTATTGTGTACCAAGTTTCCGTAGTGTAGTGGTTATCACGTGTGCTTCACACGCACAAGGTCCCCGGTTCGATCTCGGGCGGAAACACGATCGTGATCATCTTTTAGAAGCTCACTACTGTAACTTGAGTTAGCTACAAAAATCGGCGTAAACCTGTATACAATGGGAGCGGTATAGTACTGCAGCCCTCAAATCTTGCGATCTTCACGGCCATTGCACTGACTAAGTAAAACATTCTTGAATAATGTTTTCAGTATATGGCAATCGATATCACATCAACTCGTAGGAATCATCAGTGTTTTTTCTTCATAACGAAAAAAAAATCATCTAATTTTTTACGGTATATGCACTGAATTCAGGAATGAGAAAAATATGTTTGAATAATTGTTTCAGTATATGGAAATCAATATCATGACTACTTGTAGGAATCATCAGTATTTTCTCTACAATTAGGAGAATGAATTCATTCATTTCACAAGAAAATCATTTTTGAATAATTCTCTCAATATTTTCATTCGACATCACGAAAACTCGTAGGGATCACTTATGTTTATTTATCAATTTCGAAAAATTTATTTTAATATAAATGAAACTAAGTATTTTTCTGATTTTCGCTATAATTAATTTAAAACATAACAATATTATTTCGCCAAAAAAGTGGTTTTATCAGATGTTCATGATAAACTGATATAAACTGTTACAAACTGATATAAACTGTTATAAACTGATATGAACTGTTTTGCTTTAATTATAGTGATAATGAGAAAACAACTCAGTTTTATTTGAATTAATTATTCAGATTTTCATCAAGTATCGGCCCAATCGGTCAATTAATTACCTAAACGTTTAGTCTTGAAGATGAGCTCACGCTCGAAACATGTTGACTATTTCATATTGTTAAATATAAACATAAACATTAAGCCGAGTGTTTAATTTTATTTAATCTTCAATTATGTTCCACCAAGAGTTAAGCGAGAATTCAATCTCAGCAGTAATTGTAGAATAATCAGGAATTCCCCTCAGCTTCAGATGCGTGCTATCCCACCATTTCTCCATGAGTTGTTTTCATGAACCATTGAAATTTAGGAAGTAGATAAATAGTAAATTATTCATTTTTCCTTAGAGTCTCAAAGTTGCTCGGCTTACACACGCATTCCATTGTTGCGCCTTCAAATATCCAGAGCAACATAATCCTTCGAGATATGCTCAAGTTGCAGAAGAACATAGACGTACTTGTCAACAATATCAGGATCTCGATACAGGACAATTTCTACCCAAAATAGCGAAAATACGTAAAAAGAGGTTAGCGTTCAAAGACAATCTATCAGTGGAAGGCTCTTTCAGGTATGTTTTGTGTAATTGAATGGATGAAAATTTAAGATGTTTTCATTATATATATATATATATATATATATATATATATATATATATATATATATATATATATATATATATATATATATATATATATATATATATATATATATATATATATATATATTTCTTGAAATTGATTTATTGCCTGTTTGAGGTATTTATTTTGAAAGTTTTTAGCATTAACAGGCTTTTTTAATATGAAAAAGTTTATTTCTGTTGACGTTTCGTTGTTATATTACAACTTTGTCAAAACTAATGAATGATTGAATTTATGAGTTACTATGGATATCAAATGTCAAACTTAATTTTTAGAAAAATCAAATTAGTTTTTTTGTATATTCACTTATTGATTTTCATTATCAGAGGAATATTTCTGGCTCAGCATTCGCTTCGGAAGTTTTAGTCTTCTTCACCATGAGGAAACCTCTGAAAAACTCATGGTAAGCCAGGTGATTCTTAATTGTGATTATATTTACATATATACAATTACATATTGTTTTTTATATACTTATCCAGATGTATGTGTATATTGTTCGTTTATGTGTGTGAAATTGAAGGTAGATCTGGAAAGAATGAGTTGTGAGATGTGATGTTTTGTGATTGTTGTGTGTTTATTTTGCGAGTGTTATTTGTGAGGTTTATTAAGTTGTTGTAGATAGAATTTAGATGTTTAATGTCCGTTCTTTCATTGACTGTGTTTTCCAAATTTTTACGAATGTGTAACATTTCTAAAATTTCTCTACATTTTTTGTCTCTTTCAGTTGCCAAAATTTTCGTATTTTTGTAATCAAAATCATGTTTTTCTGTTATTTTATGTTTATTGAATAATTATATATAATAATTATTTACAGCCTTGAATAAACATAAAATAACAGAAAAACATGATTTTGATTACAAAAATACGAAAATTTTGGCAACTGAAAGAGACAAAAAATGTAGAGAAATTTTAGAAATGTTACACATTCGTAAAAATTTGGAAAACACAGTCAATGAAAGAACGGACATTAAACATCTAAATTCTATCTACAACAACTTAATAAACCTCACAAATAACACTCGCAAAATAAACACACAACAATCACAAAACATCACATCTCACAACTCATTCTTTCCAGATCTACCTTCAATTTCACACACATAAACGAACAATATACACATACATCTGGATAAGTATATAAAAAACAATATGTAATTGTATATATGTAAATATAATCACAATTAAGAATCACCTGGCTTACCATGAGTTTTTCAGAGGTTTCCTCATGGTGAAGAAGACTAAAACTTCCGAAGCGAATGCTGAGCCAGAAATATTCCTCTGATAATGAAAATCAATAAGTGAATATACAAAAAAACTAATTTGATTTTTCTAAAAATTAAGTTTGACATTTGATATCCATAGTAACTCATAAATTCAATCATTCATTAGTTTTGACAAAGTTGTAATATAACAACGAAACGTCAACAGAAATAAACTTTTTCATATTAAAAAAGCCTGTTGATGCTAAAAACTTTCAAAATATATATTTATATATATATATATATATATATTTATAAGAAAATGAACACTAGAATATTCATTCGAAAAATTCAGATTAACCAAGAGAATGTTATAGTACAGCTAGATATGTGAACGTGTGCCATGTGATGCCTCCATTATCCTTCAAGCTTCAAGGGATAAATGTTAGAGAAATATTGAAATCGATGACACACCTGATGAAAGTGCGAGGCATATATGTTTCGTTCTGCAAGGAACTCGTCAGTCGCACCACGTCCATTCACATATCTAGCTCTACTATCACATTCTTCTGATTAATTTCAATTTTTCGAATGAATGTTCGAGTGTTCATTTTCTTAAATAATTCATTCAGTGCAATAAGCACAACAAAATTTCATTTTCTTAAAAATATCGCCGAATTGGCCTCTGAAGTACGGGAATAAACGCGAGCGTACTACTAACGCAACCTATTGACATTTGAAAACATCGTATAATGATATTTGTCAAATAGACATTGCAATTTAGTAGATACCTACGGGTATAGAAGATATTTGAAATTTCGATGCTTGGTGTGTCTGTAATCCGAGAAAGATGTTTTCTACTGATTTCTATAGATGGAATTGTAGAGCATTCATTACTCTACGATCTTCCACTTGAAGTCACAAGAAGATGCTTAGAGGTTGAAATCGTTGCCTCACTTCGATGGACGTGGTGCGACTGACGAGTTCCTTGCAGAACGAAACATATATGTCTCGCACTTCCATCAGGTATGGCATCGATTCCAATATTTCTCTAACATTTATCCCTTGAAGGATAATGGAGACATCACATCGTACACATTCACATATCTAGCTCTACTATAACATTCTTTTGAATAACTTCAATTTTTCGAATGAATGTTCTAGTGCTCATTTTCTATATATATATATATATATATATATATATATATATATATATATATATATATATATATATATATATATATATATATATATATATATATATATATATATACTCATACATTCAACGAAACAATATATCTAGTGCAGCTATCTACCTCATAAGTCTTCAAATTATATACGCATTAGTGCCACACTAGACCGAAGACAAAGTCGAAGTACCTCCACAGTTTTGGAGGTGAAATTTCTACTTGTAAAGGTGAAATCGATTTTACGTTTGGATTACTTATTGTACACATATAAAGCATGTTTACAAATAACCACGATAAAACTTTTACGATGTACCCATCTTTTGGGTATAAATATATTTCATATATATCACATTTACCGAGTAAAAAATGAGGTTAAGGGCAAATGGGATAAATTAGCTCGAGGTAATCGTAGAATATGTCCTCCTTTTACCCTGTTTCTTCATATACATCATTTTGATAGGAGTTTATATGAAAATTCTGAACCAAGAAGGTCTATGTTGGGTGCTCTTCAAGTAGTCGGTACACTAAACAACACATTGTGTAGAATAATTACTTTCTATGCTAGAAAAAACACAACTTTACTTTTGATGTGTAGTACAGGTAGTACAGACTCTAACTTTGAAAGTATTCAAAAGTAGGAACTTGTGGACCAGTGCCTTCATCGTGATACAGTAGATATTTCAAAGGGGAGAACAAGTAAATCAAAACTAATCAGACGAGTAACAGAAAAATTTTTTTCCTCGTGCGACTCGTGTCTCCTTATATGAGTTTCGAGGATAATGAAGAGGTTTGAGAGGTACTATATTGAAAATTAATGGTTAAATAGATATGGAATAATTCTCATTATATTGTCGGTATAACAGAGGCTTCTATGAATTTCCTTCCGAAATATTCCAAACTGGGTTCGAAGTTTGTGGATGAATATCTCATATTTTTTCGATTATACAATTAAGGTTTTCTGCTGTGCAATATCTAGTGTTGTTTCGTTCAACCTACGTTTTCAGTATGAATTGAAGTTGCTGAATTTCAATTTCGATTGACCAGAAATTCAATCAACGATCAACATCGTCTTCTGTTAGCCCTTGCATAGAAGTCACTTCACATGGATGAAGTTTTTCTTTATGGAGACATCTCAGGGCAGGTTTATGACTCACGTTATTTTGATGGGTAATTTGACGTGAAATTAAGTTCAGATTTTCTGCGACCCTTATCAAAATATCCACTTTCACATCATCTTTGACGACTTGATGATATGTTCTCAATGATGGAACCTCTCCAAGTTCTCTTAATTGTGCATGAATTCAAGACACCGTAACTTGTGGAATATAAAAGAACTGACGATGATTTCCACTGAATACGTTTGCCATTTCAATTTGATTCTGTCGTTATACCCGTAACCATTTTACCTGCATCTGAGGCTCAATTCGCTGAGAATCACCCAAATATGCCGTTATTACTTCAGCAAGAAATTATTTTTCAATGGAAAATTCTCTAATTCTATGTGAAATGTCTTCACATCAACTACTAACAGGATATTCTCCACGGATTTTGTTCGTTATTGGTGCATGTGGAAAATTCTCAGTTATTATTCACAAACAATTTTATCTTATACACCGTTACATACTACAAGATTCCAATTGAGTTCGTTGGAAAATATATCATTCATTGCTTCTCGATAAATTTTTAAATGCCAAAGTTTCACCTACTATTTTCTCTAAATAACCCCCCAGAATACACCTTCCAGGATAAAATTCGTTCGAATAAAGGAAATAAGCAGTTTTGAGAAATACACCGGGTATCCCAGAAAATATATGAAAAATTATTCATTAATTATTCGTTTTATGAAGGTGGACCTTCTCTTGGGGGTTAGATTAATTTTTGATATAATTTAGTTAGGTCTTAGATATGTTTTCAAAAGAGTGTATTATTTTTTGTCCTAAGCATTTTGTTTGAAATACTGATCATCACTTTGTCATGAAAACATATCAAATTACATGAAGCTTTATCATATTTTTTCAGTCCTGTGAATGCCGATCGGCGTGGAGACGACACAAGCCGATGGAATCTGGACGCACACGTTACTCATAGCAACACATCCGATTTTTTCATTCCTCAAAAAGGTAAAACTATTGATTACGTCGAAGCTAAGACCGTAGAAATCGATGATGACTTCGGCGTATTCCATGAAGAATCAGCGGATATTTCACCTTCTTTTAGTGTGAATGCTCTATGTGGAAATCTGTCCATTATGTGAGTATGAATTATTCATCTTAAGATGAATTTCATCCCTCAAATCTTTCAGTCGTTTCCCTTAGAAATTGTGAAGTGATGAATTTCATCATGTTCTGAACAAAATAATTTGTTGCTGAAGTAACACCTTAGAGGTTACCATTATATTCACTTTATTTTTCATTATTATTATCATAATTAGCACAAAAAAGGAACAAATCAATCGAATTGATCTTGAACTTGTATTAGGCCATAATGCTCAGCTTTATGTGTAAATAATGGGTGGTTTTTTAAACGTAAATATTGAAAATTTTTATTGAAATTGATAACTTGGACTTTGCCATTTATATTTCAAAGATAACTTCATTCAAATGTTGTCCGCGGCTCCGTATCAAATTTCCATTCGGAAGGTCCAATTTTGCGTCACTTTTTCGAGCATTTCGGCCTGTATTCCACGAATTTCGCATGTAATGTTATCCTGTAAGTCTTCAATCGTGTTCAGCTCGTCCATATACACTAACGACTTTACATAACCCCACAAGAAATAATCCAGAGGCGTCAAATCGCATGATCTTGACAGCCAATTCACATGGCGATTTCGAGAAATAAGCTGATCACCAAATTCATCCTTCAACATGTCCATTGTTTCACGAGCTGTGTGGCATGTGGCACTGAGCCTTGAAACTAGCTATACTTTTGCCGCCGGGGCGTGATCTGAAGCGATTAGACATGGGACTATTCGTACACATTGCAATAATTTTCTGTACTATTCGAATGACATATCTACAAAGCCTTTCACTCGCGCTACTGTTGTCATGAGTGGGAATCTTGAACGCTAGGGAGAGTTTTTAAGTCTTTTCTCCGATAGAGGGCGCCTACATGAATATTTCACTAGGAAAAATTCCCCTGAATTTGGTATAAGACCTATGTTCATTTTGAAAGTCATGGATGCTTGATTGATAGATTAAATATGGACTGATGTTTCATAATAATGAAACAATTGTATCCTATTATCATTCAACATGATCGATGAATTTTTCGAAACGCTCTTAATATTCACTCTCGAAAGTGATGCGTTCGTTCTCGTTTACAACATTTGTGTAGACTGCTCCTGAGAGTTTTATTTGAAATATTTCGATATTTCGATCGAGAGTTACAGTATTTACTAGTATTGGATGATTTGTGAATCTTCGAAACTATATATATATATATATATATATATATATATATATATATATATATATATATATATATACATTTTGAAAGTTTTTAGCATTAACAGGCAAAAAAGGCAAAACTCAAAGATTTTTGACAAAGTTGTAATATAACAACGAAACGTCAACAAAAATAAACTTTTTCATATTAAAAAAGCCTGTTAATGCTAAAAAATTTTAAAATAAATATCTCAAACAGGCAATAAATCAATTTCAAGAAATATATATATATATATACATATATGTATATATACATATATATTATGTATATATATATATACATAATTTGAAACATGTAGATGATATTCCTATATCTCGAAAACATCATCAACCATTTGAAGTAATCGGGCATCCATATTTCTTCCGCCTAATTGCCCTTAAAACGGCTCTTCTTCTTTCAGAACCCCTGTTGTGAAATGTTATCCAGAGCCGAACGCTTTGAATCCTTGTGAAGACATTATGGGCTATTCGTGGCTCCGAATATCCGTCTGGTTCGTAGTAATATTAACAGTAGTAGGTAATCTGGCTGTGATAATTGTAGTTATATTCAGTGGAGGAGATATAACTGTGACGAGATTCTTAATATGCAACCTCGCCATTGCTGATCTCTCTATGGGACTGTATCTCGGACTGATAGCTTTTATGGACTTACACTCTGTCGGAACCTATTTTAACTTTGCCTTTGACTGGCAGTTTGGTGAGTATAAAACTGATTCAATTGAGGTGGGGTCTTAGTCAAATTTTCAAGAATTGTTGAGAAAAATTATTCACTTCTGTGCTATTCGCATTGAATATGATGTTATATTGAAGTATGAAATTGTTTTACTTCACATTAGTTGTATATGATAAAGTAGATTAGGCCACCCAGAATTAATATAATTAGAAATAAATTAAGAGACTGGAGAAAGTACATTTTCATATATGTGACATAACTGTTCAATATTAGATAGAAAAATAAAATTACATTATATCGTTATGAACTTCCATTTCATTCTATGCGTTAATGGTACGAAATTGTTCTAAAGTACTTTCGCAATAGTTTGATTCAAGAGGAATTTATCTGACAGTGGTGAATTGGACGATAGTGGTTGAAAATGAATATGTCCTTAGATATTTGCTTTTCTCTTATGAATAAATGATGTCGTTACTATGATTGAGCATAATTTTCCTTAGCTTCCTAATGATACGAGATTATTCATAGTTTTGACGATATATACGAGATTTCTTCAAAAGAAAAGGTGAATTTCAAATTTTTCGAAAAGTATTCATTTATTCATTAATATTCATGTTATCTCTTCAGAAGTAATCCTCCTCAGATATAATGCACTTATACTAGCTCCTCTTCCAATCCTCGAAGCAGTTCTTAAACGAACATCAGCTCGTTCGTCAATTCCTAATTTATCTCATCAATTGTGGCTGAAAGCTTTCCTTTATTTGATATCTTCAGTTTTGGAAATATTAAAAAGTCGCAAGGAGACAAATCCGGCGAACACGATGATTAAGGCATGGTAACGATCTTGTTTTTGACCTAAAACACACGAACAAGCTTCGATGTGAAGAGCTGGTGATTTATAGAGGTGCAGAATCCATGTTGGAGCAGTATTGCTTTACGTAAACGTTGCGTAACTTAGTTTTACTATTGCGTTTTAACCGTACTACCTGTTGGCAAGAACTTATGGTCACTACGCCCTTGTAATCGGAGAAAACGGCGAGCAAAACCTTCACATTTGATCAAACTTGGCGTGCCTTTTTCGGTCTTGGCATTCTGGCCGCTTCTATCGGGTCGAATATGCATTGGTTTCGACGTCATAACCGTACACCCACGTTCCGTCAACAGTATGACCTTTTTGAGCCAAACTGGATCTTCGTTGACGTCATTCAACAACTCCTGAGGGATACTAGTACGACGTTGCTTTTGCTCAAAATTGAGCATTATCGAAACAAACTTCGCTGGCACACGATCATGCCCAAACTATCCATAAAATTATAAGGCATGAGCTGTTATGCCAACATCCTCTGCAACTTTCCTTATAGCGATTCGACGACTTTTCAAAACCATTTTCTTCGCGGTTTCGATGATTTCTTAAATGATCTCAGAAATTTATTGACATGCTATTTAATTCTTTTGATGGTTAAACAAATCAATAAAAAAACATAACAATATTGTTTCGCCAACACAGTGACTTCATCAGTTGTAGATGATAAGCTACATCTACAACTAAAAACTACAACTAAAAACTACAACTAAAAACTACAACTATATCAGTTTATCATCTACATCTGATGAAGCCACTGTGTTGGCGAAACAATATTGTTATGTTCAACTTAATTATAGTGAAAATCAAAAAAACATTTAGTTTTATTTGAATTATGCATTCAGATTATCGAAATGTATATCGATTAATGATATACATTTATCTCTATTAGTGCTTATGGACTACAGAGTGATGATTTCTTGATATTTTCTAGGTCTGGGATGTAAGCTGGCAGGTTTTCTTACTGTATTTGCTAGTCATTTATCAGTTTTCACATTAACAGTCGTCACTATAGAACGGTGGTTTGCGATAACTTATGCCATTTATCTGACGAAAAGGATACACATTGGCACTGCAGCAAAAACAATGATTTGTGGTTGGCTATATTCGATTGCCTTAGCTGCTCTACCATTATTCGGCGTTAGCAACTACAGCAGTACTAGGTTAGTATGATCTTTGAATATCCTTCGACTCAGACTCGTTTTCTCAAACCTACATGTGCAGGTAAATAAAAATCAAAACACTTGGCTTGAGTTTCACTGAATATATTAACAACTCTATCTATGTTTCGGGTGGTAATTCCAATATCAAGAGTATTCAACAATATTATATTGTTGTCATTGAGTTAGTTATATTGTTGAATACTCTTGATAGTGGGCTTACCACCCGAAAAATATGTAGGGTTGTTAATATATTCGCCGAGTGTATTAATTTCAGTTCACTATTATTCAACTTGATATTTCACCAAGTGATAAGTGAAATCTCAGTATCATTTACTATATGCAATGCCTGCTGCAATTTATTTGTTGTCCGTTTAGTTGATAATCTTCAATAATAATCAATTTTCTTGGTAGAAACAGAATTTATTAATTACAATTGATACTGTATCATACATTGAATAAGAAACAATCGGCTAATTGGAAAATGTTCACAGAATTACTCCTTTGTTCGACATTCATTAGTGGTGGTTAGCTCATTTTCAGAAGTTGAACTGAGAATGGTGGGGTTGAGAATTGAAGTGTATTTAAGAATTGTGGTTAAAACTAGAAAATGGGGTAACACCCTGAAAACAATTTACAAGCAACAATATAAAACTAATAACAATATAAAAATTATAATTCCGTGAAGTAGAGCCGATGTTTCAGTGAATATATTGAAAAACTAGCGACCCGCCCCGGCTTCGCACGCCGCAAACGCTACGCCCCGCAATTTTTAAATCGAAAATATTCACTTAAATCATACGGTGTAAAGGGCCATATATATCTTTATTAAATGAACAATGTATTCAAGGTATTTAATTGGTTAAGGATTAATGCTGTATGGGTTAAAATCGCTTCGAAAATTAGCCATTATTTGTCGCAAAAAGTAAATGACAAAAAAAAGTTATTGTGGGTTATCCATAAGAGATAGACATATACCATCAAGGACTTTTCTGTAGACCTTTTCAATGTGTACAATACTTAGTACATTATTTTGATAAAACTCGTAGGGTTCAGCCTGCGTTTGCAATGTAAGCGGAAAAAATGTAATTATTTACGACATCACATTAGAAACCTCAAAAATAACAGTACTTCTCCACTATTCAGTGGATGTTATTATACATATAAACCTTCCTCTTGAATCACTCTATCTATTAAAAAAAACCGCATCAAAATCCGTTGCGTAATTTCAAAGATTAAAGCGTACAAAGGGACAAAGGGACAGAAAAAGCGACTTTGCTTTATACTATGTAGTGTACTATGTATGTAGCTTCATCAAGAGATTAGCGAATAACCAGTTTACATTACTACTGATTTTGTAATTGTTTCATGGGATCCAAAATAAATAAATAAATAAATAAAAGTTTTATTTCCACTGACAATGTAGTACAATTGTATGGGAAAATATGTCAATGAATTGTCTGTACAATACTATCAATACTAAGATAAAACAAAATCATACAACAAAATTTCACATTTGAATACTATAAATGAACAAGATTTAAACAAACACACACACTTAAATATCTTGAAGTGATGCAGCAAGATATTCCCGAACTGAATAAAATGGATTTGAGAGAAGCATTCGTTTCACTGCAGCTTTGAAAGGTCTGGCGCATTCTATATTTTTTATTTTTGTGGGTAAGTGATTGTAGATTTTTATAGAATTAATATGGGGCCCTCTCTGCACCTGAGTCATTTTTGTATACGGCACATATATGTCATGACCAGATCGCGATGCGTACAGATTTATATCTTTACATCGAGGAAACGAATTTATATTTTTTTTGACGTGCCATGCACAGTGATATATGTACAATGATGGTAAAGTTAAAAACTATTTTTGAATAAAAGGCGACAAGATGAATTCACTGGTCTATTGTGCATCGTACGTATAATTCTCTTTTGCATTACAAAAGCCTTTCCCATATCAGTGCTGTTTCCCCAACAAAGTATACCATATTCCAAAATACTATTTATGTAAGAAAAGTAATACATTTTCAGAACCTTGTAGTCAACAAATGTGCGAAGCTGTCGCATGGCGAAATTCCTTGAGGCTAATGAGCAACAAACGCCTGAAATGTGTTCCCTCCATGTTAGATGGCTATCGAACGACACACCCAGAAACCTGCCATGGTTCGACTGACTTACACTACGTCGGTTATGTGACCAAATGAGAGGACTAAAATCTGGAATATTTCCTGAGGGAGAGTAGAATAAACTAAACGTCTTTTTAGAATTCAGTACTAGCCCATTTTCGCTACAGTACCTCGTCATACGTACCACGCTTTGGTTTGCCTTCTCCGCTAATTCAACAGCATTGCCTGCACTAATCAAAACAGATGTGTCGTCAGCAAAGAGGCTCGCTGACACTCCGTCCCGATCAAGTCGGCAGATGAGATCATTAACAAACAGAATGAACAGGATAGGCCCCAATGTACTACCCTGTGGCACACCGGTCTTCAGAAAAACTTGGTCTGACAAAACCTTGCCACCCCTCTCCAAGATACGTACAATCTGAGACCTTCCAGTGAGATACGATCTCAACCAATTCAGAGGAGTGCCCCTGATTCCATAAAATTCAAGTTTTTTGAGTAATATGCTTATATCAAGAGTATCAAAAGCACGACTCAGATCAAAATATATTCCAACGCAGCGTCTCCCGCCATCAAAGTCATCTAATATAGTCTGATATTGTGACAAGATGGCGTCCTGCGTGGATTTATGTCTGCGAAAGCCGTACTGCTTATGAGAAAGTAAAAGAAACTTGTCAATGAAAGAAGTAAGTCGAGACATAAAAGCTCTCTCCAAAACCTTCGAAAAAACCGAACGCAAAGCCACTGGTCAATAATTCTCAACACAGTTGACTGAACCTTTTTTATGTATCGGGATTATGAGTGCAGTTTTAAGCTCACTAGGAAAAAAACCATGTGAGAAAGATTCGTTAACTAAGTGAGTCAGCGGGTCGACAACAAACTCGACCACATGTTGCAAGATCTTACACGGAATGTCATCATAACCGGCAGAACTTTTCTTCGACACAGCATAAATTATCTCGTGAATTTCAGCTGGTGTAACTGGAGATAAGAACATGGAGCTTCTTTGTCGAGTAATCCCTGATAAGTTTGATACGGTACACAAATCACCTACTAACGTCTTTATAGATTCCTTGAAATAATTATTGAAACCGTAATTTTTTTCCAATGAAGTGTGATATGTTGAATTCTTATCTGCACTGTAAATAACATCTGGGAGTGATTTTCTGCGGTTTTTCGTTGTATTCGAATTAATTGTATTCCAAATGGCCTTCGATTTGTTGTCAGCATTAGTAATCAGATTACTATAATATCGTTTTTTTGTCGCCCTGATATTTGACGAATGTTCTTTTTTCAATTTGTCATAAATTATTTAAACATTGTTGTCCGATTTACTTGATTTATTCAATTCTCTGAGAAATTTTCCTCTTTCCAAAATCTCCGTTGTTATCCATGGATTAGCAATATTATTTTTTCGTGGTTTACACAACTCATATGGAAATGCAATATCGAAAATACTCCTAAATGTTTCGAAGAAAACACAAAATTTGCCTTTCACGGTCTCTTCATCATATATGTCCTCCCAGTTTTCTCGAGACATCATATGTCGAAAATGGTTTATAATTTCCGGTGAAAACCTCCTCCTTCGCATCCCCCCAATGGAGACAGGCACAGTATTTGAAAACGCGTCAATGTTAACACTTAAGATTTGAGCCCGATGATCAGACAAATTGTGATCTATAGTTGCGGTTTGGAGAGGTGATTGCCAATTCATAAAAACATTATCTATAAGAGTAGCATTGAAACGGGAAAATTCATGAAAACACTGTGAATACCCGTATGCCGCCATCAAGTTCGACAACTCACTCACATTATTGGATTTTTTGAGGAAATTCAAGTTGAAGTCACCCACCACAAAGCATTTCCCAAGGTATTTTATGAATACACTCTCGAGGGATTCGAAGAAAACACTAGTATCCGTGCCTGGTGTTCGATATATGCAGAACACATTTATTCTTGAGCTCGAAGTGATCAACTGTATACCAGCTGTTTCAAAGTATTGACTCGCCAACAGACGCGGATCAATTGTCAACTTAGAATAAGTAACATCCTCTCGGAGAAGAATGAGGACACCACCCCCCACTAATTTCTCAAAGAATATATATCGCAACACGTATATATTCTTGCAAAGTTTTGGGTCCTAATACAACCCCAAAATGTGCACTTAATTTTTCAAATGAAAATTACCTACTCGGTCTTCGCACTCTTCACACACAAACCATTTTCAGATCTCCACGCCCTGGCATTAATACTCAAAATGTCTTCAAACAACATATACAATTCGGCCAGATTGCTTCAAGCGGCTGATATGGTAGTATCATCAGAAAACAAACTGCAGAAATATTTGTGCAAGTAATCGTTGATATAATTTATGAATATCAAGATTAGTTATAGGCCCAACACAGATCCCTCAGGAATGTCAATTTTAATGTGTATTTCAAAGGCCTTAGTTGTCATTGATAAATATTGCTTGTTGTCCAAACAGACTCAATATCTTAAAGCCATCCCTTAATAACGTAATCAATAATGATTACTGATAAAGTACTGATATCAATAAAACCGTACCTATTAAGTTTTCGAAGAACGTCGGGCGATCCACTATCAAACGCGTTCACTAGATCTGAGAACGGTGATAGGGCACACTTTCCATACTCAGAACATTGAACAATATAATTTACGGAGTTCACAATGGGGTTAATCATAGAGTTTTGGTAGAAACACCAAATTGATATGTGGAAAAGTGCTTCTAATTGAAAGAACTTAATAACCTGAGCACTAGAAATTCTTCCAACAATTTTCGAAAATACAGGCCCTAATGAATTAGATCTTTAGTTAGCAATGTCCCTTTTCGTTTCGAAGAAGCCTATATTCTCATCATATCGCATAATACCATCTTGGGTGTTGAAGAGAACGTTGAAATAACCTCGTTGAATGAATTTCTAAATCTTTTACTGAAAATCTTTTCTGAAAATGCTGGAAAATAGTTCCATTCCAAAATCACCATTTGACGAACTATAAAAACATTTGATTCAAAGATTCGAAATATCCAGTCGAATAGCATAAACAAAACTTAACACATGCTTATGCCTTCAAAAACATTGAAATTGGTATCTCTTGAAGGATTTGCAAAACTGCCATGGATAAGAGTTTCTCGTCCAAAATTGGAAGAAGGATGTTTTATGACTTTTGCATATTTTTTTCTAGGCTCATTGCTACCATATCATCCGATAAACCTTTTTGATATTTGGCACTTATTTGTCTTTGACGGGGCACAATTGAGCCACTTAGTAATCAAAAAAAAATATAGAATTTAAGACCTCAATACCATCAACTTTCAGAAGTACATCATTGAAATTCTACGAATAATACATATTTTGTTGTTGCTATCATTAACGATTTTAGTCTTCATGTTTATAGTTGCATTCGAGTCCAGTTTATATTTTCCGGGTGCATGAAACACATAAGTGTAAAATACCAAAAAACTACACAAGAAGTGTAAAGCAGAAATGACCCCAAGAATAAATTAGCAAAGGTTATATAACACCTTTTATTTTAGTTAATAAGATTGCTAAACCCAAAAATGGGGAATTTTTAGAACCGCGTAGGTGACCTCTATTCACCCTTCAACTAATACCGTTTACCATTACTGTATACCATTAAAACACCCTATATATATATATATATATATATATATATATATATATATATATATATATATATATATATATATATATTAATTAATTTTTCTTCTTTGGGTACTCCTCACTTGCAGTAGGGGCGAAATTATATTATTAATTTAATTATTATTTCGTCCCTACTTCCAAGAACCAAAGAAGAATATATATATATATATATGTTGATGGTTAGGTTTGCTTCCGTGTGTTGTTTCGTTGTCATTATCTAGCCGGTCGTTTGTCTACAAATCGTGAACTCAGACTGGTTCACGATTTGTAGACAAACGACCGGCTAGATAATGACAAATGAGACTTTGTCGAAACGTCGCCTTAACAAAGATGTCCAACAAAACAACACACGGAAGCAAACCCGAAAATCTCCAGAAGCATATATATATATATATATATATATATATATATATATATATATATATATATATATATATATATATATATATATATATATATATGTACAATATGGAGCTACTGTTAACCATTGAATCTGAAAAGCCGAGATTGTTATTTCATTAAATACCAAAATATTCATTACTAGATGGAAAGTCGAAATCGTTATCTCTCTCTTTCACAAATTTGGCTTGAAAGCTTTTAACTGTATGACTAATTTTTCCAAGGGATTGAAAATGTCATTTGAAATGATAGATGAGACTCATTTAGAGTAATTTAACAGAAGTGTAATCTGCGGCAGATATCGCAAATTAATATATTTCAATCTGCTGGCAAGAAGATACAACGAGTTTACATATTACATTGAAAAAATTAAGATTTTTTCGAAAATTCTCGATTCTACAACAAAACTATTAAATATGAGAAAATATTCGAAAAACATTACAATATTTGTTGATTTATATCTGTTGATAATATTCAATGGAATACGAACATTGTAATTATTCGTATTTCATATTCGCTCTCTTTACTAGATATGCCTAAGTATATTTTTATGTAATCCTGTAAAAATATTGTTGCAGCATTTGTTTACCAATGGAAGTTAACAGAACAGTGGATAAGGCATATCTCTACTTCATGATACTCATCAATGGCGTGGCGTTTGGTTTGATCGTTTACTGCTATGCCAGAATTTACTTGAGCTTGGGTTACGAAACAAGAAGATCCAGTACAAAAGGAGAAATGACTCTCGCTAAGAAAATGGCTCTCCTTATATTCACAGATTTTGCAACGTTTGCACCGATAGCTTTTTTCTCACTGACTGCGTTAGCGGGATATCCATTGATTGGAGTGACAAGGTCGAAAATACTATTAGTTTTTTTTTATCCATTGAATTCTTGTGCGAATCCATTTCTTTATGTCATAATGACAGCTCAGTACAGAACGGACTTCGTCCAACTTCTTGCCAAGTAAGTATGGAATTTCTAAAAACTATTTCTGTACTACCAGAGCAGTGCAGGTCGTCGGGGTATGGCTTCGTATATGTTAACATAGCCAGCTCTGATTGATGTTGAAATTTTCAAGGAAATATCATAGTATATTTTGACATTTACATATATAAAGCCTCAAATCTTCTGGGCTTTTTGCCCCTTTAATATTCAGAGGAATATTCTAGCTCAGCATTCACTTCGAAAATTCATTGGTCTTCATTACCACGAGAAAACCTCTGAAAAACTCATGGTAAGCCACGTGATTAAAATGATATATTTCTGAGGATTGAATTTTACATAACTCAGATTATATACACTCATCCAGAAAATGTATAATCAAATTATCAATTTATATATGTTATTTTTGGTCGATGTAAGTGAAACTGAGAGCAGATCAGAGAAGAATGAGTTTTGAGATATATTGTTTGATGATTATTGATGATATTAATGATCATTATAGATAGAATTAAGATGTTTCATATCTGTTTTTTCATTTACTGCGTTTTCTAAATTCTTGCGGATGTATAACATTCCTAAAATTTGTCTACAGTTTCTTTCTTTCTCAGTTGCCAAAATATTTGTTTTGGTGTAATTAAAATTGTGTTTTTCAGTTATTTCAGTATTATGTAGTGCTGTTATTCTGTATTTTCATCTGCGTGCTTCAACTCGTTCTTCAAGATCCATCAATTTCCCACACATAAAGCCAAAATGAATATTCATATATAAATTTATTGAATTAGTAAATAAAATCTCAAGTTTGTGAATTTCAATTTTGAAAAATATATTACACTCATTTTGAATCACCTGGCTTACCATCAGTTTGTCAAAGGTTTCCTCATAGTGAAAACTTCCGAAGCGAATGCTGAGCGAAAAACGTTTCTCTGTGTACTCAAGTGGCAAAAAATGCTAAGTTGATTTGAAAGAAAGAAAAATTACGTAATAATTATAATCCTGAAATAATAGATAATATGATATTAAAGAAAAACTTCAAAAAGGCGATTGGTTTGGTTTATCCCCTAGTCAAAAACAATATCAACTATAACAGTCTTACATACATCGGTAAGTCCAGTGAAAAACTCAAATCTCTTCTTTTTAAGTATAACATCCACATTGCTTACCGTACTGAAAATAACTTAGGAAAACATATCAAAAATAACAAATCTAAAGTCAACAAAAATCCGGTGTATATAAAATGAACTGTGGTAGTTGTGATAAGTTTTATATTGGTAGAACGTTTAGAAGTTTTCAAATAAGAATTTCGGAACATAAACCTAGCTTTGATAATCAGAAGACAGATTCTCATTATGCGAATCATTTGATTAACGAAAATCATATATTCAATTCCGATTTTGAAATTTTGAATGCCGCAAACAAGGGAATGAAGCTTAATTTGTTAGAATCACTTCAAATTAATAAATACAAATATTCTGGCAACCTTTTGAACAGCCAAATCGATCATACCTCAAGCCCCCTTTTCAATCTTTTCAAAATTACTTAATTTACTATATAGTAGTTCAGTATGAATTCATCCCTTCCACTTGTTATCTACCTGTTTTCTCTGTATTTAAGTTTATATATTGTATGTATTCGAGAAATTGTCATTAGTCTGCACGTAGCATTTGAAAAAGGTGAATCTCATCGAAACGTACGTCATGCAGTATTATTTTTAATATATGTGTAAATCAGTTTAACAATTGTTTTATTATGTTTATTGATTTACACCAAGTATCGGCCTCATCAATTATTAATTTAAAAATTACGTTTGACATTCTGATATCCACAGTAAGTGCAATTATTCATTATTTTTGAGAAACTTGTGATAAACAACAAAACGTCAACAAAAATGAAGATTTTCGCTTTATAAATATTCAACTATTCGTTATTTCTGTCCAGACTGAGGAAAGAACTGGCAATAGTATTCTATGATTTCAATTGAAAACGATTTTTTATTCCCATTAATTTGATAGAAGTGTATTATTCGTCATTAGTTTTTCCCAATCAAATGAGAAATAAGTAAGCACTGAAGTTGTATATACTACAAAACAAAAATTATTCTTTCATTCAATTTTCAACGTATACACACCATTCTCCCCACTTCAAATTTCAACAATTGAAGAACCTTTCAAATTTTAACCTTTATTACACAGGATTCAAACTTCTCAATAATTTTCAAAGCGGTTCTGAAAACAACACAACAACTATGAAAATATTTAAAAGTGACGACCGTTTTTCATCTATAAAAATACGGATACAATAAACATTATAACAAAGATTATATTAGAGTAACTTGAAGTGGCAGCAATAAATAGAAGAAAATGCTTGCACCATACCATAAATCCAAATGCAGTCTTCGATGAACGTAAAGACGTATGTTGAAATAATCGAATTCAGAACTGACATGAACTACTTTGACCATTTCATTAGCCCGAATTATAAGAATATTTTATAATTCATTATATAACAACAGTGTGCATTTTCTGTTATTTTTCATAACTAATATAGTCTTCTCGCTTACATCTTGGTGAAATATGGTTAAAAAAAAATTCAAATAGAACTCTTGGCTTAATGTTTCACAAATATATCTGATATAAATTATATCAAATAGCTCATTATATAAATAAAATAAGCTGATCTCTCCAAACGTGTCGACTCAACCTTGTATTTTATTTTAGTATTCAATAAATATATTTGTGAAACATTAGGCCATGAGTTTAATTTGAATTTTATTTTTTCAATTGATCAATGAATAATAGTACATTCAAATTGAAACACTTCGCTCAAGTTTCAATGAATATATTAACAACTCTACATATATTCAATAATAATAGTAATAGGTAATAACAATTTGTCTTTATTGCCAAGTAGAGGTTGAAAATAAAGGCGAAGTTTAGCTGAAAGATAGTCCACTCAACGTCTATATATAAGAATAATGCATGAAATACACAATTAATTAATGAAATTTGAAGAAAGCAACAACAAATCACAGAAACAAGATATTCAAAACAAAAATATAACATTATAAAAAAGAAAAATTGAAAGAATAAAAACAATATAACAAAATAAGTAAAAAGCGAATAAGAAATAGTGATAAGAATATATATTGAAAGAATTGAAGAAATTCCTTATACATACGCTCAAACCTTTCCAAGCCACCTGCATTAATATCTAATGGAATGGAGTTATATCCATGAACAGCACTGAACGAGGAACATTTTCGGGAGGTTAGCACATTATCGAGAGTATTCAACATTATTATTGATGTAACATGTTTATAATAGTACTCACATGATGTAAAATTTTTCAATACTCTATACATACGTAGAGTTGTTAATGTATTCAATGAAAATTAGCCGAGTGTTGGAACTCTAATTTAATATTATGCAACATGATGTTTCACAGAGTAAAAATTGTGATTTATCCGTGTTTTATCAACAATTATTTTAAACTTCATGGAATATTCAATTTTTCTGTGAGGTATAATCGAACATAATATTATCGAATATAATATAACAATCGAACCTTGTTCGATTTTCTAAGACTCAAAAATCGAATTTTACCTCAGATTCTCAGGTACCTTGTTAAAAGGAAAATAATATTTGAACCGCATTACCGCATTTCTTATATTCCTTTGATCTTTCTGCTTATATCGGATTTTACAAAATGTTCCATTCTTTTCAGATGTGGCTTTGATATTCAGAAGAGACATCGTGACCCAATCTCATCAAATAATCAGTCACAAGATACGAACTCTAAGAGCCCATTTCCATTGTTGACAAGAGTGGATCGCAAAGATAAAGACACAAATTCTTCGAACAATTTCAATAATGATGTTTATGTATGAGGTATCCTCATAGTGAAGAAGTGAATCATTTACAGATAAATGTTTGTATCAGGTGATATGAATACAAAAACTATTATTATTCAATAGCTCAAGATTAATAATATTATTCATGATAGAAATGTGTAATATAAAGTAAACTCGGGTTGTGAGAAAGAATTCTGTTTGGCAATAGAGTTGATCAAATATCGATGATTTTGATTTCATTCCTTTTTCACAAATGAGATAGTTTTGAGATAACTTCCGGCCAATGATATTTTTTTTCATTCGGAAGACTTTAAATCAAACATTGTCTATTAATTAATGAATTTAATTCACTGGGAGGATGGAAGAAAGGCAGTTTCCCAAATATACGAAAGTGATCCATGCGGGCCAGTACCCTTGACATTCAGGTTTGCTAAAAGCTGTGATGCTGAAATTATATGGCCTTTAGTCAACCTTAACGAGGAAGGGGTCGTCGACGGTTCAAATACATTATTTAAAGTATAACTCCTGTTTTAACTTTAAATAACCCAGGCTAGTTGAAAACGAAGGGTTACACATTCGGTCTGATTGACACTCAGTAATTACAAAGTGAAATGTATGAATTTAGTAGACTTCTCCTTATTTGCAATAAAAGAAAACAACTTATCTAAATAACTTTATAGGTGTTGGATTCACAAGATTGTCCTTTAATATATGTAGCTTGAAGCTCCAGCGACGTGTTTCTAACGCTCAAATCAAGATAATTTTGAGGCTCTAGCCAAAGTGTTATTAAGGCTCCAGCCAACATTGAATTATAGCTCAAGCCAAGGTGCTTTGAGAGCTCCAGCGAAGGTTGTTTTAGAGCTTCCAGCGAAGGTACTTTTAGAACTCCAGCGAAGGTACTTTGAGAGCTTCGGCGAAGGTACTTTTAGAACTCAGCGAAGGTGACTAAAAACAATCAGGGCAAATCAACATTCTATTGTAGGCTGGAGTTACTCCAAGAATTTCTGTATGGTCTCGATGGCTTAATCACATTTACAGGTAGTACGATATATTTTAAATATACCAAGAAATAAAGCAAGTATTCTAACATTAAATATGAACATGAGATAACAACACGTGGAATTAGCCATCGTTAACCCACAAAAATCTTGAGCCAATTTGAAAAATTAAATGAATATATAAATCGAGTTAATTTAAATTAGAAAATGTAATATGATCATTGCAATATTGAAAGATAAACAATTTAGGAAGATATCGTAAAAATATAAAATGAAAATCGCAACAAGAAGAAGAATATATTCTTGATAGTGCTGTAAAAGGCGAAACTAGTCGAATAAAGAATTGTTCCGTCAGTGATTTTTAGACAAGTTTTTATTATTACCTCTCATCCAAATATAAACTAATACAAAGTAGATTCATCGTCCGTTGAATTTACATTTAAGTTTATTTTACATAATTCCTATAATCATTCCAAGTGTTATTTTCAGCATTTCTTCGGAGTTTATAAAAGTTATTATAGTGTCTAACATTCTCATATTCTCTTCCAATACATTAATAATTTCTCCTGTTTCCTCATAATGCTAATAGTGTCCAATGTAACTAATAGGACAACGCGAATGCTACTCGATACACAATCAATTGTGACATCTCGAACCATGTCATACAATTTTCGAATGGAAACATTAACATCGCAATTCCAAACAAAATGCAACCAATCAACTTCACTCAACCTATTGATAACACAGGCCAACACACATTTTGGTGCCTGCGATTTTTTAACTGTTCCTGAGTAATTTTTGGATGCAGAATGTAAAAAAGTTCTCAGAGTTTGTCTATCAGATCTAGTTTTTAAGATTTTTAAAAAAATTGTGTATATAATTTACGTTATAACTGTTATAATATATAATATAACCATTGACAGTTAAAAAAAACAAAGACACATGGATTTAAGTATTTATTGCAAAAACTTAATTTACATAATTACATTAGTCACTAATCACATAAAAATTTTCTTTTACACGATTTTCTAGAATGGAGTTTACTAGGGCAGTCTCGCTGAAGGCTCCAGCAGTAGTCCGCCATCATGTGGCTATACCATCGTCCTTGATTACGATCTTCCATAGTTTTAATATCCTGGTGGAATCTTTCCCCCTGTTCTTCACTACAATCACCTCAGTTTTCTGGAAAACGATCTAGGTGGCTGTGTAGGTAGTGAACTTTTATACTCATGTTACAGCCGAGAATATTAAAATTTGAAAGCATAGTTTCCACTAATTCTACGTAATTCTCTGCTTTTTTATTGCCAAGAAAATTTTGTACTACTTTAACAAATGAACTCCAAGCGTTAGATTCAGTATCGTTCATTGATGTGGTGAATTGTGGATCTTTAACAAGTTGCCTTATTTGAGGACCATCAAATATTCCAGCTTTCAGTTTTTCCGTGCTAATGCCAGAAAATTTACGTGACAAATACCCAAAACAATTTCCATCTCGATTTAAGGCCTTCACAAATTGCTTCATTAGGCCTAGCTTGATATGCAAGGGCGGAAGTAAGATTTTTTCTCTTGAAACCAAAGGTTCGTTGATCACGTTTTGTATTCCTTGAATCATGACATCTCTTGAAGGCCAATTTTTGTTAACCCAGTGCTCATTTTTAGCTCTGCTGTCCCAAAGGCACAAATTACAAGGATATTTTGTATAACCACTCTGCTGTCCAAGAAGGAAGTTAATCATTTTTAAATCAACACAAATTGACCACTGATGTTCTTCGTATTTAATTTTTCTCAAAACTAATGCTATTGTTTCATATTCTTCATTCATGGTAGTAGAATGACCAATAGGAATTGAGCCATATTTGTTACTGTTATGTAAAAGAACACATTTTAAACTACGTTTTGAACTGTCAATAAAAAGGCGCCAATCATCTGGGGTGTATTCAGGCAAACCCATTTTTTCTAAGAGCCCTTTTATATTGTTACAGAATACCATGTCATTTTGCTGAGTGAAAAAAGGCAGCAGATCCTTATCTCTTTTACGATAAAATGTAATATTAGTACCTCGACAAAGTAGATTTTTTTCTTTTAATCTGGATGCAAGTAATTCAGCGGATTCCTTTGAGAGATTCAGGTCTCCCATAGGAATATAAGATCGTTCAGTTCTGCTTGATTGAAACACTGCGGAGTTGCTAAATCTGCTCCAAAATCGCTGTCGTTTTCTGATTGAATTCTTTTAACTTCGTCAGACGTTGATGTTTCTGTATCATCTTCTGTCAGTTCAGGTAGACTGCTGAATGATGGAACGGGTATTTCTTCCGAATGCACTACAGGCCTTCTTGCAGATCTAGATCAGGATATGTCCATTTGTGTCTATTGTTTCTATTTATGCCTTCAATATTAACCGAGACAAAAATAGCAGTCGTCATGATGGTTCCGCGGTTCTCTCCAAACCATTGGTACACCAAACTATAGGCACTTCCTCTTTCCAGTTGTCCACTGTCGCAAATGTTCAACACATGTTTTACATATGGAATGTGGGGCCCAAGATTTATCTTGATCTCCTAAATGAACGCCAAAATAGGCAAGATAAGCTCTTCTCACAAAGTCAGAAATCGTTTTTTTGCTCTCTTTCAAAGTGTATTCACCACACACATAACAAAAAACATCGGGATGATTTACACAGGTACGTCTGCTTGAGGATGCCATTGTTTCAGTTTAGTGTCTTGATACAACAAAACGACCAAAATTTACACAAAATGATAGCACAACTTTACTTGGGAAAACTCAGTAATATACTAAATCAAGTACAGCCAAGCAGGTATAGAAGGATCGGGTCATAGGCAATTACAGGTATAAAAGTATTATACCTGTAATTAATATTACAGGTATAAGAGCATTGTATTGAGTAGTTCCTAGTATAGGAACATTGGATCAGGGGCAATTCCAGGTATCCATTTGTGTAATTTTGACACGATTTAGTACATATTAATCTCTTTATTTGTTGTCCTTTATCAGAAAAAAATATATCATTTAACGTGTAACGTGTATCTCAAAAACTAGAGCTGATAGAAAAAATCTGGTGGCATATTTGGAATCGGCACATTGAAAACATCTAAAATTAGATGTTAGATTTCTGGCACCAAAACTTTTTTTTCATTATGTTGGCCTGTGTAATAGATTCGTGGTAAGCCTCAGAAATTTAAGTTTTATATTATATAAATTATTATTTCGCCTAAAGGATATCAAGCTAACATCTATTACAAGCGCGGGGTGAAGTCCTCAGCGACAAATGGTGTTGAGCAACTTGTTGAGCTCACTGCAAATTGAGTGGGCATTTACCATTTGATATTTAGACTTTTTGGTGCTAATTTGGAGGTATCAATAAAAAGTTCGTTCAGAGAATCAACAACACTCTGTAAATAAAATAATTGATTATTGAGCCTAAATTCCCACCTAAGCTTTGGCAACTTAAAATCTCCAAGTACTGAAGGTTCATCGTTCTTATTTTTCCAATCCTGCAATTCCAGAAAGAATTCAATAAAATATATATATTTTATTCTGTAAGTTTTAATATGAAACTTGGCTTGGTACGTGTTGGGTTAATGCAGAGGAATTCGTCTTGTTAGTATTTCGTACAAGCCACTGGTCATAATATGAATTACAATGCCACAAAAATTTCAGATCACGCAAACAATTACAACAAACGCCTTTTCCTAGAAATGGTTCATATTAAAAAGACAGGAAATTGTATTAACAAAAAATCTGATACAGATAATTTAAGCAATATATATATATATATATATATATATATATATATATATATATATATATATATATATATATATATATATATATATATATATATATATATATATATATATATATATAAATTCTCATAGGTTTTCTGATTAATGGCTCATATTCGGATATCCTATTCACCAAAAAATCCATTCTAAATACATAAAACAAATTCATTCTCTTTTCGTTAGTCATAAAACTTCGGTTAACGTTATGCATTTTAAGAAACGCCATTAAAAACATCTGGGAACACTCCACTTGAAAAGCCAAATTGAGAAATACAGTCATTGTCGTCGCTTCCTTCAACTATCTAGCACGTAGAATGCAGTAACATTCCAACCCAATGCATTTGGGAACACTTGTACTTATTTTCAAAATTCAAAAAACTAATGTACTTTCGGACTAACTTCACAGTAATTGTAAGAAAAAACTTTTTATAGTGCCTTGCTATATAAACTGTTAATTTTTGTACTATTTTAGCCCTGAAGAAGAAAATAAACATTTTCGAAAGCTTGGAAAATACTAAAGAGGTGACTGATTTTCCTGTCCTAGACTGCAATCCCAATTAAACACTGAAAATACATATCTACAGTCGTTAAAATAATAACAAAATATATATATATATATATATATATATATATATAATTATATATATATATATATATATATATATATATATATATATATATATATATATATATATATATATATATATATATATATATTATGTTTGTATATATAAATATACAAACATACAACGGAAAACATAAATAACAGAGATAAAAATCAATTTGATACACAAAAATGAATAATTTCCAGAAAATATACTTGTGATTCTTTTTTCATTGTTAAGTAATAACGATGAAAAATTGACAAATACTGAATATCAGTTATCGAAATAAAATAATTTAATTATGTATGAGAACTGCGATTACTTAACGCTATAATGGCATGACAGCCTACACCTGTTAATTTTAGAATATTGCGAATGCTAGCTGAAGGCGCTGAGCGTTAGTATCGGTCTAAAATGGAACAATTGTTCGTGAATATTGCAATAATTGTCAAAGCTGTAAAGCGCCGAAAAGCCCTAACATGGTTCAATCAAGGATTAGATACGATGCGAGGGTACATTATACTGAACTTCCCTTTTCAGTCTACATCTGTGTAATGGTCACGTTTCCTGAATCAAAACGTGAATTCGAATACTTACTCATAAAAGTTGTTGCACATGACTGGATTCATTAATATGTCATTTGTTCAGGAGAAATGCTTAATCAGTTGTGAAATTATTGCGAAGAACTCAATCTGAATCAATTCATTTCAGTTAATTTCCTTAGTTCACATAACTCCTAATAATAACTTCTATGGAGTCAAAGTGCATGTAGACCCATAAATCAAATTGTATCAACGAATTGGTCCTTGAAGTCTCTAGATGGAATGATTCTGTAATACGAGAATTTTGCCTGGGAACACGAAATTTCAAAGCGGTCAAGAGAGGAGAACAATCAGTACTCTTTTGAAGTAATTTGTACAAAAATTTCTGTGATAAAGTTTCTCTCCTGCCCTGCAATGATTTTGAACTGAATCGACTCAATAATTCGTTGTGATTAATAAACATTCATTATATTTATCTCTGTGTAAATAAACCTTATCTGCCGTTCAAACTAAGAATTTCAAGAACCTTCTCAAAATGGTCTTAAGATGGCGTTGATGGCAAGTGTGAATGGGATGCCAGATCATGCTGCCATACTTCATCTTGCTACTGATTAGGGCATTAAATATTCGAATGAATGTTGAGGAATTATTGAAATATTTGCCATAGCGAAATGAAAATAATTCACCTTTTTCCTTTTGAACTCACTTTTCTCTAGCTATCAACAATAAACGTTGTTGTATTTCTACTTGCTACTTCAAAGATTTCTTCGACATTTTAGAACTGTCAGAAACACGAGCTGATTGATACTATTGCTCTCCTTGATATGCCTACATTGATATATATATATATATATATATATATATATATATATATATATATATATATATATATATATATGTTCGAGATTCAGGAATCATATAAGAAATCATCAGAAATATTCAATCAATCAAGAATCGATGACGTTCCTATATCCGAATGAAAAGAACATTAGTTTGTGAACTAATAACGTGTGCTCTTATTGATTTCAACATATGTTTACGCTGTTATCTCTGCGAACGAAATAAATGCTTTTTTGTCCTTTTTTCTTTAAGTTGAACAGATGGTCTTATACCTACATGCAAGAGAAAGAGTTAGTTAGTTTTCGGACAACAAATACGTCGTTTAGGATTGAATTCATCGTATTTTCATTTTGGTAGATGGTGTCGTTTTGACTTGAAATATACAATTCAGTTAGTGATACCGCTTTAGTTAGTTTAAATATATACCGCTTTAGTAAATATTCAATATAGACTAGTTGATACCACAATAGAGACTTATAAATTCAGTATAGATGTTCGAGTGTTGCTACAAACAATTTCTATCCTAGTTTTTCCTTAATTTTCCTTCCGATATTCCTCTTGTTTTTTGAGGAAGTTCATCATAGGAGCAACAAGAACCGAAAATCTTCATTTTAAGGTGAGTTGTTGTATTTCCCATTTTACAGTCCATTATTTGAATAATAACTCAATTATTCATTTTGCCGAAACAACATATGTTGACCGATTTTCACCTGATATTTTCATAAGATTTTTTTCACAGTAACGATATGAAATCAACATGATCATTTCAACTAGATTTTTCATCTAACATTACGCCGTAATATTTTGCTGTTCTTACTTTACCAATATGCTCTTCATAAATCTTTATAATTATATCCTCATTTGTATTGTACTTGTTTGTAGTAAAGAATTTATATTTTGTATTGATACTGAATTGTTGGGGAAAAATTCCTTATTTCTTTTATATACTCCATCGAAAAATTATATAGTTCACTACCGTTGAGGATTCGTAATTTAATGAGAAGATTAACTTCTGTACTCAAAAAATTTATGTCAGAATGACTTCTATGATATGGAGGAATTCTACGCATGTGACAAATCGACATCGAGTTGTAAAAGTTTTCAGCTCCTTTTGAGATTCTGTCTTGATTTGTCAACTACATAAGTACCCAGCAAAATTTTATTTTAAGCGTAAAATATAGAATAAGTGTATAAAAACTATCGTTAGGTAGGAAATCAATATAAATGTACCTATTAGAAATTTAGTATGCAGTGGGGTCATGCCCTCTGGGGCTAGCTTTTGTAATTAATGTTATAATATTCATGAAATCAATATGAACTCAATATATAAACATGCCTTTATCTCATTGCATGATCAAATAGCTAATAATGCGAAAAAACGATTTTTTCTAGTATTAACCGTTTACCCAAAATATTTTTCGGACTGAAAATACTCATTATGAATTTGAAGACTTTGCGCTACTTCATTCACAAGTTATCTGATCAGCTTAAGCAGGATAAAGCAGATAAAAAAGAGACATCTGTCTATCAAAAAATTGATTATACATAATTCCCTTATATCAATAATTCTAAAATATTGTCTCAACTGGGATAAAACCGTCTCATTATCAATAGCTTTTTCATGATCTTGATGCATAATTATCTTATCTCGTTTCAGAACAGCTCTATTGTTATATCGTGGGTAGTCATTAGAAGGAGAGCAGTCACATTCGTATAATTATATTTGATATTCGTAAATTGATAACACATACTTTCCAGATATATATATATATATATATATATATATATATATATATATATATATATATATATATATATATATATAGAATGATGACGTTTTATTATGATATTAGGTTAAATAATACACGAACTGTTTCTCAGTAAATAAGAAGGAAACAACATTCAATATTATTATTCACACCAGATTGTTTATAACAATGACAAGGTTGTTTCCAGGAATGGTTCAAAATCATAGATAGAGGGAGATGCAAGTCTTGCTCTATAGTTCTCGGTAGTCGTAGATACGCTAAGCAATACACTACACTACCTAATTGACCATGGATCATTCCTAACATCTCTCCACCATAAGAGTTGAAAAATTTTTTTGTAATTGTGAATTTTTATATTTTTTGTATAAAAGAATATTTCTGGTGTAAATACTATCTTGAGTATATTTATTCATCCATATTAAGGTCTTCGACATCGTGAATAGCAGAAAATTTGTTATTTACATTGAGTTTTGTCCACCTTATAGGAATTTCATTAACGTTTGGTTGAGTCTTTCGTTGAGACCATTTGAAAATAATGCGTTAACTCCTGTTTCATTTCATTCCATTTTTTTTTTACATTTCTGAGATATTCGATTCTCTATAATACGGCATTATGTTATTCATCATTTGATTCATTCCAATAGTACAAAATTCCTTGGGTCAGATATAAGGCACTTCTATCAATTTAACACTGAATTCTTCTGCAAATACAATTTACTCTAATTCTTGCTTTTTTGTATTACAAATTATTTCTGAAAATAAATCCCTTTTTGTTAAGTTTTATATCTGCATTCTTCTTTTGATCTTTTAAATTATATTCTATCGTTATCAAGATTACTATCTTCAATTTATCATCTTCGTTTTCTTGGGGATCTAGTACTAGAGCTGCAAAAGGACTGCATGATTCTTCTATTAGATACGAGTATCTATTCAGTAATTCAGAAATTTGCTCTTCTATTTCTTTCTTGTCTTCAATTGTATATCTATATGGTCCTTTGCTACAAGCTTATATATTATATGCTACATTTATCTATCAACAGATCTATTCTGGCTTCGTAGTCTTTTACAGTACCTATGATGACGAGCTCCGAAACTTCGAAGTAAGAGAACTATTCCACACATTTGTTAACAGTGCTGTCCCACAGAAAAAAATTTCACTTGTAACCTGATTGTAAGTCGTACTGTTAACTTTTCACACAGAACACGACATTCACTATCTAGTTCTAGAATATTTTCATATGGTGGAACTAGATTTATTAGTCGAAATTCCTCTAAGTTGACAGTTACCAATTTTAGGCACACATATATATATATATATATATATATATATATATATATATATATATATATATATATATATATATATATATATATATATGAACAATATAACATTTCTGAAGTGACAACTCAAAAATTGGTGTTCCTGCAAGAAGATGGTTCTGGACAAGACCTTTTGTTCATTTGAGTCACTTCAAAAAAATATGTGCATTTATGTAACCAGTATGTGATATACATACCCTAGTTATCAAGATTTTATAACAAATAATATTTTTTATAATGATAATTTGAAGTTTCTGATATTTTCTGATATCTTCATATATTTTAAGATAATTCATTCCTATTTTATTGGCATGTTAAAACATTCGATAATACTTATGAAATTTGCAATTTAGGCTTCACCTATGGGTATGACCTAGTTTTTATTAAGTGCTTTTTGTTTGTATGGTATGTCTCAGAAATCTTATGTTTCTTCGGAATGCAGTTGCGAAAGAACTATTCATAACTTGACAGTTTTGCACTTCAGAGTCGTAATGAGGTGAATGAAGATTGAAGTTGCTGCCTCACTCAGCGAGTGACCAAAAACTATTGATTTCGACACTATTCAATCTTATATTTCGAAAAGAGTACAAATAAACAAATATATCATGATGCTTCTACATAATTTATCTACATGAAACATTTTTCCTGAAGAATTAAACGTTATGTTCAGATTCGACCACATTTCTTCTGCAGATACTTCATCTATATTTCCGCACAGAGCAGGGTATTTTCTATTTCTGCCCTCTTCACACTCGGAGGCGATTTCATTCGGATGTTTCGCTACTTTATATATAATGTCACCTTTTTTATCTATCCCAGGACCGATGAGACATGAAATTTGTGTTTCTTTTTCTTTTTGTCTCTTTACGGCCGTACATCCAACGTATTTCGCGTTCCACGCATATAATACTTTAAAGTGATGATATTTATCTCCATACTTAAGCGGGTTTCTCATTCCTTCATCCGTTTCAGGATTAAAATTTATTATTTCTCCATCAGGAAATTTGGTGATACTTCTCCACAACGTCATGTCGAATTCCCAGAGTGCATACCATATAATGCCGAAACCGTATGGAGTGAATCTGAAAATCGAAAAAAACAATCTGAGAATTTGAACTATATTGTCTTTTCATCTTTCATTTCAAGGGGTCCTTAAACATGCTATTACATTTTTAGATTGTTTATGGAATTCATCGACATCTATCATTGAGTTTATGTTAAGTAAAGATAACAATCGAAGCAGTCGATATTACTTAAAATCTATACCTCATTCTTGTTCTTAATAGTACACAGCAATATAACTTTCTTCATTTCGTAAATTTCGTCGAAACTTAATGATTTTTTTTGTGTATCTATTGCAAAAACTTATATAGCTACCTTATGTTTGACATGAAAAATCGAGAACAAAATTGGCAGTCTGTATGAATAGTGTATATCAATAAAGTACCCCTCTTTGTGACTGAAATTGCAGCTTCACTTTCTGTTCTATATTTTCATTGAGATCTATGAATCTTTTGAAAGTTTATATATTGCTTTGTTTCTAATAAAATTTCAAATTTCTCAACTAAAAATGTGAAATTTCTTCTGAATCGTCCAACTAACTCATTGAATTACACTGAACAAAATTGAAATGAAAAACTAATTGAATTTCAAGATTCAGTCAATTTTATATGTTGATTTCGACTAGTTGAATATATCTCAATAATTTTGTTAATCTGTTCAAATTCTACCTTATTCAAAATCGAATTCTACCCTTTAAGATCTAGCGATTAAGTTTCTTCTCAAACAATTGTTTCACCTCTGAATATTAATTTCCAGATATCTCTAAGTCAGTTTATTCCGAGCATTAATTAACTCGTAAATGTATGCTTGAAGAAATTTGAACATAAATTTGTAGGCGGAGCATGTGAAACAAACTTCTGATTATGATGTTTTTCAATTCGTATGTTTATTTTTCATTGTAAATGAAATTACGAAACAGTACGTGATTTCTGAGATGTGAGGTTGATGACCGCTGTAAAAAGTAATTTCTCAATTCCAGACATAATACTCAAAGCGGAAATCACGGTTTCATTCATTACCTCACCTGATTAAGCAATCCTTTTTCGGTTCGAGAACGCTGTTTAGAAAGTCGAGTTCTCAATTAATGCTGAGTAGATTACCTTTCGTTCTGGATCACAATTTTACTTTTCATAACCCGATACAGTTTAATCAGACTATAAGATCTGGTTCATCATATCGAAAGAAACTCTCATACAGTTTAAAAAGCTGTATTTCAAGAAGGCACTGTATTTTTTGGGGAACCACTTTTTTCTCCAACAGATCATCCCAGGCGTACCTGATTTGGACATATTGAGTGCCGTTTTTCAACCAACCGATATTTGAGAATGCTTATCTAAGTTAAGCTTATCTAATTACAATATACACATTATTAAACGAATTGATACATAATTATAATAACCATAACTGTTTAAACTTTCGATAACTTAGAACTGAGCTCTGAGATTCTGTATTTAATTGAATACTGCAAGATTGAAACTTCAGAACTCACGGCTACCGAACGCTGTCGGTAAATTTTCGTGGAAACATTCTTGACCATTTGAAAGGATCACCTTTCAATTTTTATCGTTCTCAATTTTTCAATTGTTTCACTAAACATGAAATATCATTATTCTTTTGAAGTTTCGTTCATATTCTGATAATGAATCTATTTTTACGATTCAATATTCACGAATAAGGATTCCACACATCATAGCTAATACACATTTGTACTCGAATCCACAAGGGACTTCAGAAATGACAGGACTAAAGAAGAGATAGCAGCTGCTGTATGACCTCCATTGCAGTATAATATTATGTATAATAGTATAATAGTTATACGTTGCACCTTACTACGCGAAACAGTAGATGTCGTGTGAGTTTCGAACAAATTCACTAATCATTCATTAATGTGAGTCTCATGAAATTCAAAATTTTCTCATAATTTAATACAAATACGCGTGGCGGCGTTTCGAAGTACTACTTCTTTATCAGATGCTGAATCAATTCATGGAGGTTCATTCTCCAGAGAATAACTTCTCCATGTCTGAGTAGCTGTAATATTATTATAAATAGAAAAATTGTTGTGAAAAATGAACATCTATGACTCAATCAGGAATACTTCTGAAGAAAATGTTCACACATTAAAAATTTGAAATCTCCTCTATAAATTACTTCTAATTATGTGACCGAACAAATTGTCAATCTATTAATAAACAGTTCTCCTGGAAATTCCGTTCCTTCATATATCCGTCGTTGAATCGCAAATGATAGATCAAGGAAGCTGACACCACTGACGTCAGCGTAGCGTTACAGAAGACATTGACTTAAATTTGGTAACGTAATAACGTGGTCATGGTCCACCGCACTGGAAGAAAAGGTTGCAAAAACCGTTTGTTGTCGGACAGTCTATAATTTTTATTCGGAACGAGCTCGAATCATCTTTAGTTTGAATCGAATTCGAAAATAGTTTCTAAATTCGTCAACAAATCAACCCAAAGCAATAATAATAAACGAAAGGGGCAATTCAATGGTTATTAATGCCAGTTCAGTTATTTGATTTGTTAATACTCAAGCTCACGTCTCTACTCGGTTCACGACTTCATGAATCAATAATATTTCTGCAGAATTTGGTCTCACCTTGTTAATACATGGTTGAAGCTGTAGCCCCCCAGCCGTATAGCTCCCAAAGTATGATGACATCGTAGTCTGGAGAGTGAAAGACATTTCTGAGTAGGCATATGATGCATTTTGACTATTTGTGGAACACATTTTCCGTATTTTATTCAAATATAAGTGTTCCTTTCGTAAAATCTCCAAAAAAAACCAAAAGAGCTTGAACTCATTCAAGATTCATACATCATATCCCTCGTTTCGTTGTATTTTTGTGATATTCAATGATTTTGTGATTTCTGCATGATAACTATTCAAATTTGAAAAAACATTCGATCATGGTTTGAATGGAAATGAGTAAATGAATACTCATGAACAAATATATACATAGGTACAATACTCAGAAATTTGCAGAGCTCCATTTTCATGATATACCTTCCTATTTTAGGTTGAAAACAATTTTTTTATGCATTGACACTGAATCTATAGTAGGTCACTATTAATTTCAGATCACTTCAATAGCTATCTGCAGGCGCAAACCGGACTGCGCCCTGTGCAAGTGACACTCGAGCACAGATGTTATTTGCATTTTTCTATTGAAATGGGCCTCATATCTCAACAATGGTTTTCATTCTGTTGTACCTATAAATTATTGAGTAAAATTGGGAAGAGAATCAAGCCCTCAACAGCCTGTATCAGAGGTCACAAACGTTCGTTTCCAGAGGTGTCAAATAAACAGTTGAGTCGGGATTCTACAGGTCTACTTGAAGCACTCAACACGCAGAATTCTTCAGAATTCGGACATGAAGTATTCGTTTCGATAGTTGCTTTCAACCATCAAAATGTGGAAACAAATGAACGGAATACATTGATGTTGATAATAGAATAAAAGTGAGACGTTTTAATTACCTAACCGTAGCTCATCGAAAAGTCTAAGGGAAACGTAACTTTTTGAACAAAACCTGAAATATATAATGAGATAATTAGAATATCTGAATATGAATGATTCACACAAGTTCGGGTATTCGATAAAATAAAGTTTACCTTATAGTTTGAAGACATCCATCCCAAGGACCTGGATTGCAGTCATTGAGTACACATGTTATTATATACTCTAATTCGATGTCATATGATAATGCATACATATTTTTCGCACCCGTGTTTCCAAAATTGAATTTTTTAGATCCATTCGCAGCTCCATTTCGCGCATCATTGAGAATATGCAACATGATTTCCCTCCACTGTTTATTAGCTTGATACATCTCACATTTTTTAGGCTTAGGACAACTATGAAGCCTATTACATACGATATGAGTTGTGAAATAACTATAATGACAAGTGAGAAAACAGTAATCGGTTGTCGGCCCTGGAGCCATCACACAAATAAGGAGGTTGCACAAAGTCGAAAAAAATTTCATGATTTTATAACTTCAAAGTATGTTTGAGTGATAAACTGACATAAAGGAAAATGTTTACATGTTATGTCGGCCTACTGTTTCTTCGATTTTTAGTAGAATTTTAATATGCTTGAATGTTTTGAAAAACGAAATTTGGAAGGAACGAGTAGAAAACCAAGTATTTAGAGTAGTAACTTAGGCAAATTCGCGAATGACATTGGATGACTGAATCAATCGAACGAAAATAGGAAAGCCAATTTTCCGAGAACGAATATAATTTCTTGCTGACTTAGAAAAAAATAAGTGTACCTAGTTCGTTTCAATTTAATTATCAATGTCCGATGAAATGCTAATTCAAAATTTCACCAGTGGAAGAATTTGAAAGTATATTCAAATACATATTATAATGATTATGAATTATGTATATATATATATATATATATTTCTTGAAATTGATTTATTGCCTGTTTGAGGTATTTATTTTGAAAGTTTTTAGCATTAACAGGCTTTTTTAATATGAAAAAGTTTATTTCTGTTGACGTTTCGTTGTTATATTACAACTTTGTCAAAACTAATCAATATAATATTTTATATAATTAGTTTTGACAAAGTTGTAATATAACAACGAAACGTCAACAGAAATAAACTTTTTCATATTAAAAAAGCCTGTTAATGCTAAAAACTTTCAATATATATATATATATATATATATATATATATATATATATATATATATATATATATATATATATATATATATATATATATATATATATATATATATATATATATATATATATATATATATATATATATATATATATATATATATATATATATATATATATATATATATAAGACAATGAGCACTAGAACATTCATTCGAAAAATTCAAATCAACCAAAAAAATGTTTTAATAGAACTAGTATATGTGAATATTTACGATGTGATGCCTTCATTGTTCTTCAAGGAAAACATGTTACAGAAATATTTAAGAAATGGAACTGCAAGACATAAGTTTCGTTCTGCAAGGAATTCGTCAGTCACACCACGTCCATCGAAGTGAGGCAAGTGGAATACCGTAAAATAACGAATACTTCACAATTCCATCTATAGCAGAGGTGGGCAAATACTTTAAAGCGCGGGCCAAAATGAAATTTTCAAAATGTCTCCCGGGCCGGAGGACTAAACAGCGTAAGGTTTGCACAGGTGGATGTTTTAGATGGAGTTTTCCCTGCCAATTTTTTTGACAAAAACACCAAGTATCATTTCAATTTGAATAAAATTTGTCACGTAATTTTTAAAGAAATATTTTTATAAATAAATGGCTATTAGATAAACCAGTCAATGAAACATTTTGTTACTTATTTATGTCTGAATGATACAAATTATTTTATATTGACACATAGTTATTACAATTTAACATTTATATTGCATTTCGTAAATATAATAGTAAATAGAATTCAAAAATGAAAAGAAAAACATCAAACGGTAAAATAAATATAAAGTTAATGCGAAACGTGAAGTCTCAAATGTTCACCTGACATTATTTCTTCAGAATTAGGTTCCAAATCACTTGCAGCAATCCTTAATACCGAGTGTAGATTTTCGTCAGTAATTTGTGATCGATATTTATTTTTCGTGGAAACCATTAAAGAGAAAGTTCTTTCACAAATATATGTCGAACCAAATAAAACAAGGTATTTTTGAACATAGTTCAAAAAATTTTTGAAATGTTCATCATTCAAAGCGCCATAGAAAGCACTCAATTCGTTTGAGTGAAAGTTTTCTTTTAGTAAATTATTTGATTGTAAGTCAATAAGTTCTAGTTGAATTTCAACAGGGGCTTCTTGCACATCGAAATTGAAAGGTTGGCTAATTAATGATAAAGGTTTTCCAATAGCTTTGAAATCTTGAAATCTTCTTTGGAATTCAGAATGCAGGTCTTGTGTTATTGCACTATATTTAAAAAAATCTGTATTTTTCAATGATTCTCGCCGTGCTTGCAATGAGGGGAAATGATTGAATAATTTATTATTAAAGTTTTCAGCAAATAAATTTAGTTTTGTCATAAATGCTTTGACGTTTGAGTGCATATTGAAAGCGAATTGTTTTTTCCCTTGTAGATTTATATTTAGTTCATTCAAATATTTTGCGATATCTACTGAAAATGAGAAATCGTTTAGCCAAGCTCTATTTTGCAATTCAGGAAAGTCATGTAGTTTTTCTTTTATCGACAAGAAGGATACTATTTCATCAAGCAAATATTGAAATCTGTCCAAAACTTTACCAATGCTAAGCCATCTCACTTCAGTGTAATAAGGAATTTCATAGAAGTCACTTTCAATTTCTTTCAAAAATTCAACAAACTGTCGATGGTTTACGGCACGTCCTCGAATAAAATGCACAACTTTGGTCACAACAGCAACGACGTGATTCAATTTTGAAACCTTTCTGCATAGCACTTCTTGATGAATAATGCAGTGCAAAAATAATATATCGTGTTCTGGTTGTAACTCTTTTACTTTGTCGCGAATTCGTTTAAGTAAGCCTACATTTTTTCCTGTTAAACTTGGACAACCATCCGTAGTGACGCTTACTATTTTCTTCCAAGTTGAACTTACTTTAACTAAACACTCTTCAAGAGCGAGAAAGAAGTCTTCACCAGTAGTTGTATCTTTCATTGGATGCACACTAAGAAGTTCCTCGCTAATTTCGCATTTCTTGTTAATGCCGCGAATAAATATTAATAATTGACTTGTATCAGTAATATCGCAGGACTCATCTAAAGCCAAAGAACAATAGGTAAAATCAGCAATTTTTGTTCTTAGCTGGTCAAGTAAGTTTCCTGAAATATTTTCAATCCGTCGTACTATTGTTCTTCTTGAAAGGCTTACATTTTCAAAAATATGTTTCTTTTCAGGACAACATATCTCCGACACTTGTACCATGCATTGTTTAACAAATTCCGCTTCAGAAAACGGCTTACATAACTTAGCAATTTTGTGTGCGACAACATAACTTGCTTTTGTGGTAGAATTGATGTCTATATTACTTTGTTTGGTAAAAATATTTTGTTGCTTATTCAAGTTTTTTGCTAAGTTTTCTGCTACAGTTTGAAGTTCTTTTAAAGAATGTGATGCATATTTTGAATGTTTTGTTGTAAAGTGCCTGTTTAAATTGTATTCTTTAGAAACAGCAATTGTTTCCTGACAAACTAAACAAATTGCTTTCTTATTTATGTTTGTAAAAAGATATTTTACCGTCCAAGCTTCATTGAAGTTTCTGCATTCCAAATCAACTTTTCTTTTTTTAGATTGACTCATTTTACAAAGGTCTACAAACCTATAATTTAATTAATACTGTAAAATAAAACCAATGTTTTAAAATTTTACTTACAAAAAGTCCACTTTTTCAATTTTATATGCACACTAATATTAGACTCGAACAAAAAAGAGTATGCGATCAGTACTAAATCAAAATTAACAATACACGTGGTGCGACCTGTCGTCCCTCGAAAAGTGAGAGGAGTGCAGCATATGCCGTCCTCACAGGCATTTCGAACCTAGCGCGATCTCCTTTGTGTTCAACGAAAAAGCCGCCCTGAGAGCGATCGTCGCGAGCGACCGTGTGAAACACACGAGGATTGTTTCAAGCTCCCGACATCGTCCACACTAGTGTAGTTAGCCGACCGCTCATTTCATTAAGACTATTATATATACAGTACGCACACTAATAATACTGATGTCAACAAAATCTCATAAAAGAGTTTAAAAAAGTTTATGTGCCCCATTTTTCAACGGGCCGGATAAAATAAGCAAAAGGGCCGGATCAGGCCCGCGGGCCGGCTTTTGCCCACCCCTGATCTATAGGAATCAGTAGAAAACATTTCTCAACATAGACATACCAAGCATCGAACGTTCACATTTTTTCTATGCCCGTAGGTATCTACTGAATTGCAATGTCTATTTGACAAATGTTATCATAATTATGATGTTTTCATATGAACATTCGTTTTTTTTTTTATTGTTCCATTGACATTGAGAGTATCATATGATGACACTCCATTTCAAGTGGAATACCGTAAACGTATGAATACTTCAAAATTCCGTCTAAAGGAATCCGTAGAAAACAACTCTCAGATCATATAAACATACCTAGCTCTACTATTTCATTATTTTGGTTAATTTGAATTTTTCAAATGAATTATCTTCTGTTAATTTTTTGAAAAACATATATACACACACATATATGTATATAATATATATATATATATATATATATATATATATATATATATATATATATATATATATATATATATATATATATATATATATTTATATAGTTTCAAGATTCACAAGTCATTCAATACTAGTAAATACTGAGACCCTTAATCGAAATATCGAAATATTTCAAATAAAACTCTGTCATAATATTCACTCTCGAAAGTGATGGGTTCGTTCTCGTTGACAACAATTGTGTACACACCCCCTGAGAGTTTTATTTGAAATATTTCGATATTTCGATTGAGCGTCTCAGTATTTACTACTATATACTATAACGACAAATGAAAGATTTCCTACGAAATCTCCGGAACAACACATGGAAACAAACTGGTAAATCTTCGGAAGTATATATATATATATATATATATATATATATATATATATATATATATATATATATATATATATATATATATATATATATATATATATACACTTCGTAAATAACATAATCGCTAATGAACACAGAATTACCAAGCTCTAAAGGGCCTACAAACTAACATGGCTAACAAAAAGTTCATTTCTGGCGCCAAATTGAGGCATTATCACACAAAGATTCTTCCAGAAGCAATCTACGCATCTGAAACAATGGTTATTGACGGTCATTCAAACATTAGAGAAATAAAAAAACAGGAACGAAAAATTCCCAGAAAGATTTACGGGACAATCGATAGAAATGGCATTTGCATGAGAAGACCTCACAATGAACTGTATCAAAGGACAAATACGATAAAGGAAGAAATCAGAAAACGGCGAGCAAAGTTCTATGCACATGCCTACAGAATGAAAGTCCAGAATACCGAATAAACTACTCGATATAATTATGAATAGTAAAAACGGAACAGAGTGGCTAAAGGAGGTCCAAAAGGATCTACAACAGATCAATATAAAAAATCTCTAAGATCGCACTTAGTGTCGTTATAAAATCGCACATCTGAAGTTTGAGCAAAATTCAAATCGTCAACCTGGAGTAAAATGGACAGATGAACGGAAGAAAGAGCATTCATAGAGGATATATATATATATATATATATATATATATATATATATATATATATATATATATATGTCGTAGTAACAATGTGTTATATGGAATTTCGGGACTTTTTGTATGAATTTCAGGATAGAAGATGATATGAGAAACATCTGAAAAAAATTCTATATTCTAGGTTTGACCTTATTTTTGTCATGAAGGTTTGACCTTATGAATATATCTTCTTCTTCTTTTCGTGATTTATCATTTTTCATTCCGATGTCGACTTCACGAAGATTAGAAAAAAGTTCGTATTTTTTCATTTTATTCCAAGTTGACAATTTGATTTTGCTCATACTTCACATGTGCGATTTTATAGTGACACTGAATGCGATCTTCGAGTTTTTTATATTGATTTGTTGTAAATCTTCTTGGACCTCTTTTAGCCACACTGTTCTCGCATTTACTTTCCATAATTATATCGAGTACTTCGGTATTCGGTATTCTGAACTGTCATTGTTATTAATGAATAAATAAATTTTTAAGTTGTTGGTCAATTTAGGTTTGAAATAATTTCGCTTTCTAATACAAACTATATTTTAGAAATTCTGAGAAACATTATATGGTGATGATTCACGTGATTATTATATGGAGGTTTTCTATAGATAACTGGGTATAAGTCTCCAACAATGTCGTCTTACAATTATTAGTCATCTCTTAATCCACTCCGTTTACATTTGTTAATAAGGAATCAGATTTTTTGGGTGAGATAATAATTTGATTCGGATCAGTAGAAGCTTTTATCTTATCTATTTCCGTTTGTTGTCCTAGAGGATTTTGAGCTGCTAATTCCCTATCTGTGTTTAGCCTTGATAACTTAGCCTGCATCATAGTGCATAGTTTTAAACTGAATAGGGAGAAAAGTATAATACTCTCTTCAATTCAAACTCCCAATACTTGAATCTATTTATAATAGAACAATTGTTAAACTGATTCACACATATATCAAAAATAATACTGCATGACGTACGTTTCGATGAGATTCACCTTTTTCAAATGCTACGTTCAGACTAATGACAATTTCTCGAATACATACTATATATAAACTTAAATTATGAACACAGAGAAAACGGGTAGATAACAGGTGGAAGGGATGAATTCATACAGAACTACTATATAGTAAACTAAGTAATTTTGAAAAGATTGAGAAGGGGGCTTGAGGTATGATCGATTTGGCTGTTCAAAAGTTTCAATTGTTTGATACATCGATTAGTTAATATTCCTCTTTCTAGAACCAATTTCAACACCGAGAAAAATTTAATCAAGCAAATAGCCGTGAATAATAATTATAACCCTGAAATAATAGATAATATGATATTAAAGAAAAACTTCAAGAAGGCGATTGGTTTGGTTTATCCCCTAGTCAAAAACAATATCAACTATAACAGTCTTACATACATCGGTAAGTCCAGTGAAAAACTCAAATCTCTTCTTTTTAAGTATAACATCCACATTGCTTACCGTACTGAAAATAACTTAGGAAAACATATCAAAAATAACAAATCTAAAGTCAACAAAAATAAAAACTCCGGTGTATATAAAATTAACTGTGGTAGTTGTGATAAGTTTTATATTGGTAGAACATTTAGAAGTTGTCAAATAATAATTTATAACGTAGCTTTGATAATCAGAAGACAGATTCTCATTATGCAAATCATTTGATTAATGAAAATCATATATTCAATTCCGATTTTGAAATTTTGAATACCGCAAACAAGGGAATGAAGCTAAATTTGTTAGAATCACTTCAAATTAATAAATAAAAATATTCTGGCAACCTTTTGAACAGCCAAATCGATCATACCTCAAGCCCCCTTCTCAATCTTTTCAAAATTACTTAGTTTACTATATAGTAGTTCAGTATGAATTCATCCCTTCCACCTGTTATCTACCTGTTTTCTCTGTATTCATAATTTAAGTTTATATATTGTATGTATTCGAGAAATTGTCATTAGTCTGCACGTAGCATTTGAAAAAGGTGAATCTCATCGAAACGTACGTCATGCAGTATTATTTTTAATATATGTGTAAATCAGTTTAACAATTGTTTTATTATGTTTATCGATTTACATCAAGTATTGGCCTCATCAATTATTAACTTGAATCTATTTCAAAAATTCCAAATGTTATATATTCTTCTTTAATATTTTGTTGCTGTAAACAATAATATGATCAAGTGGATAAAAACCGATTACTAATTTTATGAAATTAAAGGTGAAAAAATATTGTAGTGAATATTATATACATAACTGTTGACATTCGTGACATTTTTTGAGTGCCGAATTATATTATTTTGTTCTGAAATTTCTTTGGCACTTCGATACAAAATTTAGGTGTTTCTACTTTCATTAACTTCAACTGTATCTGAATTATATTCAAAACCACGAATTCAGAAATTTCCATAAAAATCATTTCCCTCCACTTTCTCTGCATTGAAATAAGTGAAATCTGCTGATCGATAATTATGTACTGCCTGCTAAGATTTTTAAAATATAATTTTGGCTATACCTATGTGAATAATTTAGGGATTTCAGTTTTTGAGATTAACGTCTTTGCGTTATGAATTTGATGGTTATAACGAAAATGATTTTCGAGCTGAAAAATTTGCTTCATTTCGAAGACTCATTAGATCTCATTATTGTTCTCGATATCCATTTTTTCTACTGTAAGCCTATTAGATCAAATGTATCACTTCACAAAATTAATGAAAACATTTGCTGGTACTAATAACGGGTGTTTTTTTTAGAGGTATAGAACTTTAAGTTGGCATTACTGTTGAAGATGGCGACGGAGTTAACAGCTGAGGAATGATTTATTCTCAGTTTGGTTCGGCAAATCGTCATGAATAGACTCACGCCTGAACAATGCTTGCAAATAGTGCAATTTTATTTCGAAAATAATGGTTCTGTGCGGAATACGTATCGCGCACTACGTCCATTTTATTGTATACTAAATCGTCCATCAGAGCAGTTAATTCTATTAACCAGGGAACGTTTTCGCACCACGTTCACTTTTATTGATAACCCGCATCCCCAGAGAAACCGTACGATGCGTAGAGAAGAAGCTATTGCTACTGTAGAGCGTAACATTGAGGAAGACCCGAATGAGTCCATCCGCCATCGAGCACAGGAATTGGATCTGTATCCATCCACTTTATGGAAGATTTTGCGGAAGGATCTTGGTTTGCATGCTCACAAAATCCAACTCGTGCAAGAATTGAAGCCGAACGATCATCAAGCAAGGCGTAGATTCGTCGAATGGGCCCAAAACGAGATTTCCGTTGTTCACGATTTTCATTAGCGAATTTTGTTCAGCGATGAAGCGCATTTCTGGTTGAATGGCTACGTCCACAAACAAAACTGCCGCATTTGGAGTGAAAATAGAAATAGAAAATTCAAAACTCGGGTTGACGAACATAAAAGGTCGATTTTGTACAATGTTAATAAAACTGGATTCTCAGAACATTGTATTAACTCTAATCACTTTATAGACTTTCAGAAAACAAAGTGCTTACACGCAGGGAATAAAGGGAAATTTTAGTCCTTTTAGAGGCAATTGAAATATGCAGTTCTTGGAAGAAAAAAAAAGACATCGTGAATGAACACTTAGATTTTCAATTATCCCCCCTCCTTACAACCATTGTATAGATATAAATTTGTTGTTCGTTCCTTACTGCATTTTAGTCTTGAAAATTATCTCACGCCCGAAACATGTTGACAAATTCATATTATTAAATATAATCGTGAAACATTAAGCCAAGAGTTTCATACAATTTATTATTCGCAAATACTGCGAGATTCTACAGAGCTGGGTGTAAAGACAGTTCAGATTGACCTATTTGAAGAACTTCTTGATATTTCAATTCTGATTATCAAGAACTAGTGGATTCTGGACAATTCAAAAGGAATAATTCGACTTATAGATCCCTGTTTTATTCAAAGAGTTTGATGCAAAAATTCTATCTACTCTACCAAGTTTGTTCTTGAAAACAAGGAATGGCTTTGGAAAAAATTCCCTCTGTGCACAGTTTACAATTAAATTCATTCACAATAAATACTGTAGATTTGATATTCGTTGATCTCTTGGTGAAACATGATTAAAACACAGTTGGCTTAGTTTCACAGACTTATTTTGTTGCTTGACAATTATTCCGGGTTGTTACCCCATTTTGAAGAGTTTAACGTTTTGGGTTGAGGTTTAACTTGAGTTGAAGGTAATTACTGTTTTACCTTCATCATAAAATTTTTTCTCGCTTTTCTAAATGTCCATAAACATAAGTCCTTTCCATTAAAAATCTCGTCAAAATGAATTCTGATGATGTTGTACGTGCCGACAATGTTACTTTAGTAACTCAATAATTCTGTGAGCAAGTTTTTGTCTGGTCAGTTTTAGGCAATTTTCAGAATATTATCATTATAATCGCGCATACTTTGTTTGAATTTTGAAAGGCAGGTGTTGACAGAATCAAAGTGATTTGTTGAAGAAATTTCGAAGATGTAAAAAGAATATTTATGAAATTCAACGAAAACTGGATACGCGTGTTTTTTTTACATTTTCCTCAATAATTCAACGAAAACTGGATACGCGTGATTTTTCTTTACATTTTTATTCTATTACGAACCCCTATTCTATTACGCCCCTTTTTTCGAGCAACACGTGATTAATCGACGCCTAAACACCTACAGCGCATCAAACAGAACGACTTAAGTTTGTTTGATTAAAATCACAATCGCAAGATTTTGGCGGAACCCTTTATTCTGTAAATTCGTTTTCTATTCTATTACTGATGATTGTTATCAAATTCTCATTGAAGGGATATCAGTGTTTTCGTAATACTTTCGATAAAAAAGTATTGATAAGAATTTCATATATAGAATAAAAATTTTTTGAAGTTTTAGTAGTCACAATAGTGAAACTATAGAGTGGGCGGGTTTCAATTCACTTCGACGATATATTTTATAATATTTTATACAGAAAATCATTTTCCACAATCAGTTTAAACAAAAACAGGTTCATATTTTTAGTATTCAATAATTTAACCTTAAAACGCAAATTTTCTCTTCCAGTTTATGATTCATTTTCAACTATTTTATTCGTCTGTTTTTTTTTTAATTCCCTACACAATTATATCAGTGACGAAAAAGTTCTTGTTTTTGCAGAAAAAAATGGCTTGTTTAGAAGTTCTGGCACTTGTTCTGTTAATATTATTACCATTTGTTTTCTTCAAAAGAAACAGCAAAGAGAGGCGAAGAATATTGAATGCTGTAGATAATTTCAACGGTGCCCTTTGGGTTCCCATTTTGGGAACTACTTGGACGCAGCTCGTGATACCGAGAAGCGGTAAGTCTTATTTGGAATAGACTATAAGCAGTTTATACACACATATATCAATATATCTATAATATAAAAATGAATCGCAAAATGTGTTGGTAACCGCATAACTCAACAACGCCTGGAGCAATTTTCCAATTTGTTTTTTAAAATGTTCGTTGAAATCCAAGGATGGTTTTTAAGTCGGGAAAAATTCGAATAATTGCCGGGAAAACCCTAGAAACAGCCTATTTATTTTTCCCATACAAACGTTTTCTGACTGAAATGTAGAGTCAACGGCTGGACCGATTTCAATTTTTTTTGTTGTGTTTGTTATTGTCAGGGAAAAAATTAAAAGAATTCCGTGTAAAATCATAAAATTCAAAAACACTTAATTATTTATTTATTTATTCTGTATTTACATTATTCTGTAAGCATCAGAAGAAGTCGTTTGTAACGACGAAACGCGTCATGCTATGTAGTCAATAAAGTGTAAATCATAAGTTCAAGTGTTTGAATTTAAGTTATATTCACTTAATTATTAATATAAAAAAGAAAGAATTATTAATTCTCAAAAACGGGATGTAAAAAAACTGAATATCTTATCACGGTTAGTTCAAACCTGTCACGACTGATATTAAAACTTCAATTTAATATGAAATTTTGGTAAATTTTAATAAACTAACATACACGTTACTAAGATAGCACTTTTATATTTGATTATGAAGAAGAATACATGGTTTTCTTAAATTTACAGTTGAAATTTCGTTTTTAAAAATGCTAGCTATCAGATTTACAAACTTAAGCAGCACAACTCGCAATGCAGCAAGTCAAAGATATAAAAAGCAAGTCAAACTGACGAGCAACGCGAAGCTCGGAATGAAGTTGAACGGAATCGAAATTAACAATATGAAAAGGTTGCGTTGAACTCCTATCGACCTGCATTCAATTATAACGTTGAAATAGATTACAGTTCCCAGCAATGAACGTTGTATGTCAATATTGCAAGGCAAAGTTTCATTGTTATTGATAACAAAATACCACCAATGATGCGACAAAATATTGCGCGAAGAGTCAATTCAAATAGACGCTATTGGTACAGCCACCAGAGCCACTATATTGGTTCCCGGGAATGGACTAAATTCTGAACATTCTTTCTCTGTTTGACTTATATCCAGCAAATATCTCATATAATTAATGATGAGATATATGGGACAACAACTTTCTACGAAATTAAAAACATGCCGTTCAACTATAGAACAGACAGGTCATTACTTTCAATACATCAAACGTGTTGACACAGAAATTTTTTATTCAACGGATTTGAAATAACAGGATTTTTATACGCTTGGTAATTCGAACTTATCGCCGTCCAACACTCGACAATTTAAAGTTGCAGAGAGAATGAGGCGGGCGAAAAATTTTACGACAAGTTGAAATTTGTATCAACGTACACGAGGCTTTGTTTTTGTTATAATTAGTTTTCCTATTTGACACACTTCCGCATTTTTTGAAGAATTTAAGGTTTGTTCAGTTATATTTCAGTTACTGTTGGTATTTCGTTGGTATACAGATTGGTAGACAATTGCACTATCCACAACAGTCCTCCTAAATGGTCCAACGTGGAACTCTACTTCTTTCCGCCGAATACAACTTCCAAACTGCAGCCATTGGATGAAGAGATCATCTATATTTTTACGATCTCTCTCAAAGAAATTGTTAAACTCGTTTTAGAATCTCTCGAAAAGCAGCTTACTGCGAATATAATGGTTCTGACTGCTATTTTACTGACTAACAAGGCATGGAGAGCTGTAACACCCCTAATGATTGTAAACCGATTCAAAAATCTGGTTCCTTAAAAAAAATCATGAAAATCTTCCAATTCCTATGGATTATAAAGAACATTGAAAAAACTATTGATTGACATCATCGGTGTGAGTTTTCTGACTTTGTTCAAGTGGATGAAGATGTTGCTGTCTCAGGTTCACTAGCCGATGCCGAAATTTTATTTGCGACAGATAAGAATGAAAAAAGCAATGGTGAAGATGGGGACGATACATCAGAACCTTTGGCAGAGGTGTCAGTTGAGGAAGCAGAATCCTCATAGTATCCGCAAAGTATTGAAAAAGCATTTCAGGCACTTTTTCTCTTAAAAAAAGTTATTGAGCAGTCTGAGCAGCAGCAATGTGCTTTGAAGCAAACCAGTATAACAGATTTCTTTCGAAATAATAATTTATTCACATTATCAACAAGTGTGGGTACACGAATGTACCTGTAATCTTTTGTCATTGTTCTATAATAGCAGTTAATGAATAATAATGGATCAAAAACCAATAATTCGAAGTATTATTTTATTTTTTCTCTCACACATTTCGAACCATTTGATAATTCAAACACTCGATAATTCTTAATATTTTAAGAATACTTCGAGTTTCGAATTAAAGAGACTCGACTTTATATTATTATTATTAGTGTTATTATTAATTCACACATTAACACGCAAAGTCCATTTATTGAATATAGGTATTCACCATATTTCCATTCATGAACCAGAAAGCTGTCCCACATTCTCTTCCGAAATAAAATATTTAAAACTGGCTGAGTATAGTACGATCACTGGCAGAAGTGCTTTCACAAGACTGAAAGATAAAGTACTTCAATCCTCAGGCCATAAAAAGAAGAATAACTCTCCATAAAAGTACTATAAGAGTTCACCCTGACAGACGTGGTTTAGAACTACATTAATCAAAAAAGGGACATCACTTTGATTTTGAAAATTTCAAGAAACTTGAAGAATCATCAACATTAGCTGGCAATTATCAAAAAGTGATATCTTTGAAAATGTGCTTTTGATATTTGTTTCGAATCTGATAGATATGGTCAACGTGTTACGTCAACATATATGACTTCATTGTTTGTGTGCTTACTAAGCTAATCAAAAAATATAACTCTGTAATTCTAAGTATGTTTCAATATGACTATTTTATAGATATTACTGAGTGATATCAACACTAATTGTATAATTTGTGATTTCAGAGTTATTCCATCAAATGTACGAGCGAGCTAAAAAGTTTGGTTGTGTATATCGTTCATGGGTTGGTTCAGAACCAATTGTACACATAAACAAAGCAGAACATGCTGAGGTGAGTTCATAGATGAATTATTCTAATTTATAGATATCCTTAAATATTCAACGAAACTAATGTTGTCATCTGATTTATCAAGCAAAGCGAAAATTTCATTTTCTCTGGAACATATCACATAATTCGCAAGAAATCACATGATAATGAAATTTCAAACAAATATTGAATGATATTTATATATATATATATATATATATATATATATATATATATATATATATATATATATATTTCTTGTAATATAACAACGAAACGTCAACAAGAATAAAGTTTTTCATATCAAAAAAAGCCTGTTATTGCTAAAAACTTTCGAAATATATATATATATATATATATATATATATATATATATATATATATATATAGATATATATATATATATATATATATATATATATATATATATATATAGATATATATATATATATATATATATATATATATATATATATATATATATATATATATATATATATATATATATAGAGGTAATTTCTCGACCGTGCGATACTTACGTAGAATTTAGGTTACGGTAATAATCAGTCTTGTGAAGTGTTCAGTGAAAACTCATTTATTCATTACAATTCTCGATCTCTGGAAACTTTTTTTGTGCCTTCTTCAGTAGAAAAAACAAGCTGCAAAGCAATAACTACATCCTAAAGTGTTAAGGAGAAGACTGAAGGCTGAAGGCCAGACATTTGCGTATAAAGAGTTGATGAAGTAAATTTTTTTTTTCATGATAATTTTTTTTTTAAATTGGTATTTTATCAGGACCTGACGTTAGTTTATAAGAGAGTTTCTTGGCGGCAATAATGATTCGATTCGGAGTTATTGAATTGATATATCACAATTACGCGTCATTAAATTCTGAATAGTCCACCTTACATGAATTGTTGTTCAAAGAAGTATCATATACCGAACTGCAATATTCAGCAAAGGCGTTAGCTATGCATGTTGGTTCATGGTAAGTACGCTCGCCATCTCGCATCTCACCAGGAATTCTGGAGATACTTTTTTCTCGTTGATAAAAGACCAGAAAGAAGAGGGATTTTGCACAATATTATTTTCTGCTGTTCGAATAAAATTTTTATACGCCAAGTCAATATGATTCTTAATGGTTTTTCTCAGAAGATTGTACCTTGCCAAATAAAGGTTATTACAATACCTCATGACGTTATTCAGATATTTTTCTTATCTCAATATGTTGTCTATCATATTCGAATTATAACAAGAAGAAAAACGTCTTTTTCTCTTGATGTTATAAGGTACAATTTGTAAGAATACATCATTTGATATTGCATAAAACTTGTCGCATGTGTCATCGATACTTTGAATTGACTCTAAGACACTGTTCCAAGAGATATTAAATATCATTTGGTACATTAGTGGAAAAATAGCCTTACGAAAATTGAACTCTTTAGTGTCCGTAAAAGTCTCGCCCATGGAAGAAACATGTTCTGAGCTACAGAATACATAAAAATGAATACGAGGATGGTGGAGATCGGCATTCACTAGAGAAAAATTGTCAGGAGAGATTCGACATGGAGCATTTGAGAAAATTAGATCTAGTAGTGTACCATTAATATTGACTAAATTATTGAATCGATCGAGATTGAGAATTTCTGCAAACGATTTTAAGGCTATACATTTCCCATCCGAATGCGAATTATTTAAAAACTGAGGTGCATTAAATTCACCATCAATCGATACTTTCTTATCTAGTACTGATTGAATAGTTGAGAGACAATCAAGGAATAAATCGTACGTTACCATATCAATTTGTGGAGGTATATAAACAACAATAACAATAAGTAATAGTGACCCAGCTTTAACTTTGCATCCTATTAGACTTATGGATAGAATTTTGCAGCGTAGCTGAATCTATGCACTCCGATGAATACCTATTGTGGACTGCTACGTAGGAAGATAACCGTCACATCTGTAGACGGAATAATCATTCGGTAATAGTTCTGAGTTAAATACGTCATCAGTCTCACATGCCTGCTCACGAAAAACTTGAAGCGTTTAATTGTTTTATTATTAGGCCAATTTTCACCTTCATACATTTCATCGAGCATATCGATATCAGCACTCACCTTGAATGACCGACTTCTCGCTCCTTCTATTGTTGGAAGCTTCTCCACTGTGAACTTCTTGCCTGGAACCTTGGAGTGCAAGTGACTCAGAAGTATATATATATATATATATATATATATATATATATATATATATATATATATATATATATATATATATATATATATATATATATATATATATATATATATATATATCTTGAAATATATCTTGAAATTGATTTATTGCCTGTTTGAGGTATTTATTTTGAAAGTTTTTAGCATTAACAGGCTTTTTTAATATGAAAAAAATAAACTTTTTCATATTAAAAAAGCCTGTTAATGCTAAAAACTTTCAAAATAAAAAAAATATATATATATATATATATATATATATATATATATATATATATGAAGTTTTTGTGCTTATGGCACTGAATGAATATTTGAGGTAATGAACACTAGAACATTCATTCGAAAAATGCAAATTAACCAAAGAAATCTTATAGTAGAGCTAGATATTTTAACTTGTACGATGTGATGTCTTCATTATCTTTCAAGTGATGAATGTTAGAGAAATATTGAAATCGATGCCACACCTGGAAGTGCGAGACATATGTTTTTTTCTGCAAGGAAATTCATGAAGATGCTTGGAGATTGAAATCGTTGCCTCACTTCGATGAATGTGGTGCGACTGACGAGTTCTTCGCAGAGCGGAACATATGTCTCGCACTTCCATCAGGTGTGGAATCGAATTCAATATTTCTCTGACAAAATAATGATAAAAATAGGATAATTGAGACATCACATCGTAGACGTTCACATATCTAGCTCTACTATAATATTCTTTTCGTTAATTTGAATTTTTCGGTTGAATGTTCTAGTGTTCATTTTCTTATATATATAAATATATATTCATTTTAAGAAAAATTGCCGTATCGTCTATTATTTAAATTTTTTTCTTTCGGTACTTGGTAGTAGGGCGAAATTAAGAACACACAATCTTCAATCCATCATCTATATTTCGGACACAAATGCTTCATCTGGATGCTAAAAATTAAATATAAATTTCGACCCTGTTGCCGAGTACCCGATGAAGAAAATTTAAATATATATATATATATATATATATATATATATATATATATATATATATATATATATATATATATATATATAAATATATATAATATATATATATATATATATATATATATATATATATATATATATATATATATATATATATATATATATATATATATATATATGTCATTAAATCATGACATGGACTATGAAAATACGTCAATTGTATAGCATGAGATGAATTATAAAAAAACATCTTTTTTGGAAATGTTCCACATTAAGAAAAATCCCTCTTTAATGAATTCTCGTTCCGACGTCAATAATATTAGTAAAATCTATTCTTATTCGATAAGTCATAATAGCAATGAAATAAATCATACATTTAAGCCATGAATAGTATGAGAAGTCTTTTTAAGAAGGAAGAAGCATTGACATTTTGGTTCTTTGACACTCACAGGAAGCAAACAATTTCAGAGCTAACCTTACTTATTCCGCCTTTGACAGACATAATTGTTTTGACAAAACGAATGTTTAGAGTTAAGATTTGGTATAAAGTTTAATTGTTGATGCTTTGTTGCGGTATGTAATTGAGAGAATTTTTAGAAGTATATTCAGTAATGGTTGTATCCGTTTTTAGTTATTGATAACATAGAAATAATTCAGTTCTTTTGTTCCTTGCCATGTGGCTTATTTTATAATCTCAACTATTTGGTGAGTCTTGATCTTTCGTAATGATTTTTATAACATCGGCTCATATTAAAGAGTCCTGATGATGGTTACGATTGTTTAACCGAAACGTTGATGAAAATAAAGGTAGTACACTAAGTGCCCTCTTCTTTCATCCGTTTACAATCCCTTACACTATATAGTAATAATACGAATGTATTCTGTATGCTGAAAACAGTTGAGGACTGCTCGTCTATCCCTAAAATATTTTCGTGTGTGATAAGATATTTGCAACAACAGATGTGGTGCATCTTTTTTCCATACAATACTCATGATAGATCGGAATGGAATTGAACCTTTCACTAATCCTGAAACTGTTCTTACGACTTTCGACCTTCGATATCTCAAAACGTGGAATTCAGTTTAATAGAAATATTCAGCTCATGATCTCTCATTTGAAACGCTTTGACTTATTATGATGAGTTTGCAATCACTCTAAACCCTACTCCCAGCCATATAATGTTTTCGTTCTCTCAAGTGAAATTCATCCCCAAAGGTTCTCCTCACGAACAAACGTTTTTTTTCGAGTATTTCAAATTTACACTTAAAAAGAAATGATTTTAGACCGATATCAAACATTCAATATCAATAGTATTCAGTGGTTTAATACGTTCAGAGTACTATGGATTTCAATGATTTATGTTTATAATCCTGAAGTTTCCTTGAAAATCCTATCTATCAGATAAATGAATGACATAATAACTGCAATTTTAAAACCTACTTCTAATGAAACTACGATTACCATCGGGAATACTGGTGTATTTCGATGCTTAGCTCCGACTTTATTGAGATATTAAATCGCCAAAATTGATTATTATCTTATTCCACATATTTCAACAGAGCATGTCCCATAATAAATCAAAATTTACTTTTATTTTTAGACTTTAATTTCACGTTTATTCTCTGTATAGTATCATAAATTTTGATAAGGACACTATAAGATTTTGGTGAAAGATTGTATTGTTTTTCGAGGATTTTATTCAGCTGAATTATAATATTTATTGACAAATCAATATCAACATTATTGATATCAACAATTATTTTTATCAACAAAATTATGAAATGAATCAGAATGTATAACAACTTCTCATAACTGTTTATTATAATTGAACAATTGAAAACTATGAAAGAATTCTAGAACTAGTTGTTAAGTGAATATAACTTAAATTCAAACACTTGAACTCATGATTTACACTTTATTGACTACATAGCATGACGCGTTTCGTCGTTACAAACGACTTCTTCAGATGATTACAGAATATTATTCTGTAAGTCGTTTGTAACGACGAAACGCGTCATGCTATGTAGTCAATAAAGTGTAAATCATAAGTTCAAGTGTTTGAATTTAAGTTATATTCAATTATAATTGATTTACATCAAGTAAACGCCAACACTATTAAATATAAAAAAAAAACTAGTTGTTAAGAATCAAATTCCAGAATTATGTCAAAAATATTCAATTATTTCTGACTCATAATCATGTTTCAAGAGAAATTGCTCTTGTGAGGAATTTCAGCATTATATAATGAATAACAGCACATGTTAAGCATATGTGAAGTATAGTGTTGAACTATGGATGAAGAAGAATTTTTTCGAAATAGTTCGGATAAATAGAGCGTTCAAAACTGAGAGCGCGGAAAACCTGAATGAAATTGGTTTTGAAAGTTTTTTTGTTATTTACATTCACGATCTCTAAAAGTTAAGTTCAGTGGTGTGCTTTCGGACGGCACTGTAGTTGATTATGGCGTACCTCCGGGTACGGTCTTAGGTCCACTGATATTCTTCTTATACCTTTAATGATATTGTTATACATGTGAAAAATACTCTATACGATTATTCGCAGATGATAGAAAGAATGGTGTTAGTGGTAAAAACATCCAGACTATGACATCATGGATCTATAGAGACTTGGCAGCAGTTAATGAATGGCTAAGCGATTACAGTTTATCGCTGAATGTAAAAAAGTCAAAATATACTTTCAGGAAAAAGTAATATTCTAAAGGTGAATAATAATGACAAAATAATAATTATTGAAATTCAAAACAGAACATTGAAAATGCAAAAGTTGTTAAGTATGTATATAGGCATTATTTCAGATGAAAAATTGAGTTTCAATGATAACTTTCACTTCAACCTTTTGAAAAGAATTGAAAAACATCTGTCGACATATGTTATTGCTTTTTGTTCCAATAACAATGAGACACACTACATATTGTTCCACTCTATTATTGGGATGGATCAAAGAGCAGACTAACCAGTAATCAAAATTGCAGAATAAAGTTTTTCTAACAATTTCGAAATGTAATAGATATACTTAAATCGGAGCATGTTAAATTGCTCAGAAATAATATCAGTTAAAGAGAATACTTTATGCTACATATATATTCATATTTGAAATTGAAAACATATTGTTTCCATACAGAGTACGAAAAAATGTAACATCTGTCAGTAATGTGCATAGTCATAATAATTTTCTTAATCTAGAAAAAGTATATATTCTGAAGAATTCAGTGAATTCAATTTATTGCCAAGCTCCATAAAAACAATTACTGGCCTTGAGGTATTCAAGCGTGAATTAGCCAAGTTCGAACAAATAATTGTTCATAATAAATTTAGAACGTAAATCTATAAATGATACAATTTAAGAAATAATATGTTCATGATAGCGATTACTAAATAAATATCCACGATCCCCAAGCGAAAAGAAATTGATAATCATAAGCTAGCGAAACAAGACAAGCTCGGAGATTTCGACGGTATAAAAACCTATAGTACTACTTTTTCAGTCGTGAAATGGTTGATATAAACAAAAATGATTTGATCAGTACCAATTCTTTTTATTATATTCTCTTGTGCTTCTTTTAGTCTGTTTATCCACTCGAAATATTCCATACTCTCGTTTCCTTTCAGCCTCAAAAAGGATTGAGCATATATGTTATTCAGTATATATATATATATATATATATATATATATATATATATATATATATATATATATATATATATATATATATATATATATATATATGTTTAGGGAGTATTGCCGTAATGAAAAGACTTTCAAAATATTTTGGGTTATCGTTAAAGGTGGGCAGAACTAATTTAAACTACTAATCATCAGCAATTCTATATTTCGAACGAATTTCCTTCTTCTTCAGGAATACTAAAAATATAGACAGGCATATTAATCAGTTACACTTTAAGAACAAGGAAAACCCACATCTGACATAAGTCAATAAATCAACAAAAACGACACAAAAGGCATCCAATAGTTATTATAGTAATGTTAAATTTAAATGCAACAGTGCTTAACGACGTACGATATATGAATGACATGTACAACAAACTCCTAAATCGAGGTTAATTCATAGAACATGTAGTATGACACATCAACGTACAAAATAGTATTGACACAGAAAATCAACAACACCGATGGTCCTAGGCATTGGAAATTTGGCCAGGCTCATCTAACGAAAACAGGTTGCTGTAGTAATAGGACTCTCAATATCTTCCAAGGTACCATTTACTGACAGATTTCTGGATGTCCGATGCGTAGCAAATTGAGCCCTATCTTAGCGCCTATTATTATGTCTACGCTACTGAGAAGCTATGTATACCGCTAATATCGTTCCAGATACCTTTTTTGTATCAATATGTGGACGATCTCATTTCATCTACATAGGGTTAGATCTATATGTCATCCTCAATACCTATTCTGGGGCCTTCCAGGCTCTTCTTCCAGGCCTGCTGATAACACCATTTTTAACGATGATGTCCCTCAGGAAACTAGTTCCATCCAGTATGTTTCGTTGCCGTTCATTCATGGATTGACACAGAGGTTGACATATACTCTTGGTGGTGTTCCTAATATAAAAGTGGCTAGACATAATCCATTTTCTGTTCGTGACCTGTTTAGTGAGTTGAAATACACTAAAAGCAAGTTGAAATACACTTCAGCAAGTTGAAATGCCAACACTAGACATGTCGGATTGCATTTATCTCATACGGTGCAAGGACTGTCAGGCAGTTTACATCGGTCATACGACCTAATGCTAAAAAAAGGGGTTAGCTATTCATAGACGTGATGCCAGATTGCAACCACAAAGATGCGCACTGGCAAATCATGCATTTTCTTCAGAACATTAGTTCGATTTTGAAGATACAAAAATTCTACCCATCGAATGTAACTGCAAGAAAAGAACCTTCTTGTAGATGTGCTACATCAAGAACACTCCTAACAACATTACCCAAAGAACAGATATTGAGAGTCTTAGGTGTGTTTAAAGCTACCTGTTATCGTTGGATGACCCTGGCCAAATTTTCAATGCCTAGGACCATCGGTGTTGTTGATTGTTTTCTGTGTCAATACAGTTTTGTACGTTGATTTGTCATACTACATGTTCTATTGTTTAACCTCGATTTAGGAGTTTGTTGTACTTGTCATTCATATATCGTACGTCGTTAAGCACTGTTGCATTTAAATTTAACATTACCATAATAACTATTGGATGCCTTTTGTGTCGTTTTTGTTGGTTTATTGACTTGTGTCAGATGTGGGTTTTCCTTGTTCTAAAAAAATAACTGATTAAAATTCCTGTCTATATTATTAGTATTCCTGAAGAAGAACGGAACGAATTTCGTTCTTTTTCAGGAATACTAATAATATAGACAGGTATATTAATCAGTTATACTTTTATTCAAAATTTCATCACTAATATGAATCATCAGTCCATATTTAATCTATCAATAATGAATCGATGACTTTCAAAACGCCCATAGGTCCTATACCAGAATATGGGGAATAGTTCTCAGTCAAAATTCAGATGGGCTACCTCTATCAGAGAAAAGACGTGTAAACTTTCCCTAGACAGGGGGAGCTAACGTGAAGTTTCACTGAGGACTATTTCACTATTTCTCGAACTATAACATCGATTCTTGAGTGATAAATTAAATATGAGTGATGATTAATAATGATGAAACAATTGTATCCTATTATAACTCAACAAGATCGATGAATTTTTCGAAACGAACTTAATATTCACTCTCGAAAGTGATGGGTTCGTTCTCGTTGACAACATTTGTGTAGACAACTCCCTGAGAGTTTCATTTGAAATATTTCATTTCGATATTTCCATTAAGAATCTCAGTATTTACTAGTATGAATGATATGTGAATCTTGAAACTATATACATATATATATATATATATATATATATATATATATATATATATATATATATATATATATATATATATATATATGGTTCTCCACTTTGGAGTCATAAGTCATGGTGTTTGAGTTGTTAAAGTCGATGCATCACTTGACGCGATGAACGTGACACAAGTGAAGACTTGATTTTAAAACGAAACAGTCCGCCTCGTGTTACCAACAAGTATTGGATTTGATTTAAATATTCACCACCAATTATCCCTCTAAGGAAATGAGGGCAACACATGTTCACGTAGACAGTTCTGCTATGATATTCTCTGAACTTCATTAAGTACAACCTTTAAATATATATCCTTCGATGTGTTTATTGTTATCGTTAACTGTGGCAAAATCTAAAATCTCCCTTATTTTCAGATTGTACTTCGAAGCAGCGTTAACATTACAAAAGGCAGAAATTATGATTTCATGCGCCCATGGTTAGGAAACGGTTTGGTAACTGGAGGAGGTAAACAGTTTTTAGAATTTCATCCATGTTTGTTTTTGGAATAGCAATATTGTTTTTTTTTCATGAAGTGTTTACACTCCATGAAATGGAGTGTAAACACTTCCAACTGGAGTGTTCATAAAAGTGATAAGGAGTGATATTCATAACCTTCCTTGAATGATAAAATTTTAAATTTAAAATACTTGGAATTACATTCTTATGAATACTTTTGGAATTTCCTGAATTCAAAGATCATACCATTTTTTTTTTTTAAAACACCTCCAATAATTACGTTAGCAGTAGGTCTTCCAATATTCTCATAGTGGAAACTCATACATGAAACTAGAGATACTCAGCAGCTCTAAGGAATTTTTCACAATGAGGATTAACGTTCAATTTGACTTTCCTTCAGGAAAGACAAAGAACTATATATAAGAAGGATTTATCACCTTGAAAACCTCATTTTACCAATGAAACATTATAGATTGAATATTATATTGATCCTAATATATATATTGGGAAAATGGTCAATAAGTTGATAAAATATTTAGTAGTAACTGTTGTTCAAGCTAACTTGATACCTCGACAAGTGTATCTAACAGATCCCTGAGGTCGTAATTCTCCTCTTAGGCAAAATGAGAAAGATATTGGACCATATATAAGAAATGTCCATGTACCATGTCCGTTCTGTTGGACTAGATCTGCACATTGTCTGCTGGAATTACATTTTGCCCAATAGGCATTTGGAACTACAAAAATCATCACAAATATTCGCTAAAGACACTTTACTTACTTATGAAAAGTATCAATTTGAACAAATATAATATTTATGCAGTTTAGGACGACACAACATAAGCAAACGAAGAGAAAAATGGTAGAAGTATGGATTGTAAATATAGAGAAGTATTAAATGCATTTCAGGTGGCCATTTTCTTCTGCATTCAACGGCAATATACTTGTTTCACATTTGAACATGATACAGTAAGGCATCATGCTATTTGTCGTCATTGACTTCTCGACCTCCAATATTAGTTTTAAAGATCCCGAACTAGTCATGTACTAGATCCCTATTAGTCATACCAGTCATGTCATTATACTAACACAAGTAATATTTATAGCTAACACTGGTAATATATAAAGGGTGTTTTTTAGAGGTATAGAAATTTAAATTGCAATAAATCAACGATGCATCGTTCGATTGACAAGAATTTTTTTACTAGATAGATAATCTTGTGGCATTATATTTTAAATATGATTTCTGTTATATGCCCGCCACGGCTGGCTCGGATGTAGTACAATGTGGACGTCCAATTTTCGATGACTTTTTCCAACATTTGTGGCCGTATATCGCCAATAACACGGCGACTATCGTCTTCCAAATGGTCAAGCGTTTGTGGCTTATCCGCATAGACCAATGACTTTACATAGCCACACAGAAAGTAGTCTAGCGGTGTTAAATCACAAGATCTAGGAGGCCAATTCACAGGTCCAAAACGTGAAATTAGGCGATTACCAAACGTGTCTTTCAATAAGTCGATTGTGACACGAGCTGTGTGACATGTTGCGCTGTATTGTTGAAACAGCTCCTGTACATCATGGTTGTTCAATGCAGGAATGAAAAAATTAGTAATCATTGCTCTATACCGATCACCTTTCACTGTAACGTTCTGGCCATCATCGATTTTGAAGAAATACGGACCAATGATTCCACCAGTCCATAAAGCGCACTAAACAGTGAGTTTTTCTGGATGTAACGGTGTTTTGACATACACTTGAGGATAATCTTCACTCCAAATGCGGCAGTTTTGTTTGTTGACGTAGCCATTCAACCAGAAGTGCGCTTCATCGCTAAGCAAAATTCGCTTGTGAAAGTTATCGAAAATTGAACGTCCAGATTGGACTACATCCGTACCAGCCGCGGCGGTCACATACCAGAAATCATCTTTCAAATGTAATGCCATAAGATTATCTGTCGAATAAAAAAAATTCTTCTCAATCGAATGATCCATCGTTGTTTTATTGCAATTTGAAGTTCTATAACTCTAAAAAAGCACCCATTATTTGGGTAAATAAATGAATAAATTTAAAAAAATAAATAATAATTGAATTTTTTTCATTCAAATTACTCGGTTTATAACGTTTCAGGTGCCCAATGGCAAATTCATAGGAAACTGATAACTCCTGCTTTCCACTTCAAAATACTTGATACATTCCAAGAAGTGTTCTCTGAAAAAGCTCAAATGTTAGCAGATGAGCTAACAAACCTAGCAGATGGACAATTTTTCGATTTTTACCCACTAATGACCCATTGTGCATTAGACATCATCAGCGGTGAGTAAATATGAAAAACCTTTCACATACATCTTGTTCACACAATATAATCAACAGAACACAATAGAAACAATACCTTTTATTTAATAATACTCAGAGAAAAATTGATGAGGCATATCAATTCTTGATATAAACTTTACAGATGGTTTTCAGTAGATTATTGAAATATTTCAATACTTTGTTCGAAGATCATCGACGATGCGCATTCTTCAACCGATTTATTTCCATTGTCCGAAATTTCTCCATTCGAAATCTGAAACGAACATTTAGAGCAAAAAAATAGAAACAACCGACAAAAAATGAAACGAGAGAATCGAAAACCGAGACTTCTTTGGAATGTTAAACCTGAGAAAACGATAAAAATTTAGAAATGATCAATGAATATGAATTGAAAATGAATACCACGATGAAATGATACATGATCATAATAAATTAGAAATTGAACTTGCACAACGTTTCGATAAGATGTGTATTTTTAACCGTTTTCACGTTAAGTAACGGGTGTTTCTTTAGAGGTATAGAACTTTAAGTTGGCATTAATGTTGAAGATGGTGACCGATTTACCAGCTGAGACGTGATTTATCCTCAGTTTGGTTTAGCAATTCATCATCAAAGGCCAAACGATCATCAAGCAAGACGTAGATTCGTCGAATGGGCCCAAAACGAGATTGCCGTTGTTCCCGATTTTTTTAAGCGAATTTCGTTTAGCGATGAATCGCACTTCTGGTTGAATGGCTACGTCAACAAACAAAACTGCCGCATTTGGAGTGAAGATAATCCTCAAGTGTATGTCAAAACAACGTTACATCCAGAAAAACTGACTGTTTGGTGCGCTTTATGGGCTGGTGGAATCATTGGTCTGTACTTCTCCAAAAACGATGATGGCCAAAACGTTACAGTCAATGGTCATCGGTACTGAGCCATGATCACTAACTTTTTCATTCCTGAATTGAACAACTATGATGTCCAGGAGCTGTGGTTTCAAGAAGACGGCGCAACACGTCACACAGCTCGTGCCACAATCGATTTATTGAAAGACACGTTTGGTGACCACTTAATTTCACGTTTTGCACCTGTGAATTGACCTCGAAGTTCTTGTGATTTAACACCGCTAGACTACTTTCTGTGGGGCTATGTTAAGTCATTGGTGTATGCGGATGAGCCACAAACGCTTGACCATTTGGAAGACAATATTAGCCGTGTTATTGCCGATATACGGCCACAAATGTTGGGAAAAGTCATCGAAAATTGGACGTCCTGATTGGACTACATCCGAGCCAGCCGTGGCAGCCATATGCCAGAAATCATATTTAAAATGTAATGCCACAAGATCATCTTTCGAATAAAAAAAATTCTTGTAAATCGAATGATCCATCGTTGTTTTATTGCAATTTAAATTTCTATACCTCTAAAAAAAAACACCCTATATATACTCAAACTTTCATTCGTTCTTGGAGCTACAACTTGCATTCAAATCTTCTTCTCGGATTCTCACTGCTTGTTCCCAACTTCAATCGAAAATTTCGGACAATGGTGTTTAAGGAACATCAAATTGTGGACAGTGATTTGATTCAATTGAACTATTTTATGTTTATTTCAGAGACTGCAATGGGAGTCAAAATAAACGCCATGAAAGATGCAGATTCTGAATACGTGAAAGCAATATACATGTAAGTGGCAAAAATGACATTTCAATTGAAATTCAGTTAAATTCTCGATCCACAAGATAGATAGTTCATTGCATGTGTTACAACATAGTGCTTACAATTGTCATGAAAGAGAAAAATTTATAAAGTTGAAAACAACAATATAAAATTATAAATACTTTACACATATACCACCATATAATCATTCAATATAAATATAAATATCAATATTCAATATAAATAAAATGGACTTATATAGAATAAAAGAAACACACAATATAAACAAACAAACCATAGCAAACAAACAACTGTGTTCGGAAACACATCAAAAAATGGTCTCGAGGCAACCCCATAGAGTCAAAACGGAAAGAAAGATATTCCTGGAAATCGTAGAAGGGATGCTGAAGTAAAAAGGCTCTTATGGTCCTTCCAAATTGAGGAGACGGCAAGATCCGAACACAATTTGGTAACTTATTGAATAATATTATAGAAAAGAAAAAAGGCCCTTTCTGAGACTTTGTGAGCCTCAAAAACTTGGCCTCAGGTAGTATCTGTCTCGGGTGGAGTACCGATGGCGATCCGCACCCGAGCGACATTCTCCAACGAGACCATGAGCGAACATGAGCGCCTCAAAAATATACAGACACACAAAGGTAAGAATTTTATATTTGCTGAAAGCACTTCTACAGTCGTCACGATATTGAAGAGAGGAGATTATTCTTACTGCTCTCCTCTGGAGAGCAAATATTTTTGCTTCCGATGCATATGTGCCTCATGCCAGAATGCCATATCTCATTCTTGCTTCTATTAATGCGTAGTAAGCCACTGTTAGGATACTGGAGGACAATTTACCTGATAAGCTTCCAAGCAAATATATACTATTGCATTTTCGTGTTAGACATTCAGTATGTGCCCCCTAGCTCAAAACTGAATCCAACGTCACTCCTAAAAAGCCAGCATTCCCCATGAAATCCCGTTCCTTCACACGCTTAAGCGTGAATACCATTTTGGAGGTTTTCTGTTCGTTTGCCACTAGTCTATTTGACACGAACCAGTCAAAAGCCATTGACTGTGCCAAATCACCTTCCTCTAGCAAAGTTCTCCACTCAGAAGATGTAACAGATGCAGTTGTATCGTCCGCAAACAAAATTGTGGAAAACCTCTCTAGGTAGAGAGGAAGATCGTTTATAAAAACAAGAAATAACAAAGGCCTTGGGACTGATCTCTGATGATGTAACATCCCAAGTGATGTTACAAACAAATGGAGTATCGTTTATTTTGAAAGACTTGCAGAAAACTAATTTGATACACTTAGCATATGTTTCAATCCATTTGAATATCATTAAAAACTCAAGTTAACTAGTTAACTAGTTAATTAGTTTAACTAGTTTTAAAATGTGAATATCTATCGTAACACTAACCCAAATGTCATGGTTCAGCTCACAAACCCAAATTCGATGGTTGAATCATTTTTTCCTATATCAATACATAAATTGTAAAGGTCATCTCAGAAATCTGTGAATTCATAGATTATATAAACTCATACCTCAAATGAGACAATTCAAATGTTAACTAACATTATTTTTTTTTTTATGACTTTTTTATTTGTTCTGTTATATCAATTGAATAGAAGAAATCGATAAATCGCTACCAGAACAACTGTTACATTTCAATATTCTCCAAATTTTTTCAGTTGTGAGTTGAATTTTATCATATGTTCTTATTTTCAGAGTAGCAGATATAGTTCTTCACAGATGGTTCAGGCCTTGGCTGCATCCAAATTTACTGTTCAAGTTGAGTCCTAGTGGAAGAGAGCAACAGAGAAATATTCGTATCGTCCATGAGTTTGCCGAAAAAGTATGTTTTGCCTTTATATATCATATTATATTTATTCTCAATGATGAATTTTTGTCAGATCATTGTTAATACAAATATTAAAATTCGAAAAAAAATACTTCCAAAATGAAATAGGCCTTCTTTGGAATTCATATAAATATTTTCTGATTTCAAAAACATCTTCTCGGTATTTAAATAGAACTTGAAGGAAAATAATTTTCCGTAACCATCATTCAATTTCTTTCTTTGCTAATTTGAGAACATTATATTTCACATCAGTGATTTAAATTTGAAATGATATGAAATAACTATAAAATTAAAAACGAACACATTTGTCTTAAGTTTCACTGAATATATTAGAAACTCTTATTATGTTTCGGGTGGTTAACCCATTATCAAGAGTATACAATATTACTTAATTTCAAAAAATTTCATTCTGAAATTCCGTAATATTTTATAGTCTTGATAAAGGGTTCCCCACCCGAAACATGTGTAGAGTTTTCAATATTTTCAGTGAAACTTAAGTCAAGTGTGTTAATTTTCAATTTCATAGTTTTTAACATCATGTTTCACCAAGAGATAAGAGAAATCTCCGTGTCATTAACAAATGACATGAAATGTTTATTGAATTGAATATTACTCAACTCAATTGTCGAATGAAAAGATAAAATTGAAAAATTCAATGAATGACCCTCAAAAAAGCTATAAATGGAAAAAATACTCTTGTAGTCTTTTTGTCTTCTCAATCCTTCTGAATGAGCTTCTGCTATTAGACGACATTTATGCCAGAGAGATTGAGCAGACTAAAAGACCATTACTGTCGTTTCGGTACTAACCTGACGTTAGCTAATGGATGGAATCGTATGTTGCTTTCTAATAATTCATAGTACTTTTAACTTTGCTCAGTTACTACATGTATTATTTTGCGAGTACACTTTCATAGTATTACTACATGTTGAAGAACTAACTACTACTCGTTTCGGTACTAACCTGACGTTAGTTAATGGATGGAATCGTATGTTGCTTTCTAATAATTCATAGTACTTTTAACTTTGCTAAGTTACTACATGTATTATTTTGCGAGTACACTTTCATAGTATTACTACATGTTGAAGTACTAACTACTACTCGTTTTGGTACTAAACTGACGTTAGTTAATGGATGGAATCGTATGTATTACATATACATGTATTATTTTGCGAGTACACTTTCATAGTATTACTACATGGTGAAGTACTAACTACTACTCGTTTCGGTACTAACCTGACGTTAGTTAATGGATGGAATCGTATGTTGCTTTCTAATAATTCATAGTACTTTTAACTTTGCTAAGTTACTACATGTATTATTTTGCGAGTACACTTTCATAGTATTACTACATGTTGAAGTACTAACTACTACTCGTTTTGGTACTAACCTGACGTTAGTTAATGGATGGAATCGTATGTATTACATATACATGTATTATTTTGCGAGTACACTTTCATAGTATTACTACATGTTGAAGCTCATTGAAAGGGAAATTAAATTGTGTGCATATAAGTACAAAATTGGCAGGCAATTGAACTTGCATTATCTTTCTAAGAATGTCTTTTGCCACGGTGTACACTTCTTAATAGGGTGATGAAATTCTCATATCTATTTGATCATTCAACCAAATGACGATGTTACTTTCATTGCGTTCATGGATATCTATAGATTTTATAAAATTCAGTTGTTGTATTTAAAATTACGTCCTTTTTCTAATTTCAAATAGTTTGGTATGAAATTTGTATAATTTTATACATATTTTGATCATGCTTATACGAATTTATAAATACTGCAGATTATGGGCTTCTATTGAATTTTATTCATCGTGCATTTAGTCATCAATACTATCTGTGTCCTTTTCACATTATCACTGATATAATCCAACAACACTACACACTCATTTGAATAATTGTGAGTGTTTATTAACTGAACGATCAGCTATCTGCTATGTAATCAGGAACAAAATTCAATATTTTGAAGTATCATTCAAAATCAAGAATCGAAAATAAATTGAATGGTGATACTTACTTGATGGATATTCAAAGGTCCTCAAAAGCTCGAGTGCATTGAAGTAGATTTATCAATTTGGAAAAAATGGCACTTAATTAATGCGAGACACATTGTAGTTTATCACCTATTCGGAAGTAAAACATTTTTAATGAATGAGACTGAATTCTCGCTTAACTCTTGGTGAAACATAATTGAATATTAAAATTAATTAAACTCTTGGCTTAATGTTTCACGATTTATTTAACAATATGTATAGGCAACATGTTTCGAGCATTAGCTCATTTTCAAGACATTTGAGTCCTGAAAATGAGCTAACGCTCGAAACATGTTGACTATACATATTGTTAAATAAATCGTGAAACATTAAGCCAAGAGTTCAATTTATTTTAATAAAACATTTTTGAGGCAAATCGGTAGCTATAAGTTTACGGAACGATTCATCTGAACGGTTACATCACGCTTCAATCGTCACGATCAGTCTAGACGCAGGAATCCGGTACGTGCATGAAAACAGAAGGCAGTAATGAAATCATTAGATAGATAGAGATCTCCAATAATTTATCGCAATTAAAATGGGTTAAATTGACATTTCTGTGAGAAATTCATCGGAAAATTTGTGTTAAATTATCACTACACGTTAATTTTTCAAGTTATTATCTGTGTCATTTAAAACAGATTTACTATTGATAGATCTGATTGTTGTTGAACAGAATAAATTGCGAATTGAATATTGTGTCAGTTAAGACAGGGTTGGTGCAAAGAAGGTGCACTGTATTTTTCAGAAAGCCCAAAGTAATATTACAAATTTGTGATTCTGAAAAGTAAGTATCTACTTTTGACGTAACAATGACTGAGGGGTTTCCTGAAAACGGTTCATCATTATTGCATCGAATTGATGGAAAAATATATACTATATATAAATATGGTAAAAGAATATAATGGTATATTGCTCCGGGAATACATCCGTTGATTTGTTGAATGCCGGTTGGAAACTGGCACAGGTTTCGTCAAGGTCTCACTTGACATTACTGATGCTTTAATTATTAATTGCCGATTGCTAGAAGTCTGGTGACAGAATGAGAAATGGGTTTGCTGGCCACCTGTATTTATAAATTTCGGCGCTGGCCGAAATTATAATGGTGCTTATTGGTTTGTTGACTCCGTCTTCGTGGATTTTTGGGAGGCCCTAGTATTTTGGGCATATGCTTGATTTTTCCCCAGATATGAGCTTCCTCCTGTTTCCTTCGTCGGTTGGCGATTCAATGATTTTGGACTTGGTTGTCTTTTCCAATTATGTTGTGGGGTCTCTGGAGAAAGGTTTGTAGCTTGAATCGTCTGAAAGTTTCATTATTTTGATGGTATAGTCTTCCGAGTACATGACGACTGTGGCATTACCTTTATCAGCTGCTAAAATCTTGATAGTCTTTTCCTTGTTGAGTTTTTTGAGTGCTTGTTTCTCTTGGTAGGTAAGGTTGGAGTTAGGTGGTTTAGCAGATCTCAAGATCCTTGTGACATCTTGTCGTACTTGCTCTGCTGTTTGCTCGTCCATTTATTATATATATATATATATATATATATATATATATATATATATATATATATATATATATATATATATATATATTAAGAAAATGAACACTAGAACATTCATTCCAAAAATTCAAATCAACCATTCAAATTAATGTTATAGTAGAGCTAGATATGTGAACGTGTATGATGTGATGTCTCCATTATCCTTAAGGAGGGAAGGTGAGAGAAATATTGAAATCGATGTATAAGTATAATATATACCAATATATATTATATTGGTATAGAAGATATGTGAAAGTTCGATGCTTGGTGTGTCTGTAATCTGAGAGATCTTTTCCACTTAGATGGAATTGTGGAGTATTCATTACTCTACGATAGTTCACTTGGAGTCACAAGAAGATGCTTGGAGATTGGAAGCGTTGCCTCACTTCGATGGAAGTGGTGCGACTGACACGAAACCTGAACCAGTTTCCTTGCAGAACGAAACATATGTCTCGCACTCTCATCAGGTGTGGCATCGATTTCAATATTTCAAATGTAATATTGATAATGTAACATTTATCCCTTTAAGGATAATACAGACATCGCATCGTATACGCTCACGTATCTAGCTCTACTATAACATTAATTTTAATGGTTAATTTGAATTTTTCATATTTCATTCAGTGCCATAAGTACAAGAAAACTTCACTTACTTATATATATATATATATATATATATATATATATATATATATATATATATATATATATATATATAATAAATAACGTGCTCTTGAATTATTGTTCAACAGCACATTATTCGGAGAGTGGAGGTCAGAGAACTGTAAAGCTCCAATGTTATGAACTATATAGTTTGATAGAGTATATTGCTATAGTATTGATAGAATAGATAACATTTTTTTCAATGCTCACTATTTTTTGTATGACTATTCCAGGTTATTGCGGAAAGAAGAGAACGTATTGAGAAGTTTGGAATAGAAGAAATGAGCTTAGATGATGTGCTGTTAGGAAAGAAGAAACGACTTGCTTTTCTTGACCTCTTACTTCAAGCCAATATGGAAAAAAATCTATTAACAACTCAAGAAATAAGAGAGGAAGTAGACACCTTCATGTTCGCGGTAAGTCTTATTCATTATCACTCCTTTTCACAGATTAATGAATGAATTAGTTCAAACGTGTCAAAAAGGCTCTTGGTGATCATTTGTATTAACTAAATCAGTTGCAAAATAAATGCTTTGATTTGTCTTCCCCACAAAGCAGGAAGTAGCATCTTCTCGAAAATTTGGAATTCGTCACAGCGGAGTGAAACCGCACATACCTAGTGTATGTGTGCCAATAGCCTATAGGATACCCATTACATCAATCAAAGAACCGTTTTCAAAAAAACAGGCTACCTGCTTTGTTATCAATTTCGTACAGGTGCATTATTGCGAATTCATTATTTTAACTTAGTCTATCCAAGATTAAAACTATTGAGCTACTCTGGCTGCACCATACTATAAATAACACCCTTTCATCTGAAAAAAGCTATCATCTTCTCTCTGAAGCTACAGTGATCGAAATGCTGAATATCACTCACGACAAATCTATTATTTTCAACTAAGAACAGAAGCTGAAATGCTTGATACTGAAACTGTATCTTGTAACTGTGTATATTTTTTAAAATCGTATATGTTTCTTGAATCGAATGAAATGTGCCGTTAGTTCAAATTGAATTAACTCACATTATGTCCAACGCAGACCTGTGGTAATATAGAAGTTTATAGGCAGGATAAAGTAGAAGCAACGAACATCATAAATGGTGTTCTAAAAAATTATTCTATTTTCTTAATGCATATGCAGAATTTATGGAATGAGGAAGGATATGTAGATAACATACAACAAAAATCCTGATGTTCTAATTGCATTTAGGTGACACTTTTACTCAATCTCCTCAGTATTACTCTGTATATATAAGGTAATTATAAAAAATAGTTTAATTCAGCTAACACCTGACCTAACTCTCAAAAAACACAACGCGCAAAGGTATTACAACAAAGGAAAGCAGCCATAAATCAAATACGTTATGTAGTGATTGCGAGTAGGAATCTTGAACGTAGGAAGAGTTTATATGTCCTTTTTCCGATAGAGGGAGCCTACGTGAATGTTCTACTAGGTAAAATTGTCCTCAATTTGTTATAGGACCTATGTTCGTTTCGAATGTCATCGATTCTTGACTGAACGATTAAATATGAACTTATGATTCGTAATAATGATGAAACAATTGTATCCTATTATCATTCAAAAAGATCGATGAACTTTTCGAAACTCTCTTAATATTCACTCTCGAAAGTGATAGGTTCGTTCTCGTTGACAACATTTGACAGCTCCCTCAGAGTTTTATTTGAAATATTTCGATATTTCGATTAAGAGTCTCAGTATTCACTACTATTGAGTGACATGTGAATCTTGAAACTAGCTACACTTTTGCCCGCCTAGGCGTGATCTGGAGCGATTAGGCATGGGATTATTCGTACACATTGCGGACAATTTTCTGTTGTGTTCGAATGAAATATCTACAAAGCCTTCCACTCTCGCTCTAGTTGTCACGAGTAGGAATGTTGAACGCCAGGGAGAGTTTATACGTCCTTTTTCCGATAGAGGGAGCCTACGTGAATATTCCACTAGGTAAAATTGTCGTCAATTTGGTATAGGACCTATGTTCGTTTTGAAAGTCATCGATTCTTGATTGATAGATTAAATATAGACTGATGATTCATAATAATGATGAAACAATTGTTTCCTATTATCATTCAACAAGATCGATGATTTTTTCGAAACGCTCTCAATATTCACTCTCGAAACTGATAAGTTCGTTCTCGTTGACAACATTTGTGTAGACAGCTCCCTGGGATATTTATTTGAAATATTTCGATATTTCGATTAAGAGTCTCAGTATTTACTACTATATATATATGTATATATATATATATATATATATATATATATATATATATATATATATATATTACTAAATAGTAATACTACTTTATTTGCTTTCAGGGTCATGACACCACGACTGCATCCACGTCATGGACTCTGTTTCAGTTGGGAAATTATCCAGACATTCAAGTAAGGAATGAGAATATTTATATATATATATATATATATATATATATATATATATATATATATTATATATATATATATATATATATATATATGCTTTATATATATATATAAACACAAAAATTTCATTTCCTTATATATATATATATATATATATATATATATATATATATATATATATATATATATATATATATATATATATATATATATATATATATATATATATATATATATATATATATATATATATATATATATATATATATATATATATATATATATATATATATATATATATATATTTACATATTCTTTTTTGTTTTTGAGCAGTTTTTTGTCGGTCTATATTTTAACAGAAGTTGTTTTACATTCTTAGGAAATCAGCAAATTAATTCAAAATGCGAAAATTGAATTCTGGTTGATGTTTCGCAGTTAATAGAAGCCTGGTCAAAATTTTTAAAAATATTTTCACTAATAAAATTTTTATTTGTATTACATTGTATTCAATTGAATTTATATAATAAATATATTTAAATATATTTAAAAATATATAAATATATAAATTAATTTATATAATTTTATTATTATTTCATTAACTGAATTAGTGGAAAATACTCTGATAGAGTAACAATTTTATACAAGAACGTTGAACAGAAAAGAGTTCCTCCATTTCAGTGTGTTGTTCAGAATTGAAATATCAACGAGAACACTATTTCCTAGATTATCCTATTTTTAAAGAACGATTTTTATGCCTGCTTCTCTATTACGATGCTCCTTCGTCACTACAGCACATTATGTTTGTGTTATTTGAAAGAACGCTGTTTAATCGTGTATCGGTAATCATCAGTGACATGTATTCGAACAATACAATGATATTTCAAAGAGCACCAAAGCGCTATGTCATCCAAGGTCAAGATTTAATGAGTGTTAATCACTCACGTGATCTGTCTCTATCGAAGAAACAGGATGAATTTTCTCGAGTTTCAACGACTCCAATGTTCTTTGGACTAAATTTTCACTGTAGAAAGTTGACAATATATGTTTTCGTTGACATTTGTGCAGATTTACGGAGAGTTCACGAATTATGTAGATATTTTGAAAGATCATTTCTGAATAAACTGAATGACATGAATTACGTTGTATTCATGAATTTCGAATTTTATATATTCTTAACTCCTATTATGTTTCATAGGAAAAGGTTCACCAAGAACTAGACTCGATATTTCACGGAGAAGAGAGGCCTGTAGAACCGAATGATATTGTAAAGATGCAGTATTTGGATAGAGTAATAAAAGAAACCCTCCGATTCCACTGTGTGGTACCATTCCTTTTAAGGCGACTAACAGAAGATATTTATTTAGGTGAGTGAAATATAAGGATCAATTGAAGCAATCAATGAGAAATATAATGATTGATATACCTCTACATCTCATGAATTTCTCCTGTGTAATTGTTTTTTTCTTTTCATTTATGATTCCGTTAGAAAATTCTTTCTTATGATTGCCATATTAATTCCAACTGTCAACTACGAAGAAAGAATTTGAATTTAGCGTTGCTGACCAATTCAATAAGGACGCATTTCTTCGAGAATAATAATGTCTGGCCTGTTTGCTACCCAAAAAACCCTGCTCATTCTATGAGGATGATACATAGACTGATATCCATTTGTAATCATCATAATTTTAAGTCGTCTGCGTCCAGAGTTCTTGGTATTCTCCTATGATTTTCAAGATTTTTCCTGGCCAAATGTTTCCAGGATGTCACACCTAGTAGAGGTCTTAGTTTTTCCTCAGGTGTTGCGCCTTTGAATGTCTTATGATGTTATGAAATATGTGGCATTTCCTCTTGTTCGGAGACGCACTCAAAGCTCAGTCTACATCCTTAATGATGTTCTTCTCCACATTAAGATCGCTGAATATAATCCTTTTTCGGTTCGTAGATTGTTCAGTCACGTGAAGGATATGTGCTTGGATATGTGAAAGATGTGCTCTGGCCAGACATTTTATTTTAATCAAATTGCTTCATTTCAATTTTAATGACACCAGTATACGAGCTGTTGATAACAATTAAAAAAAGACAACTTTTCTAAAGATGTGCTTTATCATTGACTTTTAAAAAAAGGTTCATACCCGCTGTTGATAACAAATATGAAAGACAACTTTTCTAAAGATGTGCTTCATTTATTATTAACTTTCAAAGAACGTTAACAAAAAAACGTTGGTTGATGGTTCATATCGATGAGACCATTAATTATGAGATCTCCGATCTTGCACCTTTCGAACCTTCTTTTGTCTTTTAATCTTCATAAATCCACCAGGTCTTGTACTGTTTCTCCAAATATTTCGTTTTATAGAATAATTTTATCATATATTACTCAGAAGTTTTTATGTCATTTTGGCAGCTCACTTGGCTTTTGTTAGATGTAAGTGTTTGGGTTGTAGTATTTTGTCACTTGTTGATGTATTGTTATATTTTCCGAATTCTTGATGAACGACTACATTCAAGATAGATTATTTTCAATGTTATCAGCAATAACAGGCTTATTTTAATGTTGAAAACCCGATTTTCGTTGACGTTTCTTTGTATTACAACTTTGTCAAATCTAATAATTATCAGTTTTAATAATAATTATTATTTTTATATTATTATTAATATATATTATTAGTTTAGGCCAAGTTGTGATATACAACGAAACGTCAACGAAAATAAAGTTTTAACATTAAAACCGCCATGTTAAAAACATTGAATGCTAATAACATTGAAATATATATATATATATATATATATATATATATATATATATATATATATATATATATATATATATATATATATATATATATATATATATATATATATATATATATAAATAACAGAAATTAACTACAAGAAATAGAATTCTGTAATTCTCGTGCTATATTATCGCACTGGTAGCTATCAAAGTGTACTATATCGTTTATTTTTTGACTAATCATTCAAAAGAACATTATAACAGAGCTGGCTATGTGAAACATGAACAACGCGATGTCTCCATTGTCCTTCTATGGATCAACGTTAGAGAATATTGGATTCTTCATTATACTTCTAGAGATAAATTTTAAAGAATCTTGAAATCAACGCCTACATTCATTGAAAGCGCGAGTCAGTCACTCTTTCGTACTACAAGGTACTGATCAGTCACGCCACGTTCAAAGAATGAAAGGCGAAGATTTCAATTCTCACATACCCTCTCATCAACTGTAAGACAGAAATATAGAGTACTAGCGACCCGCCCCGGCTTCGCACGCCGCAAACGCTACGCCCCGCAATTTTTAAATCTGTAATATCTTCGAAAATATTCACTTAAATCATACGGTGTAAAGGGCCATATATATCTATATCAAATGAACAATGTATTCAAGGTATTTAATTGGTTAAGGATTAATGCTGTATGGGTTAAAATCGCTTCGAAAATTAGCCATTATTTGTCGCAAAAAGTAAATGACAAAAAAAAGTTATTGTGGGTTATCCATAAGAGATAGACATATACCATCACGGACTTTTCTGTAGACCTTTTCAATGTGTACAATACTTAGTACATTATTTTGATAAAACTCGTAGGGTTCAGCCTGCGTTTGCAATGTAAGCGGAAAAAATGTAATTATTTACATCACATTAGAAACCTCAAAAATAACAGTACTTCTCCACTATTTAGTGGATGTCATTATACATATAAACCTTCCTCTTGAATCACTCTATCTATTAAAAAAAACCGCATCAAAATCCGTTGCGTAGTTTCAAATATTAAAGCGTACAAAGGGACAGAAAAAGCGACTTTGCTTTATACTATGTAGTGTAGTCGTACGCATATATAACGCATAGATTAGTCCTTATATTTTAAGGTACTTCGACGATATATATATATATATATATATATATATATATATATATATATATATATATATATATATATATATATATACTTATATAACATCGAGATTTTATCGAATTTCTCCAGATGCTAATGAATATTATTAGAAAATCATTTCCAAATAGTATTGATTGCTGTTGAAGTTACTCGTCCGTCACAATCTCAAAAAGAGGACGATATTGAAAGACATCTTATTACAATGTTATTTCTCCACATAATAATGAGCGAAGCTCCATACGAATGTTGGAACTTCCCATCAAGAATTCGTCTTCTAAGCTCAACTTTTTTTTTCAGATGGAAAACTCGTACCAGCAGGAATTCAGGTATCAATCCATATGTACAATGTACACATGGACCCAGAGCAATATACTGAACCTTTCCAATTCGACCCAGATCGCTTTTTACCAGAAGTATCGGCGAAGCGTAACCCTTACGCCTACATTCCCTTCAGTGCAGGTCCCAGAAATTGTATAGGTAAGACATTAAATTCATAGAGTTTAATTTTGTTTGTCACTACAAATAATACTGCAATTGCAGAATCTGTCACATTTAGTTTTCACCGCAAAGTGCCGAAGATATTTCATATCATATTATGAGATATTTTATATATATATATATATATATATATATATATATATATATATATATATATATATATATATATATATATATATTGAACAGTCTAGACCACGTCCGAAGCTAGATTATGCAGTAAGTACCAGTCACCTCTTCCTCATCAACGTCTTTTGTATGGTTCTCGCTTTTGATTGCGTCTAAAGTCTGTTTCATATTCCTGTAAAAGAGCAGGGTTTTGCTCTCGACATTATCTTATTTCTCATGTTTTTTTTTCGATAAAATGTTTAAGTACTTCATACAGTTCTCGCACAATGATAGGTTTAATTTCCACCCTAGGAAATCTTGTAGCCGTTAATGGGAATATGAACCAGCTCCAATAGCAGTATAGTATATCTGACAATGAAATTGCACAATATTACTTAATATAATCGAAAACTACGTCGAGAATGTTTTTCATGCATTTCTTTCACAGTTTGTTTTCATCATGCTGGGCTACAATTGGGGTGAATTCCAATATAGTATACCCACTGAACCACGAACATATTTGTAATTCAACCCACTATCTTCATTTGATCTGAAGCGCTATTCGGTCTTTTGACCGTGAGCTACTCTGAATCTTTATTTCATTAAACTCTTTATGATGAGTAAATGAGTCCGAAACTATTGTCGAGTGTATGAAAGAATTTCGTGTGATTATGCAAAGGTATTTTATATAAAACGATAAACTTTAAAATGTTCCACCAAATTTTTTCAAAAAATTCGATAACTTCAATTCATTCTGAAGTCAGTTTTGGGTGGTGAGCCACAAGAATCTCTTTTTGGCTAACTTTTATTCGAGTGACTGAAAATTAAGCAGATAATTCTTGCAGATGCCTCCATAATAATTGTGATCCAACAAAACATGGTTGACTCACGAAGTGTTCTTAATTCAATATTTGTTTGGTGTATGAATTGGATGTCGCCACTCAATGAAAAGTAATATGTTGTTATGCAGAAGGAGAAAAATATATATCCTAAATTATTCCATAGGTGGGCGTTATTCGGAAAGAATGAACAGCTCGGAAGATCTTGGTGTGGCAATAGCGCAAAAATTCAAGTAAAAGGGCAAACAGATGAATATACGAGTATTCATTAAGAAAAGTTTCATTCACTTTTTTCTTCTATGTTTCTATACGGTTATACATCTCACATTCGCGCAGTTATGGAATATTGTTGAAATGTCTGGCGTGCACAATCCCACATATATATATATATATATATATATATATATATATATATATATATATATATATATATATATATATATATATCAGGTGGAGAACATGCACCGTTGCCATTTTGGACTGAAAAAACCAGACTTTGGCCTTTAATTCTCATCTTTCGAATACCAAATTACAATTTTGATTCAAGATGTCGAATATATCTCAGATTCAAATCTGAGACATTTAGTCATTTCAATTAATGATAGAACACTTCGCGGACATGGTTCGAAATTGAGAAGTACACTTTTCTTTCGAGAAAGCGATCAATTGCTTGTCTCATTCTTGATCAGAGATATACTAGTAACTTTAGACGTCTTAGGGAGCGGAATGAAAATTCCACTGATGCTGTTGTGATTGAAACTACTTGTAGAGCCTAATGTTCTTCATTAATTGTCATAAGATTTCACCAACTGTAGGTACTTGTACTACATTTTGTATTCTCACAAGCCCAGTATTTTGATAACTAAGGTATTTTTTGAGAACGCACTTAATTTTTCGAAACACTTCTGTTCACTAGAAGCGAGCATACTTATTCAGGTGCAATTACTTGTGTGAATCAAAATGATGCAGACCACTCATTATGCAAGATTGAGACCAATGGAGTCTCAAAATTTGGCTCTCAGCTGACATATTTCTTTGGTGTACACTGATCCTTAGGAAACGAAGGGTCATGAACTTTTTTGAAACATTTTTCTTCTCAACAGAATTTCTTTATTGTTCGTTATTATCACGCCTTCCACTGCAGATAAAAATCATGCCCTCATATTTTTTCTCTAGATCAGTAACGAAGAGAAACAAGTTTCGAATTGGAACTAACCTAACCAAGGTAGCTTGCACATTAGAAGCCTGCTTCTGTTTTGTCCTATGCAGAAAATTTAGGAAACTCTGAAATATTTCCAAAGGTTTCCAATAATCTCAAGATTCTAGGAGCTTTCATTTTCCATCAAGTTGGCATAGAGGTGCTAGATTATATTTTGAAAAGAATTGAAAACTGATAATTTCCTCCAAATAATAGGTGAGTCTGAGCCCCACCAAACGAATTTTTGAGGGGATACGGGACTCTTCAGGCTCCATGAAGTCGGCGCCATGGTTCTTATTCAATCCAGGTTTTGATATGTGGCTCTCGCTAGACTAGACTCATCGGTTTTTTGTGCTGCATTAATGAACTCCTTCGTTTTTGAAGGAGTTCATTACATACTCTTCTTCTCGGTCGTTCACTCTGATAGAGCGAACTTTTTTGTCGATCCCTTTTTATGAAGTGAGATGAATATGAGTGGGGCCAATTGTTTGGCCAGACTCCAGTGACCCAAACGCTATGACAGATTATGTGCAGCGTATTCGCTCCGATTTCTCCCACGACCCCTATTATTTCGATCGGAATGTCATCAATGCCTTTTTCCTTATTCCGGTTCAGGTGTTTCATGGCTGCGCGCACTTCATCTTTGAGCAGCATTGGTTCGTAATCAGACGCTCCATCGTTAGTCGCTACGGATTCTGATGTTACGTCAGCAAAGAGAGATACGCAGTAGCATTTCCAGACATTAAAAATCTATTTTACTTCAGTGATGGTTTTGCCTGACGTACTCTCAATGGTCCATGTCTTTGGTTTGAACTGACGGGTTATAAGCTTGATTTTCATGTGAAAGTCTTTTGTTTCAAATTTTCGAGAATGGAGTTCGACCTCTTAGCATACTGAATGTAAAGCTGCGTTTCGATCTCGACGACAAGAGGTCTCTATGATGGAGCTCAAGGCATCAAGCTCCCGTGTCGTGGCTCCTCTTGCCTTCCGATCCCTACGCTGCTCGACTAAGTTCCATGTATCGGTTGACATCTAGTTCCGCCGCTTTTTAGTGGTACTGCTGGGTTGTGAGTCGCTTACCGCGTTTTTTATGAGTCAAACGGTGGACTTCCAAAGGTGGTCAACGTTCTCATTTTCGCCATTGTCTTTGTGCCAGCACTGTTCTTCATTTTGAAATGATTGAACGAACGACTCTTTATCAATAACATTCACGCATTTGGTGGTTTTATACATTCATTACATACCACATCTGTGGCATTTTTGCCATAGATGTGTCTTTTATTCACTTATTTGTCTGACTTGAATATATGTAGGTTTCTCTAAACGTATTTTAAGTTAAGTAGCTTCAATGATGTTAGTTGTCAAGATGTAATTTCAGATTTGATATTGTCATAGATTTGATATTGTAAGGAATGACTCGGCATAATACTTCATTGGGATACACACCTATATTTTATAGATTTTGTATTTTGTATTTTATAAAATATAGAAAATGTAAGATTTCAATTTTAAGCGGTCTTCGGAGATCAACACTAGTATTATTGCTATACCAGTCGGTGCAGTGCATGAGATTCAGAATATTTAGGTATTTTGAATAATTTTTTGTTACTATATATTATCTCACCGTCCTAGACCCGACACTATTAAATCATTAGAAAATTCTCCTCGTTTTAGATACCTATGTTATATTTCCTAATTTGCAGATCATCCACATAATTAAAGATGAATAATTCAATTTAATGATCACCACTAGGTACAAATCAACAACGAAGTACATCAACTATTGACGTATTGAGATTTCGTCGTTTTTTCGACGTATAAGCTATTATCTTACCAAGATTTTTTTGTAGGTCAAAAATTTGCACTAAGAAATACGAAGACATTACTAGCAACTGTGTTAAGGAAATACAAAGTTAAATCTCTGTTGAAACACCACGAGGCCAAATATAAAGTGGATGTTATACTCAAACCACAAAATGGCATGAAGTTGGCCTTCGAACCAAGGACGCTTTAGATTCCACCAATTTTGTTACTAGGATGAAATTTATATTTATAAATTATTTTCAACATTATTTATAAGAATTTTAATTCGACTTAAAATTTTATGTATTTTTTAGTATTTATTTATATTATAAGATGATCAATATCATATAATTTTTTTCCTTTATCCACTACAATTCCTTGGTAAAATAGTAGAATATACTAGAACTAGATCTATAGATATATACTACAGATAGATTATAGATATATACTGAAACAATTTAGTATATATTTATAAAGCAGAAACTGGGTTTGGTCAATATACTGCAAGATGAACAAAAATGTGAAGTCTAAAAATTGAATAAAGATTTTTTCTATGAAAAGCTAATCACTTGAGACAGCTTGCGCAATAAACCCAATAAAATCACGATATTCCTAGAACTGATAGTTTTTCTTCAGTAACCAGTAGAACTTTTTCGTTTAACTAACAAATTCGATGAGAATTCGAGGTAATTACCCTCAGTATATTTGAGGAAGGGCTGCATCTCCTAAAAATGGAAAATGAATTGTGAACTCGTGTAAACCTGAATCCTTTATTCTGAAAATAATGGCGCTCTGGAAAAATCCTTCGTCTTAAAACAAAGCTCTCAAAAGTTAGTTTGTCAAACTAGCAACTGACCAAAAGTTAGCTTCTAGTACCAGTCGAGAACAATCATACTGTTTTAGGATCGAATTAATTTTGTCTCCATAAATGGGGTCGATCTAGTAATTTCCTTCTCAACGGTGAATTGCAGCAAATGGTCACTAAACGAATTTGATCGGTCAACCGTCGCCTGTATGTGATGTTATGGCCCCTTATGCCTACATTCCCTTCAGTGCAGCTCCCAGAAATTGTATAGGTAAGACATAAAACTAATAGAGTTTAATTTTGTTCGTTACTACAAATATTACTGCAATTGCAGAATCTAATAATGTATTCCAGAGTTATTCAAAAGGTGGACGTTATTCGGAAAGAGTGAAATTTCGAAAGATCTTGGTGTGACAATAGCGGAAAACTTAAGTTAGTCGGAACACGTTTTCTCGGGGACGAAACGCGCAAAGAGATGAATATACGAGTATTCATTAAGAATGTCTCAGTTACTTTTTTTTATGTTCCTATACGGTTATATACAACTCACATTCGAGCAATTATGGAATATTGATGAAATGTCTGGTGTGCACAATCACACACCTGATATTCAGTGGAGAGCATGCAACGTTGCCATATTGGGCTGAAAAAACTAGGCTTTGGCCAATGATTAAGTTCAGCTCGATTATCAACATTTGAAGGACGATTTAATTCTTATTTTTCGCGTACCAAATTACAAATTTAATTCAAGACGTCAAATATACCTCAGATTCAAATCTGAAACATTCAGTCATTTCAAATGAAGATAGAACACTTTTTTTCGAGAAAGCGTTCAATTTCTTATGTCCCATTCTTGATCGGAGATATACTCATAACTTTAGATGTCTTAGGGAGCTGAATGACAATTTCACTGATGCTGTTGTGACTGGAACTACTTGTAGAGCCTAATGCTCTTCACTTATTCACATAACATTTCTCCAACTGTAGGTTCTGGTACTACATTGTGTATTTTCACAAGCCCAGTTTTTCAATGACAAAGGTATTTTTTGAGAGCGTAGTTGGTTTTTCGAAATTCGCCTCACTTCTGTTCATTAGAAGCGATCATACTTATTCAAGTGCAATTACTTGTGTGAATCAAAATGATGCAGACCACTCATTATGCAAGATTGAGACTTATATAGTCTCACAAGGGTGCTCTCAGCTGACATAGTTCTTTAGTGTAAACTGCTCTTAAGGAAACGAAGTGAACTTTCATGAACTTGTAAACATTTTTCTTATCAACAGAATTTCTTTATTGTTCATAACTACCACGCCTTCCACTGCAGATAAAAATCATGCCCTCACATATTTTCTTAAAATCAGTAACGAGGAAAAATTCAAGTCACGAATTGGAACTAACCTAACTTAGTAGGTAGCTTGTACTAAGGTAGCTTGCACATTTGCAGCCAACCAGTGTTTTCTCCTCAGCAGAAAATGTTTGAAAAAACTCTGAAAGAACTCCCGACAGTTTTCAATATTCTCAAGACTCTAGATCCTCATTTTCCATCTAGTAGGCATAGAGGTGCTAGACCAGATTTTACAACGGATTAAAAACTAATAATTTTCTCAGAATTATTGGTGGGTCTGAGCACTTAAAAACACATTTTTGGGATGTAACTTCTCTTCAGGCTCCATGAAGTCGGCGCCACTGGTTCTTATCTGATAAAGGTTTTGGTATGTGGAACTCTCTAGACTAGACTCATCGGTTGTTTGTGCTGCATTAATGCATGAACTCCTTCATTTTTGAAGGAGTTCAAAATTTCCTTGTTCATTCGAAACTAGTTTCCAGCAGTTCAACCATTCAAACAGAATAGAAAAAATCCCAATGTAAATTTCACTAAAATATGGTACTATGTGTACCCTATTCATTTAATAATGTGATAAAAGGGCTCGTGTGGGCTTTAAACCCACGACCGCCAGTTTTGACATGTTTAGCCTGGAGCTCTAACCAACTGAGCTAACGAGCCTTGATATACATAAACAGTTATCAGTAATATGAATAGTCGGGTGAATCATAGTTGTTATCACTTGTAAAATATGGTTCAATTACTTGGTATGAATAGGGAAGACCTGGATCGGTAAATTCTGAAGCCAAGAAAAGTTACATAGAATGAAAGCCACAACAAAAAGAACAAGATATGACAAACTTGATCGCGGTCGTTTTCTGATTGAATTCTTTTAACTTCGTCAGACGTTGATGTTTCTGTATCATCTTCTGTCAGTTCAGGTAGACTGCTGAATGATGGAACGGGTATTTCTTCCGAATGCACTACAGGCCTTCTTGCACAATCTAGATCAGGATATGTCCATTTGTGTCTATTGTTTCTATTTATGCCTTTAATATTAACGAGACAAAAATAGCAGTCGTAATGATGGTTCCGCGGTTCTCTCCAAACCATTGGTACACCAAACTTTAGGCACTTCCTCTTTCCAGTTGTCCACTGTCGCAAATGTTCAACACATGTTTTACATATGAAATGTGGGGCCCAAGATTTATCTTGATCTCCTAAATGAACGCCAAAATAGGCAAGATAAGCTCACACATAACAAAAAACATCAGGATAATTTACACAGGTACGTCTGCTTGTGGATGCCATTGTTTCAGTTTAGTGTCTTGATACTACAAAGCGACCAAAATTTACACAAAATGATAGCACAACTTTACTTGGGAAAACTCAGTATTATACTAAAAGTACAGCCAAGCAGGTATAGAAGGATCGGGTCATAGGCAATTACAGGTATAAAAGTAATTAAGAGCATTGTATATACATTGGGTCAGGGACAATTCCAGGTATCCATTTGGCTAATTACATTCTGGGAAATTTCTATTTGGACGATTGAGTACATATTTATCTCTTTATTTGTTGTCCTTTATCAGAAAAAATATATCATTTAACCTGTAACGTGTATCTCAAAAACTAGAGCTGATAGAAAAAATCTGGTGGCATTTTTGGAATCGGCACATTAAAAACATCTAAAATTTATTTTTTTCATTTTGTGGGCCTGTGTTATTGGTAAACCATAGTTCAAAATTGACAACACTAACGTTTCAATCAGTTTTTTACAAAGTTTAAAGTTCAATATGATTATGTTGACATATAGGACTTTCAAGTTGATGTAGATGATAAACCCAGCATCTGATGAAGCCACTGTGTCGGAGAAACAATACTGTCATTATTGTTTTTTATTCATTTTTATTAATTACTAGCTGACCCGGCGAACTTTGTTCCACCTAAGAGGCAATAAATGAGCAGACTTTCGATTTTATCAAGGGCAATTGTTTATTTGGATAATTAATGTAAATTAAAAATGCAAGTATCGTATTTTAATGATTGGCCATGTATTTTAGTGCATGGATTCCACTGTTTAGTGAAGCATTTTGTGATAGACGCCATTTTTCGTTTTATTATCAGTTGCAAGAAAAAAAAACGCAAATGGTCCTCCGATCCGTGAACATGCCACATATACTCCGAATTGACCATGGGAAAACATAGATTTTTTAGATTCAGACCACAAACTTTTAATCATTGGTCGTGTGATTTGTTTAATGTCATGGCGAATGCAAGTCAGATCGGAAATTAAAGTCGTTTAAACTCAAACGGCATGTCAGTCGGGATCCTTGGAATGAGAACTTCCTCACCTTCGAATTTTCTTTTGAGTATCGTCGCGTAAATCACATTGTTCATCAATTTCTTTATCACCAAACGCGTTCCGTTGCACAGTTTTGGTTGGTTTATGTTTCGAAGCATGATTACTACGGAGCCAACCTTTAGTCGTAAATTTCGGTAATCCCGGCACATCCAAGGAGTTTAAAAATTGCTCGCTCTCTCAACCATTCCTTATTTTTGTGTTTAGTAATGATTCTTGGGAATACTTTGTTGATAAGTTCGTCTTTTGATGAGAGAAAGTTACAGAAATTCTAAGTACTCGACCATTACCGATAGTCAGTAATTTCTCAGAGAAATCTTCAGCAGATGTATCGTTCTGCAATGCAACTCCAAAACATCTTCATTGATTGCGTAGATTTTCCAATGTTCGGTGAAGTGCTTCCAATGCACGTTTATTTTTTGGGCATTCGTCCCAGATGCTGATTTTTGATTCTAATAAAACTTTGGCAATTGCGGAGTGTTTTGCAATATTACATGTTAGTTCTTCAATAGTTTGAAGATTTAACGGATATTTTAATGCTGAATGAGTCATCCGTACGCCATCCTTCTAACAATGTAATGTGGCTGCTATTCCAGAAGAAGCAAACTGCAACCTCAATGTTGGATCTCGCACTAACAGTGGCTGAAACTACTGACATGAGGAATGTCTTACCAGTTCCACCAGGAGCATCCAGGAAATATAAACCACCATTTCCATCATCAATTGCGTTCATCATTGTATCATCCTCATGTTGGTGATTCAACAGGGGTACTTTCGTTTGAACTATTAAATCTAATTCCTGGTTATCATATTCGAGTCAACGAAAAAGTTCCCGTTCAAATTCTTGATTAAATGCGTAATTCATTTCACGATTTGTCGCTTTCATTCCTAATCTGACTAATAAATTACCGAACATGAAGTAACACATGTCTTCGATCAATATCAAAGCCTGATTATGTATCTACTCATTCATCTGAAGGTCGGGATTTCTTTTACTGACACGAATTTGATGTTAAATGCCTTCCGACATAATTATCCTTGCTATGGTATATCCGTTTTCTTATACCACGTATTACGTCACGTCCCACGGGAACGTGACAAAAAGTATCCTATGTCCTTCTCCTGGTTCTAAGCTGCCCTCCGACCAATTTTCAGCCAAATCAGTTCAGCTGTTCTCGAATTATAAATGTGTAACTAACACGACTTTCTTTTATATATAGAAATATTAATAACAAAATTTGCGAAAATTTTCAAAGAACAGCCTCAGAAGTGTCATTGACCTAAATTTAACAATTAATTGAAAATATTTTGAAAGAATATAATGTGTTTTGTTTTCAATACAGTAATTGTTCTTTATATGAATTGAATATTCGATTGCTTTATAATTATGTTCAATATATGTGTATTGAATGAAATTAGTGAAAACTTTTGTCATTGAAGTAAAAAAAGCTAAGCTTGGATCAGCCGGGACCGAACCCGAGCCTCCCGCGTGACAGTAGAACATTCTACCACAGAACCAGTGACGCTTACTATTTTGTGCTAAAAAAGTATGATTTCAACCAACTCATACAACCTTTCATAGTGACTGACGTTTCTTGTCAAGTTACACGGGAACGCTGCCGAACGGGACAAAAAGTATCCTATGTCCGTCTCCTGGCTCTAAGCTACCTCCCCACCAATTTTCAGCCATATCGGTACAGCCGTTCTTGAGTTATAAGTGGTGTAACTAACACGACTTTCTTTTATATATATAATAATAGAAGATAGTGAATTAATGAAATTATATATTATTAATAATGAAATTAAAAATATAATTAATAATTCAATTCATTATTATTAATTATAGTGAAAATCAGAAAACTACTTAGTTTTATTTAAATTATGTGTTTAGATTTTCATCAAGTATCGGTACAATCGATTCATAACATTATTTGTGATATTACTACAATTTACAGTCAGTTCTGTTTCGTACTTACTCACAATCACTCTGAGTAGGTTGAATAGTACGAATTCCATTCGATTGGTAGCTTTTTGCGAGGTTTGTCCAATATATAATTTCACCAAATGTTAACAAGAACATTCGTTTAAAAATATAATTTTTTATCACCATGTGTTATTGCTTTCAATGCATTGAAAATTCGTTTTGTGCTTGTGTGTAATTTTAGTATTGTATACTGACAATATGTTGTATTCAATGAAATAATTGTGTCATAAATGAAAGTGTAATATGTTTTATATATTTATTTGAATTTTCATAATATATTGAAATCAGAGAAGATGATATCAACTCGGAAAAAAATACTAATAATATATGTAATTTATAATAAAAACGGAAATATGGTGAAATATTCAAGATTTTGAAGATATGGCCTTTATATGGCATTCTAATACTTCTGCAAAGTCCTCACAATTTTTTATTTCAATTGGTTTCAAACATTTTAAGTATGCATCCACGTTCTCCTTCTTGATGAATTTTTTCAACAATTCACTTCTCTTGACTTTTTCTATATCAATTGTTGTCTTCGATAAAAACCCTTTTTCTTCCCACATACATTTGTGTGCGCATAAAAATTGCTTTGATATGCCTTCAGTGGATTCACCTGATTTTCCATTTTTCTTTTCAGATACATTCTTCTTCCACATCTCTTTCATTTTTGTCATATCCATTCCATTAGCTTCAGCACATTTTTTGAGGATCTCTCTGTTCTGATTCTTCTGAAAAAATATTAATTCAAAGACCTATTATTTTCAGTGTATATAATAAAAGTGTTAACTTTTTTTAATAAGAAATCTTCACTTTCATAAAGATTAATCAAAATCATATATTTTGATTGGCTTCTGCGTTTTCATATACCTATTCTTATATTTTGGAAACCACAATCACACAACCTAAGAAAAAAAACGAAGTAATTCAGTAACTGTTTCTGTAGAAGAATAAGTTGAAGGTGAGCATTCTTTGATTTCTTGGAATTTCTGTTGTTATGTTTACAATTTCTTCTACTACAAACTCCTTGATACTTTTACAACTTGAAGAAGGTTATATAAGCATCAATCATATGCCAAGTTTAGAATTGAAATGGTGATATTTCTTATCAAAATTACTAGTTTCGTTATGAATTGTAAACTTTTTCTACAAGAATTTTTGAATATTCTTATGAGTTTTTTTATGTGTTTAGGGTTTAATATAACTAGGTTTATAAACTCTTGATAAAAGGTTTTCAAAACTACCACGGCATCTTGTTTGACTATTTTGGCAATACTTCTTCTATGCTTATTTGTTTGTTCAGCTTATAGAAAATCGAGGAAACTAAAAAAAATTGAGACCATGTGACTGAAATCGCGGATAGCAACTTCAAGGAATGATTTTTGTGATCGTTCCCGAAAACACCAAACGTCTCAAAGAACTCAAATACTCTATAAACTAGTCTTAAGTCTTAAGAACTCAAATCAATATCTTTGAAATTAGTTCGTTCTGAAAAAATTTTTTAATTTTTTTTGTTTATATGCAAAAACTCCTACACAAAATAGGATAGAATTATAGAAATTGATAAGTCTGATATACAATCTTGTGGTGAATGTTTCATCTCGTTACATCGTCCAGAAGCTACTTTTTTACGGGTTTCCAAAATGTAAAAAACATTCTAAAAGCAAATATATTTACATAAATATTCAATAATCAGATGTATGAGTGTTTGAAATTTCTCTTACCCCCTCTTTGGCTTCTAAAATCACAACTACGGCGATTAAGACGATAATAAACTTCAATGAATACATTTTACAGCAGAATGAATGAGTCTCATATTAGGACATACGTATTTATATATATATATATATATATATATATATATATATATATATATATATATATATATATATATATATAGAATATATGAGAATACATACAAAAATTTTTTATCTACAGAACATCGCAATATTGAAATAAAAAATTTAAGTATAATTCGAATTATCTATCACGGGATACTGTGAATTATGAATTTCCTGTAATTTTTTGAAGTGATTATATTCATAAGGATCTTTTTCATGAAAATATGATTTAAAGAGGTGAATTCAATAATTACCTTCAAAATGTATGTACTATATTTTGTTATATATATATATATATATATATATATATATATATATATATATATATATATATATATATATATATATATATATATATATATATATATATATATATATATATGTATTCCTCTGATACTGAAAATGAATATGTGAAAATATAAAAAACCAATTTGATTTTCTCAAAAAATAAGATTGACAAGTTTGGATATCTATAGTAATTCATAAAATTCAATTATTCATTAGTTTTGACCAAGTTGTGATATACAACAAAACATCAACGAAAATAAAGTTTTGAACATTAAAATAAGCCTGTTATTGCTGAAAACATTGAAAATAATGGATATATATATATATATATATATATATATATATATATATATATATATATATATATATATATATATATATATATATAATAATAATAATAATAATAATAATAATAATAATAATAATTTATTGGTTCCAACAAGTACAGTTGCGAATCATCATCACAGCCCACAAGAGAAACAAGTCAGGTGAGTTTTCTACTTTTTACAGTAGTCTAAAAATTCAGTTAAACTATAAGGTTCACATTCCAAAACAAACTTATAAATACATTTCTTGAACACTTCAGTTTTTTCAATGACTCTCATACACTGAGGCAGCAAATTAAAAAGTTTCATGGCCATATAGAGCGGACCATTTGCAAACTTGGCACTAGAGTGTACGGGAAGGTTAAACGGAAAGACCTGCCGGGTCTTATTCACGTTTAAGTATTTTTCAAAGTAATGCTTTTGCTGTCTCACAAAAAGTAAAAGCTTAAAAACATAAAGACCAAACAGTGTTTGAACATTATTGGCGCGGAATATTCCCCGGCAGGAATCCCTGAAGCCCAAACCGCACAAAAGTCGTAGCGCCTTTTTTTGTGTTAAGAAGATTTCATTTGCTGAAGGCGAGTTTCCCCAGAAAATAATCCCATAGACCATTAAAGACTGGAAATTGGAGTAATAAAGAGTATGAACAACTTCCAAGTTAATTCTGTTTTTAAGCATTATAAAGGTGTAAATAACTTTATTTAAACGCTTCCTTAACCTGACAACATGTGGGACCCACCTCAGGTGCCCGTCCAGAAAAAATATATATATATATATATATATTTATTTCATTTATTCATTAAAATTCTCTATATTTCGACACTCATTTGTGTCTTCTTCAGGAGAGAAAACAAGAACTAGAGTTCATGCAGTGCAGATAAGCAACAATCGACGAATCGTGATGAAAAAATTGTTTTCATATATAATTATTCACCAAGAAAAACAACCAAGCCTAGTTTACGCTACTTCTACTTAACCCTATGCATATAGCTGTAATGAGGTGAAGAACAACATAATTTAACAAGCTGCAAGATATACAATATATGAATAATATGAGAATAACACCATGAAAACAGGAAAGAAAAAAGATATACAACTACACATCAAAAAAACAACCAACCGGATTGATACCCATTCCCTGGCTCCGAAGCAAGGCGCTCCCTACATTCCTCTTGAATTTGATGATTTGAAAATCCTTTCATTCTGATTTAATCTCATTATGAATCTCCTACCGCATTGTGAGTAAAAAAAACCTTGTGAAGAAACCTTGGACAATTCAGAGGTTTTACAAGCAGTCACATCATGCAACTTCCCTCTGTATATCAACTTTCCGAGGAGATAAGCAGGCCGTCCAACCATCAAGATAGTACTATGCTGTTCGAATCAATTGGGACCAAAAATTTTTTCTTCGTTTGAGTTACTGTAGTAAGTATGCTTAGTACCAGGGTGGCAAAAACAGCTTCACACCTGCTTGTTTAATACCTGAGGTACGTGAATATTCGACCTTGACCATCATTTACATTCTGACCGGTTTTACCTCCCCAGCAATTCAGTTATGAGCCTACCGGTGCGACAGTTTTTGGTTTCAATTTTGATACGTGCTGTATTGTCTTGTCCAAAGATGGATATCACTCCGAGGAGGCGTTCCAAAATTATCGTGCTTAATGAACACACTTCAATGACTGTAAGAGATATAGCTGAAGCTGTTTGTTTGGTAAAGTCCAGCGTTTCGCGAATTTTGAAAACATTTGAAGAAAGTGGCTTATCGTCTGCAAAAAGAAAAGGAAACTGCTGCCGCAAACACAAAACTACTCCAAGAACAGACAATTTGTTGATAAGAAATAGCAAAATTAATCCGAGAAAGACAAGCACTAATCTTCGAAGGGATTTAATGGTTTCTGGTGTGGAGGGGAGCACCCCAACTGTGCGAAAACGACTGCTGGAGGTTGGCTGTAAGGCAAGAAGACCAAGAAGAAAGCAACTGCTTACCCAGAAAATTATGAAGACATGGTTGGCGAGATCTAAAAAGACCCGTGCGTGGACTGTGGACGACTGGAAGAAGGTGGTAGTGAGGAGATACATTTGTTTGTTCGAGGGTACAAATCGAGTGTTGTTAGACGAAGTGATGGGGAAACTTTGCGACCTGATCACATCCAGCAAACAGTAAAACATCCTTCGAAACAAATGTTTCGGGGTTTTTTCACAACTAATGGCACTGGACGATCAGATCCTATAACAGGGATGATGAATTCAATGAAATATATGGAAATATTTCGCACCAGAATGACCATTCCAGCACGACCTGGCTTCCTGACACAATTCCAAACAAGTGAATGCCTTAATGCGTGACAATGATATAAAAGTACTCGATTGGCCGGAGAATTCACCTGATCTCAATCCCATTGAGAATATATGGAGTATATTAAAGAAACGACTGGCAAAAATGGATATCACTACAATAAAAAATGATTAAAAGTGCAATTCAGGTGTGGTTTCATGATGACGAATTGAGGAAAATATGCGCTACGCTAGTGGAATCTATCCCTAGACGAGTTCAAGAAAATATTTCTGAGAAAGGAGGACATACTTCATATTAATATGAAGAATTTACGCTATTTTGTATGTATTTATTTCATTAAAAGGTAAGATTTTACGAAAACATTGTTTTTTATCCTTTGTCCCAATTAATTCGAACAGGATAGTATGTACCAACGAACAGATACGTACTTAGTTTGTAGAGATTCTCAATCTTCAGCCATCGAAGCTGTTGAATTCAATTCGAGACTCTATCATACTTCCTCAAGCGGAATACAATCCTGCAACACGCGTTCTGAATCCTCTGAACCCGCATTCGTGCACAATGGCACAGGCAAGGATAAATTTTGGTAAACCGTAGTTCAAAATTGACAACACTAACGTTTCAACCAGTTTTTTACGAAGTTTAAAGTTCAATATGGTTACGTTGACATATAGGACTTTCAAGTTGATGTAGATGATAAACCCACCATCTGATGAAGCCACTGTGTTGGCGAAACAATACTGCCATGTTTTTGAATTAATTATAGTGAAAATCAGAAAACTACTTAGTTTTATTTGAATTATGTGTTTAGATTTTCATCAAGTATCGGCCCAATCGATTCATAACATTATTCGTGCTATTACTATAATTTGCAGTCAGTTCTGTTTCGTACTTACTCACAATCACACTTAATAGGTTGAATAGTACGAATTCCGTTCGATTGGTAGCTTTTTGCGAGGTTTGTCCAATATATAATTTCACCAAATGTTAACAAGAAAATTCGTTTAAAAATATAATTTTTATCACCATGTGTTATTGCTTTCAATGCGTTGAAAATTCGTTTTGTGTTTTTGTGTAATTTTAGTATTGTATACTGACAATATGTTGTATTTAATGAAATAATTGTGGGATAAATGAAAGTGTAATATATTTTATATATTTATTTGAATTTTCATAATATTCTGATATGCTATACAATTTTTAAATTTTGTTAATCGTATTTTAAGTATTGAAATCAGAGATGATATCAACTCGGAAAAAAATACTAATAATTACTAAAAATACTTTTTATGGCATTCAAATACTTCCGCTAAGTCCTCACATTTTTTTATTTTAATTGGTTTCATACATTTTAAGTATGCATCCACGTTCTCTTCCTTGATTAATTGTTTCAACAATTCACTTTTCTTGATTTTTTCTATATCAAGTGTTGTCTTCGATAAAAACCCTTTTTCTTCCAAAATACATTTGTGTGCGCATAAAAATTGCTTTGGTATGGATCCACCTGATTTTCCACTTTTATTTTCAGATACATACATCTTCCACATCTCTTTCATTTTTGTCGAATCCAGATCATTAGCTTCAGCACATTTTTTGAAGATTTCTTTGTCCTGATTCTTCTGAAAAAATATTAATTCAAAGACCTATTATTTTCAGTGTATATAATAAAAGTGTTAACTTTTTTAATAAGAAATCTTCACTTTCATAAAGATTAATCAAAATCATATATTATGATTGGCTTCTGCGTTTTTATACACCTAGTCTTATATTTTGGAAACCACAATCACACAACATAAGAAAAAAACGAAGTAATTCAGTAACTGTTTCTGTAGAAGAATAAGTTGAAGGTGAGCATTCTTTGATTTCTTGGAATTTCTGTTGTTATGTTTACAATTTCTTCTACTTGTGCTACTACAAACTCCTTGATACTTTTACAACTTGAAGAAGGTTATATAAGCGTCAATCCTATGCCAAGTTTAGAATTGAAATGTTGATATTTCTTCTCGAAATTACTAGTTTTGTTATGAATTGTAAACTTTTTCTACAAGAATTTTTGAATATCCTCATGAGTTTTTTATATGTTTAGGATTTAATATATATTTTTTTAATTCAGTGGACCTACAGTTTAACGCCGGTTCCGAACGGCCATTGGGCTTGTATTTTACTTAAATCATAGACAAACACAAACACCCATGCCTTCAGCGGGGCTCGAAACCGAGTTCTTCCGCACCATAGTCGGGAGTTCTACGCGTAGGGTTTAATATAACTAGGTTTATAAACTCTTGATGAAAGGTTTTTTAAACTACCACGGCATCTTGTTTGACTATTTTGGCAATACTTCTTTTATGCTTATTTTTTTTTGGCTTATAGAAAATCTAGGCAAACTAAAAAAAATTGAGACCATGTGACTGAAATCGCGGATAGCAACTTTAAGGAATGATTTTTGTGATCGTTCCTGAAAACACCAAATATCTCAAAGAACTCAAATACTGTATAAACTAGTCTTAAGTCTTAAGAACTCAAATCAATATCTTTGAAATTAGTTCGTTCACAAAAACAATATTTTAATTTTTTTTTGTTTATATGCAAAAACTCCGACACAAATAGGATAGAATTATAGAAATTGATAAGTCTAATATACAATCTTGTGGTGAATGTTTCATCTCGTTACATCGTCCAGAAGCTACTTTTTTACGGGTTTCCAAAATGTAAAAAACATTCTAAAAGCAAATATATTTACATAAATATTTAATAATCAGATGTATGAGTGTTTGAAATTTTTCTTACCTCCTCTTTGGCTTCTAAAATCACAACTACGGCGATTAAGACGATAATAAACTTCAATGAATACATTTTATAGCAGAATGAATGAGTCTCATATTAGGACATATGTATATATATATATATATATAGAATATTTTAAAAAACATACAAAAATTTTTTATTTACAGAACATCGCAATATTGAAATAAAAAATTTTAGTATAATTCAAATTACCTATCACGGGATACTGTGAATTATGAATTTCCTGTAATTTTTGGAAGTGATTATTCATAAGGATCTTTTTCATGAAAATATGATTTTAAGAGGTGAATTCAATAATTACCTTTAAAATGTATGTAATATATTTTGTTATATATATAATATATATATATATATATATATATATATATATATATATATATATATATATATATATATATATATATATTATAAATTAAATCTTGGCTTAATGTTTCACGATTTATTTAACAATATGTATATCAACATGTTTCGAGCGTTAGCTCATTTTCAAGACTGTCAGTCTTATAAAATGAGCTTCCAACGCTCGAAACATGTTGACTATACATATTGTTAAATAAATCGTGAAACATTAAGCCAAGAGTTTAATTTATTTTAATATTCAATTATGTTTCACCAAGAGTTAAGCGAGAATTCAATCTCATTAATATATATATATATATATATATATATATATATATAATATATATATATATATATATATATATATATATATATATATATATATATATATATATATATATATATATATATATATATATATATATATACATATAAAGGTAATTTCTCGACCGTGCGATACTTAGTAGAATTTAGGTAACGGGAATAATCGGTCTTGTGGAGTGTTTGAAAACTCATTTATTCATTAAAATTCTCTATATTTCGACACTCATTTTTGTCTTCTTCAGGAGAAAAAACAAGAATTAGAGTTTATGCAGTGAAGATAACCTAACATTTTTTTATAATAAACGTCTCTTATTTTGTTGCCACTTATTCACTGTATGTTGTTAATTTGAATCCCGAATTCAGTTCTAAGTCTGGAGCTAGGTCTGGAGAGTAGGGAGGATCCGGCATCACTTCAAACTTCAATTCGTGGATTTTGGACAAGGCAACAATCGACGATTGCGTTGGTGCGTTATCGTGATGAAAAAATTGTTTTCATCGCCAAATGAGATCGTTTAATTTGTATCTCATCCTTCAAACGTAGCAATAAGTCTGCGTAGTATTGACCAGTGGTAGTCTTACCCTTTTCAAGATAATCAAAAACAATAGCCATAACCTTGTTTGCTAATAAAATTGTTTTTGCCTTCTTTATAGTTGGTTTCCCCTTTGCAACCGTCTGTTTTGACTGTTCTTCATTTTCAGAAGTGTATTGGTGAACCCAAGTCTCATCAACAGTTATGAATCGACGCAAAACTTCGTTTGGATTACGTCTATACAGCGCCAAATTTTCGGTAGAAAGGTTTTTTTGAATCAGTTTTTGGTCTAGCGTTAGCAAACGCGTCACCTATCTTGCACACAGATTTTCCATGCTCAAATGGTTGTGCAAAATATTTCGCACACGTTCAGCTGACATCCTACAGGTCTCAGCTATCTCATGCACTTTTAATCCCCGGTCTTCCATTACTATTTATACTATTGATGTATTATAATAATAATAAGATAAATTTATTGAGAAACATTCCTTACATTGTAAAATTACATTAATTTCAATTGATACAATAATTACAACTAAAAAAAATGCTCTTAAAAGGACTGAATTCAGTTTGGAGTCTGATCTTCCATTCCTTCGAGCAAAAATATTGTTTCAAACAAAAATCTTGGTAAAATTCATATTTACAATAATATACAACTTTGATTGAAAAGAAAAGAAAAAAAATTTCCTCAGAGATATTGAGCATTTGAGATAATTTCACATGGTGAAGAACATTTGTGGTGAAAAAATATACAAAGATACGATACAAAAAATTGATTCATTCATTATTGCCTACATTCGAATCATCGAAGTACTCAGCCACACTATAGTATGCCTTTGTTAAGAGCAGAGATTCAACTCTCCTCTTAAACAATTGAGCTTTCAGTACTTTCAAATTCGATGGTAAATGGTTGAAAATTTTAATACTCTGACAATAGAGAGACTGCTCAAATTGAGCTGTTTTATGCATAGAAAGAAGTAGCACATCACTGTTCCTTGTTGAATACTCATGATTACTATTCAATTTAATAAACCTATCTTCATTTTCTTTAACATATAACAAACATCTATAAATATATAAACACGGTAAGGTGAGTGTGTAATTATTAATGAAGATAGGTTTACAAGATGTTCGCTGATGAATATTGAATATTAATCGAAGTATTCGCTCCGGTGTAATAAACACCCTATTTATTTCTGTAGAGCAGCCCCACAGCAGAATACTATAATTTAGATGACTATATACAAGACTGTAATACACATTCATAACACAGTTTCTAGGTACGATGTTCTTGATTCTAGAGATTGCAAAAAATGAGTTACTCAATTTTTTACATAAGACCTCAATGTGTGATGTCCATCTCAAATTTCTGTCTACTTATATTCCAAGAAACTTTGTTGATTGGAATGATGATATAGTGTTGTCCCCATATTTAACGTCCAAGGTACTAATTCCATTGCCCTTCAGACAAAACTGAACACATACAGTTCTGTCAACGTTCACCATCAGATTGTTCTTTCGACAGCAACTTACAAACTCCCTCACAATGCATTCACATGCCTCCAGAAGTTCTTCAGGAATACTGCCAGAAACAACCACCGATAAATCATCGTGGTTGTTTCTGGCAGGACTCCTGAAGTTTCATATTATCTCAATCATTTCTGAATTTGAATTGAATTTGTGACATCAACGGGCCGTCCTTAGCTAGACTCGTCAGAGGTGCTCACACAACCCATTTTGAATTCAGAACCCATTGCTTAATAGTTCAATATGGGAAGGAGTCTCCTAGTGTTAGAATGATGACAGCACGTTTCTCCAAGTTTTCCATTTTCATGGAAACAACTGGAGCGTCTCACGTAATATGCTCTCAACGTTTATGCCGATTTGGCTGAAACTTTACATATAAGCTCACTAAGTATGGTACTGTAGGACGCCGCTCCAAAAGTAGACCTAGTGAGGCCATCTCTTGGTCAGGCCGGAAACTTTTCACCTCACCCTCGTATATCAGATAAAATTGAAATTTTAAATGTAGAGATCACGGACGTCTCAGATATTTCGAATCGCCAATTATTTGATTGTTGCTTAAAAATACCTTCACCACCAAATTTTCAGAAAGCAGTTAATATATGAGTTGGTAATGATTTGCTACAAACTTTCTTACGACAAATCTCTTTGTATATCGTGTCGTATATCCGTAATATTAATCAAAATTTACTTTTTCTGAACGAATTAACTCTAAATATATTTGATACATTAACACCCGTAAATAATATTGTTATAAGGGATCCTAAACCTTCATGGCTGACTGATAATGTTCAATTTATGACCAAATTGAAAAACAAAGCCTTTAATAGATACAAGTTACTGAGTGGTAAAAATACAATATAGTTTACAACTTATGTAGAATAAAACTAGAAATAATACCCATAACGTACATACAATACATATGAACGATATTTCTGTGGGGAAACTGACATTAAATCTCTCCCACAATCTACAGAAACAACTAATATCAAAAAAACTGATAACTAAAAGATAGTCAGGCGAGAGCTCGACTGATATCGCCAGGCACGCATGCAAATATGTCGATGACGTCATGAACACAGGTGTTATCAAGTCACCACAAATTTTATGAAATGATGAAAAAGCCAGAGCATTAGTACGGGCCAGAGGTGGATAAAAATGTTCATAGTTCTACAAGTTAATCTCGGAAAACGGAAATTTATGTGGGAAAGAAGAAAATAACAATCAACAGAAAACTTGATTATTCCTAAATATTTCCTACGTGTTTGTAGTGATGGAACATTAATTCTTGTAGTAAGTAACCTTTTCAGAAGTTAATTTTGTGTTGAAAGTAACTCCTAAATCTGTGAATTCGGTACATCTATTGATTATACACATTGTAATTAAAATAAATTAAATTTTTTTACGAGAAAAAGACATTATGTTGCACTTAAAAGTATTCATTGTCAGAAGATTTCTTTCACACCACCGAGTCAAATTTGCGATATCGTCTTGAAAAATGTACAATCACTTACTGTTAAAATTTCGCGAAATATCTTACAAACGTCCGCATAGAGGAGAAAATTACAATTCTTGTTATAGGAAATGTAGTTCACAAAATTATTGAAAAGAAGGGGACCTAAAACAGAACTCTGTGGAACCCAACACTCCGCAATAAATTTCAGCGATTCTGCAAAATATAGCAATTTCATACGAAAGAAAATTTATATGGAATTTTTCGTTATTGATTCTTAAGCATTTTGGCTAGATCAACCCACTTAACATTTACAACAAAACCTTAACGTCATCGATAACTGATCACTTAAATTTACCTAATCAAATTATTGATTACTTTTTACAAGCTTCCAATAGTTGATTCGACCGATCGCATTTTATTGAATTTTTATTCACGAAATAAGATTGAATATAACTCAAATTCAAACACTTGAACTTATGATTTACACTTTATTGACTACATAGCATGACGCGTTTCGTCGTTAAAAACGACTTCTTCAGATGCTTACAGAATTATTCTGTAAGCACAATTTTAAGTTTAAGTTTAAGTTTAAGTTAATTTAAGTTTATTTCACAATTCACAAATTCCCTCAATTTGTATAGGACTTATATTCGTTTTGAAATTCATCCATTCTTGATTGATATATTAAATATGGACTGACGATTCATAATAATGATGAAACAATTGTATCCTATTATCATTCAAGAAGATCGATTTATTTTTCGAAACGCTCTTACTCTCGAAAGTGATGGGTTCGTTCTCGTTGACAACATTTGTGTAGACAGCTCGCCGAGAGTTTTGTTTGAAATATTTTATATATATATATATATATATATATATATATATATATATATATATATATATATATATATATCTGGAATTTCAGAGGTAATTATTGAAACTGATAGATATGAAATTCCTAACATAATTCACAACATCCCGCCACAGATGATCATAATTTGATTCAAATTTTTTTATCCAATATTGGGATGTTATTCAATGAATGTTTATGTATTAGTCCTTATATATACCTACGTATTTTCTGATATGAGATTCATTCATTCGGTTGTAAAATGCATTCATCGATAATTATTTCCGTTTTGATCACCATAATTATTGTGATTTCAGAAGCAGAGGGAAAGGTAGGAAAAATTTGTCACACCTATCAATTATTGTATGCCTATATATAAAAGTATACTTGCTTTTACCCCCGACTTCCTCGTAAAAACTGAAGATGAAGATTTGGCGCCTTAGTAACGTATTGAGATAATATAATATAATAATAATAATTGAGTTCTTTATTCTCAACAGGTATAATACTCAACTACAAAAAATAATAACATAATGTTTAATAATAACTAAATAAATAAAACGAAAGAGATATAACTAAATATTAGCATTTTATGGAATATTACAAAGAACTCAATCTAAATAATATAAATAATATACATTTTATAGTACAAATTGTAAATTTTAACAGAAATTTGCATATAATTAACAGAATAAGTTAACATGCTTCTCCTAGTTGTATAAACTAGATATGAACAAAGACAAGAAAAATTTTTGTTAACCCTCACAAAGGTATAATACCTGTGGTGAAAGATTTTATTTTTTTTAATACAGTAAATATTGTTTTGTATATTATTATTTATACAGTAAATATTATTTTGTACATTTCAATCTTAATCTCTACAAATATCTGATACATTCAACACAAGATACATACCTACTCTTCCATTTATCAAAGTATTACAGTAGACCATCCCCACCTGAGATATCCATTTCTTTAAGGCTTTCGTTATTTTCACGTTATTGACCATCTCTTTCAAGTACATAGGCAATTTGTTGAAAATTTTAGGCGCTAAATAGATTGACGAACGTTGACCAATTGATTTTTTAAACTTAGAAACCTCCAGAGAAAGGTGACTATATCTGGTATTCAAACCATGCTCAATTCGTTTCGAATCACTTATGTTGTTGAACGTATGTTTCATTAACATGTAGCAATACAACTGATTTAGGTCCCACACTTCAGCTAACTCAAACAATTGATCAAATCAATTCATTTTAGTCAATCTCCTTTGTTCACATAACTCCTAATAATAACTTCCATGGAGTCTAAGTGAATGTCACAACTACTGACAACTCTATTGAATGTAAACTTCATAAACCTAATGGGGGATTATTTTAGCGAATTGGTCTTTGGAGTCTCTGGGTGGAATAATTCTGTAGTACGAGAATTTTGCTTAGGAACACGGAATTTCAGAGCGGGCAAGAGAGGAGGACAATCAATACAGTTTGTACATTAATTTGTACAAAAATTTGAGTGATAAAGCTTCTCTCCTGCCCTGCAATGAGATTAAACTGAATCGACTCAATAATTGGTTATAATTGACTCACTCTGTGGATAAACTTTATCCTCCCTCCAAAGTAAGAATTTCAGAACCTTCTCTGAATGTCCTCAAGATGGTGTTGATGGCAAGTGTAAATACTTAGGATGCCAGATCATGTTGACATACTCCAACTTGCTACAGATTAGATTAGATGAAACATATAGGCTGTAATGTTGTCAGGAAAATTTAAAAATGAGTTATTTTATGGATTATTATATACTCTTTTTGAATTCAAACTTTGCCACTTTGTATTTTTCTGCCGGAAAATTTTTTTCAATAATATCTCTTTTTTTGCTCATACATCAAAGCCTTTGATGTTTGCCGCTTCACCGGGGGCGCAGCAAAAGATTTGCAATTGTATTGTACGTACTATACTAGAGGACTCTAGATCATTCCTCCATTTTTTCTATATAAGCGGGAGGATGACCCGAATTTTCTTCAGTGCTACTTGAGCTGCCGAGGTGATGATAACTTCGACAGGTTATATCCTAGCGAACTGATAGTGCCGTTACTTTGCTTTGTGACTTTGTGTGCATCTTGAGCGCTTACTATTTATATTTTGTTTTCAAGTATATCGAACAAAAATAGTGCAAATAATTGAAAAGTAGATGCAGAGGGTCTCCAGTTTAACAAAAATGGATTGAATAATTCTGTTCTATCTTTCACGATGCTAAGCCTACTATGCTGTTCGAATTGATTGAGACAAACATTTTTTTCTCTGTTTGAGTTACTGTAGTAAAGATGTGAGTACCAGGGTGGCCCAAACACCCTCACACCTGTTTGTTTACTACCTGAGGTGACGTGAGGGTTCGACCTTGACCATCATTTACATTCTGACCGGTTTTACCTCGCCATCAATTCAGTTGTGAGCCTACCGGTGCGACAGTTGGTGGTTTCAATTTTGATACGTTCTGTATTGTCTTGTCCAAAAATGGATATCACTCCGAGGAAGCATTCCAAAATTATCGCGCTTAATGAACACACCTCAATGACTGTAAGAGATATAGCTGAAGCTGTTGGTGTGGAGAAGTCCAGCGTTTCGAAAGTTTTGAAAAAATTTGAAGAAAGTGACTCATCGTGAAAATTAATGTTGTATCAACAAATTGTTGAGTGAAACCTTACGTAAAGGTTTCATCGGAATTATGAATGAAAAATCAACTGAATTGAATGTGCAAAAATATGATTTGATAGTTCTTCATTCCATTATCCACCAACAGAACTTGTGTTCTAAGTCCATTCGACTCCAGAATGTTATGAATGTGGTAGTAAAAACCATCAATTTTATTCGACCCCGAGGGCTTAACCATCTTTAGTTCAAAGCATTTTTGGATGAAATATCAGCCGAATATGATGACGTAATATATTATTGTGAAGTCAGATGGCTAAGTAAAGGGAAAATGTTGAGCTCAGAAATGAGATTTACTTTATGCAAGTAAAAGATAAACCACTATCTGAATTGAATGACCCAAATTGGATATGTGACTCAGCATTTTGGTTGATCTTGATGACCTTTTGAATGATCTAAATTTGAACAGTTACCATTTTACCAGACTCTCTGTGCATGAAAATATTCCTTATGCTCAATATACTGAAGAACTCAAGTAAATGTCGGAGCAATTTTCGAACAGCTTTAGTGATTTCAAAAACATGAAAGACTGTTTCAATCTATTTGCTATTCCAACAAAAAGTAATGTACAAAATGCTCCAATACATTTGCAAATGGAGTTGATCGAGATTAGAGAAAACTCACAACTAAAATCTAAATTTAAGTACGTGGAGTTGTTCGATTTTTATGAAAATTACCTCAAAGAAGGCCAATTTCCGTAGCTTAGAAATTTCGCAAGAAGATTAATTTGTGAGTTTGATAATACATATAGATGCGAACAGATCTTTTCATTGATGAAAGTGAATAAATCCAAATATCGTACAAGGCTGACCGACGATAATTTGGAAAATTCGTTATGCCTTTGTATCAGTGCAATTAATCCACTTCGTTAGTTTATTGGTTAGTTTCCCAAATTCAAGCCGAAGAGTCAAAGAATTTTCTTTGTTCACATAACTCCTGATAATAAATTCTATGGAGTCAAAGTGAATGTCACAGTTATTGGCAACTCTATTGAATGTAGACTCCATAAACTAAATGGGGGATTGTATTAGGAAGTTCGTCCTCGGAGTATCTAGGTGGAATAATTCTGTATTACGAAAATTTTGCCTAGGAACACGAAATTTCAAAGCGGCCAAGAGAGGAGGGCAATCAGCACTATTGTGCAGTAATTTGTACGAAAATTTGAGTGATAAAGTTTCTCTCCTGTTCTGCAATGAGATCAAACTAAATCGACTCAATAATTCGTTATCATCGACTCCTCTCTGTGAATAAACTTCATCCTCCTTCCAAACTAAGAATTTCAGGAACCTTCACTGAACAGCCTCAAGATGGCGTTGGTGGCAAAAGTAAATAGGATGCCAGATCATGCTGCCATACTCCAACTTGCTACGGATTAGGGTATTAAATAGTCCTATGAATGTTGAGGTATTATTAAAATATTTTCCATTACGTATCCATATACGTAACATATACGTAATGGATACGTATCCATGTCCGTAATATATATTTTCAATCCATATATTTTCGCAGCAGATGAAATAAGCTATATTGATATATACTATGTGAATATATACTATGTGATATATACTATATGTAGTATGAAGTAGGAAATATTGATATATACCATTAAACTAATTAGTAGATCTTCAGATTAATAATTTTTCAGAAAATGAATTACGACGAAATATTCATGAAATGTTCCAAAGCTAATGGATGGAAGCAAAAAATGATGACAGAAATAAGTCCATTCGGAAAAAAAAGCGGAAAATCAGGAGAATCAAGTGGAGGTTATCTGAAAAAATTTTTATGCACCCAAAAATGTGTTTGGGAAGAATTGGATTTTATATCAGGGACAACAATTAATGTAGATAAAGTGAAGAAAAGCGAATTGATGTGGACATTTATCAAAATGGAAGAAATGAATGCATACTTGAATTGTATAAAACCAATAAAAGTGAAAGTTTGCGAGGATATTATCAAAATAAATGTGTGCACTAAGGCTATATCTTCACAGTCTTGAATATTTCATCATATTTTCATTTTTAATATAAATGAGATATATTATCCGAATTTTTTTTGTGAATTGATACCGTCTATTTTACCATTGAATACCCTTTGTATTACCATAAATTTTCCATTAGAATTCTAGATAAAGGTCACAGTAGAAAACAGATGTTTGAATTTCACCATATAACCCCATTATACATTTCAATGTAGATCCGTTGTCCGATCTATCAATAATACAATAATTAATCATATTAGAAATCGACCATTTTTGACATATTCCGGTGGGTAATTTCACATGAATTTTTGTATGCGTTTTCTATCCGAGTTTGCTCATCTAAAATTCAAATACGCTTTTCTGAAGATAGCCAACAAGCTCGAAACACATTTCATATATATATATATATATATATATATATATATATATATATATATATATATATATATATATATATATATATATATATATATATATATATATAGTCAATTCGGAGATTTTCAATCGAAGTATTGGAATATTTAAGCATCGAACTCGTTGAATGCAAATACCATACAATTAATACATCATCATAGAGAATCCTCAGTCGTACGAACAATCAAGTGTCGATGGATTTCCAAACGCACCCAAGACTTATCTTCAAATTGAGGTGAACATTCATTGGTGATTCAATCACGTGAGCTACCTCTATCGAAGAAGCGGAATAAACTCTGATGAGCATTACAGATCGCCTTCTTGTAATAAGAGCAGAATTTTCAGTCAAACACTTCAGAGGTTTGTCTGTTTATGTGTAAGAACGCTCCATTGCCTTACACCATTATAAACCATTAATTTAGAGTTTTGATGAAGTTTCATCAATTTTTTTGGAAGTTTCCAAATCGAAAAACATTAATAACAATTCCGAAAATGAAGAACATTTATGATGGTTGCCATGATTTTTCTTTACATCTTCGAACATATCCCCAATTTTGTAAGTTTTTTATTCGAAGGTGTTATTGTACACTAACATTATTTTCGTTCTTCACACCAAATTGTTACTGCTACAGAGGAAGGAATAAAATTGATTCTGAAAGCTTGACAAAAAAAGTACACTGAATTTTTGATTTTGACTATAAGTACTCCCAGAAAATTATGCTTTATATATATATATATATAGTAAATACTGAGACTCTTAATCGAAATATCCAAATATTTCAAATAAAATTCTCAGGGAGCTGTCTACACAAATGTTGTCAACGATGTGTAGACAGCTCCCTGAGAAATTTATTTGAAATATTTCGATTGAGAGTCTCAGTATTTACTAGTATTGAATGACCTGTGAATCTTCAAACGATATATATATATATATATATATATATATATATATATATATATATATATATATATATATATATATATATTAGTACATAGTATAAAACGAAGTCGCTTTCTCTCTAAATCTGTAATATCTTCGAAAATATTCATTTACATCATATGCTGTAAAGAGCCATATAGATCTATATTAAATCAACAATGTATTTAAGGTATTTAATTGGATAAGGATTAATGCTGTATTGTTCAAAATCTCTTCGAAAATTAGCTATTATATCTCGTAAAAAGTAAATGACAAAAAAATGTTATTGTGGGATATCCATAAGAGATAGACATATACCTGCTGAAATTTTCTGTAGACCTTTTCGATGTGTACAATACCTAGTACATTATTTTGATAAATCTCATAGGGTTCAGCCTGCGATTGCAATGTAATCGAAAAGAATGTAATTATTTACGACATCACATTAGGAACCTCAAAAATAAGTATTCCTCTACTATTTAATGGATGTTATTAAACATATAAACCTTCCTCTTCAATCACTCTATCTATTAAAAAAACCGCATCAAAATCTGTAGGGTAGTTTTAAAGATTTAAGCATACATAGGGATATAGGGACAGAAAGCGACTTTGTTTTATACTATGTAGTGATGTTGATAAGAAAACAAACATTAAGAACATAAAGTAAGCATGTATTTAACTTAATCATATCTGTCTACATTCAAGCGATTTAATCAAATCCTCACACTCTGTCACTTCGATCTCTTTCAAGCAGTTAAGATAGCTTTCGATTTTATCCGCAGGAATATCAAGCATCATATATTTATTAGCTTTCACTTTGTCTAAATTGAATTTTCCTATTTCAATTAATCCCATTTTTTCATGGAAACACCTCTCCGTGCATAAAAATTCTTGAGGGATTTCTAGAGTTTGCAGCTTTTTGTCACCGTTTTTGATGGCTTCGAAAATCTGCATAAGCTTTTCTCTGTCGTTGAAGCCGTTAGTTACTGCACATTCTTCAAAAAGTTTTATATTTCCATCAAGCTGTAATATTTTCCAAAAATTTTGTTAAAAGAATTTATGAATAACAAATAATAAAAATGAACATATAAACAATAAATTAAAATTAACACACTTGACTTGAGTTTCACTAAATATATTAAAAACTCTACATATGTACATATTATCAAGAGTATGCAATAGCCAAGTACCACTCAAACTTAAGTCGAATGTGTTAATTATAATTTATTGTCTTTAACATAATGTTTCACCAAGAGATAAGCGAAACCTTCCTGTCATCCATAAACATATAAGCTAATGTAGCTATAATTTTTTACGAATTATTCAAAAGAATATTATAGCAGAGCTGTCAATGTGAAACATTAATAATGTGATGTCTTCATTATAACTCTGTTATAATATTCTATTGAATAATTCGTAAAAACTATTGAGAGAAAGTTATAGTGTACTTTTGAAATTGAACAAGCGCGATGATATGAACACGATAACTATAGAATTCATTCTCTTAAAATAGATTTCTTCATATATATATATATATATATATATATATATATATATATATATATATATATATATATATATATATATATATATTTAAAAAAAATTTATTGCCTGATAAAGATAGTTTCTTTTCAATGTTTTTAGCTATAACAGGATAATTTCAATGTTAAAAACTTTATTTTCGTTGACATTGACTTTGTCAGAACTGATCAGTTTTGACAAAGTTGGGATATACAACGAAACGTCAACGAAAATGAAGTTTTCAAAATTGAAATGAGCCTGTATTGCTAAAAACATTAATATATATATATATATATATATATATATATATATATATATATATATATATATATATATATATACATATATACGCATTAAAATTACATCATAACTTTCTTTCTATAATTCTTGACGAATTGTTCCAAAGAACATTATAGCGGAGCTGGCATGATTCATGTGAAACATGAAGAATACGATGTCTCCATTGTCCTCGAAAAGATCATTGCTAGAGAATAACAGATTCTGCATTATCCTTCATGGAAAAAAAAATTCAAGAATCTTGAAATCGATGGCTACAACTATTGAAAACGTTAGACAGTATACTGTTTCGTACTACAAGGTACTCATCAGTCACGCTACGTTCAACGGATGAAAAGCAAAGATTTCAATCCTCACATACTCTCTAGTCGAGCACATATGTATATATATATATATATATATATATATATATATATATATATATATATATATATATATATATATATATATATATAGCGCTTTTCTCTTAATTCCTGCATGTATGTCTCAACTCTCATATTTTTCTTGGGAAAATGGTTTTCAATTGTTGAAAAGGAAAACTTTCATTTCATAATCGGTTTTTCCTGACGTTTCAGCTAACGTAGCTTTCTTCAGAGGATATACGTTCATAAATTTCTCTTTCATTTTTACTTACGTGAAACACTGGTTTTATGTCAAATTAATTCACAATCAGACTAAACAGTCAGCGAACTAGTAAACTAATCAGTGAAAACAGTTGATATAATATATTGATATAATTGATTATTATATTCATTGTAATTATATATATATATAATATATATATATATATATATATATATATATATATATATATATATATATATATATAAGGAAATTAAGTTGTTGTGCTTATGGCACTGAATGAAATATTTAATAATGAAAATGAACACCAGAACATTCATTCGAAAATTTCAAATTAACCAAAAGAATGTTATAGTAGAGGATATGTGAACGTGTACGATGTGATGTTTCCATTATTCTTCAAGGGATAAATGTTAGAGAAATATTGAAATCGATGCCACACCTGATGGAAGTGCCACGGTCACCTACAACACCTCTAAAAGAACTAGTATATTATGACACTGCTGACTTTTCAGAAATTATACGACATTGGTGGGATATGATGAATAATACAAGTGTCACCAACACCTATCATAAAAATAATAAATACTGTCAGCCGATTTATAGAACAGATGATTTTCAAATCAAATTTTCAAAACAGTTTATTTCGTGGTTAGAGGCATGGCAGAAACTCGATAACAATGGCAAATTAACAAATGACACATATTCTGCCCTTCGTCACAGTACTTCGGTATTTTTAGATATAATACAGTATTCTTTTAAAACATTCGAGATATCTTATATCTTACATGGAAAATTCATAACTGAAAAATTCAATTTGAATAATTCCTACAGCGTTTCTTTCAAGATTCTTATTCTCTCAAATAATTCAATAAATTTGGTCAGCTAACTTTTCATGTAAATATATCCCACTGACTAATAGAAGTATTTTTTACGCAGTGGGGCTTTATCGAAAACATCGTTGTTCTCTTGAAATAATAAATTTTTTACATTTGTCTGTTACAGAAATATGTGCTCACAATACCCAATATAATATTCTATATGTTATAAATACGAATAATATTTCTTATTCATTCGCAATGTACAAAAAGAGTTGAAATAATGCTCGAAACTTTGGGAACAACGACTAGGGAAGTAGACCACTAACTCAACTTTGGAACGCCGAGAGACTACGCTCTTCATGACCTGTATTAAAGGTGACCGTGGAAGTGCTAGACATAGACATCTCTCAGATCACAGACACACCAAGCATCGAACGTTCACATTTCTCCTTTACCCGTAGGTATCTACTAAATTGCAATGTCTATTTGACAATGTCATCATGTTTCAATTGAAAAGCCTTCTTTGTAGTTTATAAGAATTTAAAATACTTTTTCGATCTTACCTCTGGACTTCCGTAAACAATCATTAAAGTTGCAAATAAAACGAAACTCAATTTGAAGGACTGCATATTCCCTACCTGAAGTTAACACTGTGATTTTGAAACCGAATATATTTCATTTATATACCAAATAATTTTTTTTCGTCATGGCATCTAATTAAATGAATAATATAAATTATCTATTTGTCAATGGAAATAATTTATATCCTGTTAGCTCTTTAAAATGGAATTAAACAATATAATTACGAAAAATTGTTCCGATAATTCTGTCGGAAGTTATCAAGAGTGACAGTGTTGGAATTATTATATTTTCTATGATAATTATCATCAATGACAGCACAGAGCAGCGCCAAGAAATTCCCTCTGAAAGCGGGAACTGTATGCATGTTGATTTTCAGATAAAATAAATGTATAGTGACAATTAACGAAATAGATGGATCTCTAATGATATTTTAACAAAAATGAGAGTAAGAGATGAAAGGTATAAATGTGCAGCTTTAGATTATTCGCTTGAGTCATGGCAGGAATATAAAAGTTTGAGGAATGATGTAACAATGATAAGGGAATAAAAAAAAAGATATTTCATAGATATCTTGGATACAAATAAAAAAAATTCGCAACAACTATGGAAAAACCTGAAACCATTATTACCAAATAAAACTAATTATAATGAGAGGGTAAAGATATTGTTTGGAGTCCGAAACATGACCACGAATATGTCATACAATCTACACCAAAAATGGTGAAAATGTGTAATTTTTAGGTAAATATGAAGTATTTGAAAAATATCATTAGAAGTATGAAAAATACAGGTAGTTGCGAAGATGAAATAACAGTAAAGATACTGAAGGATGCTTTTGACATTTCTGGAAATAGATTTTAAGATTTAGTTAACAGGTCACTGACGCATGGCGTATTTCCAAAAGATTGGAAATGTTCATTAATAATACCTGTGCCAAAAATTTGAAATACTGTTGAAATAGAGCAATTGCGACTTAGAAATAGAATTATGTGAAAAATTTTCTGTAATTTCTGAGTTACAATCAGGATTCAAAAGAAATTGCTCTTGTGAGCCAGCAATATTGAGCATATTTGAGGAATCGTATAGTGCTATAGATAAAGAAGAAGAGGTTGTAGTAGTATTATTGGATTTTAAAAGAGCTTTCGAAACGTTATGTAGATCATTATTATTGAAAATCCTTAATAAACTTGGTTTTGAGGGAGTAGTAAATGATTGGTTCTTACTTGGATTCGGGAACACAAAAAGTTAAGTTTAATAGCATGTTGTCGTTTAACACGAAAGTGGATGTAGAAGTACCACAAGGAACTGTCTTAGGTCCGTTGTTTATCTCCTTACATATTCAACCTGATTAGAGACTCTCTCATTGCAAAATGTTTTCATTGAAGTTTATTATCGTTTTGATTTACTATTAGTTGTTATTTGAGAAGCTGATGAAAAGGTAAAAAAAATTGCAGACAACCACAGATCTCATTATTTATTATTTAGACATACCTGTTTCCCGTAACTTCCTCGTAGAAATTAAATCCTCGATAAGATGACTCTTTGACGACGTGTCGAGATTACTCAAATACATACACCAGTTTTGTAGGCCTCCAACAATATTCGACGTGTGATAAAAATGAAAGGTGATGTTTATTTCAATCGAAAGATATTTATTTATACATTCAATATCAATTTTGTCTTCTTCAGAGTAATCCCTTTCATATAGAAGACTTACTGCAACGAATTCGACGAATTACTTAATGGCTTAATAGATTCTGCTGCATGCATGAGCATTTAATTATTCTCCACATGTAGTAAGACATCGAACAATACTGTTGGGCAGAGCAAAACAATGGTTTTGCTTCTCCCATGGATAGTCATGGAATTCACCCATGGATATCTCAATAGGCTAAACTTGATAAGTATAGACCAACTTGGATATTTTCTCCCCGAATTTTCTAACTTTTAAGAGACATTTGAAAAAGAGATTATTTAAAGGCCGATAATAGAATAATTATCAGTTTTTAAAGAGTTACTCTTCATGATGTATTTATCTAATCTTTTTTTAGTAGAATTAGGTATTTTCTCTGTAGATGAAAAATTCAACTCGATCCATCCAAAACTTTATTTCGATGAGATGTATGAAAAATCTCTAGTTATAAGATATACATATTATATATAACTCAGTTTATAGGTAATTAACATTTGTTATATGTGCTCCTCTATTATAGGAGAGTTTCAAACTGTCTGTTGCAGGGCCGCCGCAAGCGAGCGTGCAACGCACGCGGGCGGCACGCCAAGGGGGCGGCAAATTGAGCGACTTCTTACGTACCTAATTCAAGTCATGGTCCTAATACCTATTGTTTAATAAAATAAATATTAAGTCATATCATGTGAAAAATCTGACCGAATTACGTTAACACCGATATCTATTGACATCCGTCAAAACTAAGATGCAACACCAAACGTCATCTCTGCAATTCTATGGAAAACGGGAATGTTGATGTTAGAGGAATCCCCTTCGAACTTCCTTTTCAATTCGCTCGCTATGGTAGATAAATAATAGATTTTAATAGTTCTTTTGAGGTGGGTTTCAGCTTAATTTATTTTTTTATATTCAAACATGTCTAGTGTGATTTAATTCAATCATCCTTCAGTGTAAAACTGAAGTGCAAAGGAATCGTAATTATAGCAACTATTAACCTACATTTATTTAAAGACTTATTACTATTCAAGTAACATTATAAACGTTTTAGTATAAAAAACTTCTTCAATTTTGTCTTATTATCTTATCAATTTCGAAAATTAATGAGTTGGTTATAATATGATTGAAATTGAACTTATTGTAGAAAATGCTACGTGGGTTCCAATTCTATTTGTCTAACTGAACTTTTCCATTTTTATTATTGTATAAACTGAATACAATATTATTATATTCAGTTTATTACTTTATTATTGTCTAACTGAACTTTTCCTTTTTCATACATTATTATTGTATAAATTTGAATAAAATTGTAATAATTTCAGGAACCGCAGAAAAGGAAAAAACTTTCAGGAGCGCAATTTCGACACCAAAAACGAGAAAAAGAATCACACAAAGAAAAATGGCGGATTCTTTACTGAAATTTTTTGGCAAGTCAGATAATAAGGAAACGGAATGCCACGAAGATATCGAGGTAGCTTGAAGTAGCACAGCCTCACATCAAAGAGCTATGGATGCAACCGAAGAGAAAGATATATGTTCTTCGGAAGGAGCGTCAAGTAAAACAAGAGAAGGTACTAGTGAAGAAACTGTAAGCAGTTTATCTTCATCAGTATCATGCAGCTCTTTAGATTGTGGTGATGGTTTTGCCTGAAACTATGATTAATGATCTTGTTCATATTTTGGTTAATCGTGGTGCCGTACAGGCGACTGCAACTTTCCTATAAATGATAGCGGAAGAAAAACAGAATGGCTTATTTACTCCATTTCAAAAGATTCAGTATATATTGTTTTTGTTGTTAAATATTTGGTACATCTGCTAGTAGTTTGTCTGCTTTGAACGGTTTTTCTGATTCGCAACATTTGTCATTAACATTGAAAAAACATGAAAAAAGTGTTGCCCACAGCGAAAATAGCACAGCAATAGCGCTAAGAATATTACTTACACTGCCGGTCTCAGTTGCATCTAGCGAGAGAGATCTTTTCAAAAATTAAAAAAAAACTATTTGAGATAAACAATGTTCCAGCAAAGACTAAGTTTTTTTGGCAACAGTTTCAATTGAAGATGAAATTTTAGACATTTTGAACACAAGAAAGTTGATAGAAGATTTAGCTTCAGCAGTTATGTACCTACTCTACGCATACATTATGTAGTGTATAGGTAATTTATTCAAATTACATAGTAACAAAGCCATAATAAATAAAAATAATCAACTATAATTAATATATATTAGGATTTAAAATTTTAACTGTAAACTCATCCAAGCTGTAGGATGGATTTGAAATAATATTGTTTAAAATTTTTATTTATTATATTCTTTATTGAAAATCAAACATTTATACACACAATTTTAAGTTAAAAATATAAAAAATATGTATTAATAATGGTAACAAAATAACTTCTTACAAACTTATCTCAAAATGAGTGAAAAAAGAACAAGATATATATAATAATGCCAGAAGATATTTTCAAAATATTATGTTGTAAGAGTATTCATTAAAATTTACAATATTATGAGTCCACATTTTAGCATATTTGTTGTGAATGAGAAACCATAAAAGGTTAATCCTTGTGCATAGTTCCACTTGTGAAACAAAAACACTAAAAAATGCCTTAGACAATCTTGACTAACATAAAAGTAAACACAATGTTTGCATATTCTATTTGCAAGAGATAAAAAACATAAACACATTATATTTTTGAGGACGATCAAATCATTGATGAATTGGCCCGACTGGAAAAAAATCGAGTCTTTTAGTTTTTTTGTATGAAATCTATAATCAAAGTTTTTTTATCTTCATATGAAGTTTATTATAGGTTCTAGGACTCTGGTATATACATTGGTTTGATTATTAATTTATTAACCGTTTTCATTAATTTTTGGAACTACTACATGATCATGAGAGACACTTCTTGTGACCTCATGAGAGGCACCTATGACTCACAAAATATGTACATGATCTGTTCTTATATTTAAATAGAAGTATGGTTTCACAATAATTTATTGAACAATATGTTTCAATGTATAATGCATTAGATGAATAGGTGTTAGATTTATAGTACATTATTTTTAAAAAGCACTTGAAACAGGTGTGTTTCAAGTGCTCCACCCTAAACCAAGTTTCTATAGGATAACAGACACCAAATAAGTGCAAAAGAACTGTTACCAACTGATAAGTAACGAAAAACCCATTGCACTGCTTGAACATAGGCAAAATGTATCTGATAACGAGATTCTTAATATGGTACTTTCATCGGAACAAACTATCCAATACGATACCCAAGTACTGAGTTTTTTCAGTTTTATGAATATTAAAGAACCAGAATATTATATCTTTTCACTGTATCATTCACCCAGTTCAAGCGATGCGGAGTTTTTGGATCGAGTTGAGGAACTATTTGACACAATTGAAAGTGATGCGATTCTAATAATCGTAGGGGATTTCAATATCGACTAGGCAAAAGATAACTTTTATGGAAATAAACTGAATAAATGAGAATGGATTATATCAGAAGATTACACTCGAATCACCAGGGATTCTTCAACGAGATTTGATTTACTTATAACAAATAAAAAAGACCTTACACATGAAGTACACCATACACCCAAAATAACGGATCATTCTATCATCTGTATTCCACAAGAAGATAAGGGGGAGAGTATAAGAACCTAAGAAACAAAAACGTTCGGGAACTACAGAAACTTAAATTTGGATAACTTTCAATTTAAATTGATGGAAATGGACTGGAAAACAAATACTAACAATGTTGATCAATTAGCTGATACTCTAACAAATAATATTTAAATATTACTGGATGAAGTTGCACCTGAACAAAAAAAGATTATTGTAAATGAATGTGGAATTATTGTAAATAAATTATGGTGGAATACGGAAATGGAAGAGCAAATAATACATAGAGAGCGGTTATATAAAAAAGCAATAATAACAAAAAGAGATGAGGACTGGGAAAAATATAAACATCAAAGAAATTCAGTTGTGGCCAGAATCCGGGCTAGAAAGAGATCATATTATGAAAAAAGAATTGATCAAGAAAAGAATAATCCCAACGAAATGTGGAAAACTATAAAAGCAATTATGGGAACAAAAAAATTGCAGGAAAATATAAAAGAAATTCAATTTGAGCACCAAAACACTGACAAAAATATGAATAATGTGAATGACAAATTCAATAAATATTTCCTAGAAAGTATACATGACATAGTATCGGGGATAAGAAGAATGGAAACGGAGAATCAGGCAACGCCATCTAAAAGAAGTGAATATAAAATGCAAAAATTTAGAAAACTAGATATGGCAGAGCTAAGAAAAGTTATAAATAGACTCAAAAATAGAGAAAGCAATACTGACGGAATAACAACCAAAGTACTGAAGCTGGCATTTGAAACTATAGGGGACAAAATCCTTAATGTAGTTAATGGTAGTCTAGAACAAGGAGTGTTTCCTAGAAAGTGGAAAATGGGCACTGTCATACCTGTGGAAAAAAAGACGGGCACAGACCGATGCGAAGATTTTCGACCAATCAATATGGTTCCGCCATATGAAAAATGGTTGGAGCTTTATGTCAAGGACCTAGTAATGTGTTTTTCAGAAAAAAATAATATACTAAATGATCAACAATCCTGATTTAGATCTAAAAACTCATGCGAGAGTGCTCTTCAGTCGGTTTTGATCACATAGAAGAATGCGCTAGAGGTGAATAGTTTTGTGATTTTCTTGACCTAAAACGTGCATTCGAAACTATCTGTAGGAATTTATTATTGTTGAAAATGGAAAAAAATGGATTTGGAAACACAGTTTTGAAGTGGTTCAAGGACTACCTAGATGGTCGATCACAAGTTATAAGCTAAGGAGGTATATCGGGTGAACTGGAAACAGTTTATGGAGTTCCACAGGGTACAGTATTAGGTCCCATTCTGTTTTTGCTGTATATCAATGATATTGTTAAGGTTGTTGACAGAGGTGGAATCTGTCAACAATCTGTCAGTTTATATTGTAGGAAATGATGTAGCGAAAATGACAAAAACTTTGAATTTTGAATTGAAAACATTTTTATATGGTTGAATAATAATACTTTGCAAATTAATTTTGAAAAGACTAAATTCATGTTCATTGCGAAAAAACAAGCTAAATTGCAGATGGCTGATGTAATTGATATAAAAATAGATAGTCTACAAATTGAACAGGTTAAAAGGTTTAAATATTTAGGGTCTGAAATTGATGACAATCTTGAATTCAACGATCATTTTGAATATGTATTAAATAAAATGCCAAGGAAAATTAATGTTTGGGTAGAATAGCTAGAAATTTAAGCACCTGGAGTAGATTAAATATATATAAAACAATTATTGCTCCACATCTATATTTTTGTTCAACATTATTATTTTTTATGAAAAAATATCAAAGTGACTTATTACAAAAAAAAACACAATAAAGCTTTGCGAATAATACTAAATTGTAATAGATATACAAGGATGAAAGATATGTTACATGCTGCAAATATACTGTTGGTAAAACAAACTATCTATTGTAATACTATGGAATTTATATATAAAATTGTGAATCAAAATTTGCCTGAACATTTACTGAGTAATTGTACATTTGTAAAGGATATTCATAATCGTTACACAAGATCTAGGAATGATTTCTATATCAGAAAGGTTAATTCAAGTTTTGACCAAAAAAATTTGTTTCTAGAAGGATTTAGGTATTATAATGAATAGCCACAAGAAGTCAAATCATGTACGCTTCTTCAATTTAAGAAAGCTTGCAAAATGCATGCAAGGAATTTTGTCGATTAGTTTTTTTTTGGATTGTTGAGCTGTTTCCTCCAATATTCTTTGTATTTCATGTAGCAAATTTGCTAATAAAGGATATTATTATTATTATTATTATTATTAAATTCACATATCCATTGCAATTTCAATATTCACATATGCAATTTCAATTTCAAATTCACATATCTATTGCAGTTCAATACAAATTAATATATCTGTATACTATTGGGGAAGATTGGACGAGTAACTGCCATAAGACATAAATGTTTTGAGCAGATTGAAGGTAAGCAATCTATCGTTGGAAAAATGTAATATTTTACAGATGTCATATTAAAATTTTTGCTTTAGATCTAATTATATATAGATATGGATTAACTAACTTAACATATATAAGAAGTGTGAATAGAGACAATCAAAAATTGGATTAACTGATATAATTGATGAATGAGATTTGATATAAATTTAAGAAAGAATTTTGAATATTGATATTCAGATAAAAAACTTGAGATCAAATATCTCAAGAACCTATATTTACTTTGAAATTTCCACTTTTCTTTAGTTGGTAATGACTAATTCTTTTTTACTGCAGATACTATTACATCTATTTCAGCTCCATATACGTTTTCCAGTTTTAAACTATTTCTGTTTTCCTTTAACTCCAGTGGATTTATTTTGTAACTGGAATCCTGTTGAAAACTCTGCAATAACTCCCGGAGATTTGCTGAAATTTATAATTAATATTCAGGAAAGTTGAGTTTGTGAAAAACCGATTTGTCGTGTAGATTTTTTGTTTCTAAACTCGAGATTTTCTAACTATTTTTCACAACACTTCATTTTTTAAAGAAACAAAGAGATAAGAATATCATTTTTGGTCGAAGAAATAAACAGAAACTCGTATCAATGCAACAAATCGAAAAATTCAAAGTTAAATCAACAACTGGGCTTTCAATAATATTGAACTTGAAAAAAAATCTATGCGTAGCCCCCAAGAAAAGTAGCTGAAATGTTCCTTAATATTATTTTGATATTTTACCAAATAATGAAAAAAAGGTGTACCAAATCTGATGATGAAGTAATAATTACTTTATCAAATGAGAGGTAATAATAAAATTTATTTATCGATTACTTTATCGATTATAATCGATAAAGTAATCAATCAATTAAAATGAAACACTTGCCGCTTATTTGCGTATTAGTGTGTAACTAAATTTTTATTGAACTTGTAGAAAAGATGTAGGCATCTATTAGATGAGAACTGTAGATTAACCAATTTTATTGTATGAAAATCATTTTCAAATTTGATATCCAGAGTATTGTTTTATGTTAAAAAAATTTTTAACCAGGGAATCATATTTTACCAAATACCTCCTCAATCTTATGTGATCCTGATACAACAAGACGAAATAGGTTAACTTAATGTTTTATGTCAATGTTTTATTTGATACTATCTAGGCAATAAATTTTTCAACCAGGGAATCATATTTTACCAAATACCTCCTCAATCTTATAGGTTATACTTAGGATAATAGATATAATAATAGATATAATAATAGGTATAATAGATTATATATATAGGAAATAGGTTAACTTAATGTTTTATGTCAATGTTTTATTTGATACTATCTAGGCAATAAATTTTTCAACCAGGAAATAATATTTTACTAAATACCTCCTCACTCTTATGTGATCCTGATACAAGACGAAATAGGTTAACTTAATGTCAATATTTAATTTGATACTATCAGGTGCAATCAGGAAATACCTCCTCAATCTTATGTGATCCTGATACAACAAGACGAAATAGGTTAACTTAATGTCAATATTTAATTTGATACTATCAGGTGCAATCAGGAAATACCTCCTCAATCTTATGTGATCCTGATACAACAAGACGAAATACGTTAACTAAATGTCAATATTTAATTTGATACTATCAGGAGCAATCAGGAAATACCTCCTCAATCTTATGTGATCCTGATACAACAAGACGAAATACGTTAACTAAATGTCAATATTTAATTTGATACTATCAGGTGCAATCAGGAAATACCTCCTCAATCTTATGTGATCCTGATACAACAAGACGAAATAGGTTAACTTAATGTCAATATTTAATTTGATACTATCAGGTGCAATCAGGAAATACCTCCTCAATCTTATGTGATCCTGATACAACAAGACGAAATACGTTAACTAAATGTCAATATTTAATTTGATACTATCAGGAGCAATCAGGAAATACCTCCTCAATCTTATGTGATCCTGATACAACAAGACGAAATAGGTTAACTTAATGTCAATATTTAATTTGATACTATCAGGAGCAATCAGACTGCAATAAATTTTTCAATCAGAAATCTTGTTGATTCTTACCAAATACCTCCTCAATCTTATGTGATCCTGATACAACAAGACGAAATAGTTTAACTTAATGTCAATATTTAATCTGATTACTATCTAGGCAATAAATTATTCAACCAGGAAATCATATTTTACTAAATACCTCCTCAATCTTATGTGATCCTGATACAACAAAACGAAATACGTTAACTTAATGTCAATATTTAATCTGATTACTATCTAGGCAATAAATTATTCAACCAGGAAATCATATTTTACTAAATACCTCCTCAATCTTATGTGATCCTGATACAACAAGACGAAATAGGTTAAACTTAATGCCAATATTTAATTTGATACTATCTAGGCAATAAATTTTTAACCAGGAAATCATATTTTACCAAATACCTCCTCAATCTTATGTGATCCTGATACAACAAGACGAAATAGGTTAACTTAATGTCAATGTTTGATTTGATACTTCTAGGCAATAAATTTTTTAAACAGGAAATCATATTTTACCAAATACCTCCTGAATCTTTTGTCATCCTGATACAACAAGACGAAATTTATCATTTCTATTGATGCCGAGATGTAATACAGTATTTTACCAAATACCTCCTGAATCTTTTGTCATCCTCATACAACAAGACGAAATTTATCATTTCTATTGATGCCGAGATGTAATACAGTTGTTAGTTATAGTTGTTTTACAGTTATGCAATACAAATTGCAGTTAGGTGTATGATGTGTTGACTATATTATTCTCTTGTTCATTACAACAAACCTTCTCAATCTTATGCGATCCAAATACAATAAGGCGATATTTACCATTTGTTCAAAGCTCGAAGGAAATCGTGTATGCAATAATAAGCAATCTTCTAGCATAAAATAATTGAAAATAAAGTGAACCACCATGGTGGTTCACCAAATTTGGAACCTCAAAGTGAACCATCAAATTTGTGTATTCACTTAAATGTATATTCACGCATACACTTGTATATGTGTATATATATGTATGGATAAATTTAGTTAGGATTTAATTTTTTTAATTCCTATAATTGTATTTCATTTTATCAATTATGACTTCATATCACAAACTCCTTTTAAATTTGAGAGTACAAAATTGAAACTTTTGTACTTCCAAATTTGTTGGTATCTGTTGTCTTTCCTGTTTTGTAATTAGGACATGTCCTCTTAAACAGTGTATGTTAATTAAATGAATAAATATTTACTGCACATATAGAAATATGATTAAATCTGAAAAATTTATGTTTATAATTATATTATTATTATATTTCATTTATGTTCATAATTGAAAAAAAATTTTTACAAAGTGCTTCTCAAAGCTAATAATTAATTAATTGGAACAAGATTGATCAAAGCATGAATATTTTATAGCGAAGGGAGAATTATACTTGAAAGTGAATAAGAATTTTGTGCGTTAGTCCTTTTTGCCTATGAATAAATTCAAAAGCAATATTGTTTTTACTTCCATTTGAACTTTAATAACCATATCTATCACCAGTCCAATGGACTAAGCTCCTTTTACACTTGATTGATATATAGAAGCCATATATTCGTATTCATTTCAGAATTAAGAATTCATTTCACCATATTTATTTATAATTAAGAAAGAGGAAAAGAGAAATGACCCACACAAATTTTTCTGTAATTCGCATGTATTCAGTCTACTCAATTCATCATTCTTGCATGACATATTCAACATATCTGTCCAAAAACTTCTAAAGAAAACATGTTATTTAGCTTCAGCAGTTATGTACCTAGTCTACACACACATTATGTAGTATATAGATAATTTATTCAAATTACATAGTAACAAAGCCATAATAAATAAAAATAATCAACTATAATAATTAATATATATTAGGATTTCAAATTTTAACTGTAAACTCAACCAAGCTGTAGGATGGATTTGAAATAATATTCTTTAAAATTCTTATTTAATATATTCTTGTTTGAAAATCACACATTTATACACACAATTTTAAGTTAAAAATATAATAAAATATGTATTAATAATGGTAACAAAATAACTTCTTACAAACTTATCTCAAAATGAGTGAAAAAAGAACAAGATATATAATAATGCCAGAAGATATTTTCAAAATATTATGTTGTAAGAGTATTCATTAAAATTGACAATATTATGAGTCCACATTTTAGCATATTTGTTGTGAATGAGAAACCATAAAAGGTTAATCCTTGTGCATAGTTCCACTTGTGAAACAAAAACACTAAAAAATGCCTTAGACAATCTTGGCTAACATAAAAGTAAACAAAATGTTTGCATATTCTATTTGTAAGAGATAAAAAAACATAAACACATTATATTTTTGAGGACGATCAAATCATTGTTGAATTGGTTCGACTGGAAAAAAATTGAGTCTTTTAGTTTTTGTATGAAGTGTATAATCAAAATTTTTTCTTATCTTCATATGAAGTTTATTATAGGTTCTAGGCGTCAGGTATATACACTGTTTTGATTATTAATTTATTAACTGTTTTTATTAATTTTTGGAACATGATCATGATCATGAGAGGCACCTATGACTCACAAAATATGTACATGATCTGTTCTTATATTTAAATAGAAGTATGGTTTTATAATAAATTATTGAACAATATGGCTTCAATGTATAATGCATTAGATGAATAGGTGTTAGATTTATAGGACATTATTTTTAAAAAGCACTTATCAAACCAACTCCAACCCAAACCAAATTTCTATAGGATAACAGGCATAAAATTAGTGCAAAAAAACTGTTATCAACTGATAAGTAACGAAAAACCCCTTGCACTGCTTAAACATAGGCAAAATGTATCTGATAACGATATTCTTAATATGGTACTTTCATCGGAAGAAACTATCCAATACGATACCCAAGTGCTGAGTTTTTTCAGTTTTATGAATATTAAATTCACATATCCATTTGTATGTTCAATACAAATTAATATATCTCTATACTCTTGGGGAAGATTGGATGAGTAAGTGCCATAAGACATAAATGTTTTGAGCAGATTGAAGGTAAGCAATCTATCATTGGAAAAATGTAATATTTTACAGATGTCATATTAAAATTTTTGCTTTAGATCTAATTATATATAGATATGGATTAATTAATTGAACATATATAAGGAGTGTGAATAGAGACAATCAAGAATTGGAATAACTGATATAATTGATGAATGAGATTTGATATAAATTTAAGAAAGAATTTTGAATATTGATATTCAGATAAAAAAATTGAGATCAAATATCTCAAGAACCTATATTTACTTTGAAATTGCCACTTTTCTTTAGTTGGTAATGACTAATTCTTTTTTACTGCAGATACTTTTACATCTATTTCAGCTCCATATACGTTTTCCAGTTTTAAAGTATTTCTTTTTTCCTTTAACTCCATTGGATTTATTTTGTAACTGGAATCCTGTTGAAAACTCTGGTAGATTTTGTGGTGTTATTCTGAAATGCAATTGTAACTCCCGGAGATTTGCTGAAATTTATAATTAATATTCAGGAAAGTTGAGTTTGTGAAAAACCGACTTGTTGTGTAGATTTTTTGTTTCTAAACTCGAGACTTTCTAACTAACTATTTTTCACAAAATTCCATTTTTTAAAGAAACAAAGAGATAAGAATATCATTTTTGGTCGAAGAAATAAACAGAAACTCGTATCAATGCAACAAATCGAAAAATTCAAAGTTAAATTGACAACTGGGCTTTCAATAATATTGAACTTGAAAAAGAAAATCTATGCGTAGCCCCCAAGAAAAGTAGCTGAAATGTTCTTTAATATTATTTTGAGATTTTTCCAAATAATGAAAAAAATGTGCACCAAATCTGTTGATAAAGTAATTATTCCTTTATCAACAGATTTTTTATCAATTATAATCGATAAAGTAATCAATTAATTGAAACACTTACCGCTTATTTGCGTATTGGAATTTAACTAAATTTTTATTGAAATTATAGAAAAGATGTAGGCATCTATAAGACGAGAACTGCAGATTAATCAATTTTATTGTTTGAAAATCATTTTCAAATTTGATATCCAGAATATGTTTCCACCTTCAAAATGTATTTGAGGTTAACTTAATGTCAATGTTTTATTTGATACTATCTAGGCAATATTTTTTTTAACCAGGAAATCATATTTTTTCAAATACTTCCTGGTACTTATGTGATCCTCATACAACAAGACGGAATTTATCATTTCTATTGATGCCAAAATTTGATATAGTTGTTTTGGAGTTATGCAATACAAATTACAGTCACGTGTATGATGTGTTGACTATATTATTCTATTGTTCATTACAACAAACCTTCTCAATCTTATGCGATCCTACAATAAGGCGATATTTACCATTCCATATCATCATTTTCAAATTTAATATCCAAAACAGGGCCGCCGCAAGCGAGCGGTGCGAGCGTGAAGTCTTCTCCCATGAGAATGGGAAATACTTCTCCCATACCTAATTCAAGTCATTTTCCTAATACCTATTGTTTAATAAAATAAATATTAAGTCATAGCATGTAAAAAATCTGACCAAATTACGTTAACACCGATATCTATTCACATCCGTCAAAACTAAGATGCAACACCAAACGTCATCTCTGCCATTCTATGGAAAACGGGAATGTCGATGTTAGGAGAATCCCCTTTGAGCTTCCTTTTTCAATTCGCTCGCTATGGTAGATAAATAGAACGACCGGCACAATAAATTGCGCGTATTTTTTGATAGTTCTTTTGAGGTGGGTTTCAGCTTAATTTATTCTTTCAGATTTAAACAAGTCTAGTGTGATTTAATTAATCATCCTTCAGTGTAAAACTGAAGTGCAAAGGAATCGTAATTATGGCAAGTATTAACTTACGTTTATTTAAAGACTTATTACTATTTAAGTAACATTATAAACGTTTTAGTATAAAATACTTCTTCAGTTTTGCCTTATTATCTTATCAATTTCGAGAATTAATGAGTTGGTTATAATATGATCGAAATTTAACTTATTGTAGAAAATGCTACGTGAGTTCGAATCCTATTCGTCTAACTGAACTTTTCCAGCATTATTATTGCATAAATTTGAATAGAATTGTAATAATTTCAGTAACCGCAGAAAAGGAAAAAACTTTCAGGAGCGCAATTTCGACACCAAAAACGAGAAAAAGAATCACACAAAGAAAAAATGGCGGGTTCTTTACTGAAATTTTTTGGCAAGTCAGATAATAAGGAAACGGAATGCCACGAAGATATCGAGGTAGCTTGAAGTAGCACAGCCTCACATCAAAGAGCTATGGATGCAACCGAAGAGAAAGATATATGTTCTTCGGAAGGAGCGTCAAGTAAAACAAGAGAAGGTACTAGTGAAGAAACTGTAAGCAGTTTATCTTCATCAGTATCATGCAGCTCTTTAGATTGTGGTGATGGTTTTGCCTGAAAGTATGATTAATGATCTTGTTCATATTTTGGTTAATCGTGGTGCCGTACAGGCCACTGCAACTTTCCTATAAATGATAGCGGAAGAAAAACAGAATGGCTTATTTACTCCATTTCAAAAGATTCAGTATATATTGTTTTTGTTGTAAAATATTTGGTACATCTGCTAGTAGTTTGTCTGCTTTGAACGGTTTTTCTGATTCGCAACATTTGTCAGTAACAATGAAAAAACATGAAACAAGCGTTTCCCACAGCGAAAATAGCACAGCAATAGCGCTAAGAATATTACTTACACTGCCGGTCTCAGTTGCATCTAGCGAGAGATCTTTTTAAAAATTAAAAAAAAACTATTTGAGATCAACAATGCTCCAGCAACGACTAAGTTTTTTAGCAACACTTTCAATTGAAAATGAAATTTTAGACATTTTGGACGCAAGAAAGTTGATAGCAAGAAGATTTAGCAAATTTAAATGCAAGATTGTACATTTTTTCTAAATAGATAGAAAACGTTTAAAATTTTTCACATAAGTAAACAAAAATAACTAGTTAATTAAATTAATTATTTAAAATAAATGTTGTATCTTTGTTCAGTTGTTTTTCTTTTTCCTCACCTCAATAAAAAAATACAAGAAATAATTATCCCTTTTTTGACAGAACTCTTATAGAAGGGCGACATAATCGGTATTGCACGCGGGCGACGAAACAGGTATTGGCGGGCCTGGTCTGTTGAGCGAGTCCTTGTATCTGAAAATAAAAAAAAATTATATAACTTAGAAGTTACAAAATCCGGCGTACTTTTTAATTTCTACATTTTATAGAATGGAATGTACATTACTACTCATTCTGGTATTATCGAACGTATTTCTTTATTCAATTTCCAGACAGTTAATTTTTTATGAGAAAATGTTAGGGCTTCGAGAACCAGTATGGCAGGAGGAGTGACGATGTTTAATTTGCGGACGACATTTTGCCGCAATCTCGATATTTGACATTATCAATTACACTGGTGAACAGTAATTTTGTTGTCTTAGATCTGTGCCTTGTTTCTTTTACTAAATTTGGGTCTCTGAATTCAAAATTATTACCAATTTTTTCTATCGCGTCAAATTTTTAAACTACAAGATACCCCGTCTTTACTCTAAAAGTCATACAAAATGGTCATACAGAGGAAAATAAAGTGCGTACTTACCAAACATATTAGAATATTTTATTCATACAAAGGTTATTATAATATTAAATGTTAAATTGTGTTTATACAAAAAATAAAAAACTATTACTAGCCGATAATAGGGTAAAAAATTACGCTAATAAATTTTGTCTATGTTTAATCTGGGGGATTCTCGCTTGATGCTCCAACAGTAGTCAGCCATCTTACTGACATCACAACTACCTTGATACCTTGCCTCCATGACTTTCAAATATCTTTGAAGTTCATGGACTCTTTGATTCTTAATCGAAATATTTCAAATGAAACTCTCAGGGAGCTGTCCACACAAATGTTGTCAACGAGAACGAACCTATCACTTTCGAGATTGATTATGCGATTGAGTGCGCTTCGAAAATTAGTAGATGCTAGTTCCCTGAGACTTTCATTTTGAATATTCTGATATTTCGATTGAAAGTATCACAATTTACTAGTATGAATGATTTGTGAATCTCGAAACTAGCTATTTTTTTCAAGCGATTAGGCATGGGACTATTCTTTCACAATGCTGAAAAATGTCTGTTGTGTTCGAATGAAATATCTACAAAGCCTTTACGTACCTTTACTTATGTTTAAACCAGAGGTAATAATAAATATTTGTCTAAAAATCACTGGCTGAATAATTCTTTATTCGACTAGTTTCGCCTTTCACGGCATTATCATTCTTGATAATTATAATTAATATTATCATTAGTTTTGACAAAGTTGTAATATAACAACGAAACGTCAACAGAAATAAACTTTTTCATATTAAAAAAGCCTGTTAATGCTAAAAACTTTCAAAATATATATATATATATATATATATATATATATATATATATATATATATATATATATATATATATATATATTTATTTTTAATGTTTTCGCAATAACAGTCTACACAATATTATAATTATAAAATATAATTTATATATATATATATATATATATATATATATATATATATATATATATATATATATATATATATATATATATATATATATATATATATATATATATATATATATATATATATATATATATGTTTTAATGTTTTCGCAGGCCATTTTCAATGATAAGAACTTTATTTTCGATGACGTTTCGTCATATATCACAACTTTGTTAAAACTATGTTATACTAGTTATGATATAATACAACGGAAATAAAATATTTAACATTGAAAATAGCCTGTTATTGCTAAAAATATTAAAATTAAACAATCAATACAAAACAAGGCAATGAATTAATTTAAAAATATATATATATATATATATATATATATATATATATATATATATATATATATATATATATATATATATATATATATATATATATATATATAATAATGATAATAATTATTTATCCTTTTAGACATATTGAAAAAAAAAAAAATATATATATATATATATATATATATATATTATTTTGAAAGTTTTTAGCAATAACAGGCTTTTTTTGATATGAAAAACTTTATTTTTGTTGACGTTTCGTTGTTATATTACAACTTTGTCAATATAAATCAATTTCAAGAAATATATATATATATATATATATATATATATATATATATATATATATATATATATATATATATATATATATATACTAGATATTGATAAGAAAACAAACATTAAGAACATGAAGTAAACATGTATTTAACGTAATCAGGTATGTCTACATTCAAACGATTTTATCATATCCTCACACTCTGTCACTTCGATCTCTTTCAAACAGTTAAGAAAGCCTTCGATTTTATACGATGGAATATTTTGCATCACATATTTATCAGCTTTCACTTTCTCTAAATTGAATTTTCCTTCTTCAATGAATCCCATTTTTTCATGATAACACCTCTCCGTGCATAAAAATTCTTGAGGGATTTCTAGAGATTGCTGCTTTTTGTCACCGTTAAAGATGACTCCTAAAATCTGTCCAAGCTTTTTTCCGTCCATAATGAAGCCGTTTGTTTCCGCACATTCTTCAAAAACGTTTAGAATCCCCCAAAGCTGTAATATTTTCCAAAAATTGTGTTAAAAGAATTTATGAATAACGTATAATAATAATAAACATATAAGCTAACATTTTTAGGAATTATTGAAAGGAATATTATAGCAGAGCTTGCTATGTGAAACATCGACAATGTGATTATATGTAATGTTCTTATATATATATATATATATATATATATATATATATATATATATAATTATTCATTAGTTTTGACAAAGTTGTAATATAACAACGAATCGTCAACAAAAATAAACTTTTTCATATTAAAAAAAGCCTGTTAATGCTAAAAACTTTCAATATATATATATATATATATATATATATATATATATATATATATATATATATATATATATATATATATATATATATATATATATATATATATATATATATATATATATATATATATATATATATATATATATATATATATATATATATATATATATATATATATATATATATATATATTATTATTATTATTATTATTGGTATCACAATAGAAGCGGCGATGCCGATGGGACTATTGCAGTCAATGAATTTCTCGCATTATATAATAATTAGCGTTAAAGAGACAGTGTGTAAACAGTAATTTCTTCTCACTCACTATCACAAGTCACAAACACCAAAGGAACTCCTCACATGCGGCCTGGGAAATTTCTTTATCAAGCCTGTTTTTGAAAATGTTTCTGTTAGGGGCGCTTATGGTAACCTCCCGCAGCCCATTCCAGTCGTGCACAACTCGATTGCTCAGAAATTTTTTTCTAATAAGAGTATTGCAGAGTTCTGCCTTTATCTTTTTTGAGTGACCCCTTAGATGATTTGGGTTAGGCACAAAGATGCTGAATTGAACACTGTATCACCCAGTAATAATTTTATAGGTTTCAATTAGATCCCCTCTGTCTCTTCGATTCTTCAAGGTTGTCAGATGCAGTGCTGCCAAGCGCGCCCCATAAGGTAGTGGCTTCAGTGCTGGTGGCATCTTTGTTATTCTTCTTTGGACTCTTTCCAGCCATTCGATGTCTTTAATATAGAAGGGGTTCCATACGGTGTGCGCATACTCCAGTATTGGGCGTACAAATCCCATATAAATGGAATTGATCATCTCAGGGGTTTTGTTTGAAAATGTGGATTTTACCAAGTAACTCAACTTATTAGCTTTTTTAGTAATGTAATTTATATGTCCTTCCCATTTTAGATCGCCACTGATGACTACATCCAGGTCGATGATACAGGTATGGGATCGGAGCCCATGTAATAGCTACGTTGCGGATTCTTTTTCCCAATGTGAAGAACCACGCATTTACTTGTGTTAACTTTAAGTCTCCAATTCTTTGTCCATCTTTCGATCGTTTTTATATCACGCACAAAATCATCCTAGTCTAGGAGTGGATTGTAATACAACTTGGTGTCATCTGCATAACTGGATATATTAGTCCTAACGTCGTTCGCTAAGTCGCTGATATATGAGATGAAGAGTATAGGCCCCAAGACTGACCCCTGGAGCACCCCGCTGCAGGCATCAAACATTCTGGAGCTGCATCCAGCCACTCTGACACAGTAACTCCTTCCCCGCAGAAAACTGGCAATCCACTGCAGAAGATGACCACGTATGCCAAGATGCTCGAACTTGAGGAGTGCACCGTGAATAGGTTGTGAGTCAAAGGCCTTCTCAAAGTCGAGATAGAGCACATCAGTTGGTTGGCCGCAGTTAGCGGCTGTAGTCCAGTCATTAAGGCAAACCAGCAAGTTACTCGTTGTTGATATGGATGGTACAAACCCATGTTGACTAAAAGGGGTAATCTGATTCTCCATAAGGAATGCAGTGAGTTGTTTGGCCATGAGCTTCTCCATTATCTTACATAGGACAGAAGTCAAACTTATTGGTCGGTAATTGGCTGGGTTGCATCTATCGCCTTTCTTGAAGATTGGGATCATTTAGGTTGGGATCACTTAGATTGGGAGCCTTAGCCCAGGTTTCTGGAAATATACTAGAGATGAAATCATTCCCAAAGGCCAATTCCAGCGGTTCAGCGAGGACTTCACTACAATTTTTTAATAGTACGGCTGGAATATTATCTGGGCCAGTGCTGGAATTCACATCCAAAGCTGATAGAGCATCGAGGACATTTTCTCTTGTAAAGTTTATTTGTGTGATTTCATTATTAGATCTAGTGTTCGGTGGTAGAGTAGGAAAATCTTCCATCGATTTCTGGGTATAGAAGTTTTGGAATTCCTGAGCAAATATTTCAGTCACTTCAGCCGGATCTGTGGTTATTTCTTGTGAATTAGGATCTCTCAAAGTGAGTGTTATGTGACTATTTAGATTTTTCTTAATGAAAGAATAAAAGGCCTTACCCCCTCTGTCGATGACACTCCTCACGTAAAGATTTCTGGCTGTAGATATCTCAAGTTTTAGTGAGTTATTGCATGATCGGTAAGTGGCGTAGTCAATTTCAGAGTGCGATTTTCTGTAATTCCCCAGAAGTGTTCTCTTTCGGTCAATTAAGCCAAAAATGGAACCTCTCAGCCATGGTTTACTTGGATTGTATTTTCGCCTTCTTAGTGGGAAGAAGCGGTCGATCAGATCTTGCAGAATCGACTGGATTGTGTTGACACTCAGCGAGTTAGCATCAAAAGAGCCCAGCATATATATATATATATATATATATATATATATATATATATATATATATATATATATATATATATATATATATCTTCATCTTCTTCATCAACCTCTGTCCGTCCACAGCAGACCGAAGGCCTTTTTCTGTCTTTGCCAAGATTCCACAGCAGACCAACGCTCATCTCTTGTTCGGACTAGATGGGGCCTTCCCATTTCCACTTCGACCTTTTTACACATTCCTCGACATCTCTCACCTTTGTTTGACCTTTTATCCAGCTGCAGAGCAGTCTATCTCGTATGGTTAAACCCATCATATATCTTTCTATACTCCGCTGGGTTGTTCGAAGCTTCTGGATGTAAGCAGATTTCAGGGTCCACGTTTCGCTGGCGTAGGTCATCGCTACTAATAGGCATTGGTCAAACACTTTGCTCTTTAAGGATAGTGGCACATCTGACTTGAAGATGTGTTTCAGTCGGCCAACTGTATCCTCCCATTCGTTGGTTCTTTGCATGATCTCCGTGGTAATATCCTCGTCTCCCGTGACAATCTGCTCCAGATACATATATATATATATATATATATATATATATATATATATATATATATATATATATATATATATATATATATATATATATATAGAAATATAACCTATTGACATTTAAAAACATCGTTCGATGATATTTGTCAAATAGACATTGCAATTTAGTAGATACCTACGGGTATAGAAGATATGTGAAATTTCGATGCTTGATGTGTCTGTAATCCGAGAAAGGTGTTTTCTACTGATTTCTATAGATGGAATTGTAGAGTATTCATTACTCTACGATCTTCCGCTTGAAGTCACAAGAAGATGCTTGGAGGTTGAAATCGTTGCCTCACTTCGATGGACGTGGTGCGACTGACGAGTTCCTTGCAGAACGAAACATATATGTCTCGCATTTCCATCAGCTGTGGCATCGATTTCTCTAACATTTATCCCTTGAAGGATGATGGAGGCATCACATCGTACACGTTCACATATCTAGCTCTACTATAACATTCTCTTGATTAATTTCAATTTTTCAAATGAATGTTCGAGTGTTCATTTTCTTGAATATATATATATATGTATATATATATATATATATATATATATATATATATATATTTTCAATTTATTTTGTATTGTTTTATTATTATAAATTCAGTATTATGTTATATTGTTTTCAATTTATGAAAAGGAAACCTTTCATTTTATCATGGTTATTTCCTGACTTTTCAGCAAACGTAGTTTTCTTCAGAGGACCTATGTTTATAAATTTATCTTCCATTTTTACTTATATAAAACAATTGGTTTATGTCGAATTAATTTGCAATCACACTCTGTGGAAATCCACTATAAATATAATCTAAAATTTCTCAAGATAATTATTTTGGACATTGAATGCAAATAACTTCTGATAATTGATCAATTTTTTTACCTTGCGAAATATCAGGTTGTGGTTTCCGTAAATTGTTATTGTACTTATACTGAATAAGTTGAAAAACATAATATTCAACATTATACTTTATGGGTAGCTAATAAATGGTATCAGCAAGTTGATACATCGAAGAAATATCGAATTTTCAGTAGCCTCTTGGCAATGAACAGAGAAAAAAAGAACTTGATAGTTAGGCATTCACTATGGCTTGAAAATCTTTTAACGGTTGGAAAAACTGGATAACTGAGAAGAGTACTTCTAAATGAGGATTGTCTTTACTGAAAGATGTGAACAATGAATACTGCAGATGGCTCGCGTTTATATATTTCGGTAACATTGTCTGCCAGAGTATAGCCGTTACTTTTTTCTTGAAAGTGAGTTGCTTGAGTGAGAATAATCATATCGCCCATTCGATTTGTTCACAGTAAGTTTTATTACTTTTAATCTTCTCTTTTCCTCATTTCTTGCGTAATTTGCTAACCTTTCGAACTTTTTGTGTGCCTCCTTACTCGAAACGTAAAAGTTTTCAGCGATAACGATCCTTGTATTTCGATCGTTATATTGCAACCACCTGAGCAATATTTGATATAGTTAGTTAGCTAAAGTGAAGAGGTTATGCACATTTTTTCCGTGATTCAAATAGTAATAACGATTAGCTCATGTTCAGTTGATTTTGTGACTTTAACCAAGGTAATTTAATGGTGAAAAAGTATAACTTTGTCAGCCACGCTATGATAGTTTTATGGATCCAGCCTAGGAAAATTTGAGGCCTCAGTAAAAGTTTTCATTATCCCAGTCAAAAAAGCTCCAGTGTCGCAGTCAATGTACGTTTATGGCCCCAACCAACTATTTTTATGGCGTCAGCAAATTATTTTTATGGCACCAACCAACTATTTTTATGGCCCCAACCAACCAACTATTTTTATGGCCTCAACCAACAAATTTTATGGCCCCAACCAACTATTTTTATGGCATCAAATAAAAAAAATTTCATGACCCCAACCAACTATTTTTATGGCCCCAACCAACCAACTATTTTTATGGCCTCAACCAACAAATTTTATGACCCCAACCAACTATTTCTATGGCCCCAACCAACCAACTATTTTTATGGCCTCAACCAACAAATTTTATGGCCCCAACCAACTATTTTCATGGCCTCAACCAAGGTAGATCTACATCTCTTAATAATGTATTTAACTGTTACAGTTACTTTAAACTATACACGTAAGTCCTTGAGGGTAAAAATATGTACAATGAAAAGAAATATTGAAAATGTCACGAAATATCTAAAATTGTCAATTTCTACATTGATCAGTCTTTTTGAAATCTTCTTTCGATCTTACCTCTGGAGTTACGTAAACAATCATTAAAGTTGCAAATAAAAGCAAACTCAATTTGAAGGACTGCATGTTCACTACCTGAAGTATTAACACTTTTAGGATTTTGAAACCGACGAAATTTTATTTTTATAGAAAATTATATTTTTTGTTCCTCATGCCATCTAATTAAAGGAATAATATAAACTATTTGTCACTGGAAATAATTTATATCCTGTTAGATTCTCTGAATGGAATTGAAAAATATAATTACGAAAACTTGTTACGACAATTCTGTCGGAAGTAATCAGCAGTGACAGTGCTAGAGTTGTTATATTTTTTATGATAATTATCATCAATGACAACACAGAGCAGCGCCAAGATATTCTCTCTGAAAACGGGAACTGTATACCATACAGTAAATTTTCAGATAAAATAAATCTATCATGATGTATTCATAAATAAAAATTCATCTATATATGTTCATAAATACAGTTTTATGGACGTTAATGTTTAATTTATATATAAACGATGTAACTAATTGTGTAAAGAATTGTGAAATTTCCATATTTGCTAACGATATGATGTTGTATACTGCGGCAACAATTCACAAGAATTAGCAAATGATATTAATAGTGACCTTTATAGTTGGCATACATGGTTGTCAGAGTTTATTATCGTTTTGATAATTTAGCATACATGGTTGTCATAGTTTATTATCGTTTTGATAATAATCTTTGATTATCGTGAGTAAATTATTCATTAGTTTTGACAAAACTCTGATATACAACGAAACGTCAACAAAAATAAAGCTTTTAATATTAAAAAAAGCCTGTTATTGCTAAAAAATATTGAAGATATAACTATCTCAAAGAGGCAATAAATTAATTTTGAAAAAATTTATATATATATATATATATATATATATATATATATATATATATATATATATATAATTCAAGATGTTAATAAGAAAACAAACATTAAGAACATGAAGTAAACATGTATTTAACGAAATCATGTCTGTCTACATTCGAACAATTTCTTCATATCCTCACAGTCTTTCACTTCGATCTCTTTCAAACAGTTGAGATAGCTTTCGATTTTCTCCACTGGAATATTAAGCAGCATCATTTTGTCAACTTTTACTTTCTCTAAATTGAATTTTCCTTCTTCAATGAATTCCATTTTTTCTTGGAAACACTTCTCGGTGCATAAAAATTCTTGAGGGATTTCTAGAGATTGTAGCTTTTTGTCACCGTTCATGATGCCTTCTAAAATCTGCTCAAGCTTTTCGCCGTCAACTTTGAAGCCATTTGTTTCTGCACACTCTTCAAAAAGTTTTAGATTCCTCGCAAACTGTAATATTTTCCAAAAGTTTGTTGAAAAAATATATAAATAACATATAATAACAATAACAAACATAAAAGCTAACACTTTTACGAATTATTCAAAAGAATATTATAGCAGAGCTTGATAACTGAAACATTAACAATGTGATCGAGAGAAAGTTATAGTGAATAATTAATTAATAATAATATATATATATATATATATATATATATATATATATATATATATATATATATATATATATATATATATATATGAGCAAAATTCGTCAACCTGGAGTAAAGTGGACAGATGAACGGAAGAAAGAGCATTCAGAAAGGATGAAGCGTTTTTGGGAGGCAAAAAAGATGAAGCAAAATTCCTAATGATTGCGAATTCAAGTTCAGTCGCTCTCCTCATGGGGAACAATCGAAATAATAATAATAATATATATATATATATATATATATATATATATATATTTATGTATATATATATATATATATATATATATATATATATATATATATATATATATATATATATATATATATATATATATATATATATATATATATATATATATATATATATATATATATATATATTATATAATATTATATTAATATTATTATAATATAAGAATATTATAGTAGAGCTGGCTCTGTGAAACATGAACATTGCCATATTCATTGTTCTTCTAAGGATCAATGTTAGAGAATTTAGATTCTCCATTATCCTTTTTGGGATGAATGTTAATTAATCTTGAAATCGATGCCTATATTTATTGAAAGCGTGAGACATTCACTGTTTCATATTACAAGGTACTCATCAGTCATGCCCCGTTCCCTGAATGAAAGGCAAAGATTTCAATTCTCACATACCCTCTAGTCGATTTTAAGACAGAAATATAGAGTAAATGGTATGCCTATATAATGCATAGATTAATGTACATCTCAAATTTTAGGAATCAATGAAAAGCACATGAATACATGAAGCTCCATTGAAAGTTTCACACGTCGATGTCAATTAAGATACTACATTTTACAAGTCTAATGTTTTGGAACAATTTCATGGAATTTAATTGGGACTGCATTTCAGTACAGGAGAATAAGTTATATCTTTAGTATTTTCCAAGCTTTCGAAAATGTTTCTTTCTTCTTCAGGGCAAAATTGAACAATATTAACAGTTTATATAACAAGGCACTATTGAAAATTTTTCTTACAATTACTGTGAAGTTCGTCCGAAGGTACATTTGTTTATTGAATTTTAAAAATAATTATTCTCAAATGCATTTGGTTTGAATATTATTGAATTTTACTTGTATAGTGGTTGAAGGAAGCAACGACACTGACTGTATTTATCAATTCATCGTTTCAAGTGGATTGTTTCTAGATGTGTTTTTCAAGAGCCCCGCGCTTTTCTTAAATTACGTAACGTTGTCCGAAGTTTTTATCATTAACGAAAAGAGAATGAATTTATTAAGTGTATTTGGAGTGGATTTTTTGGTAAATAAGATATCAGAACAGGAGCCAGCAGGATTTATATTTATATAAATATATAAATATATATATATATATATATATATATATATATATATATATATATATATATATATATATATATATATATATATATATATATATATATATATATATATATATATATATATATATATATATAATACTACTAACGCAACCTATTGACAATTAAAAACATCGTTCGATGATATTTGTCAAATAGACATTGCAATTTAGTAGATACCTACAGGTATAGAAGATATGTGAAATTTCGATGCTTGGTGTGTCTATAATCTGAGAGGTGTTTTCTACTGATTCCCATAGATGGAATTGTGGAGTATTTATAACTCTTCGGTCTTCCACTTGGAATCTCAAGAAGTTGCTTGGGGGTTGAAATCGTTGCCTCACTTCGATGGACATAGTGCGACTGACGAGTTCCTTGCAGAACGAAACATATATGTCTCGCATTTCCATCAGGTGTGGCATCGATTTCAATATTTATCCCTTGAAGGATAATGGAGGCATCACATCGTACACGTTCACATATCTAGCTCTACTATAACATTCTCTTGATTAATTTGAATTTTTCGAATGAATGTTTTAGTGTTCATTTTCTCAAATATTTCATTCAGTGTCATAAGCACAAAAAATTTAATTTCCTTATATATATATATATATATATATATATATATATATATATATATATATATATATATATATATATATATATATATATATATATATATATATATTTTGAAAGTTTTTAGCATTAACAGGCTTTTTTAATATGAAAAAGTTTATTTCTGTTGACGTTTCGTTGTTATATTACAACCTTGTCAAAACTAATTATTTTTAAAATTAAATCATTAGTTTTGACAAAGTTGTAATATAACAACGAAACGTCAACAGAAATAAACTTTTTCATATTAAAAAAGCCTGTTAATGCTAAAAACTTTCAAAATAAATACCTCAAACAGGCAATAAATCAATTTCAAGATATATATATATATATATATGTTGCTTAGATTATCTGTGTTAGATTTTTTGTTATTACAATTTTCTGCCTTTTTTATATGAACCATTTCTAGGAAAAAGCATTTGTTGTAATTATTTGCGTAATCTAAAATTTATGTGGTATTGTATTCATATTGAGCTCAGTGGCTTGTATGTGTTGAGTTAATGCAGAAGAATTCGTTTTGTTGGTATTTCGGCAATCACGTTTATGAGAAATGATCCTTGAATGAAGGTTTTGTGATGTTTGACTTATACAGAATCGCAATTTTGACAAGGAATTTTGTATACCACATTTGATTGGAATTTCAATGCTAGCGGATGTTTTGTGCGAGTAATAATGATTGTACAGTTAATGTATTTTTTTGAGCTTATTATTTTTATCTTATTATGGAATAATTTGATCAGTTTGGGTGTTTGTATATGCGGTAAAACACCGAATGATAAATTTTCTGAGCTGTTGTTGCTGATAATTGCTTGCTTTGTTTCCATTATATTGCTGCAAACTCTCAATAATTTATTAATCAGTGTAAGTGGATAACTATTATCAAGCAGAAATTTCCTGAATATTGATATATTTTTCTGGTACAATTCGGGAGGGCAAATATTTTTTATACGTCTTTTGAACTCTAGTATGAAATTCTTTTTGATTTTGAATGGATGGTAGAAAAGGTAATTTAAGTAACGTCGGAATGAGTGTTCTTTTGGTACCAGACTAGTACCAAACTGTTAGTTTTTCTCATCACTAAGGTATCTAGAAATGAAATATTATTATTATTTTTTGTTTCGACGGTGAATTTTATCGAGGGGTGAAAAGCATTTAATCTTTCACCTATTTCGTCTATTTTATTTGAGGGCACAGCGAAAATAATATAGTCGACGAACTTTGAAGGAATACTAATTCAAAGAAAGATTAGGTATACTTGAATTCAAACGATTGTCCATTATATATTGTGCGATAATTGGTGAGAGACCATGCCATAGGTGTTCGAAAAACAAGTTGATAGTATACGCCATCAATCACAAAATAATTACTGCAGAAAATTAATGTTAATAATTCTAGAGTGGTATCGAGAGATATGCTCGTGAAAGTTTGGATTTTTTGCCAGTGTTTTTCTATTGATGTTATACTAAGTGCCAGAGGTATGTCCAAAAACCAACTATTTTTAAGGCTCAAATCCACTATTTTTACGGCCCCAACCAACTATTTTTATGGCCTCAACCCACTATTTTTATGGCACCAACCAACTATTTTTATGGCCCAAACCAACTATTTTTAAGGCTCAAATCAACTATTTTTACGGTCCCAACCAACTAGTTTTATGGCGTCAACCAAGGTAGTTTTACCTACATCTCCTAGCAAGGTATTTAACTGTTAATTTAGAAAATGCCAAGAAAAGTCTAAAATTGTCAATTTGTACATTGTTCAGTGAATATTTAAATTGAAAAGCCTTCTTTGCGTTTTAATAGAATTGAAAACAACTTTTTCGATCTTACCTCTGGAGTTCCGTAAACAATCATTAAAGTTGCAAATAAAACCAAACTCAATTTGAAGGACTGCATTTTCACTACCTGAAGTATTAACAGTTTGATTTTGAAACCGACAAAATTTCATTTATATACCAAATTATTTTTTTTCCTCATGACATCTAATTAAATGAATAATATAAACTATTTGTCACTGGAAATAATTTATATCCTAATATATTCTCTAAAATGGAATTAAACAATATAATTATGAAAAATTGTTTCCCAATTCTGTCGGAAGTTATTAACAGTGACAGTGCAACAATTGATATATTTTCTACGATAATTATCATCAATGACAGTACAGAATAGCGCCAAGATATTCCATATGAAATCGGGAACTGCATACCATACAGTAGATTTTCAGATGAAATAAATCTATCGCGATGTACGCACAAATAAAAATTCATCTTTATATGTTCATAAATACCTATAAATATTATATAAACCTGATTTGAGACTCTTTAAATGTAAAATGTATTCATTGAAGTTTATTATCGTTATGATTTGATATCAGTGGTGATTTCGTAAGCTGGAAAGAAAGTAAGAAAGATTGTAGAAAACCCAGATCTAATTATTCCTTATTTATAACTTCCTCGTAGAAAATAAACCCTAAATCCGCTAAAAATCAGCTAAAAACGAAAGGTGATGTTTATTTCAATCAAAAAATATTTATTTATACATTGAATATCAATTTTTTCAGCTTCGAAGTCACACTTACTCAGATAGAACACTTACGCCAACGATTTTTCTAATTATCGATATTTCTTGGTATAATAAGTGGGTAAATAAGTAAGTAATTAAGATTTGGAAATCCACAGTTTCTACACGCCACAATTCCCAAATTGCATAATATGCTGATTTCATCACATCCTGCGAAACAGAAGATGACAAATTTCGCAAAACATGTATATTCTTTCCTACCTTCGAGCATCTGGTCAATTGAAAAGTTCCTGGTCTGACACATATATGGCACTACTAGAATTAAATCCATATGTTTTTATTTAGCCCCAACCCTCTAAAGATGCATGTATAAATTTGACAGCTGTCAGATCATTAGTTTATGAATCAAAGCCTTTTGAGTGAAACAACTTTTGTTAAAGCCAAAAAAATGAACAAAAGAAATTTCCCGTTTGATAAAATATTGCTTCTTGAAGGGAAAACATACAATTAAAGTGAAAACTTGGCTTAATGCCGAGTTTCCGGACCCTGTCCCAGGAAAATCAACCATCAAGGATTGGTATGTTAAGTTTAGACATGAATGAGCAGCGAAGACGGTGAACGCATAGGACGCCCAAGAGAAGTTGTTACCGACGAAAACATTGAAAAAATCCACAGAATGATTTTGAATGACCGTAAATAGAAATTGAATGAAATAGCAGACACTCGAAAGATATCAACTGAACGAGTACATCACATCATTTACGAATATTTGGCTGTGAGAAAGCTCTGTGCAAAGTGGGTGCCGCGCGAGCTCACTTTTGACCAAAAACAACGAGTTGATGATTCGGAGCAGTGTTTGAAGATGATCAAGCATAAAAAACCTGAGTTTTTGCGTCGATATGTGACAATGAATGAAACATGGCTCTATCATTTCACTCCGAAGTCCAATCGACAGTTATCCGAGTGACTGCACAGAATGAACCCGCTCCAAAGCGTAAGAAAACGCAACAGTCGGCTGGAAGGTTATAACGTCGTTATTTTGCGATGAGAATGGAATAATTTCCATTGACTACCTAGCTAAGTGCTGCTTCACCAAGACAATGCACCGTGTCACAAGTCAGTGAAAACGATGGCAAAAATCCATGAATTAGGCTTCGAATTGCTTCCTCATCCACCGTATTCTCGAGATCTGGCTCCCAGCGACTACTTCCTGTTTTCAGATCTCAAAAGAATGCTCGCTTAGAAGAAATTTTCGTCGAATGAAGAGGTGATCGCCGAAATGGCATCGAAAAGTTAGGAAAAGTTTCACAAAGAGGGTCGCTATAATCAGTATTTTTCAATCAGGACTTTCAAATTAACTGTAAATAATCAATATGTATATTTCAGTTGAGTCTGAAGTCCAGGTGCAATGCAAGGAACTTGCAGTTTCTTCTCACTATTCATACACAGGTTATTTCCTAAGCACCACCTCATAGCACTCAAGTTTATAACTTCAAATAAATCATCAGTCCCCGAAAGCCCCCAACAAGCCACCGATATGGTCACATCATCGGCAAAAAAGATTATTGAAACACCGAGACCAAGTAATCTGGAAGGTCTTCTATAAATACTAAGAAAGAAGTGGGCCCAGAATCGACCCGCTGAAGAACACCAATACTACCCTTCAACGAATTCGGAGATGAAGTCTTAATGTCCTCAATCGTTGCAGTCCTTTCATACCTGTCTTGGGTATCGGGAGCAGGAAAACGTCACCCTTCTTTGCCAATAAAATTGTTTTTGCTTTCTTTGGAGTTGGTCTTCCCTTTCCAACTCACTGTTTTGACTGTTCTTTATTTTTAGGAGTGGTGAACCCAAGTCTCATCAACAGTTATGAATCTAAGTAAAAATTCGTTTGGATTACGCCTATATAGCGCCAAATTTTCGAAAGAAATGTTGTTTCGAATCAGTTTTTAGTCGAGCGTTAGCAAACGCGGCACCCATCTTGCACACAGATTTTCGATGTTGAAATGGTTGTGCAAAATATTTCGCACATGTTCAGCTGACATCGTTCTGATGCACTCTTAATTTGCGGACTTCCAATACTATTTGATGAATTTTACAATCATTTCTGAAGTTGTGACCTAAACGACCGTCCTGAGAGAGGCTCATCAGAGGTGCTCACACGACCCATTTTTAATTCAAAAACCCACTGCTTGATAGTTGAATATAATAGTGAGGAGTCTCCTAGTGTTGAATCCATCTTTCATTTTATTTGTTCTGGTGTAAAACCTTTCAATTAGAAGTATTTGATGACAGCACGTTTCTACAATTTTTCCATTTTCACGAAAACAATGGAAGCGTCTCTCGCAATGTGCTCTCAAACGCAAACTAACGTAGCGATTGGGCTGAAACTTTACGTACAAGTTCAGTAGGAATGGTACTGTGAGACGCCGCTCCAAAAGTAGACCTAGTGGCGCCATCTCTTGGTCAGACCTGAAACTGTTCACCCCACCCTCGTACTTGATACGTGTCTCCAACTTGTTGATTATCGTAAAAACGTCGTAGTTGAGTGTTAGATGAACGAAATTGGAGAAGAAAACGCATACGAAAATTCACGAAAATACATCACATACCTAAATAATTCAAAAATGGTCGATTCCTAATATGATTAATTATTGAATTATTGACAGATCGGACAACGGATCGAAATTGAAATGTATAATGGGGTTCGTTTAGGTGTGAAATTCAGATATCAATTTTTTACTGTGGCCTCTATCTAAAATTTCAAAGAAAAATTCATGGTAATACAAAGGGTCTTCAATGGTAAAATAGATAATATCAATTCACAAAAAAAATACGAATAATATAGGTATGTCATTTATATTAAAAATGAAAACATGATGTAATGTTCAAGACTTTGTAGACATGGCATCATTGCATTCATATATTTTCTCAAAATCTTCGCAAACCTTCACTTCTATTGGTTTTACGCAGTTCAAGTGTGCATCTATTTCTTTATTCTTGCCAAATATCTCTAACAATTCGCTTTTCTCCACTTTCTCTACATCAATTGACGTCCCTGATATAAAATCAATCTTCCCAAATACATTTTTGTGTACATAAAAATCTTTTTCAAAAATCTTCAGTGGTATTCATTTTTGGGTTGAAACCAGCTGTGGAACAACTAGCTGTGGAACATTTCATGAATATTTCTTAGTATTTCATTCTCTGAAAAATTAGTAGTCTAAAGATCTAGTAATTATTTTCATAGTATGTATATATCAATATATTCAACTTTTTTAAAGAGATATTTCCTCATACAAAGGAGTCTTTATTCTGGCATTTTATCACTTATTTCGAACAAATACTATCTACAGTAAATTAGAGAATATTAGTTATACTATAACAAATTTTACATGTAAATAAATGTGAAATTGTACGGTTTGAATTGGATATTCCTCAATACTACTAAAAAACTAATCTACTCAATGAATGTTATTGAAATCATAGATTTAAATGAATGGAGGAAATGTATCGAGCCGAACGTCATTAGTAGAACCAAAACCGAATACATGGTGTGCAATTTTGGGCTAGAGGAACCTAGCCTGCTAAATGTAGAAATAAAACTTGAAAGCGTCGCTTTATCTGGAGTAAAACAGTTTAAATATCTTGGATCGGTTATCACAGAGGATGGATCTATATCCGGCGATATAACCCACAGGATTACCGCTGGGTGGAATAAATGGCGTGAGCTTACCGGAGTTTTATGTGATCCAAAAATGCATATAAGGATAAAAGGGAAGGTCTATAAATTAGCTGTCAGGCCAGTTTTGCTCTATGGTAGCGAAACAAGGGCCTTAAAAAAGATACGCGAGCAAAAATTACATGCTACAGAAATGCGTATGTTACGATGGACAGGAGCAGTTACAATGAGAGACAAAATAATGAATAAATTCATCCGGGGTAGTTCTAAAGTTGCAACGATCTCAAAAAATCTCACCTAGTCCAAGCTTAGATGGTATGGTCATGTTAAGCGACGTCTCGAAGATCATATAATAAAAAAGTGCCTTTCCATTGCCACACAAAAGAGAGAGAGAGAGGTAGACCACCAACTTCTTGGTTGACGAATGTCCATGATGGACAGCGGAAAGAATGGCGCCACAAGATCAAGAAAGCCGACCCTGTATAACGGGACAAGGCGAGGCCAAAGAAGAAGAATATATGGTCATCTTCTTTGAGACATTTTGAAAAACCCAATAAAAAAAGAGGCGGCGTAACAAAAGATTATTGCTTTGCAATTGTATTGTAGGTACTATACTAGACGATTCTAGATCATTCCTTCATTTTTCTGAACAGATTTAGTGAGTTTAAAGACATGGAAAACGGTTCAATTCATCTGCTAAACCAACAAAAAGCAAATGGAGATGATCGAGATTCCAGAAAACTCACATCTAAAATCGAAATTTGAAGCCGTTGAGTTGTTTAATTTTATAAAAATTACCTCGAAGAACACCAATTTCCGTAGCTTTGAAAATTCGCAAAAAGATTAATTTGTACCTGATTGAATATAAACTTAACTTCAAACACTTGAACTTATGATTTACACCTTATTGACTACATATAGCATGACGCGTTTCGTCGTTACAAACGACTTCTTCAGGTGGTAACAAAATAAATTATTATATAAGTTGATAAAGTACTAAAGTAAATAATAATTAAAGTAATAAATTAATAAATAATTATTCTGTTAGCATCTGAAGAAGTCGTTTGTAACGACGAAACGCGTCATGCTATGTTGTCAATAAAGTGTAAATCAAAGGTTCAAATGTTTGAATTTTAGTTTTTATTCGATGTCCTCGTAGGTAAAATTATGTACAATGAGAAGAAATGTAGAAAATTGAACGAAATGCCCTGAAATTCCCAGTTTCTTCTTTTCTATGACCGGTCCTTTTTGAATTAAAATTATTCTTTGCACTTTATAAGGATTTACAATATCCTCTTCGATCTTACCCCTAGATCTCCGTAAACAATTATTGAAGTTGCAAATAAAACAAAACTCAATTTGAAGAACTGCATCTTCAATACATGAAGTACTTAGACTTTGATTTTGAAACCAACGAAATTATTTTATTCCTGTTTCCTCATGGCATCTAATTAAATGAATAATATAAATTATCAATCACTGGAAGTAATTGATATCCTCTCAAATTTTCTGAATGGTGTTAAAAAATATTATTACGAAAAATTGTTTACAAATCCTGCCGGATATTATTAACAGTGACGGTTCGAGAATTGTAATATTTTCTATAAAAATGATTACCTTATTCATAGAAATTATTGTGCATTAGAACGTGAAAATTAAATTGCATGCTTGGTATTGAAAATGAATAATAATTTCAAATGAGTTCCCTACCTATCTCAAATTTCAAGTTTGGTAACATATATTTAGATCCAAAAAATCCCCTTTTGTGTGAATTATATGAAGTATTATTTATTTTTAATAAGCGAAACTATATTCTTGTTAAAACAAAGTAAGTACTTCATTCTAAATTAACTAAAATACACATCGTCAAAAGTTTTTCTATAAGTTATTACCTTGAGTATTGAATAGTGAGTTGTAATAAATATTGCTATTTTCCTGAGTTTCGTGCAAATTTTTCATTAGCTCTTTTATTAATATTTTTCCATTGTTTAGGAATTTTTTAACTTTTGAAACCGCCAGTATCAATGCGAAAAATAAAATTCAGCAAAATTGTACATAATTAGTTTGATTTGTTTTAAATTACTGAAAATCTGAAAAACGTTAGACTTCATTTAAATTTTCAGAGATCATCTATTCATAAATTGATTCAAACATTGCATTGGTGATACTTTTTATCCAAATTAATATGTTAGAGGAATATGAATGAGGAATTTATTGATTGAAAAAAGCTCAAATAATTTTCTTAACCGATTTTAGTTCGAAAAAACCATAGTCCTAAATACAATTTTTATCACCTGACCTCATTCATTTTTCTTTCTCTCTTTGTAAAACGTCAAATATTGAGGTTATATTATACGCCTCTCATCAACAATAAAGTTTATTATTTACCTATAATCCGAATATTTTCAAATTAATTCGTTAGTTAAAATGGTGAGTTTAGTAAAATTTCATACAATAAAAAGTGCTAATTGTTTTGAATTTCTTAGTTGGTTCTGGTCCTTGGTGATCTTCATATACCACATAGATGTAATACATTGCCATTCAAATTTAAGAAGTTGTTGGCTCCTGGAAGAATTCAGCACATATTGTGCACTGGTAATTTGTGTACAAAGGAATCATACGATTATTTAAAAACTCTAGCAAGTGATGTCCACATTGTTGAGAGGAGATTTCGATGATGTATGTATATTTATTTAAAACGAAGAAGAATTAAGACAAATTAATTGGTTAATGAATTTTCAGAATTTAAATTATCCTGAGCAAAAAGTAGTGACAGTAGGTCAGTTTCGGATTGGATTATCTCATGGTCACCAAGTTGTTCCATGGGGAGATCCTGAAGCATTAGCTGTAATGCAGAGGCAATTAGATGTGGATATTTTGATATCTGGACATACACATAAATTTGATGCCTATGAACACAAAAATAAATTTTATATCAATCCAGGATCTGCTACTGGTGCATATAATGCATTAGATAAGTAAGTAAGCAAAGTAATTCACTACAATTTTGTTACCAAAGTATTATATTCAATGAACAAACCAGTATTTCCAAGGTTGACTATATGATTATAAATATTGATTTCAAAAATTATGTTTCTGTTAATGAAAGAGTTATGTTAAGTTGATGTTTCTGAACCCCATATCAGTGATCACAAAGGTATTCTACTTGACGCTGATTTCACACTACGAGAAGAGAAAGTAATAACTTATTCATTCAGAAATATTACAATAATATGAATAATTGTTTGTTATCTTTATCTGAATGCAATGTTTCTGATCTCATAAACTCTCGCAAAACTCTTGAGGAACTTCTGAAGGCATGTGAATGCATTGTGAGAGAGTTTGTAAATTGTTATCAATTGATCAATTTGATGGTGAACATTGATAAAACAGTATGTGTTCATTTTTCAGTGAAAGGTAATGGAATCAACCTTGAATGTTTAAAATAGAGATAACATCATCATCATCATCTAAATCAACTAAGTTTCTTGGAATATATGTAGACAGAAATTTGAGATGGACAATACACATTGATGTTTTATGTAAAAGAATATTTTGCAATCTCTAGATTTAAGAACATTGTACCTAGAAACTGTGTTATGAACGTGTATTTCAGTCTTGTATCTGAACTATTCTGCTGTGGGGCTGCTCTACAGAAATAGATAGGGTTTTTATCACACAGAAAGAAATAGTTCGTTTGATATTCGATATTCATCAACAAATATCTTGTAAACCTAGCTTCAATAAAACTCACATTACCTACTCACTGCTTATATATTTCTAGATGTTTATTATAAGTTAGAGACAATGAAGATAGGTTTATTAAATTGAATAGTAATAATGAGTTTTCAAGAAAGAACAGTGATGTGCCACTTATTCCCAAAGATAAAACAGCTAAATTTGAGTACTCACTCTATTATCAGAGTATTAAAATCTTCAACCATTTACCATCAAATTTGAAAGTACTGAATGATCATTTGCTTAAGAAGAGAGTTAAGTATTTGCTGTTAACAAAGGTATACTCTAGTCTGGCAAAGTACTTTGATGATTCGAAAGTAGACAGTAATGTTTGAATAATTTTTTTTTATCATCTCTTTGTTTAACTTTTCACTTCTACTATCCTTCACAAGATGAAATTGTACTAAAGGATTAAAATTTTAAAGGTCATTTTTGTTTTCTCAAATATGCTTGATTACAATTTTAAATTCCATGTAATATTGAACCATTATTTTTGTTCGAGGACTGATCATCATGGAAGATCAGATTCAAAACTGAATTGAGTACTTTTTGAGTATTATTCTTAGTTTTAATTACCTCATTAATTAAGTTATATGTAAAATGGAATGTGATTGTCCTGTTTTCTATATCAGCCAAACAGGTAGTAATATCTAAATATGAGTAGATGAAAATGAAAGATCGATTTTACACAACAACCAGTTTCTCAGAACATAGTCCTAATCACATCATAGATTTCAATGAAACTAAATGTTTACACGTAGGTAATTAAGAAAAACGATTAGACCTTTTAGAAGCCATAGAAATCAGCAGCCCCTAAAAAAAAGAAAAGCCGATTGTTAACGAACAAATAGATTTTCAACTATTCCCCCTTCTCTACTCTATCTCACAGATATAAATTTGCAAAGTTCTGCTTTTGTAGTTAGTCTTGTTAATGACTAAGTCACCGCTTTAAACGTATTGACTCAACTTTATAGTTTTATTGTATTAGTTTTCAATAAATCAGTGAAATATTCAGCCAAGCGTTGTATTTAAATTATTATTTTCTAAAAATTTGTTTTTGAAGAATTAATGCTAGTCAAATAAGGTTGGTCCTTATTGAAATTTTTTTGTTAATGACATTATTTAATTTTTCAGCAATATTATACCATCTTTTGTTTTAATGGATATCCAGAACACAACAGTGGTGACGTATGTATATCAGCTGGTTGGGGATGAAGTGAAAGTGGAGCGAATAGAGTATAAGAAACTGTAAAATAAGGCATAAAATTTTTCTTTATGTAAACCTGTTATAATACTACATTATAAATTCCATATAACTGTATAAAAATAATTTTGTGGTGCAGCATACTTGTATAATATTGAAATGTGACTATTGTGAAAATGCATCACACATATTTTTCAATGTATGTGGCTTGAATGTTTAAAATACAGATTTTTTTTATATAATATTGGTTTAAATATATATATTTTTCAATTTTTGATTTATTGATAAGTACATATTACAATTCACAAAAATGTATATTCATTTCTTATATATTAATAAAGGCAATTGTTGTTTGTCTTGCTATCAAAGGGTAAGTATAATTTTTATTTAAGATCATAATTTTCCATTAATTAGTAGAAATGTGTGATGCAAAAATAATCCACAAGACATCCTTCTTGTTAATAAGTGAAAAAATATCTTATCTATATGTATTATAGGTAATAAGATTGGACGATTTTAATATACCCTACTAATATCTCGGAACACTTCTTGCATATAGCTTAAGAAATATTCAGTCAAATCTAAATAACATGAAATTAAACGTTGTGCTTGAGTAAGAATTGTTCCCTCTAAAAATAGTTTTATATTTAATAATAAGTTCTTTATTTTCAACAGGTATAACACCCAATTACAGAAAATAATAACATTATATATATTGAATACATAACTAAGTAATAACTTCAAAATTTAGAAAAAAGATTTAACTAAATAATTAAACAAAAGATTCAACAAAGAGATTAATCTATAATTTAATAAATTTAATAAGATAATTTAATAATTGACTTATCGCAAAACTGTAGGTACTGCTACATAAAGCCAACATCTAATTTTAAGTCAATTCTTTATGCTGATGACAGCAATTTCTTGGTAGTTATATCAAGGAATATCTCGTCCTGTATACAGGCAGGTAGAGATGTAGATAAGTGGTGTAACGACAATGGCCTCATTTTAACTAAAAGCAATACTCAGGGTGTCTTCTTCTGTGACACCCAGTCGGTGGAAGACTATCCTACTTTTTTGTCCCTTGGTAGAAGTTCGATTGTCTTTGAGAACTCTGTTAATTTCTTGGGTGTTACTTTAGACAAACACCTACGCTGCCATCATCATGTGGCTAAGTTGAGGAAGACTGAACTCTGCTGCTTAGATACATGTTTATCATGATCAGAAGCAAGGTGGAGGCTGAAGTTATGAGAACTGTTTACTTTGCTAGTTTCCAATCTGTACTAACGTACGGAATTATCTTTTGGGGCAGTTCGTATAGTGCCGACGAAATTTTTCTCATTCAAAAGATATAGAGGCAATTGATTGAATTCATAAATTGCCAATTGTTTTGATTTATAAGATGTTTATGTCCATTTATCTCTAGCAAATAGAGTTAGCACACATTTTGTTTATTTTTCTGTTAGCCAAGATAGTTAAAAACATTTTCTAATATTTTTGTTTCACAAGTGAAAATATGCACAAGGGTTATCCTTTTATGGTTTCTCATTCATAATAAATTTGCTCTAATGTAGACAGTTGCATAGCATAATAACATAGTCAGTTGCTTAATGCTCTCCAAAAGAGGTCCAAAAAGATATACAACAGATTTCAATGTAAAAAATCTCGAAGATCGCACTGAGTGCCGCCATAAAATCGCGCATGTGAAGTTTGAGCAAAAATCAAATCGCCAACCTGAAATAAAATGGACAGATGAACGTAAGAAAGAGCATTCAGAGAGGATGAAACGTTTTTGGGAAGCCAAAAAGATAGAGCAAAAGTCCTAATAATTGCGAATTCAAGTTCAATCGCTCTCCTCATGGAGAACAATCGTAATAATAATAAATATATATATATATATATATATATATATATATATATATATATATATATATATATATATATATATATATATATATATATATATATATATATATATATATATATATATATAGAAAATGAACACTAGAACATTCATTCGAAAAATTCAAATTAACCAAAAAAATGATGAAGTAGAGCTAGATCTGTGAACCTCCACGATGTGATGTCTTGAATATCCTTCAAGGGATAGATGTTAGAGAAATACTGAAATCGATGCCACACCTGATGGAAGTGCGAGACCGCTGTTTCGTTCTGCAAGGAACTCGTCAGTCACACCACGTCCATTTTGAGAAGTGAAAAATCACTTGGTTTTATGTATTAATCTATATATTCACTTTTGTTTAATATGTGTAATTATGTTTTTATGTGTAATAATCTATATATTAACTTAATTATATTTAACGAATTTTCTGACATAAATGAGTTAATTCATTGGTTAACGAATTATTTATGGTAACTAGGTATATTGAATTTTGGTGACAGGGCAGTATTTGCTACTATAAGCAGTGACGGCGCTACGGTAAATCCGGCCCTTGAGTCTAAGGGGCGAAAAAATTGTGCACACCTTCACTAACTCTTGTATTGAAATTCCTTTTAGGAAATTTATGTATAAATTGAAATAAAGTAAAGTCAAAATCGATATACGAATTAAATTTCTTCGTAAATTATTGGAAATTCTTTATTGCCTGATAATTCTAGTTGAAAGATGTCTATTGTAAAAAAGCATAACCAGAAGTAGAGACACACGATGTTCGTGTAAGTTGAATGACCTTATTAAGGTTAATAGTGGGATATCAGCTTAAAGCAGAAGTGAATGGTGTGTTTGACTGAATGCACATAAGTAAATACTCAAGAGCAATAGATAAAATGGAATAAACGAATTTTGATTTGAATTAGACCGACTTCATAACCCAGTGTTGCCGATAAACAAATAAACATACGATAAACAATAAAATATTGTGTCGTTTGAATTAGGTACATGGTACATCCAAATGAAATTAAACTTTCGTATGAATTTTTCGATTGTACATTATATTCCAATTTTCACATTTGTCAAAGCAACAATAATATTTTTCTCAAATGTTACACAAGGTTGACATTTTTGCGCTGTTGTAAATATCCTTTTAATTCAGAATATTTCGGTGCTTTGGTAAAAATTCACAATTTTCCATAGAAAGGTTCAAGGTAACCAATAAAATACCATTTGATGAGAGTAATAATTGTGAATTGAACTTTAAATAGTTTTTATAATAGCAGTTTTTTACTCTGTTGTCCATTTTTCTTTTTCGTTATCTTAATTCACAATGTTACTATTGTTAAAAACAATGAATTAGAAATTGACACACTTGGCTTAAGTTTCACTTTATATTAAGTGAAACTTAAGCCAAGTGTGTTAATTTTCAATTTATTGCTTTTAACATAATGTTTCACCAAGATATAAGCGGGACCTCCGAGTCATTTATTACAAGTGCTAGTTTGGTAATTTATAATCTCTGTATTTAATCTCCTGAGTTTGCGCTTGGAACATGCGCAGTCATCTTTTCTTCTTTTGCTTTTCTTCTTCTTCCTCGCTGGGACTAGTCTATCGGTTTGTGCATCCGGTGACAGAATGTAACTAGTCGCCGCAAGACTATGTTATTCACTTTTTCAACTTTGTTTCATCATTACAACTTTTCAACTTTGTAGAATCATTATTTCTTTCTTTTGTTAAGCTCTGGAATTACTTTGTGTTATTTCTACAGTATTCTTCATTTGCTCTTGAATTAATTATGACTTTCTTTCCTTTCCAAATGTCTTCAACAAAATATTAATTTGTAATGTAAATCTTAAGATTTTCAGTTTTTGATATAGAAATGGTTAACTTTATAAACAAGAAACCAAAATAAATTATTATGCTAAGTGTATTATGATCAAAAAACTCATTATATCTTAAAAATCACCAATGTAGTAGGGGGGTATGTAATGTCTTAATTAAATTATGAAACTATTTTAAAGATGATTGGAAATATCAAAGATTCTACCAAATATTCCTCGCAATTACATGAAAAAAAACGTAAAAGTACATTAACAATCACACCGCTATTAAGTAACAATACCTTAAGTGAACTCTATTCTTGTTTTATCAGATGGCAAGGATATTATTATTCACAAATCTAAGCATATATCAACTTTTCATAAGAATGAGATTATATAAAAATATGAACATTAACAAGAAAATAATAAAAAAAGATGTTGTATTCTGTTTGAAACAACATTATTCAAATTTGAACATCTCTAACATGCATATTATTTTCATTATAATAATCACTAATTTGATATAAGATAAACAGGAAGAATCAATATTATAAAATTCACATTTGAAAATCATCGAAACGTTGAATTTTGTAACAGCTAAATGGAAATTTACGTAAAAAAATCCCCATAAATTCATTATCTGGTTTATCATAAGTTTTTTTTTCATGGCGAAGAAGATATTTATTCCTAAAGCAAACGCTGAAACAGTATTTTCATCTGTATAGATTTGAAAAATTAGATGGTCATATTTTAATGATCAGTTTTTAATGATTCTGATATTTACTGTCATTTATTGAAAACTAAATGGTATTCTTTATATTAACTGAATTAAATTGCAGTTAATGACAGAAAAATATCGATCAAAAAATTCTACATAAATTGCCATTTGGTGAAAACTGTTCACTCCCAAGTTTCTGGGGTGGTGCATGTGACAATTTGCTGAAGAAATTGAAACCACAGCAAAAGTGGATGCTAAAGATAATATTATAAGGAAGATATGTTTCCGACTAACCAGTTTTCCAAGTTTCTAATAATTGGGATGTACGACAATAGGCATGACAGTTTTTAAAAAAATATAATGTCCAGAAATGAATAGTATTTACAATAAATATTTCTGCAGAAATTAAGAGTTTAGTAGGAAAAAAATGATATTTCAAATATAAATTTACTTGTGTACCTAAAACGCTCGTCATTGTAATGGCGTTGCTTGTGATGTCACGTTTGAGTAAATTACACACTATGCGATGAGCTCGTGCAATAATTTGATTACTTTGTGTTATTAAATATGAATTCGAAAGTGTGTAAGTGTTGTGGGGCCCCCCAGTGTGAGAACACATCCATAAATACTCATTATAAATTATTTGTGTTCGTTCCTCAAAATAAAACAACACGAAACAAGTGGCTTAAACTTGCAAGACGAGATTCAAATGAAATATTGTCCAGTGTTCACCTTTATTTTCGTGAAGATCATTTTGATGTAAGTTTTTACATTGTTTTGTAGATTCTAGTATAGTATATAATATTTGGTAGTAATATTTTGTACGAGGTCTAAATGTAAAATATAAACAATCTATTTCGAGGTCTAACCTCAACATTTCATCTCATTGCTGTTATATTACGTATTTTATTCAAATTCCACTTACCAAATGCCAAGGAAAATTATATGCAATATAATAACGCCAACTCCATAGAATGGCCTGTAGGACCTAAAAGAAGAATCAATTTATAAATGAAGAGTAGAAGCATTATAAAAATAGATTTCATTAACGTAACCCTAATAATAACTTGATACATTACATTACATACCAAACACATTGTCAAAAGTATATTTTAGGGAATTATTTTATAACTGAAATTATAATGTTTTTGATTATTATTAATATACTTACATGGAAGTTTTAACATTTCTAAATTCTGCTGAACAAAAGTCTTTATTTGAGACCAAAAACTCTCCCAACATTGTTTTGTCGATTCTAGGCAAATTAGCGGTGATTCCCTAAGTAAATCCTTGATCCATGACTCGTATTATTTTATATTCGATTTTATTAACATACACACTCAAAGACAAGGGATTTGATAACACAATTAATAAATAAAAACACAGTCGTAGTGGAAATTAACAATACGAGATGTGACTTGGTGCGTGTTTACTCAAAGGTGACGTAATGCGCTCTGATTCGTGTTCAAGATATCATGGCGGATTGCCTTATTTTGTAGTTTTATTTTATAAAAATAAATATCAATCACACTCTCAATAAAAAAAACAATACGTGTTTTATATCCTAAGCTTCAGGTTTTATCCAATAAATATAGTATTTAAGTGATTTATAATTACTGTCATCATGCCTATTTTATTTTATATCTCTTTTGAATTTTACCAAACAAAATATGAATATAAATGTTACCGATCATCATTTTAGCACCAAATAAAATGGAAAATCACTAGTTATACACAAAATTCGAAAAAACTATTTATCATTGTAGATACTCCTTAGGACCGATAATATATTACAAACTGCCCCTAAAATTGAAAAACCACAAATACCTCAAACAATTTAAAATTGAAAGAAAAAATATTTAAAATTTTTAATTTTATTCCTAGTTTCTGCTATTCTTGTTGCATTGTAAATTTTAACAATTTCAATCGCTATTAAGCAGTTCACAATTAAGTCTATCACTTAGGGTTATGTAAAAATATTTTTAAAAGATTATCACATAATGTAGGTAATTGTACTTCTCACTTATTATTTCTTTAACATTTGTATTATAACTCGTTTTCAATATTCCAAGTAATATTAAAAACATTTTTGAAATGGTCTTTGTGAGATTAGGAAACTCTATTTTTATTTGAGGAATTCTGTACTAAATTATTTTAAGTCAAAAAGCATTACTTGTGAAATGATGTAAACCTAGACCGTGAATAAAGATAGGTATATTCTTATATTATTGTTATATACTATACAAGCTTCTATTTTGAGTTAGTCTTTTTGGTAATTAGAATTTTATTGTTGTTTTAGTTCGTTGGTTTCCATATTAATTCATGAATAATTTCGAGAAATATCAAGAAATCCATTGAATTCAACGACTAAAATAATCCATGACGGGTTTCTATATATTACCAAAAAACTGGAGCATAACATTCAGTGTTAATATAACAACCGCTCTCAGAGAATATTCATTTAACTTGTATTTTATGTTTATCAGAACCCTTGTGGGATGGATTATGTGTAATGATAAGTTGTTGATCTCAACGAAGAACTGGTCTGGCATGGTCCAGGTCAAATTGACTGGTAATTTCGGCAACGTTGCCTTTAGTATACCACCAACCTGCAGCTCGTATAGTCGCGTACACAAATTTAAACCTCATTTAATTGTTATAAAATTCATTCGAATTTTCCTTTCTACTTTGTGAGATTATTGTACTGTTGTTACCGATCGAACTGTTTACTTCTTATCAATTTCTTTCGAAATATTTTTATCGAATTCAAACAGGTTTTGGCTAAATGTCACTGCGATGAATTAATAACTTAGCGTTATTCTTGTATCCATTTCTGTTCTTGGTTTGCGTAAAAGTGTATGTTTGGAAACTGAAAAGATAACTTTCTAGAACGAAATTTTTGTTGTTGTGGTATATTGTGAGGATGGCCTTTTCGATATTCATAAATAGTAGGAGGCTTTCTCGAAGTTTAATTGAAAAAAGACAACTTTTTACTGTAAATATAAAAGATGTGAAGAAGGATTTCATCTCAAATATGGTGAGTATTTTGAATGTTAAGGTAAATTTTATATCTGGGTTGTGATAAGATGTTGAAATTGTTGATGAATGGAATTAATTATACCTTATATGGTATAAATTCTTTTTTAATTCGAAAAAATATATTTAAAATTTCATATAAATATTTTGAGCTTAATGATATGCATAATATTCTGAGTTATACTAGTAATTACAGCGAGAAAGTATAAAAAGAACTATAGGTAGGTATATCATAAATGAGAGGTAATAAGAAATACTTGTTTAAAAATCAGACTGAACAATTCTTTATTCGCTTAGTTTCGCCTTTTACAGCATTATCGGGAATGCTGTAAAATAATATATATATATATATATATATATATATATATATATATATATATATATATATATATATATATATATATATTATATATTTATATTATTATTATTACGATTGTTCCCCATGAGGAGAGACTAAACTTGAATTCGCAATTATTAGGATTTTTGCTTCATCTTTTTTGCCTCCCAACAGCGCTTCATCCTCTCTGAATGCTCTTTCTTCCGTTCAAATGTCCATCTTACTCCAGGTTGACGATTTGATTTTTGCTCAAACTTCACATGTGCGATTTTATAGCGACATTCAGTGCGATCTTCGAGATTTTTTGTATTGATCTGTTGTAGATCCTTTGGACCTCTTTTAGCTACTCTGTTCCACATTTACTATTCATAATTATATCGAGTAGTCTCTTCGGTATTCTGGACTGTTTCATTTTGTAGACATGTGCATAGAACTTTGCTCGCCGTTTTCTGATTACTTCCGTTTACGTATTTGTCTTTGATACAGTTCATTTTGAGGTATTTTCATCCAAATTCCGTTTCTATTGATTGGATCGTAAATCTTTCTGAGAATTTTTCGCTCTTGTTCTTCTATTTCTCCAATTCTTGAATATCCGTCAATAACCATTGTTTCAGACTGAAACGATGTTTATTGACATTTTTTTAAAATTGATTTCTTGCCTGCTTAAGATAGTTTATTTTCAATGCTTTTAGCAATAACAGGCTTATTTTAATGTGAAAAACTTTATACTCGTTGACGTTTTGTTGTATATCACAACTTTATCAAAACTAATGAATAATTGAATTTTATGAATTACTATAGATATCAAAATGTCAAACTTTTCAATGTCAAATTTTCACATATTGATTTTTAGTGAATAATAAAATATAATAATAATTTTGTGATATACAACAAAACGTCAATGAGAATAAAGTTTATCACATTAAAATGAGCCTGTTTTTGCTAAAAACATTATATATATATATATATATATATATATATATATATATATATATATATATATATATATATATATATATATATATATATATATATATATATATATATATATACCGAAGAAAATATTTGGATGTACTTTCGAAAATTCATAATTAATCGATAGAATGTATTGAATGAGCTATCTACTACAGCATGTACGACATGACTCCTTCATAATCCTTCAGGGGATAAAGTTAGAGAATACTGAAATAGAGGCCGCATTTAAATAGCAGACTGTATCGTTCTACAAGAAGCTCGTCAGTTGCGCCACCTACAATGTAGTTGCCAATAATTGCGACATTCACTTTGACTCCATAGAAGTTATCATTAGGAGTTGTGTAAACAAAGGAAATTGACTAAAATGAATTGATTTATATTGAGTTCTTTGTAATATTTCATTAAATGCTATTATTTAGTTATATCTAACTATGAAGCGCTATATATGAGCTCTTTGTTATATCTCTTTAATCATTTTAATTATTTAGTGTTTATTCAACATTATGTTATTATTTTCTGTAATTGGGTATTATACCCACCTGTTTGAGAATAAAGAACTTATTATTATTAATATTCAGTGCAATTAGCACAAATGATATATGTGTTTGTGTATATACCTATATATCTACCTATATAATAAATTATAAGTAATTTTTTTGATAAAATTTCAAAATTATTTTTTGTTCAATTAAAAACTATCGAAAATCTTGGAACTAGTAGAAAACCCAAAATTATGATAATTTTAAGTGCCCAATTCTTCAATTTTTATATATACCAACCGGGAATAATTGTTTAAATTCATTATTTGTTGTGCTTTTGTTAATTGATGAATTATGCAATAAATATGGTAATTTTAGAAATACTTTAAAATACTTCGAAATTTTTGTGACTTATTCGCATGTACATATGGATATTTGATTAATTTTTGATACAGAAATGATATAAAATATATGGAAATTTATTAATGCCGTTATTTTTCCTAAATTTCGGTTGTTCCATGCACTCAGTTGATACATTCTACTTTCTCATGAAATTATTTCGAATTCATTTTACTTCGTGTGGTATATTTTATTCCTTTAATCTTTTTCTGAGTTAAAGCCGGGTCTGCGTACTAAAACAAGTGTTCAAGTCTTCCAATCGGGGGATAAGAAACTCGAATCCCTCTTCTCCAACCAGCTTTGCCTTTTTTACGAACATTATACCTGAATAGAAGACTGGGATCTTGAAATTACTGATTTATAGAGTCTCTAAAACTTATAATAATTCATATTTATATTCTCTGTCAAATGACCGATAGTTTTTAATGGAATTTTGGAAATTTCCAAATAACAAAATCAAAACATAAACCTAGTTGTTATATAATATTAACATATACAAACTAGGCTAATGAATGTGACCGTTTGTACTCTTTGCGATAATTTTCCATATCAAGGTTCATCCTATTTTGGGATTATTTGCAATAACTTGTAGTAATGATATCGTTCTGTATGTACAGATTGCGAGAAGATTTCATTTTAATCATAAAATTAACTTTATATAATAATAAGTTTTACAATATGTTTATTGTAAATATAAATTATATGCCTCTGAGAAAATTGATAGTATTTTAGGTCTAAATGTTATTCATTCTTGTTTGAATTATGTTGAATCGATGAAATAACATTTATTTTTCTCGAAACAGTTATAAGGTACTACTGTACTAAGTATAAATATCTTTAATACCATATGATGGACCATGAAAATCTGAAAAAAATTTATTTTAACACGAAGAATATTATATGAACGATGGATAAATGACATTTTCGAAGTGACTCTTCCACTACCTTTCAGAGGATAATATTAGAACATATTGAAATCAATGGAATTCAAATGTTCAGGTGGCAATTCATATTCATATTCACATTAACAAATGAACCTTCCTTTAACATAGAGCGTTAATTTTATTCAAAACTACTGAAAAAGTAAGTGAAGAATCCTCCCCAAAGGTTTAGTCGAAATAAAAACAAACCAAAATCATCTATTACCTGAGAATTTTCAACAAAATGAACCCTATATAGTACATGAACAGGTCACAAAAACAGTGAATATGGTAGTTATTTGTGGTATTTGTTAGATATATTAATTAATTAATATATTTCCATTCCTAAATTAAGGCAACAATACTTTTTTACTTTAGAAAATCTATTTTTAAGTAAAACGAGTCGTTTCTGTAGAATCATAAATTCCTAATATTTTTTTACACTTTGCGAATGCTTCAAAAAATTTTTTTCTTCGCAAGTTGAAGGTATAATTATTCAGTTATATAAAGTTAATTGATTGTTCACTGATCTCTTGGTGAAATATTGTGTAATATATTAAATAAAAACACTTAGCTTGGTTCAACTAAATAAATACTTGACAATTGCTTCAGGGTGTTAAGAGTTAAACTTTTAACACCCGTTTTTAAACTTTTGAAAATGTGGTAACACCCCGAAACAATTGTCAAGTATATATTTTGTTAAACCAAGACAAGTGTTTTTATTTTTAACTTTTAAACTGAGTTTAACTTTTGAAAATGGGGTAACACCCCGAAACAATTGACAAGTATATATTTTGTTGAACCAAGCCAAGTGTTTTTATTTAATATATTCAGTTATATGTCAAAATAATTGTTAAATGATCTTTCCTTTGATATTATCCGATGGTATTCACATAAAAGCAATGATAAAATGACGAAATCTGTTTTTTAAGTGAATAATATCTACATGCAAGCAGGATGCCTTTGACCTCTGTTTCTGTTTACTGTAAATTTTCAAGATAACAATACCATCAACCTTGCTTATCAACAATTTCGATTTGAATAATAGATTTTCATGTATTCGACGGCATGATATAGGCCTACGTGTTACGAGTCACAATTTGTTCCGCATGATGGGCCTCCTCCTCTCACGTAGGCCGATAGAGTTGACCCATTTATGGAGGTAAAAGTATCTAAAATAATTTACCGCGTTATTTATCAAGTATCCAATTATACGACAATCTGACAAAACCACAACATTGACAACTATTTGTTTATTCTGAGAAGATAACTACTACATTCATTAATTTATTATATCTATTGTAGATTCAATATACAGTTGGATGCCTGTATAAATAGATATAAATATAAACCAGGTGATTTATTCCTTCTTGGAAATACTTCAACAATATTTCTGAGCTAAAAAGATTCAGATTCAATCACATAATTGAAACAATATTATTTGTACTGTCTGAATTTTTTAATTTAAAAATTCAAAAATTTTAATAATTAATATACTTAGTGTTTTTAGTTCATACGGATTAAAGTTCATGCGTATAAAAAATACATTCAAAATATATTCCAACGTAATAAATACACGTTAAGAAAGTTCATTGAATATTTGCTGATCTGTTGTTAGAGAAACATTGTTAAATATATTGATTAAATTACACTTGACTTAGTTTCACGAAAAGTTTTATTGAATTATAACTTTACATTGTTTCAGGTTGTTATCCCATTTTCAAGAGCTAGACTGAAACGATTGTAAAGAAATAATTTGTTTAAAATTTTTGTGAAAGAGCGCAATTCAATATATACACATTCAAATCGAAATAATTAACCTAGGATAATTCTAAAAATAACAATTTCATCGTTTAGAAAAAAAGAACAATACTTACGCAGCCATTGAAGAATAGAAAAATTGTGATGAAATTCCATGACAGGGAATGTGGGAACGATCAACCAAACACTTACCCGTCGTACGTTTCTGGTTCATAGCTCTGATAATAGAAACGTTTATTATATCGTATTTGAAGTTTTACATAAGTTAGTATGTTCTATAGGTTCTGGTGATAATAAAAAATGAATATGATATTTATATGTCGAATAGTTTTCAATTATTTGGCACAAGTAACTTTTGAATTATCAAATAAAACAAATAAAAACACCCTATATAACTCTGTTTATATAGGGAAATAACATAGTTTACACTGATCGAAATAGTAATATTTCTTCTAATTATTAAAAAATTATATTTTGTTGAATAACTAGACTTTGGGATGACACCAACCGAATAATAAAAAACTAAATATTTCTTTATCTACTATTTAATAGTGTTGGCGTTTACTTGATGTAAATCCATAATTGAATATAAATTAAATTCAAACACTTGACCTTATGATTTATACTTTATTGACTACATAGCATGACGCGTTTCGTCGTTACAAACGACTTCTTCTTCGAGAATTTCATTTAATGCAGTTCATTCGAATATAAAATTTACAACATAATTTACGAAATAGAATCTGATAAATCCATTAGTTTTTTAGACTTGACAATTACAAGATTACAACAGAAAACCATACTTTTGATACAAATTTGAAAATTTTACATAATATACAGAAAAGTAGTCAATTCGATTTTTGGGAAATAGTGGAAATAAATCAGCATAAAAATTCTGAAAATAAGCTCAATGAACAGATAGAAAACAATTCACCTTTGTCAAAACTTTTCAGGTAATAAAAATTAGATTTCAGAATGGAATATCTTAGGTAAAAGCCAAATTCATAGAATCTTAAATTCCCTGATATTTATACCTTTTTTTCAAATTTGTTGTTATTGATCTGTTAGCATCTGAAGAAGTCGTTTGTAACCACGAAACGCGTGATGCTATGTAGTCAATAAAGTGTAAATCATAAGTTTAAGTGTTTGAATTCAAGTTTATATTCAATTCTTTATTTACACTGAAAAACTATACAAAACTACTATTTTCATTTCAGTATAGGTCATGTGTATGTGCTACCCCAATACTGGACTTGAGGGTTACTCCACAAACTTCATTAGTTTCTCGACAATTTGCTAAGCAAGCTAATACAAAACACGGAAGTAAATATTCTTCAGAATCAGAATCAGACAGTGACCTAGACGAGCCTGGACATAGGGTAAGAAAGCTTTTATTAATGATGTGGCTTTCTTTTGTATGGTTTTGAAGCTACATTAAAATTAGTGAATATAGGTAAACAATAAAATATGTTTTTGTGAATATCTACAAATAAAATGGGGTGAATACTATAATTAGGTTCAGCATTTTACTATAACTTGAATACCATCTGCATTTCTTATAGAATAACCTTTAAAATTAACTGAGAGATCTTATGATTATTTAAGAATTTTATTGAGCATATTATTTATTCCTGCTTTCTTCATATTAACTTCTAACTTGCACTTCAATGTTTTTAAACTAAATTCCTAATATTTAATAACAATTTATAATATTGAACCAGGGACTTAAAAAGACAGAATTTTGTGATGCCTTTGTCATTTTATCATCCAATATAAACCAGCTTCTGTTCCGAGTACTATATTCATGTTCTTTTTATTTTAGGGAGAATCTGATTTCTGGAGGAGAAAAATTCGCACCTTCCACAATATAATTGATGTAAATAAAGATGGAGTTATATCATTCAACGATTTTGAATTACTTATAGAAAGATTTGTGGCCTTGGGAAATTTGACCGAAAAACATACCCAAGAATTTAAGGAGCTAATAAAGGTAACAAGTTGATGCACTTGGATAATGAAGTAAAAATTCTGACAATTTAAACCAAATCAATTAACTTATATATTTACGAAATGATGAGCTTCTAAATATATTCAATTTATAGGAATGGTGGATTAAAAGATGGGGGGAAATTAACCCGTACAATTTAGTCACTGTGGAGAAATATTTGGAATATATGCATCACGTTCTGAATGATAGAAAGCTGGTTCGAAGAGCGCATTCCTTCATTCCTTATATTTTTAGGGTGAGTCAAAGTATTAATCTTACAGAAAATAGTTGAAAAGTTTTTCCCACTGGAAATTTAGTCTTTTCTATGTATATTCAAGGTTATCTGCTTTGTGTTATTGTATTGGAATTAAACAATCAGATCATAAAATTGTCGTAAAAAAAAGCAGATTATACTGTATCGATAACAAAATAATTTCAACAAGTACGAGATTCTACACATCTACACAACGAGACCTTAAGAGAAACTAACTCCCTGGAAGGTCTCGAAATTAATACATTAGGTACAAGACAACTGGTTCAGCACTTAACGAGCAATTGGAGGTTAACAACTCCCCCTTACTAAACCTTAAGTTTAGTAGTACATAAATAAAGCGAATTAATTTTTGTACACAGTTTTCATCCACCTGATGAAGGTACTGAGACAATATTGTAAGGGACAATATATAGAATATTTTTGAAATTCCTACAAATATATTTAATTTATAATAAAATAAAACTATGAATAAAAACCAAACGAGTGACGAGTGATGCAAGGAAGGATCAAAGAAACAAATAAATCTTCAATGGAAAAGTTGTTAAATAAATCCTGAAAGTATCTTTGAAATTATTAAATTGTCAATAGCAAATTTAACTGAAATTGAACAAGTCATGGCTACAAATAAATGTTGCTGGCCATCATGTAACTTGAGAAGTAAATAAAAATTATTGAAGTGTAATAAAAAATAAAATAACAATTTTGCCCAACTTTTGACAATTTTATAAAAATTGCTATTTGAACATTCATTCATTAATATATTAGATATATTATTAACTCATATAAAAATTGATACATTTTCAGGCAATAGATAAGGATCAGTCTGGATCAATTACATTTGAAGAGTATAAGTTATTCTTTGAATGCCTGGGACTCCCAGAAAAGGACGCAATCTTAGCTTTCAGAGCCATTGATTCCAATGGAGATGGAAAGATAACCATTAAAGAATTTGTGAAGCATGGAAGAGACTTCTTCGTTACAGAAGATGAAAATAGAATAAGTAAATACTTTTGGGGACCTCTAGTCCCGTAGTTAAAACATTAGTATATACATATTTTTTGTTAAGGAAATATACACATTTTATACTTCTTGAAATAAATTTATTTTTCGAACCCAAGCATTTTATTAACCTTGTTGCAAGTTGAAACGAAAGGTTTGTTCTATCAACTATAATATAATGGCTCGATAGATATTTCATCTAACAAAGTGGATGAAGAGCAAGACATTTTAATCAAATACTTCTTGAAATACTTGAGAACAAAATTTAGTGGGGGTCAGTTAAAAATAATTCCAATTTTTATATTAACTCCAACCTCCAGGGTACAAATATGGTTTTATTTTTCTTAAAAATTGATACAGTTAAAAGTTAACACTATTTTAACAACAATTGATCTTTCATTAACTTGATTTGTTCCACCATATCATTGATTCTCGTTGATCTGAAAACGAAATAAATTGAAGTAAATCATGGCCCTGTATGTTAAATAAATTGAAACAAATAAAATTATCAGATATTCACACATAAAATTCATTACACATTCTATTTTCTTCTTTATTTCAACATAGGAAACAATGTCAGTTATCGAATCTGAATATTTTGTATTGTATAATCGAAAACACTTGACTATATTCCATAAAATTCCCTAAAAATCTCGCTACTACCCCATTATCAACAGTTCAATAACCAACCCAAATGTTATCAACCGAGTTGTATTACGCTCTTGATAATGGGATATTAGCTCAAAACATAAGTGGATTACAGAATTTCATGGAATTTAGTAGAGTTTGACGCATTTCAAAATGTTCTACAAAGTAATAATATATAATATTTATTTAGCTGAAGCTATACAAAAAATCTACATATTTTGAACTGTCAATTTTGAATTACATAATATAATTTCTTAGATCACGCTTAAATATCTTAAGACTAGTACTAGTTTTCAATATACTTGGTAATTTATTGAAAGCCTTAAATCTGTCGTAGTATATGCTATTTTTAGATTTAGAAAGCTTAGAACTTTCGATATAGAAACTATCAGTATTTCTAGTATTATACCCATACACATCACAGACATATTTTTAAACAGAGTTTTTTAACATAAATTGCAATTATATAGTTTGTATGGTATTCCCATAAACATATACAGCACTAGCTAAGCTATTGTCGATTAGTGAAGCTAGAATTAAGGTATCGACATGGTAAATGCAACAGGAATCAACATTACCTTAACTGGCCAATGCTTAGAGGAGATAGAAATTTAATTTACATTTATGCCCAATAATTTGAAATATACAAAACGAAATTTGATGAAAAACATGGCTTGAATTATATTCAAAATGCAATATTTTTTGTTTCAGTTGCAGTTTATTAGCAAGATCATTGCACACAGTATGGTATATCCCTGATATTTATGAAAGGACAAAAGCAAACAAGTCAAAAAAGAAAAAATTGATACATTCAGCATTAAAAAAAACTCAAGAATTTCAAAACCTATGTATATATTGTCCACAATAATAAATCCACACGATATAGAGATAATCTGAGAACTAATTTTTGCCGATTGAAGAAATGTCAGAGTAGAACACATTATGTCAGAGACAAGTTATATAATAAGAAACCCCAGATAGTTAGAGTGCTGAATATTGACAGGTTTAGAAAGGTTCTGAAGACATTCTTCACTAGGATTATATTGTATAGTACCCAAGAGTATTCATTTAATGATTTTAATAACTATGTCTTAGATGTGTAAGTTTGCTCCAGTGTTGTTCTTTATGAATTTCGGTTTTAACGTGTATTTTGTTGTGTATAACTGTGTATATGGTTCTAATGTATATTGCTTTATGTATAGTATGTTTCATATTCTTCGATAATTTTCTGATCTTATCTCCTGTCTTATTGTTAAGTGTGTGGAATGGAATTTCATTACATATATCCCGCCTCGATTAATTACTCAATTTAATGCTATAGCACCTATATTGCTTTTACTCCCCACAAAAAACTAATGTATGGGATATGTTTTATATTCTTTGATAATTTTCTGATCTTATCTCCTGAGTTATTGAAATCGGGAGAGAACATTCATAAAATGGACACATATACTGCGTGTTCCTCTGAGTTGAACAATGAAGACAGAAATTATATGGTGTTTGTTTTGATTGCTTACTATGAAAACTCAGTCATCGATTTCGAAAATAACACATATACACGAGACATGACAGAAAAACTAATACATACGAAGCCATTAAGTTTTCCTTGATGGTATCCTTGTGCTTATCGCTAATAATGTTACTCTTCTTCTGTTGCTGATTCTTCCAACTTCTCATCTAAAAGAAAAACAGGAAAATTTAAAATTCATTTATTAATCTCTGCCAACTATTGTTATTTTACCTGGGTTTCTTGATAGTTTTTCTTAATGATAAGTTTATCGATAATCGATTCGGACTTGTCCAATTTTTCGCGAACTTTTTTCAATTTTATTAAATATTCTTTTTCGGCATCTGATAAATCTTCCTTTTTCAAGGAGAGCAATACAAGTACTTTGGCACTCCTGAAATTATTGAAATTTTTTTTTACAAATTATACATATAGGTGTGATTTATTCTTGTGAACGTTGCTGACCTTTTCAAAAGCATTTCTTGTTTTTCCCTGATGTCTTCGTATTTTTCCGCTAGAGCTTCCGCGTTTTCTTGAAGTAAACATTTCTCTCTATGCATATTTTCCAATTCCTCTAGTTGATAATCGCTACAAACCTGTAAAGCTTTAGAGCGTTTCTCTATTTCGTCCATCACTATAGTTTGGTATTTCAATTTTTCTTTGAAGACCTGGGCTGTCTTTTGTATTAACTGTGGATACATTAATATGATAACAAAATACTTGAACATATTTTAATAAATCATTCAACAATCAACGTCATTTATAATACGTTGAATATATATTGAAACATGTATAGAAGAAAATTTGATGCTTTGGTATGGAAATTTCTTTCAATCTGAATAACTTAGAAAGAATTGAGGAGATGAGTTTAAACTTCGTTAAAATAAGCAAATTAATTGAAAAAATATGATACGAGAACAATCATTCAACTTATTGAAGATATAAACATATTCAATACTAATCTGTTGTTATTATTCATTTATCTCAAGGCAGATTCTACAGTTTTAAATTTATTACCCATCATAAATTAAATTAATTACTTTTCAATATTGACTGCGTTATTGACTACCAAATTTCAATATCTGATAAATAATTACAGGTAACTTCCTATAAATTTAATTACTTCCTACAGTTTTGGAATATTTTGGAGTACATGAATAGTCATTACCTCATGGCATTCTTTCAAAGAATGTTCATCGTGACTGGATAGTTTCATTATTGGTTGGGATTCAGCTTTCTTCAGAAGGTTCCGAATGAAATGCTCAAAAGGTACTTTCAGCATCTGGAAAATAATGTTGCATTTAATATCAAATTTAGTAAAATAAAATTCAAATTAAGCATATGCACTATCTTACAACCTCAACAGAACTAAAAGTCTGTGTCTTGAGAACAACAAAATCTTCATTCAACATTCAAAAAAATAAATGTATAATATTTGTCTTGCTGATACTTGAGATGAACAGTCATTATTGCTTATAGAATGAAATGCTTCAATATTGCTTCAATAGGTAATATCCAGGATTACTTAATTATAAGATATATTGAGGACAATATTAAAATCGCTAAATAACATAGGTTATACACAATAAATTGCACAAGCTGCAAAACATTTTTTAATAAAATGTACTAGATACACTAGTATGAGATTTATGCTTCAATGTTTAGAATGGTTTGAATACACAAAACAATAGAATGTCAGGTGTTTAATATAATTTGATGTGTTATCTATAGTAGTACAAAATTGTAAGACATTAAACAAATTAAAGAGAGGTGCAACAGGGCAAATGTTCAGTATAAATGTGTGACATATGTATATAAGCTTTGTAATTTTTCAAGCTAATAAACAATTCTCTTTTTTTCACTATATGTAATACAGGTATTTTGTAAGAATTTTTCACAAACTGAATAGAGGTTTGAAGATTTTTTCCAATAACATTCTCCATCAGTAAATCATATGTAGCTTTTCTCTCAGGAGGTATGAATGAACAGAATTATCAGTACTAAACACCTGAAAACTCTCTACTTCAAGGGGTCACCAAAGACCCCTTCATAGCCCAAAGTCACAGTTTGGTCTACAATACGTCCATAGACATTATTCATATCAAATTAGTCTACATACTTTTTGGAATGACGTAGCTTTGTTTCCATAATGACATGGGTGATAACACATTCAAAGAACATGTACCAATATACTATTTCTATTGAAATGACTCAATAATCGAAACTGTTTAAATTGATGATTGATGAGGTCGATACTTGGAGAAAATAAGTATCCATAATGAAACAATATTTAGAATTTTCTCATAATTTCAATACAAATACGCATGATGACGTTTCGAAGTACTACTTCTTTATCAAATGCTGGATTAATACTAGGTGTATTTTACAAACTCAACATTCAGCATTTGATAAAGAAGTAGTACTTCGAAACGTCGTCATGCGTATTTGTATTAAAATTATGAGAAAATTCTAAATATTGTTTTATTATGAAATTATTTAATATTGAACAGAGAGGATTAACTATAAAGGTATATCAACTGGCAATTAGAATAAGATACTACCATATCTTTAAATTCCTCTCATTGTTTGAATCTGCAAGGACCTTTATTTATACATGATTCAAGGACAATTCACTATGTTAAAAATAAAGTTTCATTTCAACTAGAGGAATCAAAATAAACAGTTTGATAATATTTGTGAAGTGTTTCACATATAAATTGGGTGTTAACATTTTCGACCTAACTTTTTTAATCGAATAGAAATGAATGAGAAAAAAATATGGGAAATAATAAAAATGAAATTTCATGTTACTATAATAAATATATGACATGATGTTGATGATAAACAGTTTATCATCAACATCTGATGAAGATACTGTGTTGGTGAAACAATATTGTTATGTTTTTACTTAATTATAGTGAAAATCAGAAAACTGCTTAGTTTTATTCAAATTATGAAATTAGTACCTATGAATCTCGAAATATTTTAGGCAGTAGAACAGATATAGTAAAATGAAATATACTTTATAAAAAAAAACCTTCACTCAATTCCAGTATGTTCTTTTGGAATCTATTTGTATTGGATGAATGCAATACTTGCCTCTTTTATTGGCGATGTTGTAGTTTCATCAGTTTTTAACGTCAAGTTTTCCAATTTTGGTAATATAGTGGTTGTTATCAATGCTAAACTTATCAAACTTCCATTTGCCAAGAGTGCAATAAGGGAATTCGGATTGTAACATACTGAAAACCCAATGACAGGATTGCAGGTTTTTGTTGTGGTGGTTTTAGTGCACACTAGGTACTCCGGGGTACTTGATATACTGAAAATATCCCCTAAAAAAACGATAAAATATGAATATGAAGTCATCTAGTATTGCAGAAAAGTCTTAAGCATATAAGCAATCTAAGCACAACAAAGAGAATTGACATTTATATCAAATTGAATACAAGTATACAAAGAAAAATAAGAAAAACTCCGAGATTCTCTTGCAATGATTGAACAGATATTAAAAAGACGAAGCCAAGGAAGAATTAATCTTGGACTACTGTTATTTATTCTGCTCGTAAATGATCTGATGGATAATATTCACTCTCCACATTTGATGTTCGCAGACGATTTGAAACTATATTATGAAATTAGATCACAGGACAACTGTGTTCAACTTCAGGTCGAGCTGGACAATGTTGCTAGTTGGTGTGAGTACAATTATTTCAGTTTGGATGTGCCCAATTGTAATGTTGCCTCTTTCTATCTTGGTGTAGTCTTCGACCAGAAGCTTTCCTTTGTCCTACACATCACCCAACTTATTTCATCTGCCGTAAAATATATGGATTCGTTATACGTAACGTCAAATATTTTAATAATACCTCAATATTCATAGGACTATTTAATACCCTAATCCGTAGCAAGTTGGGGTATGGCAGAATGATCGGGCATCTTATTTACACTTTCCATCAACGCCATCTTGAGGCCTTTCAGAAAAGGTTCTTGAAATTCTTAGTTTGGAGGGAGGATAAAGTTTATCTACTGAAAGGAGTCAATCATAACGAATTATTGAGTCGATTTAGTTTAATCTGATTGCAAACCAGGAGAGAATATGTATCACTCAAATTTTTGTACAAATTACTGCACAACAATATTGATTGTCCTCCTCTCTTGACTGCTTTGAAATTCCGCGTTCTTAGGCGGAATTCTCGTACTACAGAATTATTCCACCTAGAGACTCCAAGGAACAACTCGCTAATACAATCCCCCATTTGGCTTATGAAGTCTACATTCAATAGAGTCGCCAATAATTGTGATATTCACTTTGACCCCATAGAAGTTAGTATTAGGAGTTATGTGAACAAAGGAAATTGACTAAAATGAATTGATTTAGATTGAGTTCTTTGTAATATTTCATTAAATGCTATTATTTTGTTATTAGTTACTATTTTAGTTTTTTTAGGTTGAAATCTTTGTTATATCTCTTTCATTTTAATTATTTAGTTATTATTCAACATTATGTTATTATTTTATGTAATTAGGTGTTATACCTGTTGAGAATAAAGAACTTATTATTACTGAAAGAACTTATTATTAAGTCAATTATTTTTCTGTACTAATAACTAGTATTATGAACAATGTTTATTAAACAATAAACGTAACATATTTCAGAAGACGCCCCTTGGTATGTACGTAATAGTGACTTACATAGAGACCTAAAGGTAGAAACTATTGAGCAAACTATTACCCAATATGCCAATAAACATGAAGAAAGGCTTCATCAATATGTTAATATCTAAGCCATTCACATGCTAGACAACACCAACATTCAATAGAAGACTCAAAAGAACAAAACCGTTTGAGTTAGTAAAGTGGAAGTGATTGTGAAAAACAGTGCTCGTTTTACATGTTAAGTTTTAGTATAACTCTAATATAGGACTAGAATATAAGGAACGCTGAAACGTATACCTTAGTTTAAGCTACATAGTAGTCAATTAGGTTAAAATAAAATAGCTCATTGGTCCATTGTGACCAGATTGTAATAGATATCAAAAATGCTCAGATTAAGTATTTAATAATAATAATAAAAAACTATTTCAGAAGAATAAAAATAATAACTTATAAGAAAGTTAAAAGAATACTGATAATTCAACAATGTTAAATTATTCTTCTGACACAGTGACAATTGATGGTTGATCATAACTTGGGGTGGTTGAACACAACTTACTACTATTGTTATTTTCCGATATCCCAAAGTTCTGTAAATCTTCCATACACCCTACAGTGATAGTGTGGATGCCTGCGGAATGTGTTGCGAAGAACCTATCACACCTAGATTCATCTTTGTGGAGAAATATTGGACAAGTGTAACCTTCCTCTTGCTGGGGAAGAGTTGTAGCTAAGCCTAGTTCTATGTCGACAGCCTCGAAAAAGTATATTTCTCTATCTGGTTTGCTTGTATCCGGCAATGAAATGCGTTTACTGTTAGCATCCTGGAAGTTAATGAAGAGAGAAGATATAGATTAACAGATTACATAAAATATGAATAAATATTAAATTATCTGCATGAAATATTTTAGGATTAAGGATATTATTAGGAATACTTCATTGGCACATAATGCTCAGGTATGTTTTTCGATAGCACAAGGTTTAAAGTGAAAATATTTGACTGAATAAAATTGTATTGAACTTATAACTAACACCGATATACGATAAGGCATACTGGGCATTTAATAATATCTTAGTAATACTTTTTTGCTATGTCAAGTAATAAGAGAAATGTCGAAGATGGAATATCTAACAATACTGGCATATCACAATAAGATGAAATTTGTAGAGTGGAAGGTATTCAAATATTTCTAAAAGAAGTTGCAACAGATGCAACAGAATCTAAATTTCTACTTGATAGAACTAGGACAAGTACCAAGGCAAAACTTCAAAATTGGAAAGAATTGCAACTGAAACAGCAAAGCACAGAAACACATAAGAAAAGGGAATAATCCTTGCACTGGTTTGTCGTAAAAAAAACTATGGAATTTGACCACAACACAATTTAAGTTCACATCAGAACACCTCTATTTCATGTTGATCTCATATAGTCTTGAAAAGCTACAAAATATAGGGCTATTATCATTGACAAATTATGGTAATTATGTCAATTAGTATAGAAAATATACACTCTGGGAAATAAAGTTATTATAATAATTATTATTTTAATTTTATATTAATTTCCTGTAAACAATGCAGAAACAAGACGAGGATAAGCAATACTTATAGTTTTTGGATAATACTAGCCAAACGAAGACAGCATTTTGCACTTGTTGCGTTGCACTGCATCAAGTGTAGGTATCACTGGCAGAATCTTCATAAATTAAGGCATGTTCATTTGGACATACCCAGAAGGTACCACATGAGAGTTTTATTAGATCAGCGTGGGAAGAATGATTCACAGTAGATATAAAAGACAACCCAGGTTTTGAAAGAAAAATTCAAATAACAAAGTATAGTCATGGAGGAAATAGAGAAACGCTCTACTCCTGTACAGATTTTCAACTGAAGGAATTGAAAAATATAGCATAACAAAATAAACCATAACAGATTAAATCACTGAAAATATAACAGTTTATGAAATTCAACTGACAAGAAGCGTTGGTTGGTTAGTACTAAAAAATATGAACACTTTTATTTTTTTTTATGATATATTATAGTATCAATAAAAGAATTGGCTATATTCTTCAAAAATAGTTAAATAGGGCCAACATTTGTTTTGGACTACTAATAATAAAAGTTTAATAACAAAGTATCAATCTACTTATCTATGATATATAATTTGATTACATGTATTAAGCCATTTTGCAATTTACTCAAGTGTTTTTATTTATATAAAAGATGATTAACGTATATTATTATTTTTTTTTCTAGGAAATTTTTTGGAAAGAATATCTTTATTTCACTGTTTGGTATATAATTAAAGTTGAAAATATGAGTTGAAAAAAATAAAATGTATAACATACCTCTTCAATTTCATCTTCTTCAATAGGTACAACAACGCCTTGCAAAATTTCTCCATTCGTACTACCTATACATATTACTTGAGGGGTAGAGTTTAAGCAGATGATAGAGCACGCTCTCTTATCACACTGTAAAAGACTACAAGGTAATGCTGGCAAGGGACTACTAACGATGCAACTTCCAGCGCTGAAAAATTAATTTATATCATGTTTTGTGATACGTAACTTGGGATTATATGAAAATTAAAATTAATATTTTTCAATATATTCACGAATATATTGAAAAACTATGAGAAGCAACTTCTGAAAAACTGTAAATATAAAACTAAAAAATATGATAACAAATACAGATGGAAATATCAAGAAGTAGCAGTGACAGACAACTACCTAGGCAGATTCTTCAAGTGTACTTCGATTACTCCTTCCATTATTTATTGATAATATTCAACGTGAAAATACCAAGTCAAATAAGGTTTAAAATTATTAACCATTGATTGAATACAGGAGCATGGTTAGGTGAGTATGTAACATTTGAACATCCAGCAACTTTAAATGCATAACTGTTGCCAACTGCCTCTATACATGATTGTTTGAGGTTACAAAGTGACCTGAATGATATCAGCCTGTGGTGTAATAATAATTGTTTACACTTGAATGTCATGAAATGTAATGTCAGTTTTACTAGAAAGAGAAATGTGATAACTTTCGATTACAACATTGAAGGTGTTAATCAGACTCGACTTCTGGAGGTAAAGGATCTGGACCTAGTATTTGATCAAATATTCTCATTCATAGCTCACATCAACCAATTAATTTTATCATGTAGCAAAGTTAATGGTTTCAATGTCCACGATGCAAGATTGTTTTCGAATTCCTCACCCTAGTGAGAGGCAAGCTTGAGTATGGCGTATTGTTTGGCGACCAATATATAATTCTCACAAAAACTGCCTGGAGGCACTGCAGAGGAAGTTCTTGAAATGGCTCTCATTTCTAGAGGATGGTGTATATCCACCTAGGGGTTGTGACCACGCTTGTTTGGTGTCGAAGTTTGACACTAGGAGTCTCCACACCATGAGAAGTTTGAATGCATTGAAATTTTTATTCAATTTGCTCAATGATAATCTCGACTGTCCTGTGCTTCTGAGTAAACTTAATTTCTTTGTTCCTCCTAGGTGTACTATAATAAGGCAGATATTTTACTCAAAAAAACACCAATATTCTCTCGCAATTGCAGCTTAGCTTTGCATGTTCTACTACAAACCATGCATCAAGCTGCTGTGATTTGCACTGGGACTCACTTGTTTCCATTATTAATGTGCATCTAAATCTTTGGGGTATCTTGATTTCTTCCGGTTTGAGTTCTGAGTGATTATTATATTTGATAATGTTTTTTATTATAATAATTATTTCTTAATATTGTATATCCATGTTATTATTGATATTTTTAGTCACCATATTTTTTATTTCATTATTCATTATGTATTTTCCTGTAATTGGGTAGTTATCTATTGGAAATATATGCTTATTATTATTATTATAAGTGCCAGCTAGCAATAGAATAATGTCCTGTTTGAGCAAGCTGTATGTATCATCCATTTCAATGGTTAGAAAGTGGTTAAGTGATTTCCGTTGTGTATATATCAGAACAAGTGACGCAGTTCGAAGAGAAGAGATTGGCCAGCCACAAATCGTCAATGAAATAATTTGAAAATTTCCTTGAAATGAAATTGGACGACAGTAGAATGAGGTGGCTGACGCCGTCATCACCTTAACTGAGTCAGTACATCATATTTTACTGGACTCTCTACCTGATCACTTCGAAGGATAGTTTGGCGATGTGAAGCAGTGCTGAGTTTTTGCACCTTTAAGGAAACAGGGATAAACCATAAAGCAAGGAACAATCCAAAGCGTGGGTTTCTTGAGTTGGAAGTCCACTAAAGGAGACCAATTTGCCAAAAACGACTTTTGACGAAAAATGAAATGTTGTCCAAGATGTGTTCCAATTAACGGTTTCAGATTTGTAGCCGATACAGCAAAAACCCATAAATTTGGCTACGAATTGCGCATCTATCCAGCATATTCTCCAGATGTAGCTCCCTTGGACTACTTCCATTTACCAAACCTGAAGAAATAGCTGGGCAGTTAGAGATTTAGGTTGAATGAGGAGGTCATCACTGAACCGAACGTAAATTTTGGGAGCCTTTGGACAACCTATCAATCATTTGAGAGGAATAAGAAAATATAAAACCACTGAAAAGAATGTACAGAGTCGAAAGGTGATAATTTCTTTTTAGGAAATTACTTATTCAAAGTATTTAGATATGTAAAAAAATTTTGCTTTCTGGTGGTAAAACTGATCATTTCAAAAACATAGCTATCGGAAATAATATTAAAGACAAAAAGATAACATGTACTTACTTCTCATATAAAGGTATGTTGATAGTTGTAATGATGAAATCTCCTGAGAGAATATAGACTGGCCAATTAAAATTCGAATAATTTTCCCTCTCTCTGATTTTCTCGTTTTTCTTTCTTTCTTTTTCAGGTCGATGAATGCCTATAATTGTGTTAGATTCATTTAAAGGATCATGAATTTTTACCAAAGATTTGAAAGATGATTCTGAGAAAAAAAAAGAATGATTAGAATTCTGGAATTATTATATTATTAAAATGTTGTGCCTTTATGGTTATAACGAATGCATTTTGGGGAAGGTTCAGATCATTACCTTCTTTTTTATGTTTCATATCGTTCTTCGAATTGTGGTTGATTTCTGGATGACCAAAATCGAAATCAACTGCAATTTCCCCAAGTGCCCCTAAGAATGTAATTCTCGAACAGGGTACTTTTGCCATTGGCTTATCTCCAACTGGAAACACGCCCAAATTGATAACTTCATCTTCTATTTGATATAACCTGTGAAAAAAGCACACGAATAACATTAGATGAAATATATACTTTTGTGATGGGGTTTTTATGGATGATTTAATTGGCTGCTAAAAATATTTTTAATTAGTGGAATATTTTCTAGATTCTTAGCCTTGAAAGTCGTCCATTAATTACGTGATGTAATTTAAGAACACTTTAACTTTCTCTGTTGATACGTGGTGAGGTTTTAGACTATCCCTCTACAACTAGCATCACATGTATTTTATTTTGATGCAAAATGTATTGTAATATACTGAAATCCTAACGTATTTTTGAGATTGGAAGAATCATATTTCAAAAGTTTAATATATTTCGAAACCTTTGGCAAAATTTCAAAAAATATATACTCAATAAACTGAAAAAACCACTTGGCTCAGTTTCATAAAATAATATCAATTGCACGGAAATTGTTTCGGGGGTTAACCCATTTTCAAAAGCTAAACAAATACTTGTTCTCTCGTCTAACATTTTCATATACTTTTAGATCTATACCTGCTATAGACACATGTTGGGAGAGAAAAAGAGATAAAGACGATTATGGTTCTAAGTATTGATGTCTTCGAAAGAAGGGAACAGGTCCGTATTCAGGAAACAAGAAGTAAATCAAGTGAATACTGACCTGTTGCTTCTCTTGAAGACATTGATACCTAGAACCGTAATACTGAAAGTATTTGAGGTGTTTATGGCAATATCATTCGAGTATTGTAACATTACTATTCAAATTATTGATCATTGATATTATTTCATAATGTTATCGTATGGATGAATCCAGTGTTGCGTGAACTTACCGAAGTGTATTATCTGAAGTGAGAAGAAGTATGTGGTTATCTCTGACACTTCCAGGATGGAATTTGACTTGTAGTACTTCTACACCATCACTGCACATTAACAGCCTTTCATCTAAACTGTGAGTCCTGTAATGGAAAAATTAATGTTGTAATTTAAAATTCAAAGGATCTTGGCCCATATTCACAATATTGTAATGCTTCGGGCTAGTAATCTATTATCAAGAGAATTCAACTAATTTGAGAAAGTAACACTCTAAGTCTCATAGCCCCGGTCCACTCATATTCGGCTTAACTTCTGGGTACCTAACCGAAAGATAAATTGAACCTAAGATCTTAGCTGTCGGTTAAGTGCAGAGGACTTACTTCAAGTGAAGAGACGCAAAAATTTGGTGACTGGCATATAAAGCTCTAAGTAAAAAGTATTAAATTATATGGTTTTTTCTTATGTAAATCCAAGATCTCATAGTTGGTGAAATTTTTCTTCATTAAAAAAATAGCATTTATTATAAAGGTTATCTTAATATTTTCTACTATACACACTATAAAATTATTAATTTCTATACTAAAATGAACTACGTAAATAATACTGGGGAACGATTTGTAACATAATTTCTGTTGACTTCGATTTTTAGGGTTTTTTAGAGGTAAATTGATATGCTGATTGTAACACATTGATCAGTTTCTTTCTACTTTTAAACTTTCTATCACGTTAAGTTTTTTATATATATAAACTAAAAAATTCCTTTATGTCTGCCGCTGGTCGTTCGCGTCGTAAGTGCTTAAACAGACCCTATTCATTTTGTTAGGCTAGCATGACAAAAGTACTGATTTTTATTTAGTTACTGATTTTGCTTATTTTAAAGTAAAAATTGGCGACCAAGAAAAATCATGGTCCCCTCACAAAATCTGCAAGAAGTGTGTGGAGTGTTTGAGAATGTGGACAAAAGGAACACGTGGTAAACTTCCGTTTGGTATACCAATGATTTGGCGAGAACCAAAAGACTACTCCAATAATTGTTTCTTTTTTATAGTAAAAACTACAGGATATAATAAAAAAACAAATATACAATAAAATATACAAAAATGAAACAGCTATACGCCCTGTGTCGCATTCAGCTAAAATTCTAGTGCCAGTTTTTCAAGAATTAACCTCTTTAGAAATACAAGATGACAAGATTTTGAAGTTGACGATGATTCTGTTCGTAAAGGGTTTAATCAGCATGAGTGGATGATTTGCTGAGGGTTTGGTATGTGATTTAGGACTATACAAAAAAGTGTCAGAATAGAAAACATTATATTTCCACCTTTGCATATAAAACTACTAGGTTTACTGAATCAATTTGTTGAAACTTTGACAATTGGAGGGAAATGTTTTATACAATTTCGGCATTTCCTAGTTTGTCATATGAGAAGATAAAGGCTGGTGTCTTTGATGGGCCACAGATTCAAAAGTATTGCCAAGGACTTTCTTGGAAACACACGAGCCCAGAATTACGTCGAAATTGTTCAACAACTCTTAGAAAGCTTCAAAAAGGTTGGAGGTAACATGAGTATCAAACAGCATTTCTTACGTAGACATCTTGCTAATTTTCCAAAATTTTGGAGCTGTTAGTGATGAACAGGGTGAGCGATTCCAACAAGATTTGAAGGTCATGGAGTCAAGGTATCCAGGTAGATGCGATGTCAGTTTGATGGCGGACTCCTGTTGGAGCATCAAGCGAGAATGTCCCCATAATGAACATTCTAGGAGAAGTTATAAGTGAAAATTTTTACCCTAATTTCTTTTTTATCTTTTATATAAACACAATTCAACTTTCAATATTATAATAACCTTTGTATGAATAAAATATTCTAATATGTTTGGTTAGTACCCACTTTATATTCCTCTGTATGACCATTTTGTATGACTTTTAGGGTAAAGAGAGGGTATCCTGTAGTTTGAAAACTTGACGCGATAGAGAAAAATTGATAACATTTTTGAATTCAGTGACTAAAATTTAGTCAAAAACAAATCACAGATCTGAATCTACAAAATTGTTGTTCACCAGTGTAATTGATATGTAAGACACTGTACAAACCTAATAAAACAATAAAATGCAACTTTTAAGATATTTATTTATATAAATATCTTGAGCACAATATCTAAATATCTTTTAACAGAAAATCAATGATTCAAGAAAAATACTCGACTTTATCCACAAAATAAAAATAGCTACGTAATATGCTATACGAAAATTTTGGTAATTATTCGCAAAGTAACAATACGGATTTCTATAATTGAGTTAATTGTAATTTATAATCTGCAGATATATACCGAGTATATATCTGCATTATAATACTCCGTATTATAATGCAGATATATACTCGGTTTTCATGTTTGGAAAAATCTTTCTATGGTTGAAAATGAAACATTTCTATATCTTTTAACATTACGACGTATCAGTTGGTTCATATATCTGCATTATAATACTCCGTATTATAATGCAGATATATACTCGGTTTTCATGTTTGGAAAAATCTTTCTATGGTTGAAAATTAAACATTTCTATATCTTTTAACATTACGACGTATCAGTTGGTTCAACACAAGAATCTCAACTTTCAAATTTAGGATCTTGTAAATGAAACCCCTCGCAGAGAAATTCTATTAATATTCACATAACGGCCATTTTTCTCCTGACACCACCTGCATTGATAATTCCGTACACAAATTGGGGATACTTAATTGTAGGAAGGCTCGAACAAAAAAATAATTATAACTAGATTAGATAATGAGGGAAACTAATGAGTTTTGTTGGAAAAAGGTTTTTTTTTCATTAGAGAAAGGGTTGTAACCGACAGAGGTAAAAGGACTTCGGAGAGACCAGCAGTTTGTGAATACATAAAAATTTTAATACATTGCGTTATCTTCATTTAGTTTTAACAGGTACATGACATGGGTTTCTGAACATTCCGAAGTGATTATGAATTTTTATTGAAACGAATATGCATTCATGTAATTACAGGCCACTTTCTATATTGTCGAATTTTTCTAAATTATTTAAAATTATACTTTTTAATAGCATATATCCTAAGATCAGAAATAGTGTTGCAATTGAGCAGCATGGGTTTATGACGAGGAGTACTTGCTTTACAAATTTGGTTGAGTTTTCTCAGTTCATATGTGAGGAGTTTACATCCTGCTTTGGACGGAGCGGGCAGGTCGACGTTATATGTACAGATTTCCAGAAGACTTTTAATAAGATAAATCATGGTCTACTTATTGTTAAAACTAGGAAGCTTCTGGGATTTTCGAATAATTTATCCGTTCCCATGGAGTCCTACTAGAGTAATCGCAGTGTATTCGCACAAATTGAGAATTTTAAATCCAGAGAATTTCTAGTTACTTCGGCAGTGGTGCAGGGATCCAATCTTGGACCCCTACTATTTGTCCTGTTTGTTAGCGATCTCTTAGAGATGGTGGACTGCATGAAAGTGGCTTATGCGAATGATAATTAAAATTTATAAGAGCGTTTTATCTATGCATGATTTTTTGAGGCTACAAAGCGACCGGAATGAAATCAGCCGGTGGTGTAACAATGATTGTTTACACTTTACTGTCATGAAATGTAATGTGGTGAATTTTAATAGGAAGAGAAATGTGGTATCTTTCGATTACAATATTGAAGGAGTTAATCTGACTCGACTTCAGGAGGTAAAGGATCTCGGCCTAGTATTTGATCAAAAATTCTCATTCATACCTCATATCAATCAATTAATTTTATCATGTAACAAAGTTTATGGTTTCATCGCCCGCCATTTTTTTTAATTTTTTTTGAATTTACCAACACAGGTGCATTTATTTAATGCCCTAGGGAGAATCAAACTTGAGTATGGCTGTCTTGATTGGCGACCAATATATAATTGTTACATAAATCGCCTGGAGCCACTACAGAGGAAGTTCTTGAAATGGCTCCCATTTCGAGAGGATGGTGTATATCCACCTAGGGGTTGTGATCACGCTTGTTTGCTGTCGAGGTTTGACACTAGGAGCCTCCACACCAGGAGAAGTTTGAATGCATGAAATTTTTATTCAATTTGCTCAATGATAATCTCGCTTGTCCTGAGCTTCTGGGTAAACTTGATTTCTTCGTTCCTCCGAAGTGTACTAGAATAAACCAGACATTTTACTTGAAACACCACAGAACCAATCTTCTCTCGCAATTGCCGCTTAGCTTTGCATGTTCTACCGCAAACCAGGTATCAAACTTCTGTGATTTGCACTGGGACTCACTTGTTTCTATCATAAATGTGTATTTAAATCTTAACATTGAGGTATCTTCATTTCTTCCGGTTTGAGTTCTGAGTGATTTGGTTTCTTGAATACAATGGCGTGGTGCACCATAAGATATTGCCAACAGGTTGTACGGTGAATAAGGAATAATACAAGGGAGTTATATGTCACGATAGTGCACTAGCTGACACATCAATGTTCGTCATTTTTTGACCAAGAATAATACCGTAATGATGCCTCACCCACCATATTCACCAGATTTGGTTCCCTGAGACTTCTTCCTATTCCCAAAACTGAAGAGACCAATGAAAGAAGGCGTTTCGCCACAATTGATGAAATAAAGTCGGAATCGAAGGACGAGCTGATGGCCATATAAAAAAGCATTTCAGAAGTGCTTCGAGGATTGGAAGTGGCGCTGGTAAAGTATAATATATCCGAGGATCCTACTTTGGAGGAATGGATATTGATGAAAAAATAAAGTCTTTTAGAATAAATTCAAAATTCTTCTGAACAATTCTTGTACATACACATACATACCATACTATACTATATGGTCAAACTTGTATATTAATTTATTATATAAACTTTAATGACAATATTATCTCAGGAATAATTGAATATCAATGAAAAAAGGATAGAAACTTCGAAATTGCTTTGATTTGTAAAGCTAATAATAATTTCTGAAAAACAACTTGCTCGAAAGCATAAAGCAAATTATAAAAAAATGATGATATGAGCATACCTATAAACTTCAACAGAAGAAACCTTATAGAGTTGAAATTTCAGAATGAAAAGAAGGGTAGATTTTCGACAAAATTACAGACTTGCGCATTTTTATGGAAAAGAGGTGTGATGTAGAGAACAAAATATTACCTTAATAACACGGAGGTTTCACTTATTTCTTGGTGAAACATTACGTTAAAAACAATAAATTAAAATTAACAACTTGACTTAAGTTTCACTGAATATATTAAAAACTCTACTCAGTATCAATTCAGCATTTGATAAAGAAGTAGTACTTCGAAACGTCGTCATGCGTATTTGTATTAAATAATGAGAAAATCTGAATATTGTTTCATTAAAAACTCTACATAAGTTTCGGATGGTGAACCCATTATCAAGAGTATACAATGTTACTGAATAATATTTTATACTCTTGATAATGGGTTAACCACTCGAAACATATGTAGAATTTTTAATATATTCAGTGAAACTTAAGTAAAGTGTGTTAATTTTAATTTATTGATTCTACACTATGTATTTTTCGGTGTGTGTAAACTCTTGATAATGAGTAAATTGTCAGAAACTTATGTGGAGTGAAATAATCATTTTGAGGATTTCAGCCAATATTTTCGAATTATATTATATTCTGTAAAATATTCCTACAAGTGTAGTGTGATAATTAAATTTTTTAGGAATAAAAAAATGGAAAAAACTCAAAAATATTTTCTCGTTTTTCAGTGGAAATTCTGACATATATCAGCTATTCCTCCGGTCTTTCGGTAGTTTGGGACATTTATAACAAAACGCCTTTATACACATTAATACGAAACAAAGTTTTCAGCGAGATATCGCAACCCTTAGAACGGGAGGGGTGGTTTTACAGATCTAGCCGCCATAGCCAAAATATAATCCCTTAATAATTTTATTGTTTTTTCATGCTAATTACGCGCGAATCTTAAAGCTACCTCTCGCATTCGCATAATTCCCCATTATAACCTATGTGTTCTTAATTACCAACCCCTGTCCCACCCTGCCAGCAAGAGAAGACGCCATTTCGGCGGCTCGCGTTTGAATATTCATTTGAATTTGCTCAGTGGTCGTAACGAACGTTCTTCTTGCACTTTCGCGACTTTTATAATCGTATATCGCGAGATTTTCCAGAGAACGAGATTGCAGGTATGGTCTCGACCGGATTCTAGAATAAGCAAACTAATTTCTCATTTATATACGGCATTTAGTATTGTTCAGTTTTATGAGGAACGGTTGGAAAGTTAGGTAGATATTATGAATATTTCGCGCAGGTTATTTGTTTGTTGGTTTTATGAAATAGTAGGTTGTTTAATTCCGATGTTTACTCTGATGTATTAGTTTGGGAACAAGAAGTTTAACTTACTTGAAATCTGTCCTTTGCGTCAGTGTATCTCAGACTGTGCGGCAGCTTTATGTTAAATGAATATTAGAATTTATAGTAATAATAATACATTTATTCCCAGCAGATACATCAAGTGTTGGGTGTAAGAGTAGTTGATGCTGAATCTCGCCCCATTCGATAAATTATATGAAAATATGATTTGACTGAAGGCATTTTATTATTATTTTTATTATATACTAGTGTAGAGTGAAAAGTTTCCGGCCTGACCAAGAAAAACGATGTTTTAAATTTCTTTTTTGGTTTATTTTTCAACACAATCTCCATCGACACACATTTCTCATAACGGTGTTCTGATTTAGTTATACCAGTTTTAAACGTAGATTCGTCAACCTTCTGAAAATACTGATTATAGTTTCGATAACGTTTTCGTTGTTATCAAATCTTTTACTGCCAAGCCATTTTTTGAGGTTATGGAACATGTAATAGTCGCTGGGTGATAAGTCTGGAGAGTAGGGAGGATGCGGCATCTATTCAAACTGCCATTTGTGGATTTTGGACATGGCAACAATCGACGAATGCGCTGGTGCGTTATCGTGATGAAACAAAACTTTTTTCTTCGCCAAATGAGGTCGTTTAATTTGCACCTAGTTCTTCAAACGTTGCAATAAGCCTGCGTAGTATTGACCAGTGATAGTCTTACGCTTTTCAAGATAATCAGAATGTATATAATCCCTCTCTCATCCCAAAAAAGAGTAGCCATAACCTTGTTTGCCGATAAAATTGTTTTTGCCTTCTTTGGAGTTGGCTACCACTTTCCAACCCACTGTTTTGACTGTTCTTTATTTTCAGGAGTGTGATGGTTAACTCAAGTCTCTTCAAGAGTTATAAATCTATGCAAAAATTCGTAGACACCAAATTTTCGGTAGATATGTTCTTTAGAATCAGTTAATGGTCGAGCGTTAGCAAACTAGGCATTCATCTTGCACACAGCTTCTCCATGCTCAAATGGTTGTGCGAAATATTTTGCATATTATGTTCAGCTGACATCCTACAGGTCTCAACTATCTTATGCACTTTCAATCTGCGGTCTTCCAATACTCTATTTGATGGATATTCTCAATCATTTCTGAAGTTGTGACCTCAATTTTTGAGCGTTGATCGTTGGGCGATCTTGAGCGAGGCTCGTTAGAGGTGCTCACACGACTCCATTTTGAATTCAGAAACCCACTGCTTAATAGTTGAATATGAATGGGGAGGAGTCTCCTAGTGTTGGATCCATCTCTTCTTTGATTTGTTTTGGTGTAAAACCTTTCAAATAGAAGTATTTGATCAGCACGTTTTCCAATTTTTCCATATTCACGAAAACAACGGAAGTGTGCTCTCAAACGCAAACTATCTTAGCGATTGGGCTTAAACTTTACATACAAGCTCAGTAGGAATGGTACTGTAGGACGTAGTTCCGAAAGTAGACCAAGTGGCGCATTCTCTTGGTCAGGCCAGAAACTTTTCACCAGTACATTGTAATAATCCAATCGAAAGAATGTTGAATTGCTTAGAATTTATGTCAGTTAAACAGAAAATATACATTCTGCACTTATATTTATAAAAAAATTAAGAATAAATGAAAGTAAAAAGTGAAGCAAGAAAAAAATATAACATGTAACAAAGATGCGTATGTTTAAAACACTACAAATGCTGACAATTTTTATATGCAAGTTTGTAGACTTTTTAAATCTAGAAACAGTAAATTTTATGCGGATTCAATTCATACAATAAATAACCTAGCTCCATAAAGACTGTTAATAGTTTGTTGGTATTTTATATTTGATGACAATGATAAACGATTAATAATGAAATATTATCTATAATATAAAAATGAATCGTAAAATGTGTTAAATGTAGAGTCAACGGCTGGACCGATTTCACTATTTTTTTGTGTTTGTTATTACCAGGAAAAAATTGAAGAAATTGCGTGTAAAATTAGAAAATTTAAGAATACTTAATTAATAATATAAGTAAGAAATTATTATTAATTCTCAAAAAGAGAATGTAAAAAACTGAATATCTTATCACACATCTTGGTTAGTTCAGAGCTATCACAACTAATATTAAAACTTCAATTTAATATAAAATTTTGGTACTTTTGAATAGACCTACATACACGTTACTAACATAGCACGTGGTATATTTGAATTTAAAGAAGAATACATAGTTTTCTTTAATTTACAAAGAAAATTTGAAAATTCGTTTTTAAAAATGATAGCTCTTAGATGTACAAACTTAAGTCGCGGAACTCGCGCAATGCAGCAAGTCAAAGACATAAATGAGCAAGTCAAACTGACGAGTAACGCGAAGCACGGAATGAAGTTGAACGGAATCGATGAAATCGAAATTAACAATATCAAAAGGTTGCGTTTAACCCCTATCGACCTGCATTCAATTATAACGTAGAAGTAGATTACAGTTCACAGAAAATCGTTGCTATTGAACCAATGAACGTTGTGTGTCAATATTGCAAGGCAAAGATTAATTGTTATTGATAAGAAAACACTACCAATGATGCGACAAAATATTGCGCGAAGAGTCAATTGAAATAGACGCTATTGGTACAGCTACTAGAGCCACTATATTCTTGGTTTCCGGGAATGGACTAAATTCTGAACATTTTTTGACTTACATCCAGCAAATATCTCCTATAATTAATGATGGACAAGTACTTGCTACGAAATTAGGAACATGCCGATCAACTATAGAACGGACAGGTTAATCACTTTCAATACATCAAACGTGTTAATATAGGAATTATTTGATAATTCGACTGATCTGAAGCAACAGGAAGTATTGCAGTCCCTTCGTGAGTGAGTAAGTCGCTGGCTCCACACGGGATAAATATTTAAAACAAGAGTAGCACAAATAGTAGAACATGTCTTCCTGTCTTTTTGAAAAATATTCATAGAAAAATAAATGGGCGTACAAAGTTCGCCGAGTCAGCTAGTTATAAATGTTTTCATCATATTACTCAGTAACATTTTATATTGAAGTGGTTCTTACATACGATCATTCCGAAAGAATAGAACAATTCCAATCAAACACAACAAGCATACATACGGGTTGTAAAAAAGAACAAATACGTATCCTCACGATAAAAGTGGCAACTCAAGCAGGCGCTCAGCTAATTCTGCAAATTTAAAGACCCGTAGGGTGGTAGGGGGTAAATAATGGACCTTTCGCCCATTCAGCTGTCCGTTTGCCCGTCCATTTCTCTTTAAACTGTCTACCTGACTCTTTTGGCAGTGCGAGTTTGCACGTGATCCATTCAAGATGAGGGGGCGACGGTTATCAAACGCAGGGTTTTTTCCTTATTTCTCGAGTGGCGTGCAGGTTCGTAGTTCATACGAAAGTAAAAAGGAAGCAACCTTACTTAATCGAGATTATAATTTAGAACTGAGAATTATAATTTATTTCGTACTGATACAAATTATTATCTTGTGATCAAGCCAACAAGCTAACTAATGTCAATCTCAATCTAGTTAACATTAACTTCAAAAACCTACCCTATATTGAAAGTTTGTCTTTCAATATATGGTAGGAAAACAAAGATCGCACTCCAGTTTTGTGGAATTGTAATGTAATTCACAAAATACCATGTCTCCAATGTGATAAATGCTATATAGGTCAAACTAAACAAAATTTAAAACAAAGAGTCACACAACACAAAAGTGATAGTCGTATTGGAAAAACATCTTGTGCATTAGCGTGTCACATCCAAGACTCGGATCACAATTTTGATTACCCAAATATTAAAATTTTAGGAAAGGAGAGTAATCACAAAAAGAGATTACTTTTGGAAATGACACATATACACAACACAGAAAATACGATTAACTCCAGATTAGATATTGAAAAATTGGGCATCATCTATAAAAATATTTTAAGATGGAATGAATTAATCCAAATTTTTTCCTACGCCAACGCTTTGAAAAATTTAACGATCAACTCATTGTACCAATCGATGGCTTTCAAAACGCCCATAGGTCCTATACCAGAATGGGGGAATAGTTCTCAGTGAAAATTCACTTGAGCTCCCTCTATCGTAGAAAAGACGTATAAACTCTACCTAGGGTGCAAGATTTCTACTCATGACAACATTAGTGCGGGTGTAAGGCTTTGTTGACATTTCATTCGAACACTACAGAAAACTGCCCGCAATGTGTAAGAATAGTCCCATGCCTAATCGCTCCAGATCACGCCCCGGCGGGCAAAAGTATAGCTAGTTTTCCCAAATACTTCTCGTTGACAACACTTCTGTAGACAGCTCCCTGAGAGATTTACTTGAAATATTTCGATTAAGAGTTTCAGTAGTCTCTTTATTAGTATGAATGATTTTTGATGAGGTGTGTGTTCAAAGTTTCAATATAGCTGACCTTTTTTTCTGCTATTTCTTATTATTTCTTCTTCTGAAATAGTAATATAACCGCTCGGGGGATGGCTGGTTACCGCCAACTCGGCATATTAATGAGTCCACCTAACCTCCCCCGAATAAATTCGCAGAAACGCCGAGACAGCGGTGGTAATGAAAAGAAATTCTAATTAGGAGTGGAAAATAAGACGATGGTTCTCTGTTGGCGGCCCCAAGGCGCTAAAGTGGCGGATTTACGATATTTATTCGGTCAGATCGCCTTGCGAAATTGTAATGTGACGTGTTTTCAGTATGGCAAACTTGCCGTACCAAAAACGGTATTTCCTATATGTTGACGTGTATTTAGGGCAGGTATGGGCAACCTTTGACATGTTGTGGGCCAAACTTTAGTGTGCAAATACGTTCGCGTGCCGCGTTTCAAGTAGTGTTTATGATTTTAGCGATAGATATCAGACATGAAATAATACGACAATGTTATTTTAATACAATTTATAAAAAAAAAGGAAATGGAAAAAATAGGTAATTTTAATTAAATCGTTAAATTTGGAATTATTAGAAACTACGACATTCAAATATAGCGTCACCGAAATCAATGAGATACTTTGGCTTGAATTTCGGAAACTAACCCATCGATGTTTGGATTAATTTCAATGATACAAAGACGTAACGAAGTTTCCAAGTTATCGTCAGTCAGCCATGTACGATGTTTGAATTTATTAACCTTCATCAACGAAAAGAACTATTCGCATCTCTATGTACTACAAAATTTATATTTTTGCGAACTTTCTGAGCTGCGGAAATTGGTCTTCTTCGAGGTAATTTTCATAAAAATCAAACAACTTCATTTCAAATTTAGATTTTGAGTGTGACTTTCTCGAATCTCGATCAACTCCATTTGCAAGTGCATTGGAACATTTTGTACATTTTTGTTTGTTTGAGTAGCAAATAAATTGAAACAGTCTTTCATGCGTAGAGAGTGTGGTGAAATGGTAACTGTTACCGGAGAGCATATGTGCCTCCCACAAGCGGATTTTGTTCTGAAACGCTTTCAAATGGCTGTAGAAATCATTTACTAACTTCCTTGTTTTTGTAGTTTCAAATTTGAATCATTCAAATGGCCTGTGAGATCGACCAAAAATGCCAAGTCACATATCCAATTTGGATCAATCAATTCAGATAATGGTTTATCTTTTACTAGCATAGAGTCAACTATCTCATTTCTGACCTCGTGAAACCTTTTCAACATTTTCCCTTTGCTCAGCCATCTGACTTCACAATAATATGTTACGTCGTCATATTCGGCTGATATTTCTTTCAAAAACGCCTTGAAATGATGATGGTTAAGCCCTCGGTACCGAATAAAATTGATGGTTTTTACTACCACATTCATAACATTCTGGAGTCGAATGGACTTAGAAGACAAGTTCTGTTGGTGGATAATGCAATGAAGGACTATCAAATCATCTTTTTGCACATTTAATTCAGTTGCTTTTTCATTCAAAATTCCGATGAAACCTTTACGTAAGGCGATCATAGAGGTGCACCATCTGTGCATACTTCAACAAATTTTGACCATGGTAAGCCAAAACTTGGGAATACCTCTTGAACTTCATTAAAAATGTCCTCTCTTGTAGTGGTTCCTTTTAGTCGTTGTAAAGCAAGCAATTCCTCAGTAATAATGAACTCTTTATCAACACCTCGAATAAATATAGTTTCCATTAGTCATTGATTTTTCGGAAATTTTATATATATATATATATATATATATATATATATATATATATATATATATATATATATATATATATATTTTAAACTATTGCATAATGCATTGTTTTCAACGCGGGTTTTGAGCGCGGCGACCCAATCAAGAAATTCCGTAACGAAAATAAAACCTAACACCCCCACTCCGCCTACCATGTAGCTCGGCCGAGCGTTCGCTTAACGTGTATGTATATGGTACGACTGTACAGGCGCTCATTTGTTGGAGATATTTGTGCGTGCTAATGCAAACTTAGAAATGGGCTACACATAGTCATGGTAGCAATTTACATTTCTCCGAATCCAATATTGGACGAGGTAGAGCATCTCTTTCATCGCACTTTACTGGAGTATATTGCAGAAGGGTCGAAAATACTTGGTACAAATGGTAATAAATTTCCACTCATTTATCTTGGCTGGTGATTTCAACATCAACTTCGCTGATAAAAACAACTTTTCCTTCGGAAAAATTGAATTTGAAAATGAATAATGATCCACAAGCATCCACAACAAAATATGGGACCACCATTGACAGGGTACTTTACAGATATTTAGAGGATATCAAGTCTCAAACTTATGTTTCCTATTTCAGGTACCATAAACCTATAATTTCAATGATGAATATTCCAGAATAACCTACATATATTGTAATATAATAAAAATACTTTAAACGATATTAACTGCTCATTTATTCAATAAAAAAAAATTGTTTTCTTATCGGTCACCACGCTCAAAAAGTGTAACTTGAATTAATATCAAAGAAAAACTTGAATTATAATCAAAGAAAAAAAGCATAAATAAGAATAAATAAATATTTACATAAATTTATATATAAAAAATAATTATAATTGCTGAGATTGAATTCTCGCTTAACTTTTGGTGAAACATAATTAAATATTGAATTAAATTGAACTCTTGGCTTAATGTTTCACGATTATTTCTAGCTCATTTTCAGTCTTGAAAATTAGCTCACGCTCGATACATGTCGACTAACTCATGTTGTTAAATATAATCCTGAAACATTAAGCCAAGAATTTAATTTCAATTTAATAATGATAAGTGCATAAGTTGATAAAAAATGCTATGCAATAGCTTTACTGCGGCAATCCCCGAGTGGCACACATTTCATTTTTTCTTCATGTTTATATTACTGGTTGTGTATATGATTTTGAATGAAAAAAATATTATTATTATTCAGAAAAAAAGAGCTGAAATGAATGTCAGATACCCCTGATTGCAATCAATATTTGTAATGAATATTTCTCAAAACCCTCATAACCTACGAAACTACGTAACAGCTATAACATGAATATTTCATCCCCTTAATCTTTCGCAGTATACCGAAATCGTTTATCCGGGCGGACAAACGCATAAAAATTAATGTATTCGCCGCAAGAAGAGCAAGGAAATTGGGCGCAGCATTCGGTTGTCTCGTCAAGATTTATTGACGTTGACGACGGTGGCGGTCAGTTGCGGAGGAAACAAAGGGTTGTTTTTACGACCTTTTCTCTCGCGGTGCAAAATCGATAGGGGATGCATATACATTATACAAAAAGGGCCGAAGCGAAGGGTTTAGTTTTCTTTCACGTCCGATGAGGGAGTAGTAACGACCAAACCGGTATTCATTTTTAGGTGGTGGTGAGTTGAAATGGAAAATTCGTCTATAGAAAGTGAGAATCAACTAGAGGGTGGTAACAGCAATAAGAATAACAACGGTTATTTAATTCATCGCGAAGAATAATGAAAGCTGACTTTTTGAGTGATTGAAAATTTCTATATTTTTTCAAAGTAGATTAAACCTATTAATTATTGATTTGATAATTGAATTATATAATAATATTGCAAATTGAGCGAAATGATATTACTACCGATCAACAGTAGAATTGCACAAAAAACGCTACATTTTGTAGAGAACAACTTATTATATGCATAATCTGCAACCAGGCCAACTCCAAGAAAAGGAACCTGTTTATGACAAACCTTGACTACAAAACGGCATTTGATTGCGTGCCTCATGATTCTGGTTGATTTTCTTCTGTAATTAACTTACTGGAACTTGCCCTGTCTTCGTGTGGAAGACCACAATACTCCTAAATTAAGTCAACCTTAAAAAATCGACAGATGCTATACTAACTAAGAAGGCGATATTTCAGGGAAACTTGTTGAGTCCTCTTTGGTTCTGCTTAATACCATTTTCTTTTTATATATTCACTTATATACTTCCTTTTTTATTGTTATTTCCATTATTTATTATTATGTGTATACCATTCGTTATTTTTCATGTGATTGGTTGTATTTCTGTTGGGAATAAATGTATTTATATTATTATTATGTTAGTTGAAGTGTTCATCTAATAATGATAATAATAAGCATATATTTCCAACAGGTAAGCACCCAATTACAGAAAAATACATAATGAATAAGTATGATTATTAAACTATCAATAACATAATAATCATAATAATAATCAAGAAAACAAATCACTCAGAACTCAAACCAGAAGAAATCAAGATAATTCATTGTTAAGATTCATGTACATATAGAAACAAGTGAGTCAGAGTGAAATTCGCAGCAGCTTGATGCAAAGAAACATCAAGAACATGCAAAGTTAAGCAGCAATTGCGAGAGAAGTTCTGTGGGTTTTTGAGTAAAACGTCTGATTTATTTTAGTACACCTCTGAGGAACGAAGCAATTAAGTTTACTCAGCAGCTCAGGACAGTCGAGATTATCATTAGCCAAACTGAATAAAAATTTTAATGCATTAAAACTTCTCCTGGTTTGGAGGCTCCTAGTGTCAAACCTTGACAGCAAACAAACGTGGTCACAACATCTAGGTGGATATACACCATCCTCTCGAAATGAGAGCCATTAAAGAACTTCCTCTGCAGTGCCTCAAGACAGCCATATTCAAGTTTGCTTCTCACTAGGACATTAAATAAATGGACCAGTGTTGAGGAATTCGAAAACAATCTAGCATTGCGGACGATGAAGCCATAAACTTTGCTGCATGATAAAATTAATTGGTTGATATGAGGTATGAATGAGAATTTTTGATCAAATACTAGGCCGAGATCCTTAACCTCCAGAAGTCGAGTCCGATTAACAATTTCAATGTTGTAATCAGAAGTTATCACATTTATCTTTCTATAGTAACACTCACCACATTAGATTCGAAGACATTGAAGTGTAAATAATTATTATTACACCACAGGCTGATATCATTCAGGTCACTTTCTAGCGTCAAACAATCATGCATACATGAAACGCTCTTATACATTTGAATATCGTTCGCATAAGCCACCTTCATGCACCTCTAAGAGATCTTTAACAAACAGGACAAATAGTAGGGTTCCAAAATTGGATCCCTGCGGCATGCCCGAAGTTACTAGAAATTTTCTCGATTTGCAATTCTCATTTTGTATGAACTGACTGCGATTGCTCAAGTAGGACTCCATGACATATCTAAGATTATAAACTGTCAGTATATTGATACTCCTTCAGGATTACAGTTTTCAATATCTATCGCTATGTTATCACATTTTGAATTGTACTTTCTGAGTTTATTTCCTATTACAATAAATTTGTTAAGCAAAAACAAATTAAACCAGGTACTGTTATATTTAATTAAAAGCATCTACATTTAAATCTATTCGTATGAAGAAGCAGCCAAAAGAATTTTAAAATTTGCGATATGTGACCGCACCGCAGAGTGCAGATTGTTAGCGACGTCCGAAGGCGAGGGATGGGGTTGCGGTTCGACAGGGACAAAAGAATTATGAGATCGGACCGAAGGGTTAGCGCACTTTTAATAATTTTATACCTTCCTGACGTTATCTCGACTTTTCTAAATTAGAGATGGTCACAACGGCCGTTTCGTTATCGTTTGAGGTTCGAGAATTCACTATAGAGGTATGAAAGAGATATAGGGATGCAAACGGTAGTCCGATTTCGCAGTAAAGGCAAATTTATGGATGCGAAATGGGTCTATGCATATTGAACGAACGATATATTCCAATATTTTTATTGAATTTTCTTTGAATATAAATATTTCTCACAGAAATTGAAAATTTTTTATATTTTTAAATCCAGTTAATATCTCTGGCAGCATATTGTGCAATTCTGGCAGTAAGTAGTTATCATGATCTACAAAAGACCGATTTTCCTATTTTAGTGAACATTTTTAAGAACTGCAAGAAAACAGTTTTCCTTATATCAAGGACATTTGCTTCTTTGTATAAGTAATTTACAAATAATAAGTGAATTCAATCAATGGAATTGAACGAAGAATATAATGAAGAGGCTATCAACAAAACTTGGACATCTCTTAAATCATCATTAACAACACCATGCAAAGAACATCTAATCCAAGAAGAATAAAAGAAAAATGATTGGATGACTGGTGACATATTGCAGCTCATGAACGTCAAGAGAGAATGTAAAAGCAAAATCAACAAAAATATAAAAATGTACAGAGGGAATTAAAAAAAACGAGAAGCTAAAGAAAAATAGCTAGAGGAAAAATGTGACGAAATTGAACAACTGCAAAATAGAAACGATAACTTTAATGTATTTAAGAAGGTAAGTGTATTGACAGGCAGTTTCAACAAACAATCGAATGTCCTAGTGGATGAGAACGAATCAATTGTTATTGATATGAAAAAGAAACAGAAGTTATGGAAAGAGTATATAGGAAACTTTTTGATGATCACAGAGAGAACCCAGAAACTGAAAATCCTACTGATGAAACAGGTTCGAAAATGACTGAAGATGAGGTGAAACATGCGATTAAGAGTATGAAGACAGGAAAAGCAGCTGGTCCAGACGAACTTCCAGCTGAAATATTGAAATTTATTGATGACACTAATATTCCCATTATCACGAACCTATTTAACAGAATCTGTAAGACAGGTAGCATACCAAAACAATGGCTTTTGTCAACGTTCGTTACCATATCAAAGACCTCCAAGAACAAGAAGATGCAACGATTACTGGACTATTAGTCTCATATCTCAAATATTAAAGATCTTCTTAAAAGTAATTAATCAAAGACTATACAATAAACTTGAAAAAGATATCGGTAATACTCAGTTTGGATTTAGAAGGGCCTTGGTACCCGAGAAGCTGCTCTTCGCTTTCAACATCTTGGCGCAACGTTGTTTAGACGTAAATCTGTCTGCTTCCTGGATTATAATAACGCATTTGACAAAGTCCGACACAGCCAATTAATAATGCTTCTCAAGGAAAAGAACATTGATTCTCGGGACATGCGCATAATACCAAATCTCTATTACAATCAGAAGTAATAGTAAGACAGGGCTGCATAGTGCCACCAGTTTTATTCAACATGTGCTCGGAAGAGATATTCAAGAGATCGCTGGAAAATGAAACAGCTGGAATCAAAATCAATGGAGTGCCAATCAACAACGTCCGATACGCCGACGATACCGTAATTATTGCAGGAAACAAGCAAGATTTACCGAGATTATTAGATAATGTAGTACAAACAAGTAGAGAATTTGGCTTAACACTGAACATAAAGAAAACTAAATTTATGGTTATAACGAAGGAGAACATTGGGAGTATTAGCATCTACGCCAACAACGAAAGGATAGAGAGAGTACAACAGTTTAATTATTTAGGGATAAACATTAACGATACACAAGACTACACCAAGGAAATAAGAGTGAGAATAGAGAAAGCTCGAAGTGTATTCATTAGAATGAAAAATCTTTTCTGTAGATGAAGTCCTAGTCTGAATCTTGAGATCAGGATGATTATATGCAATGTTTTATCGGTATTGCTGTCGGTATGGAAGCATGGACAATTAACACACAATATATGAAAAAAATTGGAAGCATTGGCAGTGTGGATGTATCGGATAATATTAAAATATCCTGGGTAGATAGAGTAACTAGAGGACCACAAACCAATTAATGCTAACAATTAAATCCAGAAAATTGCAATATTTGGGACATGTTAATGCGAAGTGAAAAATATCAGCCCATGCAGCTCATAATGCAGATTAAGATCCAGGAAAAACGAAGTGTTGGAAGGAAAAGAATGTCGTGGCTAAGAAATCTTAGGGAATCGTTTGGCCTGAACTCTTTCGAGCATCGGGTTCAAAAATTAGAATTGCAATGATGATAGCCAACCTTCATAGCGGAGATGGCACGTGAAGAAGAAGAAGATAAGTGATTTCTCGAATTATCTTCAGAAAACCACATAAAATACCATTTGTAAATGATCAACCCTTAAAAAAAGTAATATTCCAGCTATTTCACTTGAGAAATTACCCAAATCCTTTTGAATATGAGCTAATAATCATTTATAATAATGTGTACAAATTCATATTATCACAAACTTGTCCATTTTGAGCTAGCTAATTAGGAAAAAAAACGAATTAAACGAAAATTTACAATTTTCGAAGTCTTGGGAACTCCAATCGAGAAACAACAAGAAACTACTAAATGTCATAATTTTGTGAGCGAACTCGTTACTTCAAAATTTGTCGCGTCTAGTAATCAACCTAATTAAAATGCCTAACAAATCCGCAATCATCTTGGCTAAGCTATTTCCGTAAACCTTAACTAGCAAAACTAACCTCGCAAATTGTTCATTTAAATCAGTATTCAAATATAATGCGGACGGCTGTGCCACTTCAGATTTTGCAAACGTTAATTTTTACCCCTTAAATACAGGCAGAGATTTAAGTCTCGAAATATCTTTTAATGTGACGCTGTGTACATTTAAACAATATAATAATCCCGATAATTGCTCTTTGAAGCGATGTACTTTTAATCCCTAACTTCGCCCATTTTAGAAGTATATTCTCCCCCCACCACGCGTCCTTTCGAATCCCACTTCTGATGTTTCGAGAACTGTGGCCTCGAATTGAGCCAACCAAATCCTCAAATGTCGTTTCACGTTTGATAATAATGCAAACGTGGAGGTTTTACGAAATTTCTTAAGAGATATACCACTTTCACCCTTTACTTATACCGCGATGATCTTCTATTTGAGAATACGTGAAGCATTAGGAAATTCACTAAACTTCATTGGGGAAGAAACCATCAGATTTTATCGATGATAATTTAGAATCGAGGAGAGTCTCAAATTTAGCTGAATCTTCTCATTTTCCCGATGAATTTAGTCTAATGAAAAGTTGAATGATCTGAATTATTTTTTTAATGAATTGAATGTTTATTTCTTTGATAAATTGAATGATATTTCAGAACGAGATGAATGAACGTGTTATTAACTATTCGATGTTGGTAAATCAATAACGTAGATCTCATTAAAATAATTGATCCAGATTTAATTAATCTAGATCTACTATCTCAGAAATCTACACCACTCTTAATAATACCTAAGATATACACATACCTACATACAAATTAATCTAACTTAATATTAGTTAATATACATCTCGCATTAATTTTTTGAATTCGAAAGGTTTTCCTACAATTTGACATAACTGAGCAGTCCACCACATAAGTTCAAAATAAACTCTTTAAACTAACGATTTTGGTGTAAAAAGTTTATTGAAATGAAAATGATTTCTGAATCGAGCATTATAATAATAATAATAATCTTTATTTAGCATATGGTATTAAAATTTTGATGCATATACCTAATCATCAGATGAATATTGATCAACTAAATTAATAATATATTCATATTGAAAATATCAAAAGTTATATTTATATAATCACATTTTTATTTTACTTTATACATTTTTCTGAATAATTTTAATTGTTGACAGTTTTTGATTTGGTTCAATACTTCAATAAACATCATTAAATCTCCGTAAACTGAACTTTTCATATTTTCTGATCTGTTGAATAAATCAACGTAAAAATTATTCAGATTTCCTGTATTATGATTGTGCATATATTTAACATTTTTATGCAAGTTTGACGTAATAAACTTGAAAAATTTTGAATGTTTTATATTCAAAATAATTTTATTTTGAATATAAAATAGTGTTTTGCACATAATTCCTTGTTTAACTGATAAAACGTTTGAAATATTCAACATTTTTACAGAAGGTGTGTATCCAACTTCGATGATTCGAATGTATATGAATCAATTTTTTGTATATTATGTTCGTTCATTTTTTTACCACAAATGTCCTTCTCCATGTAAAATTGTCTCAAATGTTTAATATTTCTGAGGTAGTTTTTTTCTTTCTTTTCAAATAAAGTTGTATATTATTGTGAATATAAATTTAACCAACATTTTTGTTTCAAACAATATTTTTTTTTGTTCCAGGGCTGAATGGAAGATCAGACTCAAAACTGAATTCAGTATTTTTGAGAGTATTCTTCTTAGTTGTAATTATTACAACTGTATCAATTGAATGAACGTAATTTTACAATGAAAGGAATGTTTCTCAATAAATTTGATTTTTTTATTATATTATTATATATTATTTTATATGGTATACACCTATTTTGAAACATCTGTGATACATATATGCTACGCTCATCAAGATTAAATAAAATTCTGAAAGTGGCGCAATAATTGAATATTAGGTAAGTAGTTACACCTGGTTCTTCGATGGATTTCGAATTCTACCAAAAAATCCTGTTTTTTCTGAAAATTTTTAAATGATGTTTTTTGCATGGTTTCTGAAACTCAATGTGTCATCTGAAAACACTCCAAAATATTCAATTTCACGTACATCCTGAAGGTTTATATCGTAACTTTTTGCATTCAATTGAGTATTGATTTTCCCCAGATATTGTGTTCCAAAAACATATAGTTACCCTTGCAATAATTTATACCTTAAGAAAATCAGATGTCCCAGGATAGGTCCTTGAGGAACACCATGATAATTTTTGATATCAGACGAAACAAAGTTTATTTTTGCTACTGGGGAGGTGAGACTCGAACCAATTCAACACGAAACTACATAGTCCAATTTTCTTTAGAAGTAATGTCTATTGTCTCAAACGCTCTTAGGAAGTAAACTTGCTTCAAATCATTCATAGTGCTAAGAAATATACATTTATTGAACAGATGTGTTGATAGTAATTGGTGTAACATTTTATCCATAAAAATAATTGTACTTAAGGTTTTAATTTGTTTTAGCTTAATAAGTCTGTCAATATTGTAATTCTGCCGGTATATCTTCATATCAAAAACAGAAGTTTCTCTGTCCCCTCCACCCTTTCCAATGTCCGTACCTGAATTCAGTTGACATCCTTGTCGAAGTCGTGTTTCATTTCCGGAACGCGATCTCATTACCCTCTTGTCGATCTAAACACGAAGTATCGTGCCTGGTGCTTGTAAATTTACCTCACATATTCTCTCATCGTCTCATATCGGGCCATTGTCGAGCCTTCGGTGACTTATTTAACAAGAAGATGATCGTATGTTAGCCTACAGATGGGACTTGAAAGCAAAGGGTCTCAGATAGTGAAATATTCATCTGGCAATCCATCGCCACAGACAAAGATACCGTAAGATGATCGTTGGACATGCGATTTTCGAATTTATTTCGAACAAGGGGACGACCTGATTGAATTTTGTGGAATAAAATATGACACCGAAGGTTTCTGTGTCATTTTCATCGTATTGATATTCTCGGGAATCCAAGGGACAAGTTTGTTCTTTCATTGAAGATGTATAGGATACTTGTTATATTTTTATACACTGCACTCGGTTTTTGAAGTGAAAACTTCTATGGACAGGTGACATGGCATAAAACACGCTCAATGCTGCAAAAACACATATTTCGAGCACATAGTGAAAACGACTTCTGAAACCCATATGCTGAAATATTTTGCTGGAATCACTTATCAGAAAAACCTAGTGTTCCAATTACATTTCATCATGAATAAGTTCATTATCAGTCTGTATCAGGGGTTCTCAAACTGAGTCAAGGTGAAGAAGAGCGAAGTTATTTGATACTCTGTCATCATCGGTGACCATACGTTTTCCCAGAAATCTCGCGCAAAAACGACAGATTTTTTGAAAATGAACAAGTCCGTAGTTCAAGTGATACAAACAAAGCATTCGCTACTGGTAGCGGGGAAGCGAAAATATCAAAAATACGATGATTGCTTTTTGAAGACTGGTTTTACTTCAATAGAAGAGAACAATGAAGAAAAACTGCAATGTGTACATTGTTTGAAATCCTATTAATAATTATAATATTTATTTAGCTGAAGCTATACGAAAAATCTACATATTTTGAACTGCCAATTTCTAATTACATACCTATCTCATTATTTAATATACTTTCTTAGATCACGCTTAAATATCTTAATAATAGTACCAGTTTTCAATATACTTGGTAAATTATTGAAAGCCTCAAATCAGTCGAAGTATATGCTATTTTTAGATTAAGTAAGCTTTGGATAAAAAATTATCAGTATTTCTGGTATTATACCTATGCACATTACTGACATATGTTACATTTTTTATTACATTACATGGAAGCAAGTGATTCTTTATTTTAAATATGAATATATATGAAGCAAAGAGTATTCTTCGTTTAATAGACATTAGTTCTAAAGAGTTCAGCATTATTTTAACAAGGTATACATATTGCACCTTAAAATTGCTCGCTTGGCTCTATTCTGTAACTTTTGTGATTGTTCATTTTTTTGTAGTCAAACCAAAATAACAAAGTGGAGCAACATCAAAATGTGGCATTATTATTGATTTAAACAACAATAATTTCACATATATCGACACATTTTTTCTTATCCTTTTCAAAATATTGATTGTTTCAAATTTTAGATGATATGGATCAACATGATGATTGAAACTCAATTTTTCGTTTAACATAATGCCTAAATATTTTACTGCTTCTACTCTTCTAATTTTTACTACTTTTCTACTTTCTAATTTTTCATTAATCTTTATAGTTAAATCCTCATTTTTATTGATGTTTAGGGTTTTACTTGTACCAACAACTATGAAGTTAGATTTCTGCACATTTAGGGATAAGCTATTGTCACATAACCAATTCATTCATTAAATACAGAAAGGTCTCTATTGATCCCCCCTCTCATATTCTTAATATATTTGCCACATATATAGAGTATAGTATCAACAGCAAATAAACGTATAGAACAACGTATTATCCAAAGTATACTTCCGAGAAAATGAAGGTCACATTTCGAGGCAATTCATCGAACTATAGCTGAAAAAACGCATGATTTTCTTCAACGAACATTACATAATTTATTAAAAAGAAAAAGCGTTCACTCATCAAGCTTCAGTACCTACCAAACACTGTTCCAAGATTATTCCAAGATTAATTTCCAAGATTCCTTATCTAACAATGATATCGGTCAAAGACCCCTGACATAGCTGAGGATATCAATCAGCAATTATTAGAGAAAATGACAAGCTTGATTTGTTATATTTTGTTTGTTACATAAGTTTTCTGACTGATAATATTATTGTTAATGAACTTTCACCCATTTTCGAAACGTGCAGTTTAATTTAGGTAACTTAAAATGCGAATTTTTAAGCCATTTTTGTGGATAATTTAATTAAAACAGAGTAGTTTTGTAATTTTCACTATCATTCAGTCAAATATGACAATATTGTTTCGCCAACACAATGGCTTCTCAAGATGATAAACTACAATATAGCTTATATTACCTAAAATCAACAATAAACAGGAAACATAAACAATAAACTATAAACAGTTTATCATCTACATCTGATAAACCAATGTTTTGGTGAAGGAATATTGTCATGTTTGACTAAATTATAGTGAAAATTACAAAGCTACTTAGTTTTATTCTAATTATGTTGTTAAATTTTGAACAAGTATCGTCCTTTTGCCCATACCTGTTATATTCAAGCGAAAATTTCAATAATCGGCGGATTATTAAAATTTTGAGAAACTAAGTCAACATTTATTTATTAATCATATTTGTATATTTGCCGATAAAGCATATTTCACTTGTCACTGTCCTTTATTTCAGAATATATAACATAAAATCACTTTCAGTCATAATCACCACACAATTGATGTTATTAAAATAACATTAAAAAAATAAAATTTCTGGAACGAATTGTCGAAAACCTTACAACATATGTGAAGTTAGTGCTATCTTAGCCAAGAGTGAAGCCAATATAAGAGCTAAGACTGTTGAATAACTAATAAATAAAGACTGTTGCTTAACACTTATGTCAGTTAAACAGATAATACTTCATGCAACACTTACGTTTATAATTAAAATTAGAAATAAATTTTTCCCATGTGAAGTAATGAAAAAAAAATGACATGTGTCAGTGATGTCACGATTAAAACACTATAGATCCTAACAATTTTTACATGCAAGTTTGTAGGCTTTCTAAATCTAGGAACAGCATCTTTTATGGAGAATACAATGAATGAATAAATTTTCTAGCTCTATAAAGTTGGTATGCAGCCCTTGAGGTATAAAAGCGTAAATTAGCTTAGTTCATTTTAAGCAATAATAAATGACGAATAAAGAAAGCTGAACGTAAATGTTGCTTTTTCAGCGTACATGAATTTTGTGATAGCTATTGCTAAATGAATATTATCATTCCACTTGATATTTCAAACTCTTAACTTCAATCGTAATGAATTACAATCGCTAAAATTTTCTTCCAGCGTTTTTCGATAATAATAAAAATGGAAGGACCTCCCTTCGGACATCGCATCCTGCAAAGAGCGTTGGTCATTTTTCTCCCACTTTTCGACCACTTAGTATTCATGGAATGGGTCATAACTGGGCGGCAAAAGGAGGCGGTCGGAGGCCCACGGATCGGATAAAGTATAACACGTTGTACGGTAGGTTAATATTTCACATGGATGTGTGATGTTTAAGAGCCTTATTTAGAGAAATATGCGGTTTTAACATGTTTTGCGGAACGAACGAAGCAGTTATGATGTTCTGGCGAATAGCGTTTATTGAAATTTCAACAAGTTTTCTCTCTTTCAGTTAGCAGAACTTGAATAGAAAGAAACTCTTACTTTATAATCACATTAATTTATAAAGTTTATAGAATACTCGCTGATTTTATAGTGGAACCTAATTTGATATAATTAATGAAAGAAATCATTTGGTTCTGGTGTAATTGTTTATAACAGGTTCTTATTCTTAAGCTGCCCATTCGTTTTAAATGTTGGCTACCAACATGGTTAAAATTTTCTGGTTGTAAGACAGAACTATTTTTAGTTTAGTTTTTATGTGTTACAGAAAACCTCTCTGTCTATGTCCTTTTGCTGAAGAACTGATAGTTGATAATTCTATGAACCTAGAGAATTTTCAACGTAAGTCTATAGCACCACCACTCCAAAGCACGAAGTGTTTTCACAGAAGCCTTTATCAACTTCCAACAGACGTTGATAGACGGACATGCGGATTTAACGTTTTAGTATACGAAGACCGGACATACTTGAAGAATAATGATTGTCTTTTTCTAAACCCCATCTAATATCTTCATATACTAGTCAATTTTGATTGGGAAGGAAGATGTGAGATATCTGGAAGACCTAAGAATATTGTAACTTATCGCCTCAATAGTTTCTAATCCTTAGAATATCACCAGACATCAGAAGAGATACAGCTGCTTGTTATAAATATAAATATAATATAAATATAAAAAAAAAAAAATTAGTGTATGAGAAGTATTGTATGAATGAGTGATTTTTTTTCTTTTTCCCTTTTCTTTTTTGTAAACCAGACCTGCGAACAGAAAATATTATTTTCCTCTGCAGAATTTGCGGCGCTGTTTCCGTCCATTTATTTTGTTCAATAAATTGTACTTGAGATTGCTTGTGAATGTTTCTATGTAACTCTGGATTTAAATAAAAAACTAAATAAATGCATTGCATTATTTTATATATAACGCTGACACATTTTTTAAGATAATGAGCGAATTATGCGCCCTGAAGAACAATTTTGATCACCACATTACTTCATTCTTTGAGTGATTTGAAACCCTTGATATGTGTTAGATCTAACTACAGATAATTAAATTTATATTTTCGTCTCGGGTTCAACTTTTATTCATCAAGAGTTCGAACAGGTGCATCAGCATCTATGATGCTGGTCCCCCTGAAAGTGGAATCGTGATGAGCCGAAACTAATCAGAAGTTTTGAGTTTGTCACGACGCCGCAGTTATTTACATAATAGCAGCTGTACTTTATGACCTTTTTACCATTAGGTGTCTCTCGTTATTATTTCAACTCAACCAGAGGTCCCACATTATTTTCCAGAATATAATTGATATTTTACAGTACTAATTGTTACGAATAAAGGCTGTTTTTATAAATATTAAAATGAGGAAGAAAATTGCAATAGAATATTATATGAACATATATTAGTGTTTCTAAATAACATAAATTAGAATTCGGCCAAAATTTATTGAAGGACAATCAATGAAAATTCCATATAATTCTGAATTCAACTTTGTGATGCGTTTTCCAAGCACAAATCCAGAAGTCCTGGTGAAAATAAGTGAATATACGTTGTTACATATCTTTTCGTATATGTTTATATATATATATATATATATATATATATATATATATATATATATATATATATATATATATATATATATATATGGTTACTTATATGTTTATACAACAAAATGTATATGAACAGTAATAATAATAATCATCAAGTCAGAGTAATTCCAATAAAATTGCTGCTATAACACTTTCTATTTACAAAAAGTACACGTGAAAAATTTGTTAACGCAATATTTATATACTTAAATAAAAAAACTAATAAATACTTCAAGCAGTTCACTTTCGACCTCATATTGTGAATAAAAAACTGGTAGCTTTTTATAGCTTAAATTGTATATTAAATAGATACATACTAATCTGACAGTAAAATTTTTCGATGAATCATATTTTGCTGTCTAAAGAAGTCTTAATTTATCTGTTTAACAATTGAAAATGATTAAACAGACTTGAATAAATCTTGAGGTTGAAAATGAAGATTATATAAAATACTGCTGATATTCTGTAGTAAATTACGAAAATTTTATATCTTGTATGTTTCAATAACCAGTTCGTTCATTTCGAATATATGGTTATATACCTTTGTATATAACCAAGTACCTTTTGTTTTGGTTATATACTTTTTTATATACATTTCAGTTCATAGTAGAATTCTAAACAATTACTAGAAGTTACACAGTATCTTGACTCACCTACCTTTCAGAAGTTTTGAAATAACACATCACCTCTGATTACGTGTACAAGCTCTACATAAAAGACAAGATAGTGAGATAAATTGAATGTAGCATCTCACTACCAATGTCTTTCTTGGAGAACCAGTATGAGAGTTACATGTGTATAACGACAAATAAATAATATTGTTACCTATATAGGCTATACTTCTTCCATTTTTTGTTTGATCTACGAGTGACTTCAATTTACCACACCGTTCTGATGAGAAACAACAAGGTCGAAAAGAGTGTCAACGGTGGTTGCCTTATGTATGATATACCTATAGCTTTGCCAATGAACTTAATGATTTCTGTTTTATTATTACTATCTCAATTTTACGTATCAACATGTTTATATCTTACTCAATTTGAAGAATGAACGTCTGTAATGTCGATAGCTGAATAAATTGAATATTTATTCGCCATTGACATTAATAAAATGAATTAGTATTCATTTAGACAGAAAATATTCGATACTTCTGTCAAATTCAAGGATACATATAAGAACGTTGAATATGAAAGATTATGAAGAATGAATAGTACGAAATAATATTCAGTGTGAAGCATTTTGAATGCATAAATTAGTATTTGCCACGTTTGACGAATAGAAATCGATGGTTTTGCAAAGCACTCTTCATCTAAGTATATTAATTTGAAAGACAATGATATTTTTGTTTTTATTTTTGACATATGACATTTCTGTTATTGATTTTTGATATCGATATGACACTGCAATGACTGGCAAAGCTGTTTTTTCATTTTTATTCTAGTTTCTATCGAAATGTTAGTACAATCGCAGAATTCAATTAAAATCAAGTTGGCATAGCAAATTGATAGTATTAATGTGGAGAAGTGAACCTTTTAGCACATCAAGAGGAAATCTGTCCGCGGCCGTAAACTCTTTTACAACTTCTACGGCAAACGGCGGTCAGTTTGTCGCCCGCAAAGGGCCAACTTAAGACATTCGCTTCGGTCCGAAGCGTATTATTTAAAGGTGGAACGACTGTTTACCCCTCGGGGTAGTAAAATTCGTCACTAAAACACCTGAAGGATTCATTTTATCTGAGAGTGTTATAAAAAGTCCGAAATGAAAAACTCCGTAGGGAAGACCTTCTTATGGAGGTGAGCAGCGTATATACGGGATGCCCTTGAATATTTCTACTCTTTCTCAAGCAGGAAACAATTATCGAAGAACTGTACCTTGAAGTTTTTCTATTTGCAATAATAATACGCTATGTAAAATGGCGAATGCGCTAGATCAATATGAAAACTCGCTGATATCGATTATAAATTTCACTTACATTAGTGGTCACTGAATTTTCAAAATTGGAAGCACTTTGAACAAATGTAGTAACGTTCCGAAAGTATTATTGGAACTTTTAACCCGAAATTCCTCAAATATTTGGAAATATAAATACAAAAGAAAACAACTTCAGTTAAATCTTTCTCCATCGACTTTCAATGAGCCCAAAGGAAATATAATCATCAGAGCCTATGGACAAAACCTACAGATTGATCATTGAGTAGGTATGGTATGTATGCTGGGCGTTACTCAATAATTAGTGTTTGTAATATTTATTTCGATTAATTGAATGCATTTCTGATTTATTTTATATCAAAAAAAGATTAAAGCACTTGTTTGAATGAATATAAACGTAAAAATTGAAGGTTTCTGAAAAATACATTCGAAAAGTTATATTAGAAATTTCAAAATAGAAGTGCGAAATGGCGAATGCGCAAGATCAAATAAACTCATCGCCTGAACAATTTTTTATTATGAATATTTTATATATCAGAATGTAAAGGATATTTCGATTGAAATAGCCAACCAAACGTCTGTTCGCTCCGATTATTCTGCTATTACAACTTGAATAGCATATCAAACACGATTTAATTTATTGAAAAGTTTATACTTGAATTCTCAAAATAGAAATGCAAAATGACGAATGCGCAAGATCAATTAAACTGTCACATGAAAAATTTTTTATTACAATTACTTCATATATCAGAACGCAATAGATATTTTGATTGAAATAGTCAACCTAATGTCTGTTCGCTCCGATTATTCTGCTATAACAACTTGAATAGCGTATCAAACACTATTCAATTTATTGAAGTTTATACCTGAAATCTCAAAATAGAAATGCGAAATGGCGAATGCGCAAGGAAATCAAACTTGCCTGAACAATTTTTTATTATAAATGCTTTATATATTAGAATGTAATGGATATTTTGATTGAAGTAGTCAATAAAGCGTCTATAAACCCCGACTTTATTTATCGAAAAATATATTTGCAATCTCAAAATACATCTTGCTTAAATTCCTATGAAGTACTTTCGTTATTATCTTCTAAATTTTTTCATGTTTCACCAATTCTCACTAGCTAGTGAATGAACTATTTATAATAAGAATGAATAAATGAATATGAGAAATATATTTCAATAACTACAGAAAGATGTTATCAATTATACAGTAATTCACTTTACAAGTTCTGCAGGCACTAACCAATGAAGAGTTCGATTTCAACCACCCTGTACACAGCAATATTGGCTACGAACCCTGCTGTAGGTTTATTGGACAATTTTTACGGCGAAAACTTCAGATTGGTCTCATTAAATGTTTGTTTAACGCCTTTTGTTGGATTGAGTTGAATTTTTGATAACTTGTGGCTAACGATCCTTGTTTTTTCACGTTGGTATAACCGCTCGTAAAAATATGGGGAAATACGCATCCGGATATTTTCGCACTAAATTCTGCATCGATAAAAAATGTGATACGAGTTGAATTTTTCGCATCTATATGCGACTCCCTTGTGACTGTAAACTGTATTTTCACACGACTAGAGGACGTTTCAATATTTATGCGATGTACAGATAGAATAATGAACTTTTTGAATTATTATATTATATAATTTTGGTATAACGTTGTATTCCAGAGATGACGAAACAAGTCTATATATATATATATATATATATATATATATATATATATATATATATATATCTATTTTTTTTTGAGGAGATGAACACTCGAACATTTATTCGAAAAATTCAAATTAACCAAAAGAATGTTATAGTAGAGCTAGATATGTGAACGTGTACCATGTGATGCCTCCATTATCCTTCAAGGGATAAATGTTACAGAAATATTCAAATCGATGCCACACCTGATGGAAGTGCGAGATTTATGTTTCGTTCTGCAAGGAACTGTCAGTCGCCCCACGTCCATCGAAGTGAGGCAACGATTTCAATCCCAAAGCATCTTCCTAGGACTCCAAGTGGAATACCGACAAGTATAAGTAATGAGAAGTTCCTTGCCGAACGAAACATATGTCTCAATTTTTCATAATTTCCAAAATTTTCGAAAATTTTCATATGAAACTCAATTTTTCTTCTCATATAATGGCCAAATATACAACAACTTTTGGTTTTCGAAAGTACTGATTTTGAATTTGTATATTTATTTCCTCGTTTGTTTGTGCCTTACTGAGTTCTAACTGTACCCAAACCAAAAACTTATACTTCTGTACACTCAGCGATGAACTGTTATCGAATAGCCATTCATTTATTGCTGTTAAGTCTCTATTGATCCACTCTGCCGTAGTCTTAATATTTTTACCATTTATGTAAAACATTGTATCATCTGCGAATAATAATATGAAACATTCTTCCATATCAGTAATAATTTCTCTAAAATATAATGAGAATAACAGTGGACCTAAGACCATTCTTTGGGGTACGCCAAAATCAACTCTATTGCTGTCTGAATGGACAACATTGAATTCAGCTTTTCGTGATCGCGAATGGCAGTAAGAAGTGGACTATCTGTTTACCAGCTCTTTAAAGCCGACTTTATCTGAGGTTTTTCAAATATGTAATAATTTAGATCGCAAGAAGTATGCATAAACGTTGTCTTCGCATTTCGCTACCGGTAAACTTCAACGACATAACTCAAAGACTAGTTGCGAAACTCTTTTCCGGTCGGACCGCCGTCCGACGCTCGGCCGTCGAGATCCGATCAACGCCAACTCAGCACCGTCCTCGCCTGACCGACGACAGATAAAAAATCGCGATCGACGCCGACGAGCGATGTCCGTATTCCGGACGTCGTTCGAACGCGGAAAAATCGCGAAATTAATGCCCGTAATCGTTTTGTCTCGATGTTTGCGGACGGGGAAATCGCTGCCGGTCCCCCGAATCGTTCGGTCGAAATCTATCGAAATAAATTGTGTAATCGCGCCGTTCGAGGTTTGTTTTGTCTCGTCGAATTGTTTGATTATTGATAAAAAACGCGAGTACGAATCGACGGCCGAATTAATTTTCGCGTTCTCGTCGATTTCGAGGTTATCTCGCTGTTTGGATTGAAGCTATCGGTTTTTCATTGTTTTTCATAGTCGAACGGGTTCAGTCTAGGTTGAAAAATTTATAATATGTGCGAGTTTATGTTGGTCAATTTTACGAGGCGGTGTGGATCTACGGGCGAGCGAAAAACTGCATGATTCATTTAATCGTCAGGGCATTAACTATATTAGTTAAGTTTTTTGAATCCGTCTACAATGTTTGGATAAACGCTTGCTTGTGGCGGAATAATTTTTTGATTTATCTTCGGCATTTGATTCACTAACACTTGCATTTATACTTGATAAATGCTACAATTTAGGTTTCAGAGGCGTTTTCTGGATTGGTTATCTAGTAAACTTGACTAACTTATCTAGTAACTTATAGTTACTTTCACAGAATATACCAGGTATGATCTATGACTAACCTAGAGTGAGGACCATAGACAATGAAGTTATACAAAGAACGAAAGAATTGTATAACTAAAACTGAACAAGGAAAATCAGTTTCTTGAGTCAAGTATACCAACTAAAATGTGGTAAAATATACAAAATAATTATACAAAATAAGATTTCTGAAACGATAAAGGAAAATTGAAATTTCCAGGCTAAGATCGTATGGTCATTTTAAGTGTTCTCCCGAAGACCATATAATAAAGAAGAGCCTTTCCATTGTCACACAAAAGAGAGGGAGAGGTAGACCACCAACATCTTGATTGACGAATGTTCAGAAGAACATGACGATGCCAACCAGTGAGAGCAATGGCGTCTCAGAATTAAGAAAGCCGACCCCGTATAAAGGGACAAGGCGAGGCCAAAGAAGAAGACGAAGCATATTGACTTTTTGGATGCAATGTTTCTACAGAAATTCGTATGTTGCGATGGGCAGGCAGAGTTACAATGAGAGACAAAATAAGAAATGAATTCATCCGGGGTAGTTTGAAAGTCGCACCGTTCTCCGTCAAACTCACTGAGTCCAGGCTAAGATGGTATTGTCATGTTAAGTGTCGCCCCGAAGACCATATAATAAAAAAGAGCCTTTCCATTGCTACACAAAAGAGAAGGAGAGATAGACCACCTACGTCTTGGTTGACGAATGTCCAGAAGGACATGAAGATGCCAATCAGGCCGAAAGAATGGCGTCTCAAGATTAAGAAAGCCGACCTCGTATAAAGGGACAAGGCGAGGCCAAAGAAGACAAAGAAGAAGAAGCATATGGACTTATTAGATGCACTGTTCATTTCGGATCATTATTTAAAATTTTTTATATTTGTTCAAGTTTGCTTTTTTATGTAGATACTTTGTGTTATCATAGTTTCACACACTGTTAAATCGCATATCAGTTTGATTAAATGAATAAATTAATTAATAGATCTAGTTTTGAAGATAAAAAACAGCAAAAAACCATAGACCATGAATACGTTTCAGCAATCTTGACCGGTCTTTCAATACTTGTTAATTATATTCAATCATCCCTTAATTATTTGCAATATAAAACGAATATACTCCATATTCTTGTCGCGTATTCATCATACAATAGGTGGTGTTCGCATGCCGCTCCAGAGGTCGACTTTGAAACGGAAACTTCCCCTCCACCTACGGAAACACCTTTCGGGACGGACACGAAGCTCGGAAACTTCCAACAGCAATTAGGAGCAACGTTTACTTACGATAAATTATAAAATATTTCTTTACTGGAGGAAGTTTAAATAATGCCACTTTGGTGGCGGAATGGGAGAGGAGTGCAGACAACGCTGCCGCTTTTAATGTATATATTATTCCCGTCAAAACTTCCCTAATATAACACGAGATTAACAGAGGTCCTAAATAACGGATGTCGTGAATGTCGTCGCTCTTGTCAGTTGATGCTGGATTTTTCTATCAAACGAAGGAACCATACCGTTGATTATATTAATATATAAATTATATATATATATATATATATATATATATATATATATATATATATATATATATATATATATATATATATATATATATATATATATATATATATATATATATATATATATATACTAACGGAAATGAATGTAATCCGTCATTGTATACAATTCCTAGGAAATCTATACATTTCCTAAATAGCAATCGGAAATGTAAAACATTTAAGATATTGGTTTCGCAGTGACAGCGGGACAAAGGAAGGATATTGCTTCGCCTGATCCGGAATGCCGAAATTGAGTTAAAAGAAGTTGGCCCCTGTATCTATTGGCGCTTTAGTACGAATTTCAGTTCCTGAGGTTGATAGAGGACGAGGTAATGCACGTAACATTATTGGTGTAGTTTTGACTAATACCGATGATGAACTCTATCAGATTGGTACCAAGAACGGTATCTCAAAATAATTATATGCTCGATCTCTGATTAATGGTTTTCCAAGAGTTCTTCTTGATGCAGACGATGTACCCAGTACCTGGATTAATACTATTAATAATAGTATTAATGCATCATTTGATAAAGAAGTAGTACTTCGAAACGTCGTCATGCGTATTTTATATTAAATTATGAGGATATTTAAATCTTGTTGTATTATGGATATTAATTTTCTCCAAGTATCGGCCTCATCAATTATCAAATTGTGTTATAGCTCATTAATTTTGTGCTTGTCGAACTGCACTTTTCATTGTAGTACGTCCATGTCAACTTGTAGGTCCTTTGGAGCTTGGTAATTCTTTGTTCATTCGCGATTCGGTTTAAACCTGAGGACTGTATAACTTCTACGAGGTATTTAAAATGGCCAACTTGCAGAATTTCAATATGTTTTGTGATAAGAGAAGATTTATTGTTTTGTTTTCTTTCCATATATTTGAGTATATATCCATGAGTAATACAGTTTTGTATTCTCAATATTTTGCTGTATTCATCAGTTCTTCAGGTCAACAACTGCAAAGTTGAGACAATAACAGTAAGACAAAACCAACAGAATAAAAACCAACAGTACACTTACTACTCAACAGAAATTTTAACGATCTCGCAAAATTTTTTTGATATTCTTTTGATTTCTGACGTTTTTCTAACCTTCTGCCTAGCATTAACTCTGTGCTCCGGGTTTCGCTGTATTTAGAGCATTTCGTGCATTTATCTGTGTGTTCTGTTAGTTTACAAATTTCAAGATTTTCAGTATTCGATATTGGTGGGGAAATTTTTAAGTCTCAATAATTTTTCTCGAATAATGAATTCATAAACACTTTATTTTATGCCTTGAAGTCACATCAGGATTCAAAAAAACGAGAAAGTTTATATTAAGTTTCAAAAATGATTCTCTCTGAAAAAACTTCGAGAGTTTCAGAATTGGGAACTGAATAATATGAAATACAGTATTTCCTTTTTCATTAATACAAACCATATTTCCATGATACATATACAATTCCACACATATATGTATTTAATAGTGTTGGCGTTTACTTGATGTTTATCCCTTATAATTGAATATAAACTTAAATTCAAACACTTGAACTTATGATTTACTGAACTTCCGTCGTTACAAACGAAATTCAGAATTCTTCAGAATTCAGAATTATTCTGTAAACATCTGGAGAAGTCGTTTGTAACGACGAAACGCGTCATGTTATGTAATGAATAAAGTGTAAATCATAAGTTCAAGTGTTTGAATTTAAGTTTATAATCACATATATGTATTATAATATTAACTTTAATTCGAAACAAAATATGAACTGCAAAATGAAGAAAATTCAAAGAGAAAACAACAAACCTGAAAAAAACAAAATACAAAGTGAAACACGGAACTACACTCATATATAAATATTATAACAGATCACTATTTCTCATTGAATATTCTGAAAAGCTGTAATTATACTGATCTCTTCAATATATTTTGGATATTCTCTTACACGTTCGTGGCCAGACTTTCTTTTTTGGTGTAAGATAAACAAGAAATATTTATTACATTGAATGAGAACGTCGAAAAAAATTCTCTCTCATACATTCTTAAGCAACAAAAAACGAAAACAATGTGAAATATTATAAAGTTTGCCATAGATAATATATGGTTTGAGAAAATAAGTACCAGCAAAATTATATCCGTATAATTTTTTTCCATATTACAAGCATTAGCATTGTCCTGCTCTATCATTTTCCCAACTGTCGTCGCTCTACCACCGGAAGTAGGTATGGATGAACGTCCATGAATATTTTATCGAGAATCCTGTAATAAAGTAAGCCATCAGAGGTGTCGGTTGGAGGAAAGAGGACGGTGGATACATATTAAAGCAACTCCACGAAATAACCTCCAGCTAGTTGCGCGACGCAAAGCCCATATCTTATCATCAGACCTGGCCGCGCTCTCATTGTTTATTCATTAATTAATCTATATCTCGCCGAGGGTTTGTTCAGGCCTTGATTTCGGCCTTGTTCTCACATCGACCAATACGTTAATGCGATTCGAAGATCGTGGAATTTCGATATTGTGGACAAAAATCATTTCCACAAATACATACTACCTACCTTTTCAACACCTACGTAAATGTTATATCAGTTGATTGTAAAAAATCTCGCTAAATGTATTCACGAATATCTATATAAATGAAAATGAGTCGCTGGATGTATGTACGCACATAACTCCCAGAACAATGCACCAAATTGGATAATCCTTTTCTTCTTGTGTTCGTTATTGTCAGGACCGAGTACAAAAAAAAAAACAGAAAAACCAGAAAAAAACAGAAAATCTAAACATTCGTAAAGTGAGCAGGCGAATGTGATAGAAGACTGCTAGAATGTTTCAATATGTTGACAAAACATTAAGAAATTGACGTCAGTTTCTCACATAGCAGTGGATAACTTCAAGATTATTGACACTATCGATAGATTTACGAAGGTAGGGTAAAAAGTTTTCGGCCTCGCCAAGAAAAACGATGTTTTGAAATTTTTTTTTGCTTCAACACTGATACATTTCTCATGAATGTGTTCTTATTTAGTTATACCAGTTTTGAACGTAGATTCGTCAAGCTCCTCAAAATACTGATTTATAATTTCGATAACGTCTTCGCTGCTCTCAAATATTTTACCATAAATCCATTTCTTGAGGTTAGGAAACAGGGAATAGTCGCTGGGGGCGAGTAGGGAGGAGGCGGCATCAATTCAAACTTCAATTCGTAAATTTTGGACATGGCAACAATGGACGGAATGAGCTGGTGCGTTATCATGATGAAACAAACTTTTTCTTCGCCAAATGAGGTCGTTTAATTTGCACCTCGTCCTTCAAACCTTGCACTAAGTCTGCGTAGTATTGACCACTGATAGTTTTACCCTTTTCAAGATAATCAATGTATATAATTCCTCTCGCACCCCAAAAAACAGTAGCCATAACCTTGTTTGCAAGCTGGAATTGTTTTTGCCTTCTTTGGAATTGGTTCCCACTTTCCAACCTACTGTTCTGACTGTTTTTTTTCTTTGATTTTCAGGAGTGTAGTGGTGAACCCAGGTCTCATCAATAGTCATGAATCGACGGAAAATTTCGTTTGTATTACGCCTATACTGCGTCAAATTTTTGGTAGAAATGTTTTTTCGAATCAGTTTTTAGTCGAGCGTAAACAAACGCGGCACCCATCTTGCACACAGCTCTTCCATGCTCAAATAGTTGTGCAAAATATTTCGCACACGTTCAACTGACATCCTACTGGTCTCGGCTATCTCATGCACTTTCGATCTGCGGTCTTCCAATACTATTTGATGGATTTTCTGAATCATTTCTGAAGTTCTGACAGAAGGTTCTGAAGGTTCGTCAGAGGTACAACCCATTTTGCATTCAGAAACTGCTTAATAGTTGAATTTGAAAAGGAGAAGTCTCCTAGTGCTGAATCCCTTCGTTTATTCGTTTTGGTCTAAAATCTTTCAATTAGAAATATTTGATGATTTAGAAATATTTTTTAATTTTCACGAAAACAACAGAAGCGTTTCGCGCAATGTGCTCTCAAACGCAAACTAACGTAGCGATTGGGCTTGAAATTTACATACAAGCTCAGTGGAAATAGTACTGTAGGACGCCACTCCAAAAGTTGACCTAGTGGCGCAATCTGTTGGTCAGACCAAAAACTTTTCCCTCACCCTCGTATGCTTCTATTCAGTCTATCAGCAATGTGTGGACCCCACTTACGGCGAGAGTCAACATGCATACCAAGGAACTTGGTGTCAAGAGTCACATCATTATAATTTCGGCTGAAAATCATGTACTTTGTCTTATCATCATTCATATCTTGTTGATAATGAAAGTTATTATTAACTTCCTTATTATTTCTCATTAACACCAAATGACATGAACAACAATTAGACATGAACCAGTACAAGACGTCATTTTCTACCACAGAGCATTATATAAATTACCCAATTTCGAGAAGAAGGAGATCAAAATGGCGTCCTTTGGAGAAAAAAATGAATCAGTTACAATTTCAAAGATACCGTTAAATTTCAATTCCACATAAGTTATAATAATAAATACGTTCAAATATTCTGTCGGAATAGATGGGATAAGTTCCGGCGTTTGAGTCGGCAAAGAAGAACTCTACCTTTAATTTAACGACCGAAACGGCCGAAGAGACATCTGTGCATCTTAATTTGAAAAGAAACATTAACGGCCCACCCCGTCGAGTTTCGGAGATATTGTTCTTCGGTATGGCGATAATTTCGCTGATATATATTCGCGAGCAATTTAAAGTTGTTGCAATTTGTCGTTATTTATGCGCCACATGTCTCATTCGTATATATTTGCGAATATCTTATTATGCGGACTCGTGAAAATTTCTCGACAATGTCTTCCGTCATCTCGGGGGATCCGAGTAACGACCGCAGATGAAATCAGACGGGGATGAAATACAGTCAATATGAATATTGATATTTTGATTCGTTTCACGGACAAGATTTTGAAAAATGAAAAATCCTTTTTTACTGTGAATATTTTTGAAAAAGCCGGAAATATATTTACTACTATTTGTGCTACATTATCTTGTTTTTAATATTTATCCCGTGTGGAGCCAGGGAATCACTCACTTACGAAGGGACTGCTATACTTCCTTTTATTTCAAATCAGTTGAATTATCAAAAAATTCCTATATTAACACGTTTGATGTATTGAAAGTGATTAACCTGTCCGTTCTAAAGTTGAACTGCATGTTCCTAATTTCGTAGCAAGTACTTGTCCCATATATCTCATCATTAATTATATGAGATATTTACTGGATATAAGTCAAAAAATGTTCAGAATTTAGTCCTTTCCCGGAAACCAATGAATATAGTGTATCTCGTGGCTGTACCAATTGCGTCTATTTGAATTGACTCTTTGCGCAATATTTTGTCGCATCATTGGTAGTATTTTATTATCAATAACAATTAAACTTTGCCTTGCAATATTGACACACAACGTTCATTGGTCCAATAGCAACGATTTGCTGTGAACTGTTTTTTCAACGTTATAAGTAATTTAATGTAGGTCGATAGGAGTTAAACGCAACCTTTTCATATTGTTTTGATTTCGATTCCATCGATTCCGTTCAACTTCATTCGAAGCTTCGCGTTTCTCGTCAGTTTGACTTACTCTTTTATACCTTTGACATCTAATAGCTACCTTTTTTAAAAACGAAATTTCCACTGAAAATTAAAGGAAACTATGTATTCTTCTCTATAATCAAATATACCACGTGCTATGTTAGTAACGTGTATGTTAGTCTATTCAAACCAAAATTTTATTATAAATTGAAGTTTTAATATTAGTCGTGATAGCTGTGAACTAACTGTGATGTGTTATGAGATAAGCAGTTTTTTACATCCTCTATTTGAGTAGATGAATAATTATTTATTAATGATTATTTCTTACTTATATTATCAATAAAGTATCCTTTAATTTTGCAACTTTACACGCAATTTTTCGAATTTTTTCCCTGACAATAACAAACACAAAAAAAAAATAGTGAAATCGGTCCAGCCGTTCACGCGTGATGGCGTGATCAAGGGAAATAGGGATTCATTTATATATATATAAGATTCGGTGTTCATCTCATTTACATTTTTTTTTTCATAAGAACCTTCTCCTGGCAAAAACAAACAAAAAAAATAGTGAAATCATTCCAGCCGTTCACACGTGATGGCGTGACCAAGTGAAATGGGGATCCATTTTTCATATATATAAAATTCGATGTTCATCTTATTTACCTAATATTAGTATGTATTTAAATTTGTACAGATAGGGATATTAAATTAATAATTAAAAATAATAAACACACTTTCTTTTTAATAAACGCAGTTAGTCGCGTGCCGATACTGACACAAAAGAAATAATATCGCAAAGAAGCCGACCAAACTGAAAATCAGTACTAATGATCTATAGCTCTTACATTTTGTGATTATTCAATTTGGTCGGGTTCACGATATTATCACATTTGTTGAGTTTCAGAAGGCGACATTAGATCCTCCAACGAGCACACGCACACTGTTTCGATAGATATGATTGAATTTGAACTTTGTGCAACGGTAATAGAGTCCAAACTGACTCTTTGACATTAGGAACACACCTACATTGCTTAGACAACAGTGAGTGCTTGTAATTTAGTATGAATTTTATTGAATAGCAAAAAAGTTCAAATTGTCTACATTTTAGATAGAAAACGTTTGTATGGGAAAAAGAAGAGAGACGTTTTCAAGGTTTTCCCGGCAATTATTCTAATCTTCCTCGTAAAACTTGAAAACCATCCTTGGACTTCAACGAACATTAAAAAAAAAGAATTGGCAAATTTGGTCCAGGTGTTACATTATGTGCTAACACATTTTGCGATTCATTTTTATATTATAGATAACATAAAATCAAGAAATTCACGTCTATTTTTTGGCTGTTCAATTTAAGTACATAGAAATATCTCCAGATGAGACCAAAAATTTTTCCAAATTTTTCTCTTGAAAATAACAATTCCAGAAACAAATAACGAGATCTTACTCATAGAAAGACGAAAGCTCTGAACTCAATTTCCTATAAGTTCTTGAAATCAATACAAGATGAAAGAAAATCTGCTCAGACATCAATGAATGATTGGGCATAAATCTCTTCCCATTAGTAAACTTTGAAATCTGTAATAGTATATAAATTTATTCCCTTAATTTCGAACTCAGTATTTTTTCACCTAATGAAGATTTTGTACAACGAAATAAAGTACACGGTCAATACAAATAATGAAAGTGAAGTGTCTGATCGTGAAAATACAGAGAAAAAAACATTTAAATTTTTCGATTTTTTTTCAATTTTGGAATTGTCTGGATCGAATAAGATTTAACTTCCAGTGGAATATAGCTGAGCTCTTAAGGTGAACATAAATTACTTTCTCTCTCCTCTGAAAAAATCAATTTCTAATGCTAAGAATAATGACGGGAAAGAGTGGTGTTTATCACTTATAAGAAGGTGTGACAAAGTCGTTGCCTCTGTCTAAAGAAATTATTTTACCGTTTTATATTTATCTTAGCTGCCTTAAAAATTTTGCACAATACGATTAACTCACCATTTCTTCTCAGCAAAATAAATAATCGCGTACCAACGCCCAGTCTGACATGGACAAAATATATTTTATGGCGATTACAGCAGATCAAATGTTATGTCACGTTCTCCTATCAACTGTATATCTAATCTTTATGATGAGTGTTGCGGGCGATGTCTATTTTGATCAGCTATCAGTGATTTTGCCACTGACATGCCACTCAGAACAGCGCCGAGGGGTGTCGAGATATTTTCATCAACTTCTATTGACTAAGTGTGACTCAGCAATTTTTTTCTTTTTCAATTTTAGTTTGTTTCATTTGGTTATATGTTGCAATTTTATTCACTTTTTTTTATAATTTATTATTATTTGTATTCCATTTCGTTGATTAATTTGATTATTCGCTATTTTTTCCGGTAATCGGAGGGATTTTGTTGTGAATAAAAGTGTTATTATTACCTGTTGTATTGATGGTGTTATATTTTATTTAATAATATTTCATATTGTTACAGTTCCCGAGTTTTATATTAATAAATATAAAATTAAATAATGAATTCAATGGACGATGAATCTCATTTACATAAAATGAATTTGCGGAAATAGGACATTTTTATTGAATTTTTGTTCTGTTACCGAAAACCAAAAATTCTATGAAACATATTTTTTCGACATCTCAATAAAATATCAAGAATTCAGTTCAAATATTTCACAAACACAAAATTTATTACCAATATTACCATTGCGTGAAATAAGTCGTAATTTCCCAAAAAAATTTATCGATAACATCGGAAAAATTGCAAGGTCATCAATAATTCAACACGGTTTTAGACATGGAAAAATTATAATCCACTTTCCGTAATATCGATTCTCGCCCTTCCACCTCGGAATTAAGACAAATATCCGTTCGCTAATAATTCAAGTCTACGTACACGCGTATTTCCCACGGGATAACTAGAACTGGAGATGCACAGGCAGGGTGGTCTATGTGGCGAAGGGAGGCTTCGACACTCTATAAATTCGAAATTTTATCATAGGTAACTTAAGATTAGACCGCACCGCGGTTCACTATACCGAATAGAGCGTGCTGGAACGATTCCCGGTTTAATAATTGACGAGAAGGATATTTATTCGAAATCGATATTTGTTACCGGCGAAACAGAGATAACATACATGTTTATAGGGATCGGAGACACTTATTGAAATTTCATATCTCAAAATCAAAATAACGAAACACATTTGATAAATCGTACTTAGGGATATTTCCCTGAAAAATGATAGTGAGAATAAGCGAGAGTTATTCTCAGAGATATAATATTGGTCTTGGGGTTCCACAAGGATCTGTACTTGGACATGCATTATTTATATTATCAATAAATGATCTGCCTGCGAAGTTGAACCCATTTTTGGTAACACTATTTTCGATGCATCAACTGTGGTTGCTCCTAGCAAAAGCGTTCTTTTGCTGCGTGGTTGTTTGGGATACGAGGGGATTTAAATACACTGATTGTCTTGAAAAGGGTAAGACTATCACTGGTCAATACTATTCAGACTTATTGCAACGTTTGAAGGAAAAGGTGCGAATTAAACGACCTCATTCGTCAAAGAAAAAATTTTGTTTCATTACTATAACGCACCAGCGCATTCGTCGATTGTTGCCATGTCCAAAATTCACGAATTGATGTTTGAATTGATCCCGCATCCTCCCTACTCTCCAGACTTAGCACCCAGCGACTATTACCCGTTTCCTAACCTCAAAAAATTGATGGCGGTAAAAGATTTGAGAGTAGCGAAGAAGTTATCGAAACTATAAATCAGTATTTTGAGAAGCTCGACGAATCAACGTTTACCAGTGGTATAACTAAATTAGAACACCGTTACAAGAAATGTATCAGTGTTGATGGAGGTTATGTTGAAAAATAAAGCAGAAAAAATTCAGAATTTGCGATTGAAAATTAGGGTGCTTTTACGATATTGAGTCAAAATAAATTGGTAAAATAAATATTTTGAATCAGAAAATTGACAGTGTGTTTGAGACATTAAAAACAAAGTTTTCACCAAATTTGGTGGAAAAATATTTGTTCGTAACAGATGAAACTGAAAAACCAAAAACTTGGTTGTTTGAATTTTTCACATGAATTTTGAGGTTATGTGGAAGAGGTGTGAATAAAGAAAATATAGATGTTTTTATTACCTGAAACTTTGCCTTTTAACTTTCTTACGTAAGACCCTGTAGTTTTCTTGGGAAATCACGTTAAATTGTTTTTGACCCTCTTGCTTTTCCAATGGCTTTCAAGGTATTATAATTTTTTTTCGCTTCTCACCAATTTTAAAGTCCTCATCTCTAGTCTATATATTCGTAAATTAGTATACTCGAATAGTGGCGAATAAATTTTTCCTTTACCTGTTTACCGAAATCTGACAAGTTCCTACCTGAGATTGAAAATAGACGAAATAAAATGCGCAATTGACTTTCCGCCCGAGAGAAAATTATGAATGTATCCGCTGCGATATGTGAAAAGCTGTCCTTTCCAACGAGCTCTTCGGGCGTAAAATTTCGCGAAGTTTCCTTTCCAGAAACTGGAAAGTGCGTTTCAGAGGTAACATTAAAAAGTTAGACTGACTGTTTTGATGCCGTACCGCTAATGGAAATATGCGTTTGTGACATTAGAATTAACATTTTCGCTGACGTGGAAATGATTATTGTTCAGGGGTTGCGACATCGTTTAAAACGTTTTGAAGATGTACAGATCGAGGTAAAAGTTCGAATGCCGTATCAGTATAGGTTCTTCATAAAAATTGAACAAAACACTTAAGGCTTAGTTTCACAGGATTATATTGTTGTTTTATGGTTTTTATGGATGTTTTCCCATCTTTACAAGACAAACTGAACATTTATATATACAAAGATATTAACGAAACAATAAATCAGGTACAACTTGTTGGATTTTCCATTTACTTATTCCGGTGAAGAAAAATTAAGTTTAAATTGAGTTGAATTTTGAACATTAAATTTATAAATAAATTTAACAATTTTTTTGTGCAATTATTTTCGTTCAACTTTAATTTTCAAATGAGTTGTATCAAAATGCCATACAACCGAACATAATTACCCATTTTTTTTCATTTCGAAGTATTCCAAAGAATGTTAGATTTGCTCATCAAAAGCACAATGAGCTTGTGCGAAAGATGAACGTATAACTTAACGACAATTTCGACCGCTCCAAGAACACGGTGGGAATCGAACCCAGCATCACACTTAATCCCAAAACGTTATAGAGTCATCTTTGAGCTAGAGTCACCCTATATGCCTGAGCCTCCAAATTTGTGGCGTGTGCTTAAATAATTTTGTATAGACTTTGAGAAAACCAAGTGCTTACACGCAGGTATTAAAGGGAAACGTTTAGACCTTTTAGAGGCAATTGAAATATGCAGTTCTTGGAAGAAAAAAGAAGACATCGTAAATCAACACTTAGATTTTCAATTATCCTCCCTCCTTACATCCATTGTATAGATATAAATTTGTTGTTCGTTCCTTACTGAATTTTAGTTTTGAAAATGAGATCATTCTCGAAACATGTTGACTAATTCATGTTGTTAAATATAATCGTGAAACAATAAACCAAGAGTTTAATTTAATTTAATAAAAACATAATTTAGCTTTTAATATTATAATAACCTTTGTATGAATAAAATATTCTAATACGTTTGGTTACTACCCACTTGATTTTCCTCTGCATGCCCATTTTGTATAACTTTTAGGGCAAAGGAAGGGTATCCTGTAGTTTAAAAACTACAGAATACTCGACGTGATCGAGAAAAATTGATGAACACTTTTGAATTCAGAGATCAAAATTTAGTTAAAACAAGTAGCACATCTAAGACAACAAAATAGCTGTTCCCCAGTGGTATACAATGAAGTAATAGAAATTTTTGTAGGTTTAAATAACAATATTTTCTAGATATATACATTCTTATTGAACAATTGTGACGCAAGTATCATCGTCAAGACAGCATGTAGAAGCGAAAACAGTATTTCTGTTATCATTTTGATTAATTTAGGTAGTTTTTAATCGGAAATAATCAGTTATTTGGCAAAATTAGTGAAGTGAGGAAGAAGCAAGTTCGCTAACTTGTACAGTTGACTGTACCGACTGCTGAAGCATTCGAATAATACCATCTAAGAATAATAATAATAACACCAACTCACATGACTCTTGAAACGAAAAGGCTGTCGGCTGCTAAAAGGGTTAGAAATTCGCCGTATCGGAGTGAAAACTGCACCCCCGAGATTATTCCCGCCCATCGGAAAGTGTCACAGAGGCTACGTACGCCCCATCCCCTTAATGAAAAAGATGGCGAAAAGCTGTCCACGTCCAAAATATTAAGAAGTTTTAATTCTGGCTGGTGGTTAGGACCAGCTCCCGATTGGGGACTTTGAATTGCGAAACGACACTAACTCGAGAGCCACCTCGGTGACATTCGCTTCATTAGTTCTGGAAAATGCGAAGTGCTTTTCTTTCCGCGAAATATAACATCGAAATGATACTGAGAACAAAATTTCGTTGGTAGAATCTGGATGTCTGAGAAAGTTTGCTATTTGATGTTGCTGGGTTATATATATTTTTCCTGAATCAATTTATGTATGATTTAGATAACAATTCTCTCGACATGCCGTCAAAAACAAAGTTTGTAATAGTAACAAGTCAGTTAATTTACTCAGTCTCTACTTGAGAGACCTTGTGTCTTGAGTTATTACGTAATTAGATAACCTAACATCTCATAGTGACATTTTAATATTGAAAATATTTTATGTTTCAAATTTTATTTAACATACACTGTTTTACAGGACAGGAAAAAAAGAAAGAATTTGTGATATGAAATCACAACTGATAAAATGAAATATTATATTAGGAATAAAAAAAACTTAAATGCTGAACAAACTTATACATACGTATAAAGATAAACACACACATACATATACATTCACATATTAACACATACACACATAGAAGTATATGCGTGAATACACATAAATGATTGTTTTATCCGAGATTATGCATATCAAGGAAACTTGCCTTAATAGCAGTAACAGAACAGTTAAAAATATCCACCTTGACTCCCCAAATTTTACATTGTTCACACAGCATGTGCAATAGAGAAAACTTTAGAACATTCGTTCTAGCTGCTAAAAGGTAGAACGGGAATTCGCTTCTCGAAGAAACTCTTGTAACAATAAAGTTAAGCTTTTGCAATGATTCCTGACATTTCACTTTATTGTTAATTATTGTATGCAAAAAGATTATTGCATGGCATTTCCTTATGCACTGAGTGTGTCCACATTATGTCGACTTGTGTTTCATGTTGTATGCCTATAGGTGGATATATTCCATCAATTCTGAAGTTCAAAAGTTTCAGGAACATTCGTAGAATAGACTCCAGTTTACCACAATGTAACTAATAACCATGATTCCAGACTGTTGATCCGTATTCAAGTTTAGATCCTACGAAAGCACAATGTTTTCGTAGTATAATGTGACAAACAATATAATGTTTTCAGAGTTGATATATTGCTAAATTTTTTACCAATGCAAATAATGAAACCATATACTCTACAGGCAGCGGTTACTGTAGCATTGGTACGTGGTACAAAGTTAGTTGGGAATCGAAGGTAACGACAAGGTCAATAAATGTTTTAGGTCTTCACAAAATATTATTACCAATTTCATAGTTTAAATTTATCAAATTATATTTTGTGGGGAACGACATAACATGGTGATGTTGAGTTAATTTGTTGAGATAACACCAATTTACAATATTACGCAAGTTTCTGGCAATGCGTTCACAGTCACCAATGCCGGAAACATAATGAAAATTCTTAAAGTCATCAGCGAACAATAAACCCTCAACACCTCTCACAACGATTTAAATGAAGTAGATTGACTTTGCAATCGCACTAAACAATTTTATTTGATATAATATTCATACATCTTGAGATAGATTATGTTTTAGTGCCATGACCAAATCAATCTGATTTACTTGAAGATTTTTTTGTCTTCTACACGTTCGAAACACGAGTAAACTGCTGCTTTTTCTACAATCTACCTTATTTCACGAGAATTTTATGCCTAAATAATTGCCTTATTTTTTATAGACATTATTGTACCCCTTGAAGCATTAAAAAAGTCATTCGCACCTAAATGTCTTCAGAAATCGTCAGTTGGATAACAGGGTAAATATCTAAAATATAATGAATTTTAAAGTTAGAGTTACTTACATTCAAGTCAGAGGGTAAACAACAAGTGACTTAAGAATTATTCTAACACAATTAGTGACTTAAATAAACAGTGTGTAATAATAAATGGGTATATTATTGACTTTTGGATTTATACAAACTATGACTTGAAAATCATCGGAAATACCTGCAGTATACCAATTCTTTGTTGTTGTTGAACGACCCATAAGGTGGACATCTTGATGGTAAATTGAAAACTAGGACACCATTCGTTCCAGCGACCACAAGCAACGTGCCAATATCGTTAGCCACAATTCTTTCTGGCTGGAAGATAGGGGGACAAATAGGCAGCAACTTCTGTAACAAAATCGAAGACGGTTAAACATTATTCAAAGTTCTCAGCGAAACAAGATTGTTGATGGATAATTGAATTTTAAAAATTCATATTGAGAAAATATTATCAATATTGTTTTTTTGTACGAGGGTAGGGTGAAAAGTTTACGGCCTGACCTACAAAAACGACGTTTGAAATTTTTTTTGCTTTATTTTTCAACATAATCTCGATCAACACTGATGCATTTCTCATAACGGTGTTCTGATTTGGCTATACCAGTTTTAAACGTAGATTCGTCAAGATCAACAAAAATAGTGGTTGCAAAATACAATATAACTTCTTTGTTGCTCTCAAATCTTTTACCTCCAAGCCATTTTTTGAGGATAGGAAATAAGTAATACTCGCTGGGGGCTAAATCTGATGAGTAGGGAGGATGCGGAATCAATTCAAACTTCAATTCGCGGATTTTGGACATGGCAATAATCGACGAATGCGCTGGTGCGTTAACGTGATGAAATAAAAGTTTTTTCTTCACCAAACGAGGTAGTTTAATTTGCACCTCCAAATTTGTCCTTCAAACGTTGCAATAAGTCTGCGTAGTATTGGTCCGTGATAGTCTTACCCTCTTCAAGAGAATCAATGTATATAATTCCTCATGCTTTCCAAAAACAGTAGCCATAACCTTGTTTGCCGATAAAATTGTTTTTGCCTTCTTTGGAGTTGGTTCCTCTGTTCCAACTCACTGTTTCGACTGTTCTTTATTTTCATGAGAGTCCTGTTGAACCCAAGTCACATCAACAGTTATGAATCGACGCGAAAATTCTTTTGGATTACGCCTATACAGCGACCAATTTTCCTTAGAAATGTTTTTTCCAATCAGTTTTTGGTCGAGCGTTAGCAAACGCGGCACCCATCTTGCACACAGCTTTTCCATGCTCAAATGGTTGTGCAAAATATTTCGCACACGTTCAGCTGACATCCTATAGGTCTCAGCTATTTCATGCACTTTCAATTTGCGGTCTTTTAAAACTATTTGATGGCTTTTCTCAATCATTTCTGAAGTTGTGACCTTAACCTTGCGTCCTGAGCGACGCTCGTCAGTTCTGCTCGCACAACCCATTTTTAATCACAAACCCACTGCTTAATAGTTGAATATGAGCGTTGAATCCATCTCTTCTTCTATTTGTTTCGACGTAAAACCTTTCAAATAGAAGTATTTGATGACAGCACGTTTCTCCAATTTTTCAATTTTCACGAAATATAATTTATGCACGAAATTAACATTTAAATATGTTGAAATACATATTTTTCATAGAAAAAGCATAAGAAGCTTTGGCCATCGACTTTATCATTCTTAGGGATTAAGAAAATCGAAAATTCAAAAATTTTGCTGGAGCTACCATAACATTTCTGATGAAATTTACATGAAGTAATTCTTTGCAACCTCGAAGTGACATTTTTTACTATGTTAACAATTTGAATTGATTTTATTTTATTGATTGATTATGTACTTGTAAATTGTTCAGTTTACTTATAAGAGGGTCACAGACATTCGCATTCTTTGTGGTTCAGTTGCTTCTAAACTGCAGTACTGCCAATTTAGTGATTAATTAACTTAGGGTTGAAGGTGAGTATTGTTTTATATTATATTCTTTTTGTGTTTTATCGTGTTTATTTTTTTTTATTTGAGTATTTTTAGGCGTCTTGCAGTTTTCTTGTGATAGAGTATTTGAACTGCTGAATGACTTGAAGAACTATGTATTGACAATAAAATTATTCTTATTATTATAAAAATATATCTTAATCAATAAAGTTCTTGAGAAACCCATCAGGAAAAAAAATAACTGTAAATTTATTCAGATCCAACGTAATTAATAGGATGGCATCGAGAGAACGGAAAATTCCTGCGAATTACAAAAATTTGATCGAGTGCTCAATTAACCGTAAAAAAATTTAGGCAGATCCCGATATTGATGCGCGAAATATAACCTCCAGCCGACCACCTTCGCCAATTTATCTGGCATTTTCCGGCGGTCCCTAATCCCGGTTATTGCCTAATTTGAATTGGACGAGCGGGGAAAAACTTCCGTTTATAAATTATCGAAATTATTATATTAAAAAATCCATCTAAGAAGTCAAAGGAGCTATTATCTGGGACCGGTTTTTCCCATTAACTGATAGCTATTTTTCTTGGCCGTAGGCAGATTTACTTGTGCCGTGAAAAATAAATTTTAAATTAAGCGACGGGTTTCCGATAGCACCTGTAATGTTAGTATTTAAATATGCCCCACCCCTCTCAATGCAAATGAATATTCATAGGCACCCTATCATTTTGATTGATTGAAGATTTATTTATTTATTTATTTAAACCAACGGACATGCCATTTTACAATTTGTGAACGTATGCTAACACAAAGTATCTACATAAAAAAGGAGTAATAATATTTATTAGCTGAAGCTATAAACAAAAAAAAAGTAGGCAGAGTATCTAAATCAAAAAAGTAGTAATAATATTTATTTAGCTGAAGCTGTACAAAAAATCTACCTGTTTTGAACTGTTAATTTTGAATTACATACCTATCTTATTATTTAAAATATACTTTCTTAGATCACGCTTAAATATCTCAATACTAGTACCAGTTTTCAATATACTTAGTAATTTATTAGCCTTAAATCCGTCACAGCATATGCTATTTTGAGTTTTGAAAAGCTCACAACTTGGGATATACAAACTATCGGTATTTCTAGTATTATACTCATGCACATCACTGACGTATTTTCAATTTTTTATTACATTACAGCAACTGATTTTTTATTTTAAATATGAATACATATGTAGCAAAGAGTATTCTTTGTTAAACGGACACTAGTTCCTAAGAGTTCAGCATAATTTTAACACAGGTATACCTATTGCACTTTAAAATTGTTCGCATAGCCTCTATTCTGTAGCTTTTCTGTGATTGTTGAATTTTTTCCAAAACAAACCAAATAACAAAGTGAAACAATATGCAAACAGTGGCATTATTATTGATTTGAACAACAATAATTTCACATATGTCGACAGATTTTTTCCTATTCTTTTTATTTTTCAAAAAATTTATTTTTGTAGAGATTTTAGATGATATGAAATCAACATGATCATTGAAACTCAATTTATCGTCTAACATATTGTCTTATAAAATATATGCCTAAATATTTTACTGTATATACACTTCTAATTTTTTGTTCATCAATCTTTATAAGTTATATCTTTATAAGTTATCTTCATAGTTATATCTTCATTTTTATTAACCTTAAGGGTATTACTTGTACCCAAAACTATGAAGCTAGATAATAACGAATTAGCGAATAAACGTGAAGAACATTTTTCACATGAGAGACAATATTTTTATATATAAGGAGAACAACAACGGACCTAAGACAGCTCCTTAAGGTACGCCTACATCCACTTTCGTACTATCCGACAGCATGCCATTATAGCAATTTGTTGGAAGTGATATAACTGTTGAGTACCTTGCACTACGAAACTGTACGCTTACAGTTTTACGCTTCCAATAAGTGTAGGCATCGATTTTCGTTCTTTTGTAGAATTTGTCGAAAAATTATAGAAATACAGTTATAGTATACTTTGATATCGAATATCTACAAGTGCGATAATATAGCACGAGAACTACATAATTCTTTTCCTTGTACTCTTTGTAAATTTCTTTCATGTTTTGAGAAATGACAACGAGCGTTTCTACAACCGCAACCTAGATGGTATTACATTTCATCAAATCAGATGAAATTGTCCAAAAAGAGTTGTGTAATGTAGTATCTTAATTGATAAGGACGTGTGAAACTATCAATGTTAGATGTATTCATGTGCTTTTCATTGATTCCTAAGATTTGAGATGTACATTAATCTATGCCTTATATATGCGTAGGACTGTATATATCTGTCTTACAATCGATAGCAGGGTAAATGAGCATTGAAGTCGTTGCCTTTTATTTGTTGGACTAACTGTTGGTAACTGACCCTGTAGTACGAAACAGTAACTGTATCACTCTTTCAATAAATGTAGGCACCAATTTGAATCTTCTCTAACGTTTATCCCTGGAAGAATGATTGATACATCTCGTTGTTCATGTTTCACATCACATAGCCAGCTCTGCTATTCTATAATGTTTTTCTTTACAATAATTTGTCAAAAAGTTATCGAAAGAAAGTTAGTATACTATGATATCGAATATCTACAAACGCGATAATATAGCACGAGAACTAACGAATTCTTTCTCTTGTAGTAATTATATTTTATATATATATATATATATATATATATATATATATATATATATATATATATATATATATATATATATCTATATATCAGTTTAAAAAGTCTTATGTTGAATATAAATTGTACATTTTAAACACTTTTTCATCACTCTGATGATCCACAAGTGATTATCCCCCCCAAAAGTCGAACATCACTCACCCTTATATACCATTATTCGCATATTTACAGAAGTATGCGTTTAAGGCCCATCGCACTTCCACCCTTAATAACGCCTCTCTTTATTTTTAATTCTCGCAGAAGGCAGACATCACATTTCAAGCCTTATTAATCTCGCAGGAATATTTTCGAGAATAAAAAATTAAAACCGAAAGCATAATGTTTCGTGTTGAGGGGTGTGGGGTGGGGCGCAGGGCAGACGGTCGGGGCGGCGGGTTGCGAATTCCTCTTCTGAATATATTAATTGAACGACTGTTCATATTTCTTCTGAGCGACAATGGTTTTTATTGTTAATCTTCTTTAATAACTCGCGCTCTGAACTCCGGAGGAAAAACACCGCTTTTTTCCCAACAACCCCGCCATGCGATTCGGCGGGGGAACCGGCCGCTTGGGATGGGGAAATAAGTTGCCATGAATTAGTCAACAAGCTTTAAAAGTCGGCGAATGTAAACTGCCACTTTTTATTCGGCCACGCCAGAATTATTTGCATAAAGTCGTTTGCGATTTCTGCATCTGTCGTGACCGTTTCCGGATAGAATTTCAATGTACGTCATACGGTAACTGGTTAGAACAGGTTATCGTATCTGCCAGTTTCGAGCGAGAGTCGCTTGAGAAAAAGGTAACACTTTGGAATTTGTAAAAATATTTGTATAAATTTGTGAATCTATAGAATGACATTTTTTCAGTTGCAAGTTGTAACATTTTCTCTATTCAACAAAAACTGGATGAAAAATAGCTTTATCACATTATTTTAAATTTTATCCCCCCAAAGGATTACAAGCCTTGAAAACGATTACCATTCATGAAGCAGATTTACATCGTTTTTCGAAACCTCATTCCACTATTTACTCATAACCGCGATTGGAATTAATAGAATATACAGAAAAATTAGGGAAAGGAAAATAACGACTCTCTAGAGAATACGAGAACGAATTGATATATTATCTCTGTCCACACAATACAAGACAATTAACAAATTAAAGCAGGTATTAATGAAAAACACAATTTATATAAAACACAAAACGGACATCGAAGAGTCTAGGGAGTTGGAAAAACTACGAATACCTATGTTTTAACGTTCTATCATCTGTGGTCTTTAATTTACTATATGGCAACGGTTATAATTGAAATTAAATGAAAACACGCCTATTTTTCGAACCCAAATATTATATTATCCTATATATCTATAAGATATGATAAATATTGAAACTTTTCATTTTAATTTCTTATTGAAATTTATGAAACTGCTTTGCACTAAAATGTTTGCAAGTAGGAAAAAAACAACAAAAACGTAAGGACCTTTTTTGAAGCCTTAGAAATCAGCAGCTCCTTGAAAATACAGAACCGATTGTAAACGAACAAATAGAATTTTAACTATCCCCCTTCTCACCACTTTCTTATAGATGTAAATTTGCTGTTCTGTTTTTGTAGTTAGCTTCGATAACGAGCTGACCGCTCGAAACATGTCGACTCAATGTGTACTCTTGTATCACTATTCAATATATTTGTGAAACATTGTGCCAAGAGTTTGATTTAAATTATTAAATGAAATGTAATGAGAAATCTTTGTCTAAAAATCACAAACTGAACAACTTTTTATTCGACTAATTTCGCCTTTTACGTCATTATCAAGGAAGAATACATATTACAAAGACATAACATAAAATATTTATAGATCACTTTGACCCTGGAGGTGGTGGAATATAGAACATCTATAACATCTCCATTCTATGTTTTATATTCGAAGAACATAGAATGGAGATGTTGAATTTGGATTTCCAAACTATCAGAGATTAAGGTTTAGGTCCCACTGGTCATCGAGAAGATTGTAATTATGATGTTTTCGAAGTTTATTTTATTCCATAGCTTCCAGTTCCTTTTCATACCTTTTTCACAGTAATAAAGAATTATTGGTTTAAAACAGGACGAGATGTTATGTCCTGGCGTCTCAAGATGTTCCCGAAAAAAAATGAGTTGATTCATCGTCCATTGAATTCATTCAAATTATTATTTAGTCATGTTTCACCAAACTATAAGCGGGAATTTAATTTCACTTATTGAATAATATCAACACAGTTTAATTCAAACTAGACACTATTTCTTGAATTTGATTCCATTGAATGATGAAAATAATTTACTATTTCTGATAAACTATCATAAATTTTCACGAAATCCTTTAAGCATACGTATCTCAAGCGACAGCACAAATATATGATCGATATTTTTGTAGATTAATAGTGTATAATTCAACCCTGGCAAGCAATCCCAATTAAGTAACATCCCTCTCTCTAATTATATTTCGTGGTGACATTAAGGGCCCGAAGGGCTGGGCCCAATGACAAAATACCCATTACAAGACTTCTGAACAACGCTTTTGAGTTCTTCCCGATGTAGAAAACGTCGACTTTTCAACCCTTTATTGCAGGTTCATCTTCACAGAAAAACCGACCGCCACCCGCGACTTCTCCCCGATCCTGGGGGTGAAGGAGGAGGTGAAACGCAGACTAGAAGTGAAAAAGCTCGAGAGGCCCACTTTTTTTATTGATGCAAAGTGAAATTAAGCCGTTGTCCCGTTCAGTTTGGAAGTTTTTAATATCTGAGGGATTTTATTTTAGAATATTTTTAAGCGTTGTCGGTAACAACTTTACGTTTTACAATTCCAACGAGAAGATTAAAATTGAAAGGGTAATTGGTTGAGACAAAAAAGGGAATTGCGACCTTGAGGGATCTTCAGACTTAGCAAGATCTTATACGGGCCATATGAATAGGACCAAAGAAAAAAAATGCGTTACCATTTTTTTAAAAATTTTTTTGTTTTATTTTTCAACATGTTATTTTTCCATCAATACTGATACATTTCTCATAACGGTGTTCTAATTTAGTTATATCAGTTTTAAACCAAGATTCGTCAAGTTCCTTAAAATACTGATTTATAGTTTCGATGATTTCTTTGTTGCCCGTAAATCTTTTACCGCCAAGCCATTTTTTGGGATTAGTAAACAGATAATAGTAAAAAAAGAAGTAGTAGAAACGAGCACTTGAAATAACTAGTTGTTGTCTAGTGGTCAAAAACCGAAAATAATTTTTATAATTTTTAAATTTGAACTTTGTTAGCGTCCTTCAGTCGAAAATCCGTTCTCTTGTCTGTTTAAATTTCATATTTTGGTGTTCTATTTTCTAAATTAAAGACATTAAAATCTTTCCCTTATCTGTTTGAAATTTACATTTGAATGTTAATATTTTCAAAACAAAAAGACCTTAAAATGAAAAAATTTTTTTCTAGCTAACCTTTCCCTACAAATTGTTTCTTTGTCGGAACTTTTGGAAAGTTTTCATAGAATGACAGTTTATGACTGAAATTTAATGCTCAAATATTTAAAATTCAATATGAAAATTTGAAGATAATACAAAATTATATTGGATTTTAATAAGCTTTATTTCATAGTCGCTCACACATTACAAATGGTAAGAATAAAATTGCCAAGATGTATGAATCAATTTTTTGTATCATATGTTTAATAAATGACACGGAGGTTTCGCTTATCTCTTGGTGAAACATTAAGTTATGTTAAAAACTATAAAATTAAAAATTAACACACTTGTCTTAAGTTTCACTGAATATATTAAGAACTCTACATATGCTTCGGGTGGTTAACCCATTATCAAGAGTAATATTGTATACTTTTGATAATGGGTTAACCACCCGAAACATATGTAGAGTTTTTGATATATTCAGTGAAACTTAAGTCCATTGTGTTAATTTTTAATTTTATAGCTTCTATCATATGTTTGTTGATTTTTTTACTACGAATATTCTTCACAATGTGAAATTGTCTTGGATGATTGATATTTTTAAGGCCATTTTCCTTTTTCGAATGCCGTTGTATATTATTGTGAATTCCACGTTAAATTGAAGCAATATTTTTGAGAACGGAAAGGAAGCTCAGACTCAGAACTGAATTAAGTCCTTTTTTGAGCATTCCTTTCAGTTGTAATTATTATATTAATTGAATGAATGTAATAGTACAATGTGAGGAATGTTTCACAATAAATATTATTATTATCCATTAATAAGCACAAAATTACATATAATTATTGAATAATTAATCAATCATAACCATCTACCTAGTCTATTCCAAATATTGGAATAATTGAAATGAAACTTACTGTCATCTCTCAATGTTACTAATAAAAACACAAATTCTCAATTTTCCAGAAAGAATATTTAGTGCATTCCGAAAAACATCGAACTCCTTGCAGAAACCATACATCAGTGTTTCATACTATCTTAGGAATTAATATATAATTCAAGTTCATGAACAAGATGAATATTATATTATAATATCAAAATCATATATTAAATCATAGATTAACATTCAATAATTTTTTAATAGTCGATAAATAAATGAAAAATCTCAGTACCATCTAGTTCAATTAATCTGCAACTGCAACGAAAACAGCTATTATCAAAAAATATCACGAATCATTCTAGATACACAATCGATTACCATTTTCCCTCCGGTTACTCCGCTGAAATATCTTCGCGCTTTTCCGGACACGGAGTTGAGAGCTAAGTATTTATTTCACAGGTCGTTTAAAATTTTTAATAGACGTATTCAATTTCTTAATAACGTGCCGATGTAATGAAATCTTGCCTTCCATTTTCCTTTCGTCGTTTTACCATTCTCGTTGCTCTTCCACCTCTGCATAAACGGAAAAATGCGCCGGGGCTTAATTTCAAAACAATTTAGAAAAGAAATTATACGAGCGAAAATCCATTCCCAAGAAATTCGAATTATGAACGCGATTATCTGGTCTCTACTTTTTTTTTAACTTCGAGAAAAAAGAAGAGGGGAGTGACGGAAGATATCGGATTTCACGCAGTATCAAATTGGAAAAATGATGAGAAATTGGGCAACTTCAATTGAAATTAATCAATGAATTCTGTAGCATTCAATTCTGTTCTACAATTGCTGTAGAACGTCGAAATTTGTTCCATTTAAAACATCAATGATATAACTTACTATTAAAAATTGAAAATTATAGATAATTTTGTATTCATATTGAGACTTATTTGAGATTCGAAACTATTATAATAATATTAAGTCTTTATTTTCCTTCAGGTAAAAACACCAGTTACAGGAAATATTGAAAAATTATATATACAGTATTATTAACACCGATATGTAATGCAAACGATTAAAAAATGATTATCAATCTGTTTAACTGATCAGTTTGGCTATATCCTCTGGCCGGAATGAACGTGATCTTTCCTTCAAATTAGACATTTAGGAAATTTTTGTTCTATCGGCTCTAAATGATTTTTGAGAATTTTAAATGGGACGCCAAATCATACATCCGAAAACTAATTTGTTCCTTATAAGCGCATTAAATCATTGTAAAGTATTGAATAGTGTTGGTGTTTACTTGATGTAAATCCATTATAATTGAATATAAAGCTAAAATTCAAATTATGTATTTAGCATGGTTTCTATTACGTGTTTCATCCAACAGTACTTCTAAATATTTCATTTAGTGTACCTACACTCACTATTTTGTACGTTTATATAATCTTTATATTAATGTTGTACATTCAAAACTTCGTGTTCTTATACTGCAGTATCAATTACCACAAGTGAGAATCAGATTTCCTATATATTATAATAGGTGACTTTTTAAGCGTAGTTTTTTTTTAATCGAATAAAACACTCAATTTGCATCATATATTTGAAATTATTATTGAAATTGATAACTTGGCCTTTGCCATTTACATTTTCAAGATAACTTCATGTAAATGTTGTCCCCGGCTCCGTATCAAATGGTCCATTCGGAAGGTCCAATTTTGCGTTACTTTTTCGAGCATTTCGGCCTGTATCCCACGAATTACGCGTGTAATTCAATCTTGTTCGGCTTGTTCACATACACTAACGACTTTACATAACCTCACAAGAAATAATCCAGAGGCGTAAAATTGCATGATCTTGGCGGCCAATTCACAGGTTCATTTCGAGAGATGAGCTGCTCACCAAATTCATCCTTCAACATGTCCATTGTTTCACGAGCTGTGTGACATGTGGCACCGTCTTGATGAAACCACATGTCAACCAAGTTCATCTCGGCCAACTGGGGCAAAAAAAAGTTGCGTATCCTGGCTCGATATCGTTCGCCGTTGACGGTAACGTTTCTTCCACGGTCATCTTTGAAGAAAAATGGACCGATGATGCTACTAGCCCATAAACCACACCAAACTGTCGTTTTTTCGGGATGCATCGGTAGTTCCTGTATGGCATGTGGCTGTTCATCACTCCAGATGCGACAGTTTGTTTATTTTCATATCCGTTAAGCAAGAAATGAGCCTCATCGCTGAACACAATTTTTCGATGAAACAGCGGATTTTCATTAAGCTGTTCTAATGCCCATTCACAAAAAATTAGACGTTGTGGTAGGTCATTCGGCTTCGATTCTTGCAGAAGTTAAATTTTATAGGCTTTCAAACCCAAATCAACACGTAAAATTTTCCATGTGGTTGAGTAACACATGCCCAATTGCTGAGAACGGCGACGAATTGACATTTCACGAGGCTCATTAAGACCATACGCTACGGCTGCAATATTCTCTTCAGTACGAATTGTACGCATGCGAGACAATGGTTTAATGTTCAACAAAGTAAACTTTGTGCGAAATTTGGTGATAACAGCACGAATTGATGATTCACTAGGTCGATTATGACGACCATAATATGGCCGTTACAAACAAAACACATTTTTCACAGAGCACGAATTTTGATAGTAAATTTCAACAATTTGCTATCGTTGCTCGTTTGTAAATCTTTCCACGATGAAATGGCAGAGTAAACTGAAAACTTTTCACTTCGACAGATGACGTTTGGATGCCATCACCAACCAGTGCCGCCAACCTGAAAAACTTAACTCTTAAGAAATCACCCGTTACTTGATGCCGTGATATGAAGAAGAATTTTACTCACAACAGAATCTCAGTAATGAAACAAAAATAAACATATAATTAAAAGTTAGTTCGATTCTAACGAAACGAACCATAATTATAGATAGCTAAGTTATTACATTTTGAAGTTAATTCTACTAAACTCTTGATAATTCGTTAGTGATTCGAAACATATATAGAGTGCCTTGAAAATTCCTGCGGAATTGTTTTCAATTATACGAAATATATGACATAATTATGTATCGGTAAACACGAACTGTCTTAGTCGTTCTTCTTTTCACAGTGAAATATTTGCCGATCGCTAGGTATGATAACCAAAGTTTTTCCAATTTTCTCGGAAACGAAGCACTCAACCAGTAGCCCTAATTAAATTAAGCTTTAATGACACTCTTTTCTCAAGGCTTGCTTTGCAAATGGCCTAATTTATCCCGATGTTCTCTTGTTATCTGTATATTATCTTTAGAAAAAGGGTTGTCGGTCTTTAATTGCCCAACGTTTGTCTTATTTCGTTTGTGTTTTTATCGGATGAACTTTTTCTTTCCACCCCCTATTTCCTTCACCGCTTTTCGATATTAATCCTTCGTTTTTTAAATTACACTATTTGAAATCTACATCCGTTGATAATGATGAGGGAGATTCTGTAGGAGTCGTTTCAACGAAAAATAACGAAACATAATTATAAATAGAATAAAAAATATATAATAATAATAAGTTTATTAACGTAATAGGTTTTCGTAATATAAGTAAAACTGAATAAATGTATAACATTTCATATTCAAAGCAAACAGCATTTCTGCATATACAAAAACAAATAAAAAATCAACAACAAAACAAATTGCAACAAATGAAAAATCAATCAACTGCTACATTCAAAGTAACAACAATTCTAGCCAACCCTACAAACTGTCCGCTCAAATACCCCCTATCAAAATATATATATGATAACAATACCACAAACCACACAAGCAATGATCAGAAGCATAAAATGTCAACGACAAACAAACCAATAGGCAACACATAAGCACATTCAATGAGTCAAATATCTTTTGAGCTTAACTTCAAAACTTTGTAACGACTTACTAGATATAATGTCTGCTGGATTCGTTGTTATAAGCAACGAATTCCTTAAAAAAATAACGACTTTATAGTTGCACTTTTTTTCAAATATTTTCAATGTTTGAGTCATTTCTTCCTCTAATGAGGTGATTATGTACTTCGTTATTGAAACATAGGAGTTCATCAAAATATGACGGCGCAAAACCATTAACTAATTTGAATACGAATGACATCGACATGAAAAGACATCTCTCTTCAAAAGAAAACCATGAAAGCGTTTTCAACATAGAGGTTATGGGTGCCAGCCAACTGCAACTGAGTATTATTCTCATGCAACGATTCTGCAACTGATCCTTTTGAGTTGAATTGAACAGAAAAAGGATCGAGTCACATTAATCGAAATGTGGCTGTACAACAGCTTGATGTACAGTAATTCTAGACGTTATAGACAAATTAATAGATATTCCCATGAAATAATATATTTTTTTCGCTATTTCGTACATACATATTCGAAATTATCATTAAAATTCAAATGAGAGTCTATATAAAAACCCAAATATTTTGCAGAAGTTATTAAATCCAGTTTGTCATCACCCATCTTCAAGTTTATATCAGTCACGTTCAATTCGCCATATTTGTTCTTGGAAGTTATGATCATTCCCTTTGATCTATCGACGTTCAGTTTCAATTTATTGACAAATAGATACTTATTGACTGTTTCCAAAACTTTATTCATTCTTTAACCAAATTAGGAATATCCTCTCAATAACACGCTGTCATTCTATCATGGGCAAACAAATTCAAAAAATCACAACCCAATAAATAATTGATGTAATTTAATTACAGTATAAAAAGGAGTGGACCAAGGACACTTCCCAGTGGCACTCCCACATTAACATCCCTCAATTAACATCGCCCATAGAGATAAATCAAGAATGATATATACAGCTTCGAACGGTTCAAAAAAGATATCGTAGAATCCAGGAAGTCTATAAATATTATAAAAATACCTTTGTGAATTTATTGAATGATTCAAAATGATTTCACCACACTAAGAATATCTATTAAGAAGAAGAATACAGTGTGAAGTAGTGAATTTTCAAGCTAGACCTAAAATTTTCTGTTCTATTTTCTGTATTTCCAGTGGAGATCAAATTTTTTCTAAAAAATCTACGACAAAAGTGCACGTCTTACTGGAGCATTGCGAGACGCAATACGAGCTGAAAAATGTACATTTTCCGACACCTGTTTACTTTTCCTAGATTTGTAAATAAGTAAGGGCTAATCATACGGAAAGCACCGGCGCTCGGGGTGCGATTTTCCGACAATTTTCCCGAAAGTTATTCATTTCGTGAAATCTGCTAGCGACTTGTCACGTTTTTGTTCGTTCCGGTATTGTGAAAATGAAATTGAAAAATTGGCAATTTGTTTCTTATTTTGCAGACTTCAGTGTTAAATCTAACTTCCTTAGTTGAGTTTTCGAGGAAATATTCCTGCCAAACTTAAAGGACTCCAATTTTGTGTATAGCACTTTCTCATCCATGAAATCTTGTACTTGAATTGAGCGCTTTTTGATATATTTTGCTTTAAATTTCAAGTTCCATTTCCATGCCGAGCGTTTAGTAAAAAGTTGTTCATTTTTGATTAAACAAATTCGCTACTCATACAGTAGATACAGTTTTCTGTTTTTATACTCCGAAAACACATTGAGGTTGAGCTTTTGATTCGCTATTGATTTACTGAGTTGCGTCAATAGATGGCGTCACCGACATAATTTTGAAACTATTTATGGAGAGTAGAATACCCCGAATAATTAACAGATTTTCAATATTAAAGAATGAGCCATTGTCGAGGAAATGTAAAAGTGTATCTTGAAGGTTTACTCAACAAGGAGTAATAGCTGTGAAATGTGGATTATAGACTGAATTTCAGTAACTGTGTATCTGGTCTCAGTTGAATATTTTTCCAAATTGCTCTTTATCAACTCAGTAAATCGTTCTCGTTATGGACTTGGTTTGACTCCTGCCTGCCAGAAGAAACTTTTCGCCAGAATCAACAAATATGTATAAAATTGACTGCGAATATGATTCTAATACATGCGTCTAATATATGAATGAATATAAAATCAAAGGAGAAAAGATTACCGCTTTCACTTTTTCTTTAGTTTTTCAAATTCGCCGAATTTGAAAAATCTTTCATTTAGGCCAGATTCTTTAGCAACTAAATATTTTTCGTTACTTCACGTCTGTATGTCAGCGCTTCAGCTGGCCGCGGAAAATGTGCGAACTATGAATGTTACATAAATAAGGATCATCTACCTAGAAGCATTTGTGGATTACGTATCTCTTTTCATACAGTGTCGACTTCTCTCCAAGGCTTTCCTGAAACAAATAATCAATTTTCTTCATACCTTTCCAATTTGAAGTTGAATAAATTCTCTAGGGGGATTTGAAATTCTTTTTCGAATTCGAAATTTCGAAATCACTCATATGACATTGAATATTTTCAATTGAATCCCAAGTTAAACAATTTTTGCATGAAAAATGAGGTATTTTACATTATAATGTTCTTAGCTTTGATGGCGTTTCACAATTTGAAAATTATATGGAGTTCAAGGGAAAACATTCCAAATAAGAAAACTTTTTAGATTCACGAAATGCGTTTTCTTTCAAAATTATATCATAGAAACCGAAGGGTTCTTTCTAGAATGTAGTTAATTCTATTCCATTAAGGGATGTTTAAACATAGCGAGTTTTATTGACGATTTGAAAAGGCAAAATATTTCCGTTACGAAAACACATATTCAATGGTATAATATAACTGAAAACTTTTTCGAAATGTGTCAGTTTCCGAACAAGTTTAGGAAGTTTGAAATTATTAATTTTCATTGATTGGCAGTACTCAAGTGACACGACATTGTCATGTTCCTCCAATTTGTTATGAAAAATTCAATGCTAATATCAAATAAATTTTCCCAAATTGGTTTCCGTTCGTTTCACCAGCTTTATAAGGTTATATGCTCAAAGAACGAAGAGAGATCAGGATAACTTAACATCCCTCTCAACCCTAGCTCAACATCAAGGAACTCCAAATAATACTGTGCCCAAGAAATTCACTAGCCAGTGTATTTTATATCATAGCGTATATTTCATTCAAAAGTATCATCCATTAATTCTTCGCAATTATTTATCCTCCACACCGAATCGTTTTCTATCCCCTATTTGTCATGCTCAGGGCGACGTTGTTGTCCGAAATCAATTATTTAATTGTTTAATGAGCAGATGGTAGGTTGGGTGAAGTTAATCTACCTATCGTTCATTTGTTTTTCGATAAGATCGGGTGTGCTACTTGTCATTCTCACACTTCGGATGGCTAATTACGAAATTGCATTCTGATGTTAATATATCACCTGTCGTATTGGCTATGTTTTATTATTGTTAAGTTGAGGCTTTAATAGGCGCTATAAAGGCGTCCACAAATTACCAAGAGATTTGACTTGTAGTTGTTTGTGCAGAAAATTGTTTGGTATCAACCCTGAGAAAAAATAATTTTACGTTAGCAAAATGGAGTGTTACAGGACACAACAACCTATTTTCTTTATTGAACAATATCTAAGAGCAATGAAAATATCGAGATCAGAGTTCTCAAATTTTATACGAAATATGATCGAAACAGTGAAAAAATTTGAAGGGGCTGTAACAGTTTGAGATGTTGAACGCAATAATTCTCTAAAACAAATAGTAAAAATGTCAACATCGAAAAAGTTAATTGGTGTGTCGGAGGAAATCGTGAAACATCAATTCGTGGATAAGAACTGCAAGTTCCGAGGCTCTCTGCATCATTTACCTACCCCAAAAATATCTTCTTACACAAACGAAGGAAGAATATATATAAATTTTTATGGTACTTGAATATTTCAATTTCTAATTAGTATTTAGTTCTGTTCTCATTCTTGTTCTTAAAACTGTTTGAAGGAGACTTATTTACCCAATAATTATAAATGAAGGACGTAAATCCTCGGAAGAAATAGATTTCTTAAAAAATAGCGAAAAGCTGATAGCCCACAAGGCAAATGAGATTTAAGCAATTTTATTAAAAATTACGAAGATACGTATCGAATGAGGCATCTAATTCGGGTATTTACATGTTATGTTGTGAATGTGGAAATTGCTATATTGAATAAGTACTCAAGAATATCAAGGTTGTCGAAGATATCAGAAGGCATTATCCTATTAAGGCTCAAGGAACTCGTTGCAGAAAGCCATCTCACTCCTGACGAACAGTTTGGATACCAAGCACAAACTTCCTCTGAGCATCAAGTCCTTCGACTCGCGGAGTTCGACAGTGAAGAATTCCACATGAAGAAGTCGACTGGAGTGGCATTGTTTGACTTCTCCAAAGCGATCAACTGAGTGTGGAACGACGGATTCCAATTCATGACATCTTTCCAAAAACAAAGACAATTCGGAGCCCGTATTGGCAGTTCCCACTCTACGGAACCAATGATGGGAGCAAGGCTACCTCAAGTCTCTGTTCTATGACCCGACTATCTACAACGTCTTCACGAAGGACGTGCTGAAGAGTCAGGATACCAACTTCTTCCTGAACGCCGACGACACCGCCATATTAACCAGATCACTGGCTCGTCATCTAGTGACGCAGAGACTAAAACAGGCCGTGTAAAACTTGGTGACCTGGTGCATTTTCTTGAACTCCGAGAAGAGTACGGCGCTTTTCCTGAGCAAGCGAAAAAAGCCATCCAGATTAAGAAATCTGACCGATCCCCTGGAAAGATAAGGCGAGATACCTGGGAGTCATAATAGTCCGGAGGCTTATATGGAAGCCTCACTGCACGAACGCCCTGGTAGCCAACCTTTCAGACTACGAAGATGTCAAATGGGAAGACAAGGGGCCAAGATTAGTGCTTCAATAAGATCAGGACTAATTCAAAGTCAATTAAGTTCGAAGTATAATTGTATGGATAGTTCCTATTTTAATCTTAAGCTCCGACTGTAAGGTCTAACCTTACTTTGCACCTCTTCAATGGTACAATCATTACTTTGTATTATCGAATTCCTATAGAGTTTAAGATAATATGTAATATTGGGATTACATTGACATTAGGTCATTGTCAAAAGTATTTGCAAACATATTGTTCTGAAGAAGTTGCACGTGTATATCATGAAATTCAATTAGAATTTACCCATCATATCCCATTAATATTTCGGCGACGTCTAGCTTCGCCGTAACCGATACGCGGCCATATTGTAATTCAAGCGGCTCGTTCTCATATGGAGTATTTATTACTTTGTAGTTGGCGACAGTGTGAACCGCGAACGTGTGTACGGTGGTGGGCCTGTGTCACTATTGTTTCAAAGTCGACGCGCCAGGTGTCGCTTAACGGGCGGGGGTCGAAACGAGAACTCGTTTTCCAGATCGAAGTGGCAAAGATATTGCGTTACGCGTTTGTTTTCGAGATTATGAACGGCTTAGATGATGCCATTAATATGATACGGTACGGCCCGACTGGAAATTGGAGGGGATCGAGAATGGGCTGGATGAGTGTAATAATTCTCCGGTTGATGTTGATCAACTCGACTTGTAGGATTCTTTCTTTATTGCTTCGAATAACTAATTTCTCTTTCTTTAATGATAGATACATAGACATGTATTGATAGTTTGAGATGATTTTAGTTTCTCTAGGAAACGTCATTGATGAGTAAAATACTTTATAAAGTTTCTTCACTTATTCTCGAAGACCTTTCATATTGAACAATAGGTTCTTTACCTTTATATATACGATGGAAACATCTATGAGGGTGGGGTGAAGTTTCCGGTCTGAGCAAGAAAATTGAAATTTTTTTTTGCTTTATTCTTCAACATAATCTTGTATATTCGTCAAGATCCTCAAAATACTGAACTATACTTTCGAAACATTTATCGTTTGCTCTCAATCTTTTACCGTCAAGCCATTTTTTGAGGACAGGAAACAAGTAATAGTCGCTGCTGGTTAAGTCTATAGAGTAGAGAGGATGCGGCATCAATTCAAACAACATTTTTTTCGTCACCAAAGAGATCGTTTAATTTGCACCACGTCCTTCAAACGTTGCAATAAGTCTGCTTAGTATTGACCAGTGATAGTATTACTCTTTTCAAGATAATCAATGTATATAATTCCTCTCGCATCCCAGAAAACAGTTGCCAAAACCTTGTTTGCCAATACAGTTGTTTTTGCCTTCTTTGGAGTTCGTTTTCCCTTTCCAACTTATTGTATTGACTGTTCTTTATTTTCAGGAGTGTAGTGGGGGATTCAGCGAATATCACTTGTTTCCTAACCTCAAAACTCTCTTGGCAGTAAAAGATTTGAGAGCACCCAAAAAATAAATCAGTATTTTGAGGATATTCATCAATCTGCGTTTAAAACTTGTATAACTAAATTAGAACAAATTTATGAGAAAGTAATCAGTGTTGATGGAGATTATGTTGAAAAATAAGGCAAAAAAATGTTAAAACATTGGTTTCTTCGTCAAGCCTGAAACTTTCACCCCACCCTCGTACACCTTGTTAGCAATATTGTCCCACCTAGAATACTAAATACAGTATGTTAGATGGATTACATTCTAAAAACGCAGATAGGCAATATATTTCTTTCTCGTCACGTTATTTCGATGTATCCTGTCGGGCCCTATATGTTTTTGCATGTTAATCTATAAATTCAATTTCCAACTAATGTAACTCACGCATTATCTACGAAAAAAATCGATAAAATATAACACCCTTCACCCTTAACGATGCATATTTATTGACGATCCCTGAAATATTAATCAAGAAAATATGGCTCATTAAATGGCCGCAGTAGGAAAAAAATTCAAATGAGCAACTGTTATCGGGGTATTACCATCTGAAACTGACTACTGATGTATAATATTTGTCGATTAAAGCTCGTGGTTTATCTAATAACTCATATTTTCAATAGGCGTAATGTTTCATTTTGTACTTAATAAACATGATTAATAATACCGTATAATTTCAGTTTGTCCATTATACGAACATATAATTTGAGACAATTAAAATTCAACCACATGGAAATAGCAAATGAGTATAGTACATCTGATGGAGTTCTAAACGGAGAAATAATAAAACCTGTAACGGTTAAAAATCTCGGTCTGTAATTGGATTAGTAAGTAACAGTAACATTCGAAAAATATATAAAACTAAAATTAATAACAGTATATCTTAAACTTCGAACAATTTCAAGGCTTAAACACATCTGAGACAACAAATCAAAATTAACTCTGATAAACTCCTCATTTTGTCACGGTGTGTTTATGCTAATGCCGTATATTTTTATGTTTAACTCTACAACCCGAAAGTGAATTAGAATTTTACAAAATGCCTGCATACGTTTCTGCTACAATATAAGACCTTCTGATCTAATAAGTCATAAATATAATTCCAATGAAATTCTAAAAATGGCCTTCAGGTTTCCGTCACAATTGAACGTTTTTTATAATAATAATAAAACCCCTTAATAACCCCATTGAAAGTTTTCCTTTAATTACCAATTTGTACTGTGACAAACGTTGTCCAATTCCAAAATTTCAATAGTAATTGCTTGCAGTGAATTCCAGGTCCATGACGATGTACCAAACACCACAAACAATGGCGAATTTCTATAAAATCCTAGCGTGTTTGCTCGCAATTCTCAGAATTCTCTGCGATCGCCCTCGATACCCCGGAAGCCACAAAAGATGACAAATTTTATCATTAGGAAAGTGTCGTCCTCATGCCATATCACGTTTTGTGAGGACCAGGTACTTTGTCATCGGACGTCAAGTTGGTATACTGTGTACACATTCGCGAAATAATTTCGATGTCCCAAGTCCCCCAGGTCCTTTGTACCTTTTCACAAACTGACGAACGTTTGAACGAGGTATGAAATTAGAAGAAAAATGGGGTATTTTCCCATCAAAAGATATTCGTTCTCCAGAAAATCCGATTTATTCAAAATGAAAATATGGTGGGCTTGACACTACTAACACTTTTGATTTTTTTTAAAGCATATATGCATATATTTTACAACAGGTAACTACCCAATTACAGGAAAATACATAATGAGTAATGAAATACAACATAGGGTGACTAAAATATCAATAATAACAGATATACAATAATAAAAAAATAATAATAATAAAAAACATTATATATAAAAGAAATAATATTAAATAATTATATATAATAATATTATTATATAATCATCGAAATCTATAATATCAATATCTTAATATTCAATTATTTAACTGAATCTCTAAACAATAAATAATAACTAATCAAGGAAACAAATAACTCAGAACTCAAACCGGAAGAAATTAAGATACCTCAATGGTTAAGATTTAACTAGGCATTAATGATGGAAACAAGGGAATCCCTAGTGCAAATCCCACAGCACCTTGATACCTGCTTTACTTGTAGAACATGCAAAGCTAAACAGCGATTGCGAGAGAAGATTGGTTCTCTGGGTTTTTGAGTAAAATTTCTGGCTTATATTATTTTAGTACATCTCGGAGGAACGAAGAAATTAAGTTTACCCAGAAGCTCAGGACAGTCGAGATTATCATTGAGCAAATTGAATAAAAATCTCAATGCATTCAAACTTATCTTGGTGTAGAGACTCCTAGTGTCAAACCTCGATAGCAAACAAGCGTGGTCACAACCCCTAGGTGGATATAGGTACACCATCCTCTCGAAATAACAGCCATTTCAAGAACTTCCTCTGCAATGCCTCCAGGAGGTTTATGTGACAATTATATATTGAATATAACTTAAATTCAAACATTTGAACTTATGATTTACACTTTATTGACTACATAGCATGACGCGTTTCGTCGTTACAAACGACTTCTTCAGATGCTTACAGAATAATGGATCATTCTGTAAGCATCTGAAGAAGTCGTTTGTAACGACGAAACGCGTCATGCTATGTAGTCAATAAAGTGTAAATCATAAGTTCAAGTGTTTGAATTTAAGTTATATTCAGTTATAATGGATTTACATCAAGTAAACGCCAACACTATTAAATAAAAAAAAAATTATATATTGGTCGCCAAATAAGACAGCCATACTCAAGTTTTACAAGGCTTTACTTTTAAGCTTCTTACAAGGTAAAACTCAACTTACAAGGTAGTTCCTCAACACTACATAAATGGTAGTGTTGAGGAATTCGAGAACAATCTTGCATTGCGGACGATGAAACAAGTTTGCTATATGATAAAATTAAATGTTTGATATGAGGTATGAATGAGAATTTTTGATCAAATACTAGGCCGAGATCCTTTACCTCCAGAAGTCCAGTCAGATTAACACCTTCAACGTTGTAATCAAAAGTTGTCACATTACTCTTTCTATTAACAATAAAGCGTTATTGGTTTAAGATAAGGTACTCGATTAAGTTACATGCTAGTATGCAATGATAAATTTACTATGATCAAAAGTCTGTGGCACTCGGGGACTACGGCAGTAAAGCTATTGCATAGCATTTTTATCAACTTATGCAATTATAATTATTTATTTATTTTTTATTTATGCAGTATTTCTTTTTCTTCAGTTTAATTCAAGTTTTTACTTTGAATTTAATTCGAGTTACAATTTCTGAGCGTGGCGACCGATAAAAAAAATTGAAAATATAATAAGATAATTAAAATATTTTCAGGAATTTTTATCATTGAAACTATAAGCTTATGATAACTGAAATCAGAAACACTAGTTTGAGACTTGATATCCTCTAAATATCTGGAAAATACCGCGTCAATGGCGGTCCAATATTTTGTTGTAATTTTTCCGAAAGAAAAGTTGTCAATCGCTCTGATTTTTCATCAGCGAAGTTGATGTTGAAATCGCCCGCCAAGATAAGTGGAAATTTATTACCATTTGTACCAAGTATTTTCGATCCTTCTTCAGTGTACTCCAGTAAAGTGCGATGAATAAAATGTCTAGTCCAATTTTGGATTCCGACAAATGAAAATTGCTACCATGACTACGTGCAGGCCATTTCCACACATAAAGCACGTACAAATATCTCCAACAAATGAGCGCCTGTTCAGTCGTACCATATACATACACGTTAAGCGAACGCTCGGCCGAGCTACATGGTAGGCGGAGTGGGAGTGTTAGGTTTTATTTTCGTTACGGAATTTCTTGATTCGGTCGCCGCGCTTAAAGTCCGTCATAAAAGCTATGAAATAGCTTAAAAAATCGATACGTTGCTTTATAAAATATTTTTCAAATAATCTGAATTGAAAGATATACCTAAAGATGAAAACCTTCATCAGATATACTGAAATGAATAAAGTAAATTTTTTAATATTTCATGCCGGTAATCATTTTCTGCAGTGCAAATGAAAATATATGAAGGAATCAAAAGAAAGTTCATCAAGCATAAAATTTGACAAAACAAAGAGTCGCTATTTGCCGGAGACTCCGTGAAACGCCTCATCAGGTATTCAATTAAAAATAAATAGAAATTAGCCCGTTTTTTTTCCTGTCGACGATGTCAATTTGTATTTTTTCCCCACGTTTTCTTCTCCTGAGCGAGCCGGGGGCAGAGCGAAAAGAACAAATACCGAATTTATCAAATATTAAAAGTCGTTCGGTTAATTTCGCGAGCCGAAGGAAGCCCTAAATAATTCATTTTCTGGGCGGGTACGGTCGGCGAAATTAACTCAATTATGTATACATGCCCTTTTCATTTTTCTACCATTGTTAAAGGAAAAACAGTCCTTCGATTTTCCAGTTTTGAATAATTTCGCAACGTTTCATTTTCGAGATACGGAAGGAGACAGATGAGCTAGTCGACAGTTCTTATGATTGAAGACAATTAGTTTTTGAAATATACCATAAGTCGAGTAAAAGCATGAAAAAATGTTCATATCAACATCGATATGTAATGACAATTATAACAATAATAATAATATTTATCACAAAACAGGGAGATGTCAAATATTTGTTTGCACCTATGAAGAAGGGATCTCAAGTGATTAATTCACGAACTAATGTTCTCCTCATTCGAATATAGGACCTTGGGGCGTTTTGAAAGTCATCGATTCTTGATTGATTGATTGAATAAAACTGATGATTCCTAATAAGGATGAAACTATTGTATCTTATTTCGTTCAACAAGTTCGATGATTTTTCGAAGCGCACTTAATAATCACTCTCGAAAGCCATATGTTAGTCCTCATTGACATTTGAGCAGACAGCTGCCTGAGAGTTTTATTTGAAATATTTCGATTAAGAGTCTTTAGCAATAACAGGCCATTTTCAATATTAAAAGCTTTTTTTGTGGACGTTTCGTTGTATATCATAACTTTGGCAAAACTAATGAATAAATAATTGATGAGGCCGATACTTGATGTAAATCGATAAACATAATAAAACAATTGTTAAACTGATTTACACATATATTGAAAATAATACTGCATGACGTACGTTTCGATGAGATTCACCTTTTTCAAATTAGTCTGCACGTAGCATTTGAAAAAGGTGAATCTCATCGAAACGTACGTCATGCAGTATTATTTTTAATATATGTGTAAATCAGTTTAACTAATGAATAATTGACTTTTATGAATTACCATAACTTATTTTTTTTTATTGCCAAACTTATTTTTTTGACAAAAAATCAAACTGGCTTTTTTGTCTCTTTAGTATTCAGAGGAATATTTCTGGCTTAGCGTTCGCTTCGGAAGTTTTAATCTTCTTCACCATAAGAAAACCTCTGAAAAACTCATGGTAAGCCAGGTGATTCAAATGATTGTGATTCATATATAAATATATACGAACATATATGTTCGTATATATTACATACGTAATATATACGAACTATACATAATATAGTTGGGTGTTATATACGCGTATATAACACTCAACTACACTTCATATAGTTGAGTTTTACAAACTTATCCAGAATTTGTATATTGAAATCACACCATAGTATAAAACGAATTCGCTTTCTCTGTCATTATATCCCTATGTATGCCTAAATCTTTAAAACTACGCAACCGATTTTGATGCGGTTTTTCTGAATAGATAGAGTGATTGAAGAGAAAGGTTTATATGTATAATAACATCCATTAAATAGTGGAGAAATACTATTATTTTTGAGGTTTCTAATGGGATGTCGTGAATAATCGAATTTTTTACCTCTCATATTGCAAACGCAGGCTGAACCCTACGATATTTATCAAAATAATGTACTAAGTATTGCACACATTGGAAAGTTCTACAGAAAACTCCGCTATGTCATATATCTATCTCTTATGCATGTCCCACAATAACATTTTTTTGTCATTTACTTTTTACGAGAAATAATGGCTAATTTTCGAAGCGATTTTAACCAATACAGGATTACTCCTTATCCAATTAAATACCTTAAAAATATTGTTGATTCAATATAGTTCTAATTATATGGCCCTTTACAGCATATGATTGAAATGAATATTTTCGAAGATTTACAGAGAAAGCGACTTTGTTTTATACTTTGAATATATATATATATATATATATATATATATATATATATATATATATATATATATATACAAATGTATTACTATATATATTTGCCTCTCCTACTGTCCAAGTCCCCCTTCCACTGCGTCCTTTACGAGCGCTTGGCCGTTCGGAATCATGTTTACACCTTTTTTCGTGTATTTTGCAATATTTTTCGAAAAATTCAAAATATGCATTTTGTTGTACTTCGCGTATATTTTCGAAATCCGTTTTAACAAACCGAATCGGACGATTCGTGTGGCATCCAGACATTTTGCAATTAAGCCAATTGATTTATTGGAACCGCCAAATACGCAAAAAATTATTATGCCACCATTGTCCATTGTTATCCAACTTAAAGAGTGCCAAGATTGTTACTTTACCACTAAATCGCAGACAGGTAAGATGAACATTAGCGAAGTAATGAACTAACAATAAATTCCCGAGTTTATCCAAATTTTCTCGGCTTCTAATAATTCAATCGGGTCGAATGATGGCTCATTTTGTTCGTTATTGAATCGCCTACGATATATCTATGGATGTCATTGAGTTTACATAATAATTTTTAATGTAATAAATAAAAAACTGAAAAAAATTACATTTTTTGTTATAAATCGTCAATAAAAAATTTATTACTGGTATTTGCTTGTCCAAATTATAACGAAAATGAAGTATGAAGTACCATTCTTCTATTGGCACAATCATTTTGCTGAAATAAATAATGTCATAACAAATTCGCTGTTGCTTGGCGTATAGTTTTGACGAAGTTTTTTTCAACAAAAATAAAGTTTTTGATATTGAAAATAGCCTGTTATTGTTGAAAACATAACACTTATATATATATATATATATATATATATATATATATATAATATATTATATTATATATATTTTCATGAATATTTCATACTTAGCAATAATGAGACTCTTAATCGAAATATTTCAAATAAAACTCTCTGGCAGCTGTCTACACAACTGTTTTTTTTTTATTTTTTTTTAATTCAGTGGACCTACAATTTAACGCCGTTTCCGAACGGCCATTGGGCTTGTAATCGATGTACATTACCCAGCAGATTGCATTATTTAAACTACTCAAATCATAGACAAACACAAACACCCATGCCTTCAGAGGGGCTTGAACCCGAGTTCTACCGCACCATACTCGGGAGTTCTACCGACTAAGCTACGGAGACCGGCGACACAACTGTTATCAACGAGGACGAAGCTGTCGCTTTCGGGAGTGGATATTAAGTGCGCTTCGAAAAATCATCGTACTTAATTAATTAACTAATTTATGAAATTCAATCATTCATTAGTTTTGACAGAGTTGTGTTATTCAACGAAACCTCAACAAAAACAAAGCTTTTAACAATAAAAATAGCTTGTTAATGCTTAAAATATAACTATTTCAAACGAGCAATAAATTAATTTCGAAAAAAATATGTACGTGTAATATTATTCTTTTAATTCGATAATCGTCCCCCACAGAGAACTAGCCGACTTTCCACATCCAATCCTCGAAATCCGAAGTGTTCGCAAATAGAAACAAACGAACATTATTGTACCGAATTCCATCAAACGGAAACAATACACAATCTCAATCCGTTTGTGATAAACAAACGCGAAGAGCAACGCTCGCAAACGATTTCAATTAAAATGGCGGACGAAAAACAATGCCGAATCGTCGCAGGTGACTCGATCGCCGTGAAAATCGAGAATTTCAAAGCTCGCTTCTTATTCGGTCGGCAACAAAGATTATCGCGAGAGTAACGAATGGGTGAAAATTGTAATCTGATTATTTTGTATTAATTATGATACAAGTGGGCCGGTGAAATGGTGTGGGGAAAGTAGAAATTCGCGTTTCTTAGTCTCAGCAGGCCACCCAGATTGGAAAATCTCAGCGTGATATAAACGATGTTTTGTTTGAGAATAGATGGCGACCGGGAGGTGATTTGGGGTTCCTTGTACATAATCTTGTATAATTTTTATCCAGTTGACGGTTGTTGGATGTTCGAAGAACGGGTTGAAGTAAAATGAATGATTTAGCAGACAAGGACAGGGCTAGGAATTGGCTGCTTATTAATAATAATAATAATATTTATTTAAGTGAAGCTATACAAAAAACTTACATATTTTGGACTGTCAATTTTTAATTTCATACCTATCTCATTATTTAAAATATACTTTCTTAGATCAGGCTTAGATACGAGATCAGCGATGAGGCTCATTTCTGGCTTAACGGATATGTAAATGAACAAAACTGTCACATCTGGAGTGATGAACAGCCACATGCCATACATGAATTGCCGATGCATCCCGAAAAAACGACAGTTTGGTGTGGTTTATGGGCTGGTAGCATCATCGGTCCATTTTTCTTCGAAGACGACCGTGGAAGAAACGTTACCGTCAACGGCGAACGATATCGAGCCATGATACACAACTTTTTTTGCCCAGTTGGCCGAGTTGAACTTGGTTGACGTGTGGTTTCATCAAGACGGTGCCACATGCCACACAGTTCGTGAAACAATGGACATGTTGAAGGATGAATTTGGTAGCAGCTTATCTCTCGAAATGCCCCTGTGAATTGGCCGCTAAGATCATGCGATTTGACGCTTCTGGATTATTTCATGTGGGGTTATGTAAAGTCGTAAGTGTATGCGGACAAGCCGAACACGATTGAAACGTTACAGGATAACATAACGTTATCCTGTAGCGTAATTCGTGGGATACAGGCCGAAATGCTCGAAAAAGTGACGCAAAATTAGACCTTCCTAATGGATCATTTGATGCGGAGCCTCGGACATTTACATGAAGTTATCTTCAAAATATAAATGGCAAAGGCCAAATTATCAATTTCAATAAAAATTCTGAATATATGATGCAAATTGAGTGTTTTATTCGATTTAAAAGAAGGTACGCTTAAAAAATCACCCATTATATATAGTGATAAAAAACAAAGTGTCTTCTCTCTATATTCATCACTTCTAATGTTGAATTTATCAAAAATTAAAAATTCCATCAATCATTAAAAACGTTTTATCGTCTACGATTCTCCATCTACGTTTCTCGTCTTAATCCATAACCTCAAAATTCGACGATGCGTCGAACCGTGTGATTTTCAATCTGTTTTAAAACTTTATAATTGAATAATTTTTCAATAAAAACAAGCGAAGCGGGGAAAGTTGCAAGGCCCGCGAGATTTTTGATTGAAAAAGAAATCCGATAGGTGAAGGCGGAAGGGGGATCTGTTTTCTCTTCGCTATCGCTCGTCTGGAAAATTGTCAGTACGGAAGATTGCTATGTTATTATCGATGCGTACTTTTGTCTCGGGGTTTTTCCGCTGAAGTATTAATAAGGCGGATATCCGCCCCGAGGCGACCTGATCTCGTCTGGTATCTCGATGCTAGCTTGTTTCCAAGGTATATTGATAACTGGATGTGGGTTTCGGATGGAAACGAAGGATAATAACTTACCTGATGTTAGGAATATGCCATTTTTCGCTAATTGGATAAAATTAGTTGAACAACTGAGCATATTGATACTTTCTAAACGGAAATGATATTTTATGTTAATAAAAAAATTGGATATTCAGAACTTGAATTGTATACTATTCTCAATAATAACATAAAACTAAGTAATAACTAAATGAAATATAACGAAGAACTTGATCCAAAATGAAAAAACCAAAAAAAATATTTCATAACTGAATTCTAAAATGAAATGGAATATAAAAAAGAACTCAATCTAGTTCAATTGATCTTATAGTCAATTTTATTTATTCACATAACTTCTAATAATAACTTCTATGGAGTCAAAGTGAATGTCACAATTATTGGCAACCATATTGAATGTAGACTCCATAGACCAAATGGGCGATTGTATTAGTAAGTTGGTCCTTGGAGTCTCTAAGAGGAATAATTCTGTGGTACGAGAATTTTGTTTATCTCAAAGTGGACAATCAATACTGCTGTGTAGTAATTTGTACAAGAATTATGGTGATAAAGTTTCTCTCCTACCCTACGATGAGATTAAACTAAATCAACTCAATAATTCGTCATGATTGACTCCTCTCTGTGGATAAACTTTATCCTCCCTCCCAAGTAAGGATTTCAGGAACTGAAATGAATGGACTCAAGATGGTATTTAAGGCAAGTATAAATAGGATGCAAGATCAAGCTAGCATACTCTAACTTGCTACGGATTAAGGCATTGAAAAGTCTTATAAATGTTGAGGAATCATTGAAATATTTACCATTGCGTATAGCGAATCCAAATCGAAGATCTATATCGATATGGATTCATGACGATATCCAGATCGAAGACTATACTAAGATCACTCACCCTATGCGAAAGAGAAAGAACTACACCACCGACGCTATAATCACACTTAATGAGATCCTTTTTCATTGTGAAAGAGACATTATACTTTGACACATCCACTCAAATAATTCTCCTCGCACCAATTGGCAACTTGGTCCAGCGCGAGTTGAAGTTGAACACAGTTGTCCGGTGATCTAATTTTATGATTTAGTTTCAAATCGTCCACGAACAAACAAATCATCACAACAATCAAGAATTCAAAAACAGAATAAATAACAGTGATCCGAGGTTAGGTCCCTGAGGTATTGCAGAGGTAGGTACAATATAGTTGTAGCAGTACACTAGTGCTACACCTATAAACTCTAAATAGGTCTAACATAAAAACATAGGTCTAACCTATTTGTAGGCATGCACATTGACAAACTAATCTAATAATTAACATAAAAACATAGAAGAATATTCAGAGAATTTATCTAGAACACAGTTTCAAATATCTACAAACACATCGAAATATATATGCATGAGACCACAATCTGAGTTCTAACCACAGAATAACAGCACAGACAGAAAGTGGCGCCCGAATTGAGCTGTGGGCCGTGAACTGTGTTGCAAATTTCGGTTCTGCAATAAAGTCTAGTATGACAAAGTAATTAAAAAGGAAAAAATGTAATAGATTATTTGTAGCTCAGTTAGAGAAAGTTTAAGGGAAATGGTAAATTTTTAGAGGTGGCTTTGTTATTATCATCACCCAGATGTGGATATAGGAGGAGGCAGAAGTTCAACATAACATCTGCAGAAATGTTCAATTGATCAGTAATAACACAAAAAATGTTAAGTATGAACAACTACAGATGACATTCATTTTAATAAGAAATAATCGGAACCGATTACAAATATACTTGATTTTTCGCTTAAAACACTCCTCCTTATCGGAAACCAATAGCTAAACCCAGGTGATCATCCACTGTACGTGCGTATAAGTAATATGAAGTTCTGCATAATCTCAGAATTAGTTCCTTAGAAATATGAACACCTGTTGCGTCTTTCTCTCGGACAACGGTCACTACGCACCCCCGTAGACATGGGCAGGATGAAACTGACCGCAATTTCCTTACAAACCTTGAACTTTGGAAAGGCTCTTGTGCGAAATCTATAAGGATTTGTTTAGGTCACCCTTCCGTTAGATAGCTGGTTAATCGTTATGTAATAACCGGAAAACAACGGAGGTATTGGGGGCAGTTTCGATGTCCGAGGGTGTAAATGCGATGATGCTTGAATGAAGTTCTGTAAGTTGTGAATTGATTAAGTTGGTCAGGCTAGTTACTTTGGCGATAGGACTAATAGACCTGCAATTGAGGAACTCTGATCGATCTTCACGATAAAAGGAGGTTTTCTATAAATATTCACAGAATCAAATTAATATATTTTATTATAAAGATAATTTTAAGAATAGGGCGCATAATACCAGCTTCTCAAGAATGTATTTTTATAATCAATGTATAAAAAATGAATTTATTGAGAAACATTCTCCACATTGTAGAATTACATTCATTTCAATTGACACAATAATTACAACTATGAAGAATGCTCTCAAAAGGACTGAATTCAGTTTTGAGTCCGATCTTCCATTCAGCCCTCGAGCAAAAATATTGGTTCAAACAAAAATATTGGTTAAATTTATATCTACAATAATATACAACTTTATTTGAAAAGGAAAAAAATCCCCTCAGAAATATTAAACATTTGAGACAATTTCACAAGGTGAAGAACATTTGTGTTAAAAAAAATATAAAAACATATGATACAAAAAATTGATTCATACAATCGAATCATCGAAATACTCTGCCTTACTATACATATGCCTTTGTTAAGAGCAGAGATTTAACTCTCCTCTTAAACAAATGAGCTTTCAGTACTTTTAAATTCGATGGTAAATGGTTGAAAATTTTAATACTCTGATAATAGAGAGAGTACACAAATTTAGCTGCTTTATGCATAGGAATAAGTGGTACATCCCTGTTCCTTGTTGAATACTCATGATTACTATTCAATTTAATAATAATCATATTCCATGAAGTATGTAATTCATATTTAATTCATAACTCGACATAATATGTTATAATCTCGATATAATATATTATATTTCAGCTTAATAACCCAATATCAAAAGTTCAATGACACAATTTACCAAAGTAACAAACTAATTATTTGATAATATTGAGCATGACACCACTAAAATTCGTAATTTCGCTGAGAATGTTAGAAGTATCTATCTTCTCTGAGATTTTTTGAGGAATTTAGCCAAATGTTTTTGATTACCTCATACTTTTTACACTGTTCTAGTGCAGTGTTTGTCAAAGTTGAGACACAGGGGGCAATTTGATTTTCAAGGGAGGAATTCGAAAATGACTCGAGACTAGTTTAACCTTTCGCACTTTTTGATTTTAACTTCTTCACCGTTTTTGGCGGGACATGAGAATTTTGGAAAGGCTAAGATGAAAAGAAAAACACAAAAAAGGGAAACACTGTTGAAGTGTTTATGGAAAGGTAAACGATAAGATGTCGCTGGTTGCTTGGTGCAATGAAAATTCCAAGAATTATGTTATTCTTCTGTAAAACATTTAATATTTCATTATTATAGAATGAAGCCTTCACTAGATAAATATGAAGAGTAACTAGAATATTTCTACCTCTAAATCGAATTGGGAAGCGAGTATAACAAAATTTTTAATACATTCTCCATTTTTTTTCATCACAAAAAGTCTAAGCAATTCAATTGTAACTTACACACATTTGACAGTTCTTTGAATAGATAATTGAAATGACGTTTATAAAAATTGAAAATACACTTCGACATAACCGCTTGGCAGTGATAGCAGTAGTGTAAGAATGGGGCTGCACGATACCGAGTGACCTTGACCTTGAAAGGCGGTTGACTTAAGTGCGTGGTGGGGGTAATGGGTGGAGTCGACCTTGAATAAGTGGTGAGTACTCTGGTGGTGTGATGGATGGACTGAATGATGGGGGTAATGGGCAGTCCCCCAATACTCTCCACTGACTCAAGACCGACTCCACCCATTAATCCCCACCACGCACTCAAGGTCAAGTTCACTCAGTATCGTGTAGCCCCATTCTTACAAAATGATACCAGAAGAATGCAAGAAATCTTCATTCATATTGACTATCTAAACAGATTGTTGAGCACAAGAAAAAAGATTTTTATCGAATGAAGGTTAACAGATTACACTGAAGAATATAAACAGATCGCCACCATATTTATTATGAAGTTTTTTTTCATATGTAATTGCTATTTTTATATCTCAAATAGAAAGATTTCATAAAAACTAAAGCAATAACTTCTATGTTTCACTTTGAACAAAAATATCGAAATTTTCACTAAAATTCAATTTTCATGAGAGGTTTATATTTCATTCGGAATAAGCTTCGTTATTTTTCCAGTATTAAATTAGCATAGATTGCACACAAAATTTCAACGAAACGGTCCTGGACGAGGAACAATTTGAAGTGAAAAAAAAACAGCAGAAGGGGTGCCTTGCACCAGAACAAATTATTGGAATAATCAGCGAGTTTCTTTGTTTTCGATTCCACAGAAACAATGGTTGTCGCCCCAGTTGCGCAATAAAAGATATCCGAAGCAATCCCGAAGATACTAGATCGACCCTATCAGAAATGGAATAATCAAAAGTGCCAGGAAACAATTTGCATAGAAATCGTATCTGAGATAACCGACAGGCAACCCTTCCGACAATCGACTCGGGCTGGTGATTGGTCGTATCCTTTCAACTGAAACCTAACCACTATATGTTGATACGACACGAAATCAGTTGGACGCTAAAATATAGACCTCTTAGAATTTCATCAATATAATGCGTAACTCGTATTCAATATATTCGAAGAATCCAATCAGTTTCAATAAATCTCTCAGGTAGCTGTCTACACAAACGTTGTCAACGAAAACACAAAATATCAACGAAGAACAACGACCTTGTTGGACATACCATACAGCGATGTTTCATCATATTACAAAAATCATCAATCTTTGTATGGAAGTACGCACTTAAATCTTGTCACAAACTACCATACAAGAGAGAATTCATCTTGTTTCCTTGATAGAGGTACACGTGACTTGTGACTCGCTTTAACCCTAATTTTGAAGAATTAAGGCCTTGGTGCATTTGGAAAAAACATAGAAAGTTGATTGTTTGGATGCATGCCGCTGAAGATTCCCACAATATGATAAAGCAGCGATGTGTGGTTTTCTCAAAGAGTTCGATGTTCTTCAGAATGCACTCAATATTTACTCTCAGAAGTGATGGGTTGTGTTTTCTTTGACAACATTTGATTAAACTGATTTAGACTCTACTGCAGGTATATATAGTTACATATAATTAATTGGAAAATAGTCTAAGAAAGTTTCAGAGTAGCTCTAAGCTAATCTTCGCCTCACTGGTACAGATATTGTTTATACATATTTGATTATTGAGGACTTTTTTTATTATTGTAATTATACGATCGGAGGTTCGTATGTGGTATGAGGTTGTGAAGGGTTCCAGATCAAATTCATTAGTGGTGACATCGGGTGTACCGCAGGGTTCACATCTTGGACTGCTTCTTTCTCTTATGTCTGCGAATGATATTGGTGAATGTTTCAGAGCTACTGATAAAGATCTATATGCGGATGACCTCCAAATCTCAAAGCACATAAAATCCTTCAACGATTATTCTCTTTAACAGTCTGATCTTGATACATTCAGACTCAATAAGTTTCAACTCACTACTGCAGACTCAATAAGTTTCAACTCAACTTGAACAAATGCCATCATATTCTTACCTCCAGAAGTGACAATAGTGTCTCTTAAGATTTGACATTGTCTGGTCACTGTTTGACTGAAGTCGGTTCAGTAAATGTTTTGGGCGTTAAGCTTGATGAGAAACTGACCTTTGAATTGCATATTGGAGGAATCGTTCAGCATGTGGGTTTCATATTACGAGAGTCTAGGCTAAGTATTCAATTCTGCCTGCTAACTTGAAAAAACGTTCTTTGAATTCGACAATGTGCTTTTCACTTTGTCTCGACAACGTCAAAAGTTGATTCTCCCAATAATCATTATTTTCTCAGTTTTGTTCAGTTAATAATGACATGATATACATGACACATCAGTGACTTCCAAAAGTCGTACTTGGAAAAGTTCAGAATTAGTTTCTCGTATTTAGTTCTTAACTCGACTATGAACTTAGCTGAGACCCTAACCAAAGTGTTATTACCAAAAAGATTCAATATTCGTATACATATTCAAGGAGATCTCTCATGAATAACAAGGAAATGAACAGCCCCAATACCGAACCCTGAGGTCCCCCACAGAAACTGCTTATTTCCAGATCTGCAGTTTTTATTTTCGACAAATAAATTACGATCAAAATAAAAAGTAAACTCCTCGTTTCATTTAAAACAACAGAAAATGAAGTGTATCTATATGAATATTGAGAAAACATTTTTGATATTGTTCCATTATGAGTAATGTAATAAATATGTACAGTTGATATCACAATCTATTTGATGAATTCGTTATAAGAGGCCGTACAATGCCGAATCTAATACGGATATCCGAAACTGTCTTGATTCATCCAAAGATTGATGATATGGTCGAACGAAATTCCTCTAATTCCTTCTGCCTTATATATCCCATATTCGACCGGAAGGAGTCCCTCCATCTGTTTCGCCGCCTCCGGATCATCAACCATAGAACCAATAAAGCCTACGTTCCAACCAAATTGCCAGGCATCTATAAAAGTGTCCGTTTATTTATACACTTCTTCTTCTGTGTCGGGGCTTCTTAATCTAGACTGGTCGCAAGGATATATGCGTTGATTAATTGTTTCTGCGCCCCCTGTCATTCGAAGTCCGGGTGTAATTAAATATATTTCGTGGTCTTATAGTATGGTATTGCTTCTCTTATTTTATTGTACAATATTCTTTTGGCAACTGAGCATAGTAGGGAGATTCGGTATGAATTCATGGAATTGTAATGCATCTGGTCAATATTAAACGCGTACCAATGTTTTTGAAATCTTATTACATGAATTTTGGACGGAATAAAGAAATTCAGGACTGTGCTCAACTAAATTTGAACGGCTTCAGTCTTTACTTCCAAAGCACTTGAAGAATTGATACACAGTTCTTTCATTTAGTAAAAAACCGATTATTTTTATGACCTCCAGTTATTATCTAAAGTCTATCAAAGTTTTTAAAACTTCATTACAAGAATTTTGGGCGGGATAACAAAAATCAGAGCTGTATTCAACTAGATTTATATTTAGCATGGTTTTAGGTTTTACTTCCAAGTCACTTGAGGAACTAGTTCACAGTTCGTCAATTTAATAGAGGAACCATTATTTTTATGAAATCTAGTTAGTATATAAAATAAATAACTTAAAAAATTGAAAAACCCGACTGCGTAAAAAGTGAACCAAACTACGTACCTAATAAAAATAAAAGTGAAAAACAAGAACAAGTACTTTAATCTCGAACTATGAAGAATAACTATCAAGGTAATTAAATAAAAAATTAAGTCTATAGTAACTTAGTCAGTCGGACCCATTATTGGAGTGTGAGCCTGTTCTAGATTTTAAAGGTCCCGACTGTCTAAGTTACTATAGATTTAATATTTTATTAATTACCTTGATAGTTACTCTTTATAGTTCCAGGTTACAGTACTCGTTCATGTCTTTGCAGTTTTATTTTATTAGGTTCGTACTTTGGTTCACTTTTAACGCAGTCGGGTTTTCAAATTTTTTAAATTATTTATTTTACTTTAGACTTTTTAGTTATGAGTATTTATCATAACGACGGCAATCTTTTCAATTATATATAATCAAATATATATCAATAATAATTATTAATTATTTATAAATAAATAGTAATTCGAATGGAAAAGAAAACTATCAATAATTTTTAAATACCTATTCGACGGTACCCCACTTGACATATTTTGTTGATATTAATTTTTCCCATTTTCACAATATCACTTTCAGGGCGTCTCATGGCCGCAATATTGATTTTTTATTAATTTCATGTCTTTAGTGACACTTGCAGAACTAAGAGGAATCGATTGACGTATAAATCGTAAAAATCGGCCCATGCGTTCAGTCTGAATAGTGGTTCAAAGGAACATACATACATAGACTGACGAACACATCACCCTTCTTTGCTGGGCTCAGTCGGCTAAAAACGCGCACCAATATTTTTGAAACGTTATTACATGAATTTTGGGAGGAATAACGCAATTCAAAGTTGTATTAAAGTGCATTTGCTTCGTTTCAGGCTTTACTTCCAATGCACTTGGGGAACGAACGCTCAGTTCCTTAATTTAGTGAGAAAACCATTTTTTTCATATACTCTAGGCAGTACGAAATGCCTACCAATGTAGGGTATAATTTCAAAACCTCACGACATGAATTTTGGATAAAATTATACAATTCAAAACTTCAGCTGCATAATTTCAATGTTCAGCTAGAAAATTCACTTGAGTAATTGACACAGGGTTCCTAAATATAGCGAAGAGCCATTGACTCTATGAACCTTAGTCGATATAAAATGCCTGTAAATATTTTGAGAGAGAATTTCATAAATTCTTCGGCGAAATAAAAATTCAGAACTATATCTAAGAGATATCTGGTAGTTTCACGCTTCAACCACCATGTACTTGAATAACTCACACGTACAACCTAATATACTGAAAAACCATTTATATTATTGGTTTCAGTCGGTATAAAATGCCTACATCATTGATAGACAACGGTACTTCCAAACTGATTTCACAGAATATGGATTCGAGCAATTGGGTCATTCGATTCAGGTTAACGACATTCCAATATTCCACATACGAACGTTTATTTGGGTCAAACTTTCACCCTCAGTCGTTATCAATCGGCGGCTTTCGAAACGGGGTTACGCAAGCATCGGAGGCCGAAATCACGGTCACCGGGTGGTTGGTTGTCGGCGGGTTGAAAAGCATCGAACTGGATCAGTCATGTCGATAGAAGGGTGCATGCACCCCAATGAACTATGGAACACCTGTTGATAGCGGCGATGATACGGTGAGAACCAAGAAGTGGACAAGATATTCTTAGGCTGTAATCTTATTACTTCGTTTTCAACAATCAGTTGATAAGTATGGGTGTTTTATTGAATAATATAAATATTTCACAAGTAGTTGAAAAACTTCCAACAATAATTTGAAAGTCGAATTATTAATTTTATTTGTTCAAAGTTTTTATATTATAAGAACACAAGAAAGTAAGGGGTGAAAAACCATGCCTTAGTATTCGTTCAGAAAATAATAAAGCAAAAATATATTTTATGTTGAGGGAAAAAATCTGAGGTTTTCTATATTGATAATAGGAAGATTTTTTTATGCCCTGTTTTTCATCATTCGTTTATAGCATTAATGAAGATAATTACTTATTGATTTACGATCGACAGCTGTGAATTTCGAGTCAATACCAGGCAATGCTTGAAAACTATGAAAATTAGGAAAAATTAGAATTATTAGAATTAGGAAACTAGGAGAATGTTAAATGAAAATACAAGACGAAATGGAGTATCCAAAAAATCCGAATTAATATCAGCGACGACTCATAGTCTTGTATTTATTCAGTGGAAATGCAGGGAAATGCAGGATTGATTTCAATTATTCCGAGTTATATTTTCGTAACATTTAATTGAAAGAGGGGGTAATGCAGATCACACGAGTGAGATCTGTGAAGAAAAACCCAAAATCTCTTGATGGTAAAATGCGAAGAAGAAGGTCAATGGTGGTCCAAAAGTGGCCCAAACTGGAGCTTTGATTGACATTTAATTGCAATGAAGGTAGTCATGCAGATCCCACAAGCTAGATAATAATGTATTTATTTAGCAGAATTGCTACATCATATTACAAAATATAGTAATAAAAAGTTAACTTAAAATTAAAATAATGAAAAGTAAAATACTGTGAATTAAGTAAGTACCAATATATGTAAATAACATAATATAGTAGAAAAACAAAAACAATTATTACCTAACTAATATTACATGATAAACATCAATTGAAGTACAACAGAAACAAAGCCCAATTGAATTAGAGTGACTTTAAACTGTATTGCATTTGCTTGAGATGAACGCTCTCAAAAGTCTTTTAAATACTTTTAAACTTTCACAGTTTTTTATATCTGCAGGAAGTCCATTAAATTCAATTAAACCTTTATACAAGAAAGATTTTAGCTTTTGTTTGGTGTTTCATTTTCCAAGGATAAAGTCTGTTTTGAATCTCGTATTATAATTATGTACATCTGTAAATAATCGAACTCTATCACTAATGTAGGTTGGTAACATAAATCTGTGAAGGAAAACCAAAATCTCTTGATGGAAGTAATAGTAAAATGCGAGAAGAAACTCAATGGTGGTCCAAAAGTGGCCCAAAGTTGAGCTTCGAGAAGAAGAGGACTGATTTAAATTACGCCCAGTTATATTTTTGTATGATTTAATTGAAATGCCGGGTGTCATGCAGATCCCACGAGCGAGATCTGTGAAGGAAAAAACCAAAATCTCTGATGATGGTGATTGAAAAATGCGAAGAAGAAAGTCAATGGTGGTCCAAACTGAAGCTTCGAGAATATCAGTGTCAATATTGATTATATCAAGCATACCAATGTATTTATTTTATCTTAATTCTGATTTATATAGCACCAGTTGAAAAATAACTCCACTCTTATCAAGATAAATATTGAACTGTAAGTTCAAAGACAACAGAGGTATCGTTAATTGCAAGACCTATTCAATAAACATTCATGCTAATATCAAAAAAAATTTGCTATAACAAAACTTAAAGCTGAAATAATGGATTTCACGTGATCTTCCATTGTTAGGTCATAACCTCATAGAGATTCTAGGGGACTTTGGAAAAGAAATTCATCACGCGTTATCTCACACAGAACAGTTCCCTTGAATAGAAACCCCTAGAAGACGTATTAGTCAAATTAAAATTGAAATGCAAATAAGAAGCAAAGAAAGGGTTCGACGACGTCGCCTGCCTGAGCCAATTCCCGTAATGTGCAATTACTAAAATTGGACTCAAATATTGACACTAATCTTAAATCCGAACGCATCCTTAAACTGGAAGGGGGTAACGCACAGAGACACGAAATAACCGAACGCGCCCGCATCTGGGGGATGTTCGCAAACGTTTTCTACAATATTGGCGTTATCGATTCACGTCACATCTCTTGCGATGTTGTACGAATAAAGGTAAACCGCAATGTGCTGAATGAGATAGCTTTTATCAGCACAAGCGACGTCGTCCCACTTCCGATAATTATTTTTATAGATTCAGTTTATCAATCGTATAGTTTTACACATTAAACTGAAAACTATAAAAATTGTTCGATTACTGAAGATATGTTTCGGGCCATTAGCTCATTATCAAGAATTAATGAAATTTATTTGAAAATTTTATTGTTTACGGCCGTTACTTGATGTGAATCCACTTTAAAATTGAAATGGCAATTGAAATACTGCTTTCAGATTTACAAACTTTCAGTGAACAATTGTTTAGTATGTTTCACCATTACAATTGTTAAAATCATATTTTGTGAAGTTAATTTGGAAGAAACGTTGTCTTTCATTGCGGTAGGCATTTCATACCGATTAGAAATGGAATTGAGATTGAATGGTTTTTGCATTATTTCTATTTGTCTTTCATTGAGGTAGGCATACCGACTAGAAATAATGAGATGAATGGCTTTTTCACTATATCAAGGTACTGCACGCCAGTTATTCACATGCGTTGAGTCTTATTTCTGAAACCACCAGATAAAGTTGAAGACATATCTGAATTTCTTTCAGAATAAGGTTTCAAGAACTTTGGTTGGCATCTTGAACTGACGATTTCATTAAAAAACTTAGTTTTCTCAATGTACGATTTATAAATAATAAAATCTCGTATAAAAGCAATGTACGCGCCAATACTTACTTAATTGAGTTTTTGGTAAAACTCGAAATCATGCAAATGTTGTTTGATACAGTTCTGAATTTTAACATTATACCCAAACTACATGAATTGAAGCTTCAAAAACATTGGTAGGCATTTCATACTGACCAGCGTTATTAAAAATAATGATTTTCCCACGATATACAAGAACTATGCGTCAATAACTCGAATTGAAATTTTGGTAAAACTCGATGCAAATGTTGTTTAAAACAGTTATGAATTTTATCATGCCACCCAAAGTACATAGAATAAATTTTCGAGACCATTGGCAGGCATTTTATACTGATTAGAGTTCATGAAAAAAATGTTTTTGCAGTAAAATATAAACGAACTATGCGACAATTACTAAAATGGGTTGTTGCTAAATCTTAAACTCATGCAAATGTTGTTTAAAACAGTTCTGAATTTCAACATTCTACCCAAACTACATGAATTAAAACTTCAAAAACATTGGTAGGCATTTTATAATGACTACAGTTCATAAAAATAATGAGTCCAATATGTGAAAGAACTTTGCGCCAATGACTCAAATGAGTTGATAAAGCTTGAAATCATGCAAATGTTGTTTGATACAGACCTGAACTACCTCCCAAACTACATGAAATAAGGTTTCGAGAATATTGTAAGGCATTTTATACTGACAGTATTTCATAAACATGATGATGTTTCCACTGTATGAAAAAAACTATGCGCCGATGACTCACATGAGTTGTTGCTAAAGCTTGAAACCATGCAAATGTTTACTACAGCTTTAAATAGTACCATTCCACCGAAATTTCATGAATTTAGGTTTCAAGAATATTGGTAGGCATTTTATACTGACTAGAGTTCATAACATTATTGATGTTTCCACTGTATCAAAGAACTATGCGCCGATGACTCAAATGAGTTGTTGCTAAAGCTTGAAATCATGCAAATGTTGTTTGATACAGATCTGAACTACCACCCAAACTACATGAAATAAGGTTTCGAGAATATTGTAAGGCATTTTATACTGGCTGTAGTTCATAAACATGATGATGTTTCCACTGTATGAAAAAACTATGCGCCGATGACTCACATGAGTTATTGCTAAGGATTGAAACCATGCAAATGTTTACTACAGCTTTAAATAGTACCATTCCACCGAATTTTCATGAATTAAGGTTTCAAAATCACTGGTAGGCATTTTATACTGACTAGTGTTCATAAAAATATTGATGTTTCCCCTGTATCAAAGAACTATGGGCCGATGATTCAAATGAGTTAGTGGTGGGCATTTTATATCGAACAGTTCATAAAAATAATGATTTTACCACTATACGAAAGAACTATCCGCCAAATGACTCAAATGAGTTCTTGCTGAAACTTGAAGTCATGCAAATGTAGTTTATCAAAGTTTTGAATAGTAAAATCCCGTGTAATTTCGTGACATGAGGTCTCAAGAACATTGGTAAGCATTTTATACCGACTAGAGTTCATAAAAATAACGAGTAAGGAATCGAATTCGGGTGTTACAAGTTAACTTTTGAATGTAGGACACGTGACATTGGACAGATCATTCGACATAAAATTAAAGGATTATTGAAGAAGCTACAAAAACAGTAAATCCGATTTTACATTTGCCAATCATTGCATTGAAAAAATTCTACTTTCAACAACGACTACATACATATTGGTGAAAAAAGCTCAAAACTCAAGAGAGTTTTGATATAAACAGTTACAAGAAGACCGGTTTACCATTAAACTGTTAACTGAAAGTTATCATTAGGTGAAAGACGAGGATCGACATCTCTTTTCGGTGGTTCTAGTAGTATCTGAGTTAATTTTCTAAGATTTCCACCTGATGATGGTATTGCATGCCGAAACAATATTGTAGAGTGCAACACATATAATATTTTTGAAATTCTTGAAATTGTTTTGAGTGTTGAGTGTGTGAAATGGTATTAATTCATAATCATGTAATGGAATTTAAAATTGTGTTTATTATAAGACTTGTTTCCTGGCTCTTTTTCGATTCGTTCTCAATGAAGAAATATATATTCACTGGTTTTACGAGGGTACCTCCCGTACATATTTCGGCAACTTATGAAAGAAACACGGAGGTAGTTTCGGGTCCAGAGTAAAGTCCCGTCGGTCATTTCGGCAAACGGTAATGATGCTCACCCCCGGGACCTGGTGATGGAGACTTGCAGAGTCTTCAGTCGATTTCTCTTCTTGCGCTTCATTTCCCGAATTGACTCTATGCGTGAGCTTTTGTTGTTTATTCGTTTTATTGTCGGCAATTTTTCTAATTTATTGGCCTTTCGTCATTGTCGGATACCGAGTGAAATCGTGGAACTCGGACGGACACGTCATGTGGGAATAGAGCCGTGATAAAGTTCAATACAAAGATCGACGTGATGCATTCAATGTGATTACTTTAATCAAATTTTAAAAAACGTACACCATATTCTCTTAAGTTAATGAAGAAAGACGGGGATGGAGGTTAAAAATTACCTTGGGTTTTCTCAATTCTTTGAAAGACTTGGAGGAGTCAATACTTCAGTCCTGTCAATCGGTTTAAATGTTTTGAAACTGGTAGGTTTAAATTAAATGCAGTATTTTGTACAAAAATTTGAGTGATAAAGTTTCTCTCCTGCCCTGCAATGAGATTAAACTAAATCGACTCAATAATTCGTTATGATTGGCTCCTCTCTGTGGATAAACTTTGTCCTCCCTCCAAACTAAGAATTTCAGGAACCCTCTGAATAGCCTCAAGATGGCGTTGATGGCAAGTGTAAATAGAATGCCAAATCATGTTACGCATAATACTTATAAAAATACGTATGATACTAAATGAACTTTTTCACACATTACGTTTTGGATATCATTAGTAAAAATCACAAATGGTATTGGGCCTAGTACACTGCCTTGGGGTACCTCCGCGTTTATCTGAAAAGTCTCTTAAAATAACTAGAGGTGTATTTCTACTATTCAGAATATCATATCGTCTTTGAATGAAACTTTACCTCTCAAATATTCATGCCTGGAACTCGAAAATAAGGAAAAACAATTGAACTAATTTAACACACTTTGACATACATTTTCAGAAATTCTGGTGAAAGATGGTAATATTCTTGTAGGTCTATAATTTTCAATCGATTCAGGATCACCTTTTTTAAAGATTTAACTTACCACTGATATCTTTAGAACATCAGGAAATATCCCATATAATGAAGAATTATTTATGATATAGCATAATGGGTTAACTATCAAATTAATACACAATTTGATTACTGACATAGGAATTTCATCAAATCCGCTAGTAGTTTTGTTCTTCATATCTTTTCGCGAAGCCTCTACTTCAACAAATTCTCTACTCAATATTTTTTTGTTATTAAGTACACGTTCCGCCTTCCAAGTTCGAATCAACATATAAATATAATCCTTCTTTTCGGAAAGGGGCAATCGATGTTTCTGACCGCCGCTTTAACGGCAGCACGCTTTATCTGAAGGCGGTGACTGTTGGCAAATGAGCACCGCCTCCAGGAAGTCGGATCATACCGCGATCTGTGCGCAACATTTTATTAAACAAAGTTCTGTACATTTTGCCATGAAGTAATGGTTACTCGATGAATTCTCGATACCGATTACTGTAACTGGTGTACAACTACAATTTTTTTACAAATTACAATGAAAGGTGAATCAAAAGTTCAATTCTTTGAATTTGTCTTTTACTTTTTAACGGATATTTGTCATAATTCAAATAAAACTAAGAAGTTTTTCAATTTTCATGTTAATTAATTCAAAAACACGACAATACCGTTTCGCCAACACAGTGGCTTCATCAGATGCTGATGCTAAACTGAGCTATTGCATTGTATTATTGCTCGTATTTATCTTGAAGTGCGTGGGACTGACCATAGAACACTGTTTTTTTGTAGGGGAATGACTATAGAATATATTTCTTCTGAATTGTGGGGGATGATCATAGAATACTTTTCTTCGACTGCTTTTTTACTGGAATAAATTCAATAAAGGGGAATTATTGATTAAAACTTGATCATTTAATAAACTGTCAAACACTTGAACTTATGATTTACACTTTATTGACTACATTGCATCAATGATGCAATGAATTTGACTACATTCATCATGATGCAATCAATTTGCAATGTAGTCAATAAAGTGTAAATCATAAGTTCAAGTGTTTGAATTTAAGTTATATTCAATTATAATGGATTTACATCAAGTAAACGGCAACACTATTAAATATTTAATAAACTGTTCGATTTCTTCTTTCCATGGTTTCTAACAGGGTTAGTTTACTAACTTTACGCTCCTTATTAATTAATGGATATTCGTCAATTGAATACAAATCCTATTTGATATATTTTTGATTACTTTCTTATATAAATCAACTCTCTGAACTACAATAATATATTAAGAAAATGTATTAAACTGTATTTCAAAAAATGAATGAATATGCTAAGAATGCACCAAAATCGCTTCTAAAAAGTTCAGTTGTTTAATTTTTAGTAAATTGTTTTCATATATTCAATAAAAACAGTTGGCTTTGTTACACAAAATTTATAATAAATACTTGAAAATTTTTTCTGGATGTTACCCCATTTTCTAAAGTTAAACTGAACATATATTTCGACCAACATTCTTATATACTTAATACATCGTTACCTGCAATAGACTAAAGATTGATATCGATGTCACCGAAGTAGAGGGACAGGTCATTATACAGGTAGAAATATTAAATTAAACCTAAGAATTATTGAATAAGAAAGAAGGTCTTAAATTAAGAAATTGAGGAAACTAACAATGGTGATAAACTGAAGGTAAGTTCATCATTTAGGTTTTTTCCTTCTGTGCGAATCAGAAATTTGCACTTGTTCTAGAAGGTCAAGAGCTTCACCTTTCATCTGTGAGTGCAATTAATATGAATGCAATGTTTTTGAATGTCCAGTAGAATTTTTGTTATTTAATATGGAGAATTAATATTCTTTTATTCTGGTTTCGATGTTTCGTCCATTTTAGGCTGAGTAGGTTCAGTTTAACTTTTGAAAATGGGGAAACACCCCCAAACAATTCTCAATTATTTATTATAAATTTTGTGAAACCGAGCCAAGTGTTCTACTTTAATATATAAAACAATGTTTCACCAAGCGATCAGCGAACATTCAATCAACTTTATCAAATTATTTTCATTTTGTATGTTTCGTAAGTTGTTTTATTTCGTTAATTTCCTATGTTGTTTGAAAAGATGCAAAATTCTCTCGAAAACTTTTGGAAAATGTTACTGAAGAAACAATTTTGTATTGTGAATTTCATCGAAAGCTAAATTTATAGGCACAGTATAAATCTTTTCCTTTCATCAGGTGGAGAAATTTTCGATTTAATTTTTTTTTGCAAGAGGAAACAATGTTGAACGGAAATTCAAATGAAAATATCGTAAAACTATTCTCAATTGTAAATAATACTTAGAACTGATGGAATGAATTTTCTTTATTTGTTCGTCTTTTCAAAACCAGCATCATTATCCAAACGAAATTAATCGAACAAAATACGAAAAAAAACCAATGATCTATTACGCCTAAAACGGTGCGATTTTCTTCACTAACAAATTGCACTTTCAAAATCTACCATCCACATCTGAGCTATTAATAATTCGAACAAATGGATCATAAAAACTTGATTTATAGGCGCGGTACAATCTGGAAAAATGGGAAAAATAAGAACGGGAACCGCGCGAGGATCGTTCACCAATATCTTTTCTTGAACATTAAAATTAACTTAAGTAGGGGTGCGGGGCGACAGGGGGATGTAAAATATCGAAATTATACTGATTGCGGCCCGGCGCGGCTTGTCTAATGTCTTTGTTCGGAAGACGCGTTTTTTTATGGCGGTATTTTTATCGGGGTGGAAAATTGAATGGTTTTTTAAAAATTGGCGTGGGTGGCGAGAAAACCTCTGCGTATTTAATGGGTTGAATTCGGGATAGCGTTGATCGTATCTGGCGAGCTGCGAGGCCGCACAAATGTTTATTTCGCCGCAGCTGTTTGTACTCGATTGCTATAATGAATTTTGTTTGTTTATTTTCACATCTGAGATTCATGTGTTGAATATGAAACGTTAAAAAGTTTATATCAGACAAAATGATAAAAATTTCAAGTGATACCAAAAAAGTGACCAATATTTTACCATTACGATGGCTTCTTTGGACTCACAAATTATTCAAAAAACACTTTTACTGGTACAAAGAAAATAGACATAAACTTATACTGAATTTTCCCGACCTTTACTGTACACTCAGGTAGATAATTCTTGGATCTTCTACTAAGGAAAATCAGAGAATAAGTTCAGTAATAGAGGCGTATTTATTTCTGGTTTCAAAAGATGAAATTGTATTAAAGAATTGCTATTTTCAAAGTCATTTTTCTTTTCTCGATGAATACTTACCATTGGAAATTTCATATGAAATTTAACCAATATTTTTGTTTGAGGACTTAATGGAATATCTGAGTCGAAACTGAATTTTTCTTCTGAGAGCATTATTTTCTGTTGTAATAACCATAGTAATTGAAATGTAATATAGTTATACAATGTAAGTAATTATTTCACAATAAATATTATCATTAATGTTATGATATTATTCATCAAAAACAAGAAAAGCACGACTCATAAATCGGGGGTATAGAACTTGAACTGTGGCGTTTGCAATAAAGTTTATATATGTAGAGCATACCGTAACTTTAAAATAGCAATAAAAGAACATAACAATAGCGTCAGAAATAAAAAAACAAATTCAAACAATCATCTATCACAACAAAATCATTTCTATCCAACATTTCCACCAGAAAAGAAAATATACATTTTACTTTTTTATGTGACTTCTATAATCAAATGAATAGTGACCAACAGTTCCCCTATAAAATCTGAAAAGAATTTGACTAGTTTTATGAGGTGTTTTTCAAATGGAACAATCCTTTTTTTTGCTAGAACATAATTCAAAGAGTGTGATCCGAGGGAAAATGGTAGTGTGCTATTTCTAGGTGTTAGAGTTTTTATGCAATTCACAATGTTGTTCAATGTAATGTGATCGAATTTAATGAAGGCAATGCAATGCTTTGGTATTTCAGTATATACAGTTTGAAGAAACAGTTTCATACAACGAAAAACCTAGTGTTAGAATTCCGATATCACACCAAGAAATATTCTAAAAAAAAAGTAGGGTGCAAAAAAGTCCAGAGTGTCAAAGATTGGAAAAACCGGGTTTTTCACATAATATGCATTCCCTCCACCTCAGTAACACCAACCTTAAGACAGCAGCCGAAACGTCGAAAACATCAAATTGACAAATGAATAATGAAAATAGCCCAAATAACCCGACTAACTACAAATAATCCATTATCAAAAATATGTTCACAGTTTCATTATCAGCTTGAATAAAGATATTTTTTCATATTATTATGTGACCAATAATGAAAATGAAATATTCTATATTTGAATATCGATAATTAATTTAGATACTGTATATTCTTTCCTATAAAAATATAATGATGAACGAATAAATTCAATGGACGATGAATCAACTCTGTGATAGTTCATATTTGAATGAGAGGTAATAAAATATACTTGTCTAAATATCACTAACTGAACAATTCTTTATTCGACTAGTTTCGACTTTTACGGCATTATCAAGAATGCTGGTCAAGCTCTTCTCAATTAGAAATTCTTTATAATGCCCTAAAAGGCGAAACTAGTCGAATAAAGAAATGTTAAGTTACTGATTTTACACGTATATCTTATTACCTCTGATTTACAGATGAATGAATAATTGTACATACGAATTCATTGGTAATATGGAGAACTTAATTTTATGACGGATCAAATATATCAAAAGAATAAATTAATTTCATTCAAAACAATATTTCAACATAATAGTTATTTACCTTCACAAAAATACAAGTCAGTATTTGATAACGTCTTTGCCAATAACCTTAGAAAACCTATTCTGTTTTTCAGCGTATGCATCTGAAACTTCCAGTTTCTCCTCATTGGGATGATTTCTAGATCCGCGAAATCATTAAATCTCACCGCGGTTAATCTATTCTATGGTCAATTACAAAATTGACATTCTTGCCTGCGATCTCATAAACAACTGGCTTTGGCAATTAAGTTTTCGTTTAACCAACACTTCGAGGTAATTATAATGAGAGAAGTAGCGGAATGAAATGTGTTTAAAATTGGTTGGAATTGATGTAAGGTTCACAGATTCAAAAAAATTTGTTTGCTCAATAAGCCGATTGTAGATGAAAAATCATTAGCAATTTCAAGATATGTACGTGGGTGGGATGAAAAGTTTCCTGTCTAACCAAGAGTCTAGGAGACAATATCAGAGTCTTCCGCATCATATTCATAACTATTATGCAGTAGGTTTCTGAATTTAAAATGGGTCGTGTGGGCACCTCTGACGAACCTCGCTCAGAACATTGGGCTCACAACTTCAGAAATAATAATAATAATAATAATAATAATAAGTTCTTTATTTTCAACAGGTATAACAACAAAGAAATGATTGAGAAAATCCATCTAATAGTATTGGAAGACCGCAAATTAAAAGTGCATGAGATAGCTGAGACCTGTAGGATGTCAGCTGAACGTGTGCGAAATCTTTTGCACAACCATTTGAGCATGGAAAAGCTGCGTGCAAGATGGGTGCCGCGTTTGCTAACGCTGGACCAAAAACTGATTCGAAAAACATTTTAACCAAAAACTTGGCACTGTATAGGCGTAATCCAAACGAATTTTCACATTGATTCATAACTGTTGATGAGCTTTGGGTTCACCACTACACTAATGAAAATGAAGAACAGTAAAAACACTGGGTTGGAAAAGGGGAACCAACTCCACAGAAGGCAAAACAATTTTATCGGCAAACAAGGTTATGGCTACTGTTTTTTGGGATGCGAGAGGAATTATATACATTGATTATATTGAAAAGGGTGATATTATCACTAGTCAATACTACGCAGAGTTATTGCAACGTTTGAAGAACGAGGTGCAAATTAAACGACCTCATTTGGCGAAGAAAAATTCTGTTTCATCACGATAACGCACCAGTCAGTTCGACGATTGTTGGCATGTTCAAAATCCACGAATTGAAGTTTGAATTGATGCCGCATCCTCCATACCCTCCAGACTTAGCCCCCAGCGATTACGCCCTGTTTCATAACCTCAAAAAATGGCTTGGCGGTAGAAGATGAGAGCAACGAAGAAGTTATCAAAACTATAAATCAGAATTTTGAGGAGGTTGACGAATCTACGTTTAAAACTGGTATAACTAAATAAGAACACAATTTATGAGAAATGTATCAGTGTTGATGGAGATTATGTTGGAAAATAAAGCAAAAAAAAATTTTAAAACATCGTTTGTCTTGGTCAGGCCGAAAAGTTTTCCCCCACCCTCGTAAAATGAACGCTTGATTTTTGTACCATAATCCGAATTAACTCTTGACAATGCGTGGGTAGCCCGAAACATATGTCAATTGAGATGAAAATATTCATCAATGTAGCCAAGTGTTCTTAAGTATAGTTCGCATCATACGATAACCTAGATAATGATGAAGATTTTGTATCATTCTCCTCCCCCCGATTTTTTCATATTTTCATCACACCCTCGGGAAATGTCGTGAAAAAAATTGCTCTCGCCTAAAGGAATTTAATTACCGAAGCCCGAGCAATAAACCATATTGATTGCAATGTCGCGCGATTAAAAATAAAAGACGACACCGTCTCAGGAAAAAATCATCTGATAAATATAATTCCCGAGATGGCCGTTTCGTGCGAGGGCGCGATCTCGCGTAGTCTACCCCGTTTCTTAGACGATTTTAATTAGATATTTAATTACCGAAGCTAGAACGGTTGGAAAAATCGTCGTAAGTTCGTCGCACGAATGTCCTTCCGTTTCCTCCACTGTTTTCATCAAGTAATAACGTGTAAATCGCAAGGGTTATTACAGTATACCCTCGCGGAAGGGGACGGTTTGACGCTCAAGTTAACAGAACCTAAAAATATGTTTACTGTGGTGTAATGAGGTTCGATAAAAGAACTAATGGTCCTATTGAAGACAGTGTAAAGCTTATTGTCACAAATTCCACGTGGATATTTTCGGATATTCAAGAAATGTTCTTCAGTTTGGAATTTTCTTTTGCTTTGGTACATAGTACACTAATTTTAAGAAGATGTTTGTTGTTGTTTCGTTGAATTTTTTCGTTTTGATATTTGACAAACTCCAAGAACTTCAATAACGAGTACTTCTTCATCAGGCAGTAACTGCATTTGCAACCGTCGATATTTGCCTTAATTTATATTCTGTGGAAGAAGGACTCCTTCCAGACCCAGTCACCATATCATATAGCATTTCTCGGAACGGACACGTTGCCATAAATCGAGCCATCAAGTCCAAAACATGTACCTTAAGATTTAAATCTGTACAACTGTACAGGGGGTGTTAAATGAACGAGTGATTCAAACCTCGTTAAAACACTCAGTTACTATTGGAGCAGTGTGGTGACTTGCATACCATGGTTGAAGGTTACGTTTTCTTCAAGAATAACAAGACAAACATGGTCTTCCACCATGTGTAAAGGCTCTAGGTATAGTTAACCTCCCATTCTGGATTAAGCCTAACTACAAACGAGTACCGAAATAGAAGCACCCTATCTCAAAACTGATCCTCAACCAAATTGAAGTCACCAATGCTTAAGAATATTTGCTTTTTTCCGAAAGGTTGACGTTGACATCAGATATTCTAATGACGGTTGAGGTAACCGATTTCTGTATATATTGTCTTGCAAGAAATATATGAAATGAATGTTCCATTTGTGTTCGCGAATATGTGCGTGATGTTCATCTAAAAAAAAACCTTTGAAAATGTTATAAAAGATGAATTCAAATCGAGTTACTCTTGTTGGAAGAGCAAGCAGGAAACTAACGTCCTTTCAGATATTGTTTTTTACTACCAAATCTTCATAGCTCCACAACACTGTACGAATATAACGAGTAACGCTATCGCACCAAATCTATAGCACTTCATTGTGATGATACATGTATAACATTTTTATAGGATGAAATGTCGCCGTTTATTGTAACGTTCAACCGACAATTTCGTTGTGATCGCACTTGACAGATTGGAACCTTAAAATCGCGAAAGATATGTGTAATAACGAGGTGTTGCTCAGTTGAATGAAATCGACAAACACAACTCAATTTGCAACATTATGTTGGAAAAAACTGCGCTCTTAGAAGCCGGCATCACAGCACAAGTTTTAGCGAATTCGTGAGAGCTTGGCAAGCCAGTTTTCCGAGTGGCTAGTCAGCTTGCCAAGTGGCGAGTCGCTTGCCAAGTAGCGAGACGTAGCGTTGAACGTAGTTTTCGTAGATAAAGATGAAAACAAAAAGAAAAAGAAGTTGTATTCAGTAAAGCCTATGTAGGAATGATGGAAGCAGAGTCATGAATTTTTACGAGTGTAATCGGATTTGCGATGATTGTTCATCCTTTGACTTCTGAGACTTTCATCAACAATTAACTGGAAGTCTTCCAAAGTAGTTCGCCGCACCGACGACGGTTCCGATTCCCACGACGCTTGGCTCGCCAAGTCGTCGCAGAAGATAATGACCAAGTCAAGAATTATTTAGCAAAATTTAACCTAGCAATGTGGTATCTAATTTTGAGAGAAGATCGAGTTTATACAGCCAGAGAATATAGCCAAACTGATCTGTTTAATAGGTTTGGAGCTAAACCACTAGATGTTGGAAGGGACTTGTTGTCTCTGAAGTTTCTGTATAACCTCTTACATGGTTACATAGACTGTCTTACCCTTTTGGCTCTATTGATTTTGATGTTCCTACACAATGTTCACGTTCAAGTAAATTTTTTTCATTGATGACTAATTCTCTCGTAGAATCACCCATTAGATATATATATGTTCGCTTTTCGAGGATGTGTCTACAAATGCGATATCAACAGTGACTCATGCTTTCACATTGCTTTCTTTAGGCAGGTTTACTTGGAATCTTTTCATGTATAGTGAATTTTGAAGTATAGCTATACCTATTCTCATCGTCTATTATTCATTATAATTAGTTCTTTTATTGATAATCATTTTTGTAAACGTTTGCATTATATCACTCCGTGTTAATACTCAATATATATTTTTTAATACTTCCTGTAACTGGGTGTTTTTACCTGTAGGAAAATAAAGAATTATTATCATTATTACTTGTTATCTGTGAGAAACGAAAGGTTCCAGATCATGATTTTCCTTAGAAAAAAACGCAAACAAAATATTATTACAATGTGTAATGCCAATTTTGTGAATGTAATTAAAGTAAAACATACAAAAAAAAGTAAAACAAAACAAAAACAAAATTATTGATAAACTTATCAATCTACTGCAGGATAATGATTCCTTACAACAGGCACTTATGGCCAATTATGACCAAGATTACTACTTTACTAACGAAACTTCACCATCTACTAATAATTAAATAGGGTTATATTCTCTTCTTGTTGACATTATTGCCTCGTCGCGATCGACCAGACTAATAACTATCATCGATCGGTTGGACACCCCTACCGTATAAATATCCGAACACAATGAGTCTCGACGATTCGTAACGGAAAGCAATCATAAAATTGCGGGAGGTGAAATGCCGGTAAAAAAACTCTCGACGAGCAAGGCCGTACGCTCATTCAATCGTCCAATAATAATGAATGTCACACATACGTGATTTTTCCAGTCGCAAATGTCATCGACTGTATTCGGAAAAGGTTGCTCTCTTTTTACAGGTTTTTCCGAACGCCAAGGCCCATTTGAGGCGTAATGAAATGCAAACTCGCTAGAGAATACTCATTAATGTGTACGGTATACCGCGTGTGTATATGAGAAAACTTCGAATTAATGTTTCACAATGTACGATCCTCAATCTGAGCGAATGTACAGGGGGTATACGGAAAGTTTTGAGAGGAATACTATTGGGAATAAAGTTATACGGATGTGACATTAAATTAATTATCTATTTCCCAGTAATAATAATAATAAATAAAACAGGTAACTACTACAAGAAAATACATAATGTATAATGAGATACAAAATATGGTTACTAAAATTATCAATAATAACATAGATATACAATATATAAAAAACAATGATAATAATAAAAAACTTAATCAAATATAAGAATCTAAATTTATGAACTATAAAATTAAAAATTACCATACTTGACTTTAGTTTCACTAAATATATTAAAAACTCTACATATGTTTCGGGTGATTAACTCATTATCAAGAGTATAAAATATTACTGAATTTCAAAATGTACAGCTTTCACTTATATATCCTACACCACAGAATTTAACACTGGTTTCACGGAAAAATCCACCTGGTCATTATAAATAGGTAAATTCTTCTTTTGGCTATCGAAATTTCCAAGACTTCAAGGGCATCTAATATAATAATGATAATTAAAATAAATTTATTAAGAAACATTCTTTACAATGCAGAATTACATTCATTTTCATTGTTACAATAATTACAACTAGGAAGAATGCTCTCAAAAGTATTTAATTCAGTTTTGAGTCTGATCTTCCATTCTGCCCTCGAGCAAACTAACCTAATATTGCCCTTACTACCTGAAAGTACTATTTCGGTCTTCCTGGGATCCAAGAAATGATTATGTTCAATGCAGTGTTCAGAAAAACCCGTAAGGGTTATTCAGTAATATTGTTCATCGATTCTTTTTTGTATAGAACGCCCAGTTTGACCTATGTAAAAACTATAACATTTACTGCAAAATATTTTATAAACGCCACTTCTCGAAAATAAGTCAAGGTTGTCCTTGTTTTTCACCAACAATGAACTCAAATTCTTTTTGTTGGTGAATATTGAATTCACGTTATTTTTATGTAATATTCTACAAATTTTATTGCTCAAGTTAGGTATATAATTAAATGAATGAAATATTTTTTGTTGTTTTTCTGAGTGAATATGAAAAATTATGTGAAATAAAAACAAAGTTTACCAACCTGGACCTCGAAATGTAAGAGATTTAGGACTAAGTTAATAGGAAGTTTTCTGCTTGAAATGTACTCAATAATAACCCCTCAAATACTGTCTTTCAATTAGAAAACAGGGTGTATCACTGTTCCCCCTTTCTACCCAAACCGCCTCGACATCCATCAGAAAAGAGAAAGAGATATCATCCTTCGAACTCCACTTTCAACTGCTATAAATACAATAACAATGGCCGGCGACAATTAAATATCTGGCATTATCCCCGAGTGCAAGTAAATTACAATCATAATATGGAACCGGCGGTTCCCGTTTCTGCATAAACTCGCGGCCGTGGAGGCCCCTGTCTCCTTCAGGACGGATGCTCTCCGGCAACGTCTTCGGCTCATAAAAGGCGAAACTCGCGGTCCGGAACCGGCAGGAAGCGAATACGGGGTACCGCGATTCCTGATAGTGACGTTAATAATGCCGAAACGTTGTCGCCGGTCCAAGTTTGAGAAACGGGCCTATTCAAAGTCAAATCCGAATTCGCGGTTTGGTTACGACTTACACTTCGGACTAACTACCTGGTGATTTATTATTTTTTCTTTCAGGAAACGTTACATGAATTAGAAGTTCCTGAGGTGGAACAATAAAATGGATGGTTTCCAAATATGCTGTTCTCGGGATGAATTCTCAGTGATTTAGAATTATTTTCATTTCGAATTAAATGAATTTTATCAGGGGTAGCGAAGCAAACCCCAAACGCGATCTCACAACCAGTAAACTCGAGACTTGGCATTGAACATAGTAAATTAAACTCATTTTTAGATGTTTCTTTTCATCATCATCAACCGATTGGGCCGATACTTGATGAAAATCTAAATACATAATTTAAATAGATTTTCACTATAATTGAATCAAAATATAATGAGGAATTAATTATGAGAAATTAATTAAATAATTATTCATTGTTTTGTGCGATGTTTTGGTTCTATGGTCATTCCCACCCCACGCGCTTCAAGATAAACATACGCAGTCCACAGTGTAATAGCTTAGTTTATCATCAACTTCTGATGAAGCCACTGTGTTGGCGAAACGATATTGTCATGTTTTGATTTAATTATAGTAAAAATCGAAAACCTACTTAGTTTTATTTAAATTATGTTTCTTTTATAATTGATATAGGTATGTATTTATAAACAAAATGTTCGAGAAAATACTCAGAATCCAAGTAGAGTATAACCTTCAATTAATACTTCTGAATCCGAAAAGTTTTACGAGTGAAATTTAAAGAATATTGTCAAGTTTTTGTTTCTATAATTTGAAGTAATATTTTTCTACTGATATTTGTTGAATTATCATCTTGTTAGCTTTAATTATGTAAAAAGCCGTGTCATATATATTTTTGTAATACCTTGGGGGTAAATATATTATTATAATTATTAATAGTTGATTCTATTAAAAATCCAAAATTATTATCCTTACTGATTTCTATAAACTGGGATCCAAAGTTGAAATTACGAGGATTTTCTCATGAAACTACATTAGTACGTGTAATATTAAATTATGAATTCATTTTGTTTTGATTGTTATAAATTAAAAGAGTAATCTTGAATATAGACCTCAAAAATAATTCCCTCATTGTGTCCCAACTACCAAGATTTAAAACATTTTCAATTGGTTACGAAGTTTCCCATTGAAAAAAACTTTAAGCTTTAATGAATAAACAAGAAAACATAGCGTCATCTATTAGAAGTATTTTTATTTACAATATGATTTTGCTTGTTAAAATTTTGTAACAGTGGCCTGGTATTTTTATTTCATGTTCTTGAGGTTAAGGTCACAACTTCAGAAATGATTGAGAAAATCCATCAAATAGTTTTGGGAGACTGCAGATTGAAAGTGCAAGAGATAGCTGAGACCTGCAGGATGCCAGCTGAACGTGCGCGAAATATTTTGCAAAACCTCTGAGCATGGAAAAGCTGTATGCGAGAAGGGTGCCGCGTTTGCTAACGCTCGACCAAAAACTGATTCGAAGAAACATTTCTACCGAAAATTTGGCGCTTTATAGGCGTAATCCAAACGAATTTTTGCGTCTATTCATAACTGTAGATGAGATTTGAGTTCGTCACTACACTCCTGAAAATAAAGAACAGTCAAAACAGTGGGTTGGAACGGGGGAACCAACAACAAAGAAGACAAAAACAAGGTTGAGGGTACTGTTTTTTTGGGATGCGAGAGGAATTATATACATTGATTGTCTTGTAAACGGTAAGAATATCACTGGGCAATACTACGAAGACTTATTGCAACGTTTGAGGGCGAGGTGCAAATTAAACGACCTCATTTGGCGAAGAAAAAAATTTTGTTTCATCAGCGCATTCGTCGATTGTTGCCATGTCCAATTTCCACGAATTGAAGTTTGCATTATTGCCGCATCCTCCCTTCTCCCCAGACTGAGCCTCAAGCGACTATTACCTGTTTCCTAACCTCAAAAAATGGCTTGGCGGTAAAAGATTTGAAAGCAACTGAGAATTTATCGAAACTATAAATCAGTATTTTGAGGAGCTTGACTAATTGGAGCTTAAAACTGGTATAACTGAATAGGAACGCCGTAATGAGAAATGTATCAGTGTTGATGAAGACAATGTTTGAAAAATTGAGCAAAAAAAAAATTTAAATCATTTTTCTAGGTCAGGTCGAAAACTTTTCACCCCACCCTCGTAGATGTTTCCAACGTATATATCAAGGTAAAGAACCTGTGGTTCAGCATGGAAGGTCTTCGAGAATAATTCGATGGTTTCAAAACTATATGTTGTTTACAGTTTTATACTTGTACAGTGAGATTTGATGTTAAATGATATTCTGTTAGCGTCTGAAGAAGTCGGCAACCCGACAAAACGCGTCACGTTATGACAACTTGCGAATCAAGTTCATGTGTTTGAATTATCTTATATTTATTAAAATGGATTTGCACCAAGTAAATTCCAAAACTGTTCAACAATTAACTTAATAGGCACTTATTAAATAAGGAAATTGAGGAGGGAGATACGTGTAGAAATTCAATGTGAACTTATTAATTCGAAAGAAGAAGAAGAAAGTTAACTAACAAATACTTCAAATTCAATCTACCCTAGAACCTAACTGAACTCATACCACGTGTTTCTCTATTTTTATTGGGTATTTTTCAATAACATTAAAATTGACAAATTTTCACCACCCTCCAACTCATTTCCTGGACCACCGATAATATCTATGCACCCACCCAGCGACCAAGAGTCGAGCTGAAAATTCCACCGTGTCCGTTTCGGCGCTAATGAAAGCAATAAATTTTTGCTCGCGTTCCGAACAACGTTCGCATAATGGAGTTTAAATCTAGTGACCGTAACGAAGTAAAACAAAAGCCGCCCTTCTTTCGCTTACCACAAAAATCGGCGGACGTCGTCAGTAACACCATTTTAAGTAACAATCGAGAATTGCGCCACGAAAACAATGGTCGATTTGCATTCATCCCCTAATTCTATGGTTCGAAACAATCGAAGTCGGCGAACCACCGCGTGACCACGGCCTACTCGACTTCGAGAGTTTACTACGTCCGGAAACATCCGGCGGGAATAAATTAAAAATTTATTTATGACTAAGTAAGTAATTCGATTAATGTGGAGATTCGTTGAAAGTTTCGATGATATTGAGATGTAATATTTATTTCGGTTACTATAACCAGTTCTTTTTCAACCAACTCATAGCTGTAAATCATTAAAACGATCTCAGAATAACGTGAACTGTTTGACTGAAGAAACGGTTGAATTATCAATAAATTAGAATAATGTCTAGAAATATTAAAAAGACAGAAACTAAATGCATAAGAAAACTTTCGTTTGATTCCAACTGGTGAGGAGGTTCGGTTTTGGTGCGTTTGGAAATAACATCGGAACTCGATTGTTTGGAAACATGCCACTGATGATTCCTAGAATGAGATGAAACTACGCTGTATGGTATTTCCAACGAGTTGAATGTTCTTCGGAAATCACTGAAAATTATTCATCCTAGAAAATTATATTTTCTGTTTTTGTTAACATTGGTGCAGATAGCTCTCAAACCTCAGATTAAAATTCCAATTTCTGTAATTTTTATTGAAAATATTGAAATAATTCGCTTAAATGTTGTCCGCACAAATGTTGTCGACGAAAAGACAAACTATCAATCTAACAAAGTAAATATTTAGTGCCTTCCGAAGAACATCGAATTAGTTGGAAATACCATATAGCGCTGTTTCACCCTATTATGGAAATCATCAGTAGCAAGCATCCAAACAATTCAGTTTCGTAGTATTTCCAAACGTATCAAGGAGTATTTCCAACGTATACATATCTCTTCACAAGGAGGAACCAAACGAAAGTTAATGAACACGTATAATTTTTTAGCTTGTTTTCTAAATTTCAATTTGATTAGTGTCTTTCTCAACATTTATCGAAACTTCAAAGTAAATTCTAATCTTGACCAATCGAATGGTGGATCGAATCGCAATCATAAACCAATAATGATTAAAGTTTCTTTGGACTTTTACCAGTAAGGGTTAGCAAGTCTTAAGTTTCACTGTAACATTTTAGAATTTATCTTAGTTCGAGCTTTTACAGTAACATATATAACGAAACATCATGATTAATTATCCGAATTGATATGATTCATTATTCCAATAAGATTTTGAAATATTTGCTGCCATTCACGATCGTCAGGATTGAGTCATATTACAAGCTTCATAAGATGCTGTCAATTTGAGGTGTTTACAACAACGGACTGAAACTGAATATCAGTATACGTAGAGTATTATCATTTTCTCGAAAGTTGACTCCAATCCACCACGGAGCTACATTGGAAGGTCATCAAATTCTAGATAGATGTGTTAAGTTTCTGGCGATTGTTTTCAACTATAAACTGTAGTTTGCAGAACCTATAACTTGTATCACGTCTCTGTAGATTGCGGTGTAATTTGGTTAGAAATTGGAGCAGCTCTGTTGATTTTTGAACGTTGAGACCGCTGTACTACTCTTTCAATCGCAGTAAATTGGAATATGCTTCTATCATTTGGTCTTCACTGTACAATAATTCTATCATCAACTTGGAGCCAGTTTAAAGGAAATGTTTGAAATATAGTGCTTCAGATGTTTTGAATCTTTCAAGGCGTTTCGACCAAACCATCCTAACCGATAGTCTGAGAATTGAATTATTGGATTTGAGTCGTGAACGGTTCGGCCTAACGTTTCTCGTCAAAATTTAGAACAATTCGAATGACTTGCCATTTCTTCTCAGCAAAATAAATATTCGCGTACCAAGGCCTGGTATCAGACGGAATAAAACATTTTATGTCGATACCGAGAGATCAAATGTTAAGTCACGTTCTCTTATCAACTCTATTGTAATCTTTATGAGTGTTTCGGTCGATGTTATGTCTATTTTGATCAACTACCAGTGATTTTAACATGCCATGCAGAACACCGAAACGGGGCGTCGTGAAATTTCCATTAACTACATGTGACGAGTAATAGATAGTTAATTTAATATATAGTTATTTTATATTGCTATTTTAGTTTGACAAGAGAGTTAAGTAATTGATGTTAACAAAGGCATATTACCTACAGTGTGGCAGATGATTGGAGTGTAGGCAATAATGTATGAATCAATTTTTTGTATTATATGTTTATTTTTTTAGCACGAATGTCCCTCGCCATTTGAAATTGTCTCAAATGTTCAAAATTTCAGAAAAGAAAAAAAAAGAATTGTATATTTTTGTGAATATAAATTGAACCAATATTTTTGAACGAGGTCGAATGGAAGATCAGACTCAAAACTGAATTCAGTCCTTTTGTGAGCATTCTTCTTAGTTGTAATTATTATATTTGAATGTACTCGTAATATTAATAACGATAATGTAAATAATTGTATGTAATTTTACAATGTAAGGAATGTTTCTCAATACATTTTTTATTATTAATATTATTATTGTGGGGAACTGCTTGATCAGTAAAGATAGTCCTTTAGATTCTAATCAGGTCATTCTCCAAAATTGGCTCCGGAATATATTTGTAATAAGGTATCATTTCTTTCCGTGGAAGATGTAATTTTAATGTCAGTTTTTGATGCACAATCTTTGCTACTGCGTCATTCTCTCTTTTGATCTTTGTATTGTTATTATCATCGTCATTTTGTAGGTTATATCATCAGCCTTGACTGTTATGTAATGATAATATGAGAAATATATGAGTAGTTCTTTGCAATGGTCGATTTGAAGTTTTTGATCCAATATTCAAACATCTTATTGAAAAATACGAGAAGTTTGTGAACATTTAAAATATTCACATACGTAATACAAAATTTCGAGAGACGTCGAATCCGCCAGGCTCCCTTTAGGACACATTGGAAACAACCCGCAGAAACATCGTGCCGTATAGACTCCAATTCCAAACAATATAGCACTCAAACGATGTATTTGTCACCTTTCAGATGCAAAACCGTTTCCCCCGCGACAAACTACCCCCGATATTATTTCGCGAATATACTCGTCGGGGGTGCGATTCCGCATTATTTACGACGGAATAATGTCAATTTCGGGAACGCGAACGTTTTCGAGATGGCGTGGGAAGAAGCCGTCGCCGATTCCCTAAGACGTGTATTTTCGCGCGTTTTTCGAGTCGTAGATCAGAATGGGGATCGGACTCGGCGGAATTGAAACGCTTCAAATGTGCCATATATTCGATCAATTGAATCTTGCGTATTGTTTATAGACGGTATATATCTTTAAGGGCGACGAAAAGTTACGGAATATGAATGAGAACTCGAGGAAATCGGAAAACGAGAGTCGTCAGCAAAAATAAGATTGTGTTGCAGAAAATGAGAGGAAAAATAGATGAACTGAGAGTCTTCTAGAACTAATAAATAGCTTACGTCTTAATTTATAGTCGCAATATAATTCATTGCAAATTATTTGTCTATTATTTGACAGTCACAATTATCTGTTAACTCCAAACTATTTTAACAGGTGGCGATATCTGTTGACTCTATAGAGTAAGTAATACCTAAATAGATGGCGCTGCTATGTTATTTCTACGAACGTGTCATATTAGCTACAATTCAATAGCATAACCACCTAGTGTTGTTGAAGATGAAGTATAAGTTAAATTTATTTTGTATTGAACGAAATAACGTGAAATTCAATTGTTTTTACTTATTTTATTTTTGGTGTTATCATAGCCTGCCACGTGTTAATTAGACTGAAGTACAAATTTTATTGTATTTGTAATTTGCTTTATATCAACTGTACGAAAATTTTAATTAATCGTGTTCAAAGTCCTTCCCCTTCAAATCCCAATCCAGGGGATTTTTCTACCAGCTTTAACGTTACCGTCTCCTTTCATAAATAATAATGTCATTGAACTAAAGAGTTACGGTAGTAGAAAATCTGTCATGGAGGTCATGAAATGACATCTATGTAAAAAAGCATGGTGGTCCACGTGACTGATGTTCTCCTACCGTTCATCTAAAATTACTACAATTTAATATAACAAAAACCTTAGCCACAGTAACGCGTGGCCGGGTCTTCTAGTATTATTATATATTATTCTTCTTTTATATATAGCTTTTCACGCCAGTGACATTATATATTTAGTTCCATTGCTCAGCTGATATTTCCAATATTGAAAATCACTGACATTTGAAATATCGAGTAGGTATCTGAAACAATGAAAATGGTCACAATAACATCCTATTTCCGAAACTAACGAAGCGAGCTGCGTGTGGGGGGGACATCAGGTGCGATTCAGTCGCCCAAGTCAGTCCAAATCTTATTATATGAAAGACATTCGTCACGTCTCGCCATATAGACTTTTTGGTGACATATGGAATAACATCAATAAAATTACGCGAATGTGAACTTGTAGATGGAAATAAATCGACTTCTCCGTTTTTCTCCCCGTAGATTTCCAGTACGATTTTTCCACGTCTCCGTCCTGATAGTGGCTTTTCTAAAATGTCTGCTTTTTATATTTTCCCGTCGTACTTTGTACACGCGGCGAGAATGAAGAAAAATACTTCCTATTGCCGATGGGTATTTTTCTTTTCGTTAAATTTGTTCGGCCTCACATTTCCTACGACCCGTTTGTTATTTCATTTTTGACAATTCACGTGTCGCCAAAGAGTGAGAAAAATTGGCACAGGGAAAATTTATCGAGTAAAAGAATTGAAGTGCCCGGATTTAATTTTTGCCGGAGGGAAAATTGTAAATTGTATCGAAATTAATACGTTTTTCAGACTTCCTACGTAAGTCGTATATTCAGTCTCCTAATTTTATCAATTTTTTTTTATCTTGGTAATCCATGAGTTAAACATTGCCAGTAAGCAATCATGCAAATTTTTATAGCGTTTACAAAAACAGCAAAAATGCACTTTTAACGATTCTTTTTTAAATTATTCATATAGAGCTAGAAAAAAGTTTGACATTTGATGGCAGCAGTTGTCTACACAACACTAAAAGGACAACCACCTTACGAATCCAAAAAAAAGTGCTGAATATCAGAGACGTGAACTGAAAGTAAAGTGAATTTTCAAATTTCGCGGGCTACGTCAGTTCGATTTACACATTTTTTTGTTATGTCGGTATACTTGTCATGAACATCAATGAAACGTTTCAACTAAATAGCATTCTTTTCGTTTGTGAGAGACATGAAGGTTAAAAGTGTTTCGCTTTCTTGACGATTTTCTACTGTCAAAAAACATGAATCAAAGTGTTTGCATTGAATTGTGTATAAAAAAAGGAGTCAAGTGCTCTAAAACTTTTGAAATGTTGCAGTGGCTTACCGTGAGCCCAACTTTGAGTGAAAAAACGTTTACAAGTTCTGAAAACTCTTCCAGCAAGGCTGAGAAGACATCAATAACGAACCTCGCTATATAAGTTCCATCACGTCATCAACTGATCAGAAAGTTGAAAACGTGTAACAAATCGTATTGAGGAATCCTCGAATCACCATAAAAAGAATTGCGGAGGTTATCAGCATCGAATTTGGTTCGTTCCGAGCAATTATAGTGGACGTTTTGGGCATGAGATGTGTGTCAACGAAGCTTATTCCCAAATTGCAGAATCTCTTGGCAAGAACAACACAGAATCATGTCACAGCCACCGTATTCACCGGATTTAGCACACTGTGACTTTTTCCGTTTGCCTAAACGCAAGAAACTTCTGTAGGGACGTTGTTTTGCAACGATAAATGACATAAAGATCGCATTTGGATGAGCTGAAGACCATACCAAAGAGTACTTCTCAGAACAGCTTTGAGGATTGAGAATGAATAAATAAATTATTTTCGATGAAAAGAGTCACCTTACTTTTCGATCACACCTCGTACCACCATTTTCCCAGAAATGAAATATGAATTGTTTTCCTGAAACTTCAACGGAATTCCAAGTGAACGGATGAAAATTATATTGAAGTATGGAGAACAACCTACATAATTATCGACTAAAATTAACAAGGATGTAAATCTTTCATACAGAATGAGTATTATACCAACACGCGGTCTGAAACGGTCTGAGTTCCGAACAGTATTCACCAATAACAGTTGTTGGGGTACACTTAACCGAACTCTTAACAGAACTGCAGAACTGCGAAGCGAAAATCTAACCAATCATCAAATTGCCGACTCAGTATCGACTCGACGACATTATTTCGTACACTAAAATTCCAATTCAACCCCTCAATTTTCAACGTATTAGACTTCGCCAACAACACACGTATCAGAAGAAAATTTTCACAAGAATATAATTCGACTACCTCAAAAGCCTGCACTCCTAAGCCTCCTCTAATTTTCCGGAATTGAATGAAAAACCAGTGAAAAGTCGAGCACATTCGAACCAGAAAATTCAAAGAATCCTTGTTCCTTTGAACCCTCCCACCGCATTCGAGAAGCTCATAATTAAAAGTGAAAGAAAAAGCTACCGGGTTCAGAGAAAAGAACGACCGTATGTCATTAAGCTCTCCACTCTGTGTGTATACACGTCGACATCTATGATTGTGTAATTATAATCTACTAATGATTTAATTGACAGCTTCTCTCTATGATGCGGGCTCTTGGGACGTCGTAAATACCAACCTAAAAGAGTGAAATGCTAAAGAACCCTGCCTACTCGAACTCATTCGTCGCGATGCTCTTTTATTCGGATCCGGTTGGAAGGACCATAGTGAGACTGTTAACAATTGAAAGCCTGCTGTAATATGCGTAATGAACAATTTCGTACATAAATAAAAAGAATGTAAACTAGAGGGCCGGACATGGTCCTTTTAATCATCCATATTATACTGTTTGATTGTCTAATTGTTTGTTAAAGAGGAATGGTATAGATGCAGGTCTATTGTTAGCTGATTGGTACTCGAAAAACATCAGTATGTTACCAATGTGACCGATAAATTATATAGTAAGCTGAATGAGAGATACGTTGCTATAAATTAAAAGTCTTAATTAATTGTTTTCTAGATTTTGATTCATAATAAAACACCCAAACTATAGTTTCTAATTTTTCAGAGTATACTAAAACCATTGAATGGTAAATCTTAGAAAAACCTTTTTCTACAAATTGGAACTTTGTAAAAGCATTGAAAAATCATTTCCAATGATTGAAATTATAGAAGGGTCGAAAACAAAATAATAATTGAAAATTATGATTTCTAGTTTTCAAAAACAATAAGTAAAAATAACACACTTGGTTTAAGTTTCACCAAATGTATTAAAAACTCTACATATGTTTCGGGTAGTTAACCCATTATCAAGAGTATACAATGTTTAAGTAACAAAGTTTTAGAAGCCTAGTAACTATCTTAATTTTAATTTATTGTTTTCAACATAATGTTTCACCAAGAGATAAGCGAAATGTCATTTATCTCTAGTTTTTGTATATATAGGAGGAAAAACAGGAGAACAAGAAGAAGCTTACAAACAACTCATAGTAACATTATTATATTTTTATCATAATAAGATTTCTTCACATGTGAATGTGTTTTAATGTCCCATTACAAAAAATTCTCAATCAATACTTAATTGAATCCTATTTTTCCTCTTTTGATGTTATAACAGAAGTATTGCTAGTTGATTATGGTGCATTTTAATTATTATGATTATTCAATAAATTAATTACATGATTATAACTTAAATTTAGTTGCTTTATGTATTTTGTGTCATTTCTAAAATTTTCCTACATTTTTTGTTTTTCTCAATTGCTGAAACTTTTGCGTTTTATAATTAAATTCAAGTTTTTCGTTTTTTTTATGAGTATGTAGGGAAGTTTTTTAGGGATGTGCTTATTTATGGGTTTCATTCGTTCCTCTTGAATTTGGGAAGTTTATAATAATTATTTTGATGTAAAACAATCCAACGAGTGAAACAAAACTGAAAGGGGTTATATTATATAAAATCTTTGGATTTCAACTTTTAAAAGAATCCTGTATACAGAAAACACTATTATCTGGCTTACCATGAGTTTTTCAGAAGTACATCATGGCGCAAAAGACAAATATGGTACTTCAGAAACAAACTCTGAGCCACTATTTTCCCCTCTTACATAAAACCAAGCTAGAGAGGTGAATGATTAAAATTATTTCTTTTTGACACATCAATAACTATATTAAATCAGTGAAAATTATATAGGTCTATGTGTGTGTGTTTCTGTAGAATTTTATCAAGGCTAGGAGGCTTCGCAACGATCTAATCATATTATGTACTATCGAATTATCTTCACTTTGATATATTCCATAGAGGAAGGATCACAGAGTTTTATACCTCTGATGCCAGCGAGAAAGTAGTAGAACTATCTTAGCTGGCCTCGGAATTAACAAACGAGTGTCGTCATCTTGTTTAGGGTGATTGGATCGGGGGCGAGTTAACATGGCACCCGCGTATCGTAAACTAATTAGTCGCCTCTCTTTGCCGAAGCTCTCTTGTTAAAGTCGGGTTCTTTATTTTCGCCCGGTGGCCTCCGGGTTCGTAAGCAATTAGCCAGCTGGAAGTTATAGCGTCAACTGGCCGTTGCTGATGGAATTTTTTGTCGAGTAGCTTGTGACTATTTTTGCCCGTACCTTTCAATATCGATGACCATTAAAAAAGATGGATCATAATAAATTAATTGCCTCATAAAGAGATCAAGAATATAGTTTGAACAAAAAATTGGAAATGAACGATGAATTTGAACAGATGCTGTCATACCATCATCTCACAAAATTCGAATATTAAAATCAATTCACATTAAATCCAATATTTTAATGGTTTTGGTTGTCAAGAATTCGAATTTCAAGACCAAAGACATAATGCATATTTCATGTACCTATATAATATTTTAACAAAAATTTTCCATTGTAAAATTTATCTTCTCAGTCACATTCTGACTAATGATCTAAAAAAAAACACCATTTCTAACAACTTGTTGGAAAAGTAAAATATTTTTTGGCAAATTAACGCAAGAGAGGTGTTAACAAGTCTTCAAATAACTGCAGTTACCTCAGTAACTATTGTGAGATTTGAAAATTATTTTCGAAAATTCATATTCAAATTGAAAAATTCAAGTTTATTCAGAAAATCCACAGGTTACTTTCCTAAATTCTTTGTTCTTTGTCTCCTATAAAAAAGATATTATTTCTCATATAAATAGGTCTCTCATTAAATTGATTTTTAGTTGGTGGCAGTGGCTGGTGAACTGAATGGTTGTGCTAACAATATCAAAAATTGGGGGTGAAGCAAAAAAAGCACATACACAAAATCACAAAAATGAATATTACATGATATTACTTACTCAAATATAAAACTTTATTCAGGAAGAAGCTTGCAATTATGTTTAGCAGAGATTTTAAATTTAAAAAACTCAATAATTACTAAAATTACTGTATTTAATAGTGTTGGCGTTTACTTGATGTAAATCCATTATAATTGAATATAACTTAAATTCAAACACTTGAACTTATGATTTACACTTTATTGACTACATTGCATGACGCGTTTCGTCGTTACAAACGACTTCTTCAGATGCTTACAGAATAAGAACAACATTTTGAAAAATACAGGTATATGTATCAGGGAATTTTGGTGTTCAATGGTTTTGGTTTTACCTAAGATATTCCATTCTGAGAATAATTTCTATTACCTGAAAAGGTTTAACAAGGGTGAATTGTTTAATTCTATCTGTTCATTGAGCAAGTTTCCAGAATTTTAAGCCGATTTATTTCCACTACCTCCCAATAATCTAATTGACTACTTCTCTCTATATTGTGTAGAATTTTGAAATTCGTATCAAAAGTATGGTTTTCTGTTAATAAATGGTTAGCATAATTCGAATTACTTTTATTATGGGCGAAGCTATATTTATGTTCCTGTATTCTAGTACCGAAATTTCTACTAGTTTTACCTATATATATACCGGGACATGTTCCACAATTTAATTGGTAAACACCTGATTTGTCTTCTCTTTTAATTTTGTTTTTATTGTTCTTAATGTGTCTCGATAAATTGTTGTTCGTTTTAAATGAAATATTAAAATTATGTTTACTTAAAAAGGTTTTGACTTTTTGACTGACGTTTCAAAGTATGTTAAACTGTTATATTTACGATTTCTATCCGGCTGATAAGGAAATACTAATCGTAGAGCTTTCCGATAGAGTTTTTTTTTTTTCTGGACAAAAAACTCTATCGGAAAGCTCTACGATTAGTATTTCCTTATCAGCCGGATAGAAATCGTAAATATAACAGTTTAACATACTTTGAAACGTCAGTCAAAAAGTCAAAACCTTTTTAAGTAAACATAATTTTAATATTTCATTTAAAACGAACAACAATTTATCGAGACACATTAAGAACAATAAAAACAAAATTAAAAGAGAAGACAAATCAGGTGTTTACCAATTAAATTGTGGAACATGTCCCGGTATATATATAGGTAAAACTAGTAGAAATTTCGGTACTAGAATACAGGAACATAAATATAGCTTCGCCCATAATAAAAGTAATTCGAATTATGCTAACCATTTATTAACAGAAAACCATACTTTTGATACGAATTTCAAAATTCTACACAATATAGAGAGAAGTAGTCAATTAGATTATTGGGAGGTAGTGGAAATAAATCGGCTTAAAAATTCTGGAAACTTGCTCAATGAACAGATAGAATTAAACAATTCACCCTTGTTAAACCTTTTCAGGTAATAGAAATTATTCTCAGAATGGAATATCTTAGGTAAAACCAAAACCATTGAACACCAAAATTCCCTGATACATATACCTGTATTTTTCAAAATGTTGTTCTTATTCTGTAAGCATCTGAAGAAGTCGTTTGTAACGACGAAACGCGTCATGCAATGTAGTCAATAAAGTGTAAATCATAAGTTCAAGTGTTTGAATTTAAGTTATATTCAACTAAAATTACTGTATTGGTCTATGTGCACAAATTCAGGGTAATAGATACCTATAACCCCAGTTAAAAATATGCTCAACTCTCTGGAACTAAAAGTCTCTCAAAAACATAAAAATCATTTGAGTCTATATAATGCTATAAATATTCTAACATAATTATGTCAATGATTGCATGGATGTAAAACTAGAAATACTGATATTTTTATATCCAAAGTTGTACTTTCTAAACCTCAAAATGAAGGATTTAATACCTTCAATATTATACCAAGTCTCTTGAAAAGTACTACTAGTGTTGAAATTTTTATTCAAGAGTAATTTGAAAAAGTATATTACTAACTATATAGTACTAACAGACTAAAAAATGTATGCTTAATTCATGCCTTGCTCAGACATGCTTCAAAACGACAAGTTATTATATTTCACCTACAGGAGTTTCTGTATACCTGATAATATGAAAAAGATTCAGGCCAATAAATTCATAATATTCAGAGGAAAACTCTGAAACCACTCCAGAAATTACCTTCAAAGTCAAGCGTGTATATTTTGTTAATAATAAACATGATAACAAAGCAGTTAAAAGCAAGTAGAATAAATTTATGTTCTAAATATTTCACTATCTAGACAATATCTATAAGACAAGCATAAAAAATTCTATAAACTGACAGGTTGCTTTAATATTTAGACTCTGGATTCTCAGTTAAATGCATCCCTATAGACATCCCTAAATAAACAACTATTTCAATCAGTTTGTAGACAATATTCAAAGTATTAGTTTTGGAATATCAATAATGGTTATTTTTATGAACATCTACAACTTTAGCTCAGCCAAGACTGATAAGAATAGTCCTGATCACAGATACATTGATGAGAGGTCAAATTTTCACAGATGTGTTTATTGGGTAACGGTGAACTTCAGAACGTTTAATGAGATTATGACTGAACTGTTAACAACCCTAATGATGATTTATTCTGATTGGAACATATTTTCTTATGAAGGTTTTCTTGAGTTAAAAGAAGTATCTTATGTATCTCGAAGTTCTTACGAATCTAACATATATTAATAGCTAAATATTGACGATTATATAAATTACTTAATTTCAGACTTGATAACTTAAATATATCATATTTAGCCAAACAAGTGTGCTCTCATCATTGGGTGATCAAAAAACTACTACACCAGAGAAAGATAATTCAAATACTGTCCCTGAAGTTCCTCGAGATACTTGAATTCAGGTAAGAGTGAATTCATGTTGCTTTCAACAGCTGACGAAACGAAAACTCTGTGATTTTCCTGGCAATATAGGCAGTAAATATTAAGAATCTACTTAACTTTGACATATAATTACTGGACTTACAACAATAACACTTCTGTTCGTTAACTATTAACGTTACACAATAAATAGGAATAGAGAGCAGACTGTAGAGCTAATTACATATAGAGCTGTACCTACATATATTATGAATCTTCCCATTAACATGTAAACAGATGCTTGAAATATCGTTATATCATCTAATTCTAAAAATATTGCTATCAGTATCAATATGATCAAATGTTAACTTCAATTTTTACTCTACAAATATGACTTGGATTCAATGTTTGGCAATATATGCCGATGTATGGAAATCAATATTATTTCAGGTATATTATTATGAGGACTGAATAGTTGACAAGAAAGTCTGAAACATTTTCCTAAACAATTACTTGCAATTAATATGATTTCATTCAAATTATTCATGAAACAAAAATTGAGGTTATGCTCATAAACTTCTATCGAATGCTTAAAAATTATTATAGTAAATGGACAATCAAGGGATTCACATTCAACATACCTGACAAATAACAGCTTCATGATGATGTTCATTTTCTCTTGCTGCTTTAATATTAAGGGTTAAAACGCAATGGCTTTGAAAATCCCATGTAAACAACACATTATCCTTCACAGTTAACACATTTAAAGCTTTCGAAATGTTTTTCGGAAGACTCTTTTTAACATTGTCAATAATTTTATGACTTCCTAAATTTAAAAAATCTGTAACGTTCATTTTAAAAAGTTTAGACGGCAACTCGCACCACAACACAGGTTATAAAATAAATAAACAAAACAGCTGTTTTTAGCATTGATCTATCGATTGGTGGCGCTACCTTACGGATTCTCAGATAAGCGACCTACCAACTTAGACCGTTCTAAGAAACCATATTCCGCTTTACCTTATTCAAAATTCAAATGTTTTTTGTTTATTCCTGAACCACTGTATTGACTACGCAATATGGAAATGACATAAAACTATGTAGATAATGGAAAGTTTAATATTTCAAAGGGTATAATGTTTAATAGGACGTTATCTTAGGCGATAAATGGGCATTCGAGGATACCATACCTATTCGTCTTTTGTGGGTAGCTTTATTGTCTAGATACAGATAGGGTATCATATAATTTTATGAAATATTGAGTTCTATGACTATACTATTCGACTGGATATTGTTTTGTCTAACATTCATAATTTAGATATGAAGCAAAGTTTCAATTCAGTTGGGTGTTCGTATTACTATGTGAATATATGTGTATCTAGTGGTGCGAACTTCGTAGCATAATATAAATTCAGACAATAATAACTTTTCGAAATAAAGTAGTATCTCTGAATTGAGGAAATGGCGGGAATATCTGAATAGTGTTGTTTTAAGTGTTAACTTTTTGAATCGGTCTGAAAAAGAAGTTGTATTGGTTTCATCTTGCTATTCTAAACCAATGGCTTAAGTTCTACATGAAAATGAAATTTTCTCTAATCTAAGTTTTTTCATTTGTGCAATATTGTTGTTTGTTATTACATGATAACCTATCATCATATATTATGCCAACCCACTCATTCTGAACGATGTTTCTTTATTTTCTGAGAAATATAAATCATTAATTTTTTAAATATAGGGTAGGATTGTAGATTTATGTAACTATTTATTTTGAAAAAATCTTCAATAAAGTACAAATCTTGGAACCACTGCCCTCATAGAATAAGCTCTTGTTGGTCATAGAAACATTTCCAACGACATTTTATAGATGTGTTCCCATATCTATAAAATGAGCTCTTTGTTTGGTTTGTTCATACTTGATGTTGCTGCAATAGTCGAAAATTGTGTATTACAATAAATTCAGTGGTTTTAATACGTGTACTTTGTTGAAGATAAATTCAAAATGAACTACAAACGCATCTCGTAATTTTATTCCATTTATTTAACAATAAGCATCTTCAAAACAATGTGTCTAACAAAAAAAAATACGTTTTTCTATTGAACTTGAGGGGTCGTCTGCTCTATAAATATGTCATTCATCATATAATCGGGATTCAATTAATTCCATCCTCATTTTTTTGATTTTTTTTCATTACAATTCTCTGTAGTTATTTCACTTCAAGCTACTTTCATGTAATAAAAACTTTCAAAATAAGGTCGAATACGAAACTGTCATTTTTACATCGATTATTTTCTTCTTTTATATAAATTCATGAAAAAACAGTGGTGTACATATTCAAATATTTTCAGAATTAGGTACCATAAGCGTCATCTACAAAAAGGTGTATTTTTATGGGTTACATTCTGTTTGAGGTCTTGCATTACTTATAATTAACTATATTAATTCAAATTTCACGAGGTTTTATGTTTGAAATATCCTTATATCATATAGATTCAGCTACGAAGAATCGATTATTCATTTTTTTCGAATTTCTCAGGAACTCTCCAAATTGGGAGATTTTGTTCTCGCTTCGCTGTAAAGCCTACTTTTATCCTTTACAAAATTTTCGTCAGGAATTTTATGAACACAGAGGGTGAATCAACTAACTGTATGGAAAAATTTGCAGTATAGTTGTCATCGGACTGGAGTGGTACATGTGTTTCGAGCTTCTTTGTTTTCATCAGAACCCTACAGAAAGTTCAAATGGTAGAAACCCCTCGGATAAGACGGTTAAGTTGAACTTCATGCAAAGAACAAGCTCCTTTTTAGGTTCTGCGTAAATGTAAAATGTCTTTGAACTTTAAGAATTGATTTTTGTTTAGATGAGTTTTATTTCGTAGAATCCTCAAATGAGAAATTGTAAAACGAAAGGATATTGATGACAAATAAAAATTTCAACGTAAAAGTTATGACTGATTTCGCATGAGTAAGTGATGATGTTTCGAACACGTTTGATATCATCCGGACTCCGTAGCTGAGTTTGAAGTATACAAAGCTTGAAATGAAAGAAATGAACGGTAAAAAAAAGCTTGTTCTTACAAAGAACAAGCATTTTTCTCTTCAAATTGGGGGAGAAATGTTAGTTTTGTCTCTAAGGGACTTTCATTGTTTACAAATTTAAAGTCATTGATTCGAATAGGCAATCAGGGTTCATTACGAGAAAAAGAAGCAAGAAAACAATTGTTTACAGCAGCTTCTATATTCTTATAGTGATTTTTCTGGAGAATCTAGCATGCAATTTGTAACTGAATTTCCTTCTTATGAATCTTCAGGGTAGTTTTGTCAAAGTCTCTCAGTTTTCAAGGTATGCGCATTCGCAAAATGAAGATTCATGAAGCTCTACTCAAAGAACAGGAATTTAAATTTTCGAATTCTAAATATTTTGTTATCCTCCCGGAATAGCAATATGGTTGGTAACGTTGGAATGTTGCGAAGAAGCGAAATATGTAAGCCAAAAAATGTTCTTATTTTCCAACATACTGAAATATTTTCAAAAAAAAAACAACAAAATTACCCACATAATTACCACCCCTTCTCTCATTCATTCGCGACAGAAATATGCCTCGTCTGCATAAAAATGCACAAAATCCCTTTGGGTAAATAAAAGAACACGTCGTCTAGTTAACCTAAAAGAGGCCGCAACCTTTTGTAATTTCAAATTCTTGAAATACGAAGGCCCCTTTAACCCTTTCGCACCGCTGTCAAAGAGGATAGGGGTAGTGTATCAGCATCCGTTGATCCCTGAAGGAACCTCCCGTATGTGTTTATCTGTATCTTTCTCTTTGTATTTGCTTTTCTTTTCGTTAAATTAGTCTAGCAGGCACAAATGGGTTTCTATTCGTACCTACTGGAAATTAAGGATTAAGAATTTTTAATCGTTTCATGTAATAACGAATAGGTACTAAACACCATCAGAAAAAATCCATCAACGCCATAATTAGATAACAGCGAGAGAATAGGTATTTTTCAAAATTTAAATAATAGTTTCCTGAAGAAGTGTCTTCGAATAATGTATCTTCAACAATATTCGATCGGAAACTACCACGAATATTATATATTGATACAATTCTTTGAGTTCCTGGGAATCAATATTAGAAGCCCTGTAAAGAAAAACGATGTGTAAATATTTTTATTGGCTTTATTTTTCAGCATAATCTCCATCAAAACTGATATATTTCTCAAAACGGTGTTCTAATTTAGTTATACAAGTTTTGAACGTAGATTCATCCAGCTCCTCGAAATAATGATTTATAGTTTCGATAGCTTCTTCAAATATTTTACCACCAAGCAATTTTTTGGGGTAAGGAACAGGTAATAGTCGCTTGAGGTTAGGTCTGAAGAGTAGGGAGGATGCGGCATCAATTCAACTTCAATGCGTGAATTTTGGACATGGCAACAATCGACAAATGCGCTGGTGCGTTATAGTTTTGGAACAAATTTTTTTCTTTGCCAATTGAGGTCTTTAATTTACACCTCGTTCTTTAAACGTTGTGATAAGTCTGCTTAGTATTGACCAGTGATAGTCTCACCCTTTTCAAGATGATGAAAGTATATAATTCATCTCGCATCCCAAAAAACAGTATCCATAACCTTGTTTTCCGATAAAATTGTTTTTGTCTTCTTTGGAGTTGGTTCCCTATTTCCAAACCCACTGTTTTGACTGTTCTTTATTATCAGGTATGTAGTGCTGAACCCAAGCCTCATCAATAGTTATGAATCAACGCATAATTTTCGTTTTGATTATGCTTTTATAGGGGCAAATTTTCGGTATAAATGTTTTTTCGAGTCAGTTTTTCTTCGAGAGTTAGCAAAGGCGGCAACCATCTTGCACACAGATTTTCCATGCTCAAATAGTTCTGCGAAATATTTTGCTCACGTTCAGCTGACCGCCTACAGGTCTCAGCTATCTCATGCACTTTCAATCTGCGGCCTTCTAATACTACTTGATAGATTTTCTCAATCATTTCTGAAGTTGTGATTTCAACGGTCCTTCCGCAGCGAAGCTCGTCAGAGGTGCTCACACGATCCATTTTTAATTCAGAAACCCACTGCTTAATAGTTGAATATGATGTAGAGGAGTCTCACTGTGTTGAAGACATCACTTCTTTCATTTGTTTACAAATACTCTTATTTGTAAAACCTTTCAAATAAGATTATTTTATGATAGCACGTTTCTCCAATTTTTCCATTTTCATGAAAACAACAGAAGCGTCTCGCGCAATGTGCTCTAAAACGCAAACTAAAGTAGCGATTGGGCTGAAACTTCACATACATGCTCAGTAGGAATGGTACTGTAGTACGCCTCAACAAGCGTAGATCTAGTGGCTCCATCTCTTGGTCAGGCCAGAAACTTTCCACCCCATCCTCGTATATTTCAAAATTGAATATATCACAAAATCAGTAGGTACCTACATTTATCTAGTCCCTAATTTCATATTGTGTCTTTATTTTCATCCAGAAATACACAACTCAACAGTTTGAGATAATTATTGATCGAGAGAAATACAAAAAATTTACAATTGAAAGAGATATGAAATATTCAACTAGAAACAGAACAAAAGTCTCACAAATGATACATAAGAACCATGTCACTATGTGGGCCAACTCCCAGGTAGCAAGCTGACGGTAATATGACGTCATATATTGGTTTGAATATGTGAGAAGTGACGTCGAAATGTCACAGCCTCAAGACGTCATCTTAAACTGTTGAAAAGACGTCATTAAATTACGTTTTATGCCATTAAGAATTAGAACATTTGTCATTTCTTAAAAAATTAACGGTCAAAAATTGACGAAAATAGTACTTTGCGCTGACGTCATCTGCTGTCAGCATATGAACGTCAGTTATATGTCGTTAAAAATACGTCATTCAACGGTCAAATGACGTCGCTGATCAAAATTGACCGCAAATTGACTCTAATAAGACGTCATGTTACGTCAGCTTGATACCTGGGCTGAAATGAAAGCTTACGCGCGAAACTACACGAAAATATAATACCTGAAAAACTTATATCTAAAGAACTCATAATGTAATACTTTAGACTGGACAGGAATGAAAGGTTATGGGTTGTACACCGAATAACATTCTGCACAAGTACGAATAGTGTCAGTTTGACTTAGAAGTGGGAGTGACAGTTTGGAATTTGAACTGTCAAATTTTTTGCAACAAGTTATGGGTGAATAACCAACAATTTTAATCATCAGTTGGTCCAGAGTCGTCGCCCAGTACACAACTACGTCGAAGCACTAGCCGCCACTGAAAATGTCTCTCGCAGTTAGAGACGAAACGTCTGGAAGATGATGAGTTCCAATTCACCACCTCCAATCAGCCCGGAAGATTATATCACAATGTTTCACAATGGACACCGGCCGTGAAAGCCTACACGATTTCATCAACAATTTTAATTCCTCTATATTTGTATTCTTAGATTGTCATGCGGTGAGAAACTAGAAGAGTTACTAAAACAAATATATATGAAGAGGAGTTTTTTTTGTGTCTCCGATAAACCTGATGACCCATTTCCGATAAGGTGAAAGTCTCTTCAAGAAGAATGTTGAGTGGAACATTATAAACATGTTTTCTTAGTTTTTTCCTTCCTTTCTTTTGTATATCTTTTGGTATTGATTTTAAATTTTTTAAATATATTTAACCTGGAAGGGCAAAGAACTCTTCGGTGAAGCCATTCGCTTTGTATATTTAAGTATTTAAATTCACACAATAAATTCGTTCGTCATTATTGTAATCAATATGAAATATGCTGAAGACACAATACAGATGTTAACAAAAGTAAAAAACTTCCACCAAATAAAATTAGATATCTCACTTAATACAAGAATTGAAGTAATGGATAAATCGTGAACAGATATCCAAAAATAATATCTTCTTCTTATAACATCTTGAAATTGAAATTCTTCCCATCATTATTGTGTATAATATGTTCACTTAAAGAATTTGGGGATCATCTTCTATCTGCAAAACACGTGACATTTTCCTCACAATAGTAGGCCCCTGCTAACATAACATGCATTATTAAAGACATAATTTAAAATTTGATCGAATTTCGAGAGGTATATAGAGGTGCGATATTCCCCCTCGCAACTCGAAATATATCTTCGATAGGCGGTACAGTGGCGTTCCCGATAAAAAGTGAATTATCAGAAATGGACAGACTTTTACTTTTATCATATAATAATAATAATAATAATATAGTTTATTTATTGTATTATTTTTATATTGTTACAAAGGGAGACGAAAACAATGCATATAAAACTCTGAGGGTAGTGTCTACACAAATGTTATCAACAGAAACATAAATTATGAACTTACGACAGCAAATATTTAGTGCATTGCGAAAAGCATCGAACTCGTTGGAAAAACCATACAGCACTGTTTCATAATTATATGTGAATCATCAGTGGCATGCATCTAAACAATAGCGATTCAATGTTTTCTCCAAACTGTCCAAGTCCATATTTCTTGGAAACGTTGGAAATATTGAGAGAACCACTTATATGGTGAAGAAACAAGACAAACTCTCTCAAGTATCGTTGATGACAAGCCTTATCGCATATCATACATTTTATATGATTAAATCAGCTTTTTGCACTACTTGTCCATATATACTTTAACTGTTTAAAATTTCAGGTTCATATCTTTGATTTTCTCTTGATGAAACATAATTGAATATTAAATTAAATTGAACTCTTGGCTTAATGTTTCAAGATTATATATAACAATATGAATTTGTCAACATGTTTCGAGCGTGAGCTCATTTTCAAGACTAAAATACAGTAAGGAACGAACAACAAATTTATATCTATACAATGGATTTAAGGAGGGAGGATAATTGAAAATCTAAGTGTTCATTTACGATTTCTTCTTTTTTCTACCAAGAACTGCATATTTCAATTCCCTCTAAAAGGTCTAAACGTTTTCCTGCGTGTAAGCACTTGGTTTTCTCAAAGTCTGTAAAGTGGTTAGAGTTAATACAATGTTCTGCGAATCCGGTTTTATTGAAATTGTACAAAATCGACCTTTTATGCTAGTCCACCCGAGTTTTTATTTTTCTACCTGTTTGGCCGATATAAAACACTGGACATTCATTAAAAAAAATTTTATAAATCCCGTTTTTGTCTTCAACATTTATCTTTTCTTCATTATTCACTAAAAGTGACATAATATTTCTTTTGTTAGTACAATCTGTTTTTATTCCTTTTTTTTCAATCTTTCGCAAATTTTTCCGCTGAGTTTAAGTTTGAAATTAATAAAATTATATTTTTGTTTGATTTTGATAATTTGAGATGTATAAATTCAATTTGAAAAAACTTTTCGTTGCTTTTTCTTATAAGATTTTTTATTATGTTTCCATTATAACCGTTATCATTTGCTAGAATATTCAAAGTTTTCAACTCTTTGTTAAAATTTCCATTTTAACAGAGCGGGATGGACAAAAGTCTATGTATAAAAGAATAAAAAGAGCTAAGTTTAATATTTAATGGTTGGTTTCTATATTTAGGAATTAAGGTATCTGTGTTTAATTAATTTAATATAAAATTTTTGCTGATTTAATTATTCGTAAGATATATTTTTGAAATTTATTTGAACTGATTGCAGAATAGGAGGATTACATAATATTATAATGTATATTTATTAGCAAATTTGCTACAAAAAGGTACAAATAAAATATATTTTTTTCTGATAAAACCACCAAAAATATAGAAATGTCAGTCGAACATAAAACAATCATTTATTTCAAAGCATGAAAACAACAGTACTCATCTCATGAACTTTCAAAACATAATAGTATCTGATCTTGCATTGATCACGCAGGTTTTCTTTTAGTCTTTCAAATTTTGGAAAGATTCCTCTTCCTAATATAGAAGTTGTTTCTTGATCGTGCTCCATATGCATGAAAATCTCAAACTTTCAAAGATGAAATCATCCTTCAAAAGACTTGGACGTCATCTCATAACAGCTTAAAAATGAACCCCATCCTTTCACAAACAAATGTCTGATCCACTGACATAATACCATCAACATCCAACCTATCATTCACTCTGTACATCTGTTACACTTTGAAATAATGCAAAGAGCTCTCTTTTGCAGTTTTAGCAATATCTGAAGTTCAAATTGTTTCATAAAAATGGTATTTTGCTGTTCGGAACTACAATAGAGGGACGAATAATGTTTCATAGATACTAAGTTCAGACTATATCCAACTAACATTCTGCATATGATTTGGACTACGAATTCAGTATGAGGACTGAGATAAAACTATTTTGAGAAGTAACCATTTAACTTTATTGACTTTGAAATTTTGTGGTTTGCAGAGATCTTAAGTATTATGATTACAGCAGGTCTTTGTTATTTCGTAAAATCCTTCTTTCATATAACATCATATTTATTATATGAATTTTAATGGTTATGTGACGATAGCTTATTACTAAATGTGCAAAAATCTAACTTCATAGTTTTGGGTACAAGTAAAACCCTTAAAAACAATAAAAATGAGGATATAACTATGAAGATAAATTAACAAAAAATTAGAAGAGTAGAAACAGTGAAATATTTAGGCATTATGTTAGACGCAAAATTGAGTTTCAATGATCTTGTTGATTTCATATCATCCAAAATGTCTAAAAAAAATCAATTTTTTCAAAAGAATGAAAAAAATTATGCTCCAATTGTTATTTAGTTTGACTAAAGAAAAAATTCAATCATTCAAAAACTTACAGAATAGAGCCATGCGAAAAATTTTGAAATGTAAAGAACACTCTTTGCTTCATATATATTCATACTTAAAATAAAAAATCAGTTGCTTCAATGTAATGAAACAAAAACTGTAACATATGTCAGTGATGTGCATGGGTATAACACTGGAAATACTAATAGTTCTTATATCCAAAGATGTGAGCTTTCTAAATCTAAAAATAGCATATACTACGACTGATTCAAGGCTTTCAATAATTTACCAAGTATATTAAGAACTAGTACTAGTATTAAGACATTTAAGCGTGATCAAAGAACGTATATTTTGAATAATGAGATAGGTATGTAATTCAAAATTAACATTTAAAAATATGTAGATTTTTTTGTATTGCTTCAGCTAAATAAATATTATTATTATATCAAAAAGTTTGCTATTTCGTTGGATTCTTGAATATCTTCTTTTCTTGCACACTTGATTTCAATAGATTCCATTAGGTTCAAGTCTTTGTTGAACTTTTTAACCTTTTTTCAAGCAAAGTATTATTTCTGGATTATTGATATCTATGAAATGTTTTGGAAACGATCATAAACTTCACCAACGCTTTTTTCCGTTGAATTTCCAGAGCTTTTCATTTGTCTATTTTTGAACCGATTTTTTCTAGTATGTCCTATACAAAACTCATCAAAAAGTACTCTTCAACATTTAAACTCCTGGTTTCCAAAAACACGTTCGTCATTGTTATCACCTACATAACGTAAAACCAAATTCCTATAATTCCAATGGATTTTAAGGAGTCCCTTAATGTTGAGGGACTTTATCTTAAGGAAAGAAATTATTAGAGAATAATTTTTGTTCAACTCAGTTATCGTCAATATGAAACACATTCTATCTTCGACAATTTTGAATTTTTTTTTATTTTCATACCTTATTTATAGAACACCCTTTTATCTACGCCTCTGGCTTCCTTCACCTGATATTGGTATTTTGGTATATTTACGATTTTACTAATACCCCAGAGGATACAGAAATTGAATACTTTTCTCCTTCTACCATTCCGATTCAGACCCTTCAATGCAAATTCCGCATTACCAGAGCGTCTTGGAACGGTACGTATTCTTCGATAACTGCTATTTAAATATTAAATAACCAAATCGAAGCACTTTTGCTCTTTCGGGACATCCTCGACCTTATAACACACCGAGGGATATTTTTGGGGCATTCAAAGAAATACCGATACTTATTTCATGGTAATTTGGATGTTAAAGGTATTTTTCTTCATTCTCCTTTGTACGGATCTTAAATAGTTTCCGGAAATGAATGTTTTTTAAAATTTTTCATTAGTTACAGTGTTTAGGCAATATGAAACATTTTGCGTTACTTAACAATATTGTGTAGGCCAAGCAACAGAGCATAACTAAAACGTTTTTGTGACATTGATACAATCAGTAAACCGAATGTACCATCATGTTAAAGGTACCCCATAGTTTAATTGTACCATGTTTTCGGCTACGAACTTGCATTTATTAATTTATTATTAACAAAATAGACATATTTTTAATGCTAAAGTTGAAAATAATTGAACAATCTGGGTAGTATCAATACAAATGTTGTAGGTAATTAAATTACGAAAAAAATGAGCCGTCAAACGACTTATTCGAAGAAATAGGGGCGGAGAAAACTCGTGAAAACCGGAAAATTTAACATTTTACAAATAAACTAAAACTCCGTTAATTTTCAACTTAGGGATATAGGACTGGGTACACAACTAGCACTATTAATAATCTTCAAATGTGCAAAGAGTGGAAGTTGTGGCATAGAAATTATCGTCGCTATTGCAATTTCAATAACTTATTACCGATTAATTGTCAAATAGCTGTAGGTTCGTGAGGTGTTCCGATGTTAATTATGAAAAATGAATTTGAAAATTGACAAAAAGCGCAAAAACGTGTATATATTTTCGATAAAATGAAGGGAAATTCACGAAATTGACTCATGATTGAGTCATGCGCAAACATGACTCCAAGCGGCCGAACGATGCGATGGCAAGTACTTCCAGTATCTCGAAACATTTGTCGATTGTCTTTAACCATATTTCATAATTAAGCAAGTCTTTCTCAATCATTCGATATAGTTTGAAAATGCTCCTCTGATTATCGTGCCAAAATTCGATTGACATTAATATACCACTTCTTTTCCAACACATAAACAGTAAATGTAGCTGCATTGTAAAATACTTATACATTTTGCATTCTGTAATACAGCCAATAAAGAGTTCGCCAGAGGCAACATTTTTCATTCAATTGAATGTGCATTGTACGTGCCTCCTTCTTCCGATACATGAAATCATAGATCAGCAACGAACTTTATAATTGATCGTTTAAAATTTATTACGAACCATAGAAGCGAGTTTTCATCATCAATCGGCCACTCCAGGCTATGATTTGTTCTTGAATGCGCTGAATAAAAACCACCAGTAGTCTTCGAATTGAGAGGTGAATTATTTAGAGGCCATTACTGGATGAATGGCGACTCCACTGTTCAGAATAAACTTTCTCAGAAATGCAACCCGAACGAATAATTGTTGTTTTCTGTGCTTTCTGATGTGTACCTTCGACTTGTACAAATATCCCTCTCTTTGTGAATATGTGGGTATATCTGCCTTTGAAAATATCGATCATAGAAGGCTGTAGTCGAGGAAACAGTTGTATGTTGTATTCGTATATGTGTAAATAATGGGTGATTTTTTGAGCGTGTTTTTTTTTAATCGCATGAAACACTCAATTAGCATCATATATTCAGAATTTTCATTGCAATTGATAACTTGGCCTTTGCAATTTACATTTCAAAGATAACTTCATGTAAATGTTGTCCGTGGCTTCGTATCAAATGGTCCATTCGGAAGGACCAATTTTGCGTCACTTTTTCGAGCGTTACGGCCTGTATCCCACGAATTACGCGTGTTATGTTATCCTGTAAGGCTTCAATCGTGTTCGGCTTGTCCACATACACTAACGACTTTACATAACTCCACAAGAAATAATCCAGAGGCGTCAAATCGCATGATCTTGGCGGCTAATTCACAGGGCCATTTCGAGAGATAAGCTGTTCACCAAAGTCATCCTTCAACATGTCCTTTGTTTCAGGAGCTGTGTGGCATGTGGCACCGTCTTGATGAAACCATGTGTCAATCGAGTTCAACTTGGCCAACTGGGGCAAAAAAAAGTTGCGTATCATGGCTCGATATCGTTCGCCGTTGACGGTAACGTTTCTTCAACGGTCGTCTTTGAAGAAAAATGAACCGATGATGCCACCAGACCATAAACCACACCAAACTGTCGTTTTTTCGGGATGCATCGGTAATTCTTGTATGGCATGTGGCTGTTCATTACTCCAAATACGAAAGTTCTGTTTATTTACATTACCGTTAAGCCAGAAATGAGACGTATCGCTGAACACAATTTTTGGATAAAACACCGGATTTTCATTAGTCTGTTCTAAGGCCCATTCACTAAAAATTGGACGTTATGGTAGGTCATTCGGCTTCAATTCTTGCAGAAGTTGAATTGTATAGGCTTTCAAACCTAAATCAACACGTAAAATTATCCTTGTAGTTGAGTAACACATGCCCAATTGCCGAGAACGGCGACGAATTGACATTTCACGATCGTCATTAACACTGTACGCTACGGCTGCAATATTTTCTTCAGTACGCACTGTACGCATGCGAGACAATGCTTTCATGTCCAACAAAGTAAACTTGGTGCGAAATTTGGTGATAACAGCACGAATTGTTGATTCACCAGGTCGATTATGACGACCATAATATGGTCGTAACAAACGATGCACATTTTTCACTGAGCACGAATTTTGATAGTAAATTTTAACAATTTGCAATAATTGCTAGTTTTTAAGTCTTTCCATGATGAAATGCCAGAGTATACTGAAAACTTACGTGCAATATTTCGTATTATATTTATGTGAACCTTCAAACAATCATATTTTTCAATGAAATGTTCTGATGAAATATATCTTTTCATTCACAAAATGAACAGTTGAATAATACAAATTTTTTTCCTAACAGATATAATATTCAACTCGTTGAGTGAATTTATATGGAATATGTCAAGAGAACTAGAAATATAACTCAAAAATAGAATCTTGAAATTCGTGAAACTTTCGAGATAATTGCCAAGAGCTCCGCGGTATTCGTTTCTATCAAAATAATTTCTGGTGCTTCTGTTTCTTCAAAGCTTCCACCATAATAGAAAAGATTTCTGGCGACATATTCTGAACGATTCGATTCGATTCGATTTTGATGGTTTGAGAATCCGAAGCATTTGATAGTTATATTCGATCTACCTATGGAAAATCATTGTGATTGGTTAATTCGTTTAAAGGCCTCATGCTAACTAATAGTTGGACGATAGAATGAAACTACATTCGCCCTTTTAGGAGTATCAGAAATGGGATATCCGGTACATTTGGAAAAGCGACTAGTGTATAGAAATTATGAAATATAAACGAGGAAAAATTCCACGGAAACGATATTGACATTTTCGTTTGATAAACAGTGACTCTATCAATATCCATTGTTTCAATAACACTTTATATTCCTTATCTTCCAATCTATCTGAACGCCATAAAACAGGGGCAAAAACAGGTCGACGCTATTTGTCACTGAACAGAACGGCCGAAATGATACCAGGTTCCTTTATCATCCGATCAAATTTATACAAAATTCAATTCAAACATTACTAGAATATCTGATATCATTGGCCGCAGTCACGTTATTCAATAAAACATCGTTCATTTCAATTCACGACTTTACATTTGTCTCTTTCTAGTTCGTGAAAGTCGCGCTGTTGAAACGAATAAGAAACTTATGACTTCATTAAATTTCATTCGGAAAATTTATATTTGTGTGGTAAACGTTGCTAAGCAATTAGAAAATATAATATCGATTTATTCCAATGAGATATGCAAATTCAAATTGATTACGTTGATAGGATGTTTTAATTGTTCTATTTTTTCTTTGGTCGATATTAAAGGTTTCGCTTTATCTACCCCTTCGATCGGTTTGGCGGGTTGAAAGTTTACGGTTGGCGAGTTTCGTGATGAATTTTTTTGCGAATCGATTCGACAATATCCGGTTTTAGTTTGAAGTAGATTGAGTCCGATAACTAACTTATGAGTCATTGAACACGAGACATTCACAAATTGATGATTATAGTGGGTGATATTATTAGAGCCACTGTGCAAAATTTCAACATTTGGACTATTATTTCTTATCTTTATTATTCGAAGTAACTTCATTCAACAATTGTTTCTTTTCTTTTCTTTGTCTCTTTCTTTTTCATTCTGACCTGGTTGAACGACGTTTATTTGTACAGCTGGAGGGTATACTGTCGTCTGAGTTCATACCTACCTTTGGAATACCTCGAGGGTCTAATCTTGGACCACTGTTATTTATTCCGTTCGTAAATGATCTCAGGGATAATATTCACTCTCCACATTTGATGTTCGCAGAAGACTTGAAACTATATCATGAAATTAGATCACAGGAGAACTGTGTTCAACGTCAGCTCGCGCTGGACCATGTTGCTAGTTGGTGTGAGGACAATCATTTAAAGTTGAATGTGTCAAAATGTAATGCTGTCTCTTTCACAAGGAAAAGAGACCGAATTGAGTGTGATTATAGCGTCTGTGTAGTCTTCGACCAGAAGTTTTCCTTTGTCCCGCACATCACGCAACTCATTTCATCTGCCTCGAAAAAATATGGATTCGTTATGCGTAATGACAAATATTTCAATAATTCCTCAACATTCATAGGAATACTTATTACCCTAATCCGTAGCAAGTTGGAGTCTGACAGCAGGATCTGCCATCCTATTTACACTTGCCATCAACGCCATCGTGAGGCTATTCAGAGAAGATTCTTGAAATTCTTAGTTTGGAGGGAAGATAAAGTTTATTCACAGACAGGAGTCAATCATAACGAATTATTGAGTCGATTGCTAAATAGTTGAATGTGATGGAGAGGAGTCTCCTAGTGTTGAATCCATCTCTTTTTTTGTGTTTTTAGGTCATAAAACATCTAAATTTGAACCATCACTCTATTATCAGAGTATTAAAATCTTCAACCATTTACCGTCAAAATTGAAATTACTGAATGCTCTTTTGTTTGAGAAAAGAGTTAAGTCATTGATGTTAACAAAGGCATACTATAGCGTGGCAGAGTACTTCGATGATTCGAATGTAGGCAATAATGTATGAATCAATTATTTGTATCATATGTTTATTTTTTTTTTCACGAATCTCCCTCCTCATGAGAAATTGTATCAAATGTTTCAGTATTTCTGAGGTTAATTTTTTTCTTTTCATATATAGTTGTATATTATTGTTAATATAAACTGAACCAATATTTTTGTTCGAGGGCTGAATGGAATATCAGACTCAAAACTGAATTCAGTCATTTTGTGAGCATTCTTCTCATTTTAATTATTGTATCAATTGAATGAATGTAATTTTACATTGTAAGGAATGTTTCTGAATAAATATTATTATATATTATACATTTCTTCTACTTTTTCGACGAATAGTTCGAATTATATCAAAGTTTTATTTCGTAAGTATTTTCACTGCACAATGTGTTCATGAAATTTGCTTGCTTCGCATAATTTTTCAAAAAACTGAGACGTCAAGAAACTGTCACCTCGATTTATCATCTCTTTCATCCTTTTTTAGCATTTACTCAATTTACTCAATAGATGAACGCTGCATCTGAGTATCAAAAAATTTAAAAAAAAAGAGAAATCATTAGTCGTGTTTTCAATTATCGTGAGGAAAAGTCGATATCTTCCATACAAAAGAAAATTCTCATAGCGTACCACAAAGCATAGCCAATTAATACTAACTAATCTTCCGAGCAAGTATGGAACGCGGCGCGTCTTCAACCCCTCTTGAAATATTAACCAAAAACAAATAGAATCGATAGCTCGGAATTAAAATGATCTGAAGTAAAATATTTGTCTAAAATCCGAGTAATGTTCAGTCAGGCGTGCCACCTTTGTGTTTGAAATATCAATTGTATTCCCTTCAGTCTTTGGTAAAATAAACGGGAAGACATGGGCTGTTCGACAAATCGGATTGGGAATACGGAGGTGAAATTGAATGAGACTGCCTTTATTCGGCTGAATGTATTCGTAGATTTCCCTGGGTTTTCCTTTCGGTTTTGCAATGTTCTAATCTTTGGCAAATGTTTGATTTCTTAATATTACATCTCCCTAATATTCGATTGAATGAATCGGGTTTCTGTTGTGTGCTTCGCAGTGAAATAGTGAGATTTCTGGAGCGTTGTAGATTAATTGAAAGGATTAATTTGAAGTTTGATGCAAAATCGAGAATATTCCATAACAATTTTCATTTATTAAATTGAATTGAACATTTGGTTCAATATTTCATGATTATATTCAACAATATCAAATAGTCAACATGTTTCGAGCGTGAGCTCATCTTCAAGACTAAACTACAATAAGCAACGAACAACAAATTTAAGTCTATAAATTAGAGGTCAGTAAGGGGGATGTTTGAAAATCTACTGGTTCATTTGCGATATCTCTTTTTTCTTCCACGAGCTACATATTTCTATTGCTTCTAAAAGATCTGAACGTTTCCCTTTATTACCTGCGTGCATGCATTTGGTTTTCTCTACGTCTATAAAATGGTTGGAGGTAATACAATGTTCTGTGTACAGAACAGTCTGCCCTTCCTTCAGTTGCCGGGGAATTCTTTCCTTTCAATAAGATCATTAAAATTCGGGCAAATTCTGTACCACAATTTTCACTACTTCACTTGGTGTTTTATGAGGTCCTGTTACTTTTCCTTTCTTCAGCTTACTACCTGCAGTCATCGCTTATTCTTGTGTTATGTCCTCAATGTCCTGTCCTAGTCTAAATTCTTCTCTACATCCTATGAGTCTTGTTGGAAATAATATTTTTATCACTTGTTCAGCTCTTTCTTTCTCAAACTCTGTTTGCTTTTTTCCAAACTTATTGCTAACTATTTTATAAGCTGTTCCTCATACATCTGCGTTCAATTTCTTCAGCATTCTTTTTTTTTATTTGTATTTCAATTTTGAATTCTTTCTTACATCTTCGAAACTCCTCTTCCATATCACTTATCTCTTCGCTTACATTCTTTGCTCAAAATCTGGTCATTTTTCGTCTTGCCTTCAAACAGTTAATTCTCATATCATAAATATTCCTTCTTCACCAATAAACATTTCTTCTGTTCTTTACACTTATATTGCCACATTTACGCATAGTATTCTGAAACATGATACACTTATTTAGAACCTGCTCTTTTACGTGACAAAAACTGAAAGAGGCTGACAATAAAATGAAAAAAAGAAACTTTGATATATTATGAACGAGCTACGAAGATATAGTACAAACTAATAATTCCCGGTATCTGATGTTACAATATAAAGAGATAGAAGAAGCGAAGCATAAAGAAATAACCTGACACGAAGGAATATCTAATAAACAAAGTTGATTTTGTTTGATAAAGCAGAACTCACTTATCATTGTGATAGCTGTAATCTAACTAAACAAAATGAACGTCAATTACAGGCTTCGAAACTAAAGTTATTGAGGAACACCGAGTTACAGAAACAGGCATAATACGAAACGCTGCAGTGAGAGAAGAACTGGAAGTAGATCCACTTATAAGAAGTTACTTGAGAAAGACAGTTGTTTTAGAACAAGAAAAACTTTGATGGTTTGGACTTTTGTGACATTGGTTTTTACATTTGGTCATTTGGAGCTTGACCAGAAAGTAGTTGACGCGAACCAAGAACTGGAGGGAAAAGAAAAACTCAACACAAAATATGAAGAGTTATCCACACTTCTGTAAGATTGAAGAACTTCACTGTTGATAACAATGAATTAAACTGCATCTGCAATTATTCTTCTCTTCAATGTTCAACACTTTTGTTTTCTTATGGTTGGAGATAGTCTTCACTACAATTATTTACCCTCTCTTGGTGGTCACTACCGTGCTAGAAATATCTAGAATCTAGAATATCGCCCATTGAAAAATACAGAAACACATAATTTCTTATTTGATGATGAGATATTTTTCTTTTATTGAAATCATATTCTTGTAATGTGGTGCCGAAGGTATGAGGTTGGCACTGAAGTCTTGAGCTAAAAACTTGGGGTTTGGAGATACGAACAGTTGTTATTTAGGCACCATAACGATCTAGTATCTAGAATCTCTTCTCTGCCATTTGTTCGATTACTGCTATCCGGTATACTGTTGGGAAAATAAAAATTTCAAAGCAGACAAGAGAGGATGACAATCAATATTGTTGTGCAGTAATTTGTACAAAAATGTGAGTGATAAAATTACTCTCCTGCCTTGCAATTAAGATTTAAACTAAATCGACTAAATTATTCGTTATAATGGACTCTTTTCTGTGGATAAACTTTGTCCTCCCTCCAAATTATCCTCCCTCCAATTAGCCAGATACATATGTCGAGTGTTTCGAACTGCTTCGTAAATATTGGCAGAGTCTTTTGTTTTATGTTAAATGTTTGAACAAAGTCTGAAATATGCAATTTCTCACTAACAACCTGAATAAAAATCGCACCCTCTTTCTGATTGAAGTGATTTTCGTCTTGATAATTCCCGAATTCACCGTATGAACACTCATATAATATTTCGTACAATAAGAAAATCACCGCTGTGCATAACAAAGTTCGGAACTTCTGAATTTCAGACATGCATCCTATATACGAACTGATTTCCATACGTACATCCGAAATTTCCTGAACGTTTTCCGCTTCGGTCTGTCGAAAAAAGCTGAGTTGAATTTTCATATTTCATATTGTATTCGAAGCCATCTGAAGCATAACGTTTCACCCCATTCATTGTGCGAGAAGTATAAATTCGCGGACTGATGTGTAAGAAAAACTTTTGACGTATGTTTGGTGGAAAGGATTCATGTGCATTATATTTCGGAAGGCTTATGTAATGTTTGCAGGAAGCGCTGGAATATTTCAAATGAGCTGTTTTCCGTCGAATGAATATACTTTGTTAGATATCAGTAGCTCAGTAACGACTTGACAAATTTTTGGATCCTCAGCCACAGTTATTTCCAACTTTCAGCCCTAATGATGAAGACCTAGTAATTTCCAACCCCTAGCCCTGAAGATGAAAAGCTAGTAATTTCCAACCCTTAGCCCTAAAGATGAAGAGATAGTCTGTTACAACCCTTAGCTCTAACGATGAAGAATAGAAACGTTAATTGTTATTATAGGTTCAAAACTTCCAAATATACCTCCTAAGGACTTGGTTTGCAATTTTCTCCTACTCTGGCTACCATCTTCCTCCTACTCTACTACTTATTCCTGGTGGATGAATATGGCACTTTCACATAGATTAATTATGCAAAACATTCAACAAATCTGGGTATGCCAAACTAATTCAGAGACTCAATGTCATTAGATGGTTTGCTCATGTATAAGTGTTCAATATTCCGTCATCTTTCTTGCAATCTATTCCTCCAGTAATCGGCACAGAAAAACAGTCAGGAATTCATCAATTATTGTTTTGATCTTCCATGGTGAACCTCTTGAGTCATGTATGTTGATTTTTCTCGAAGTATAAGATGAGTTTTGTCATATATTCAAAAAATTTCCAATGATGAAATAACTATCCTGACATGGGGATGAGTCTAGCTTTATTCTTCCTAGAAAATACCACTACTAAATACCATAATCGCCTATCTATTGCTAAGTTTAACTATAATATTTTCTCCCAATAAGCTTCAGGTTGTTGTGTAGGGAAAGTTAGTTATTATCATTACAATTATTATATTTTTGGGTTTCTTATGATATTGCGCTCAGTTTATTCGTCAATAAGGTTAATGACCAATCGCTGGTAATGGTAACGAGGTTCTGTACAGTCGAGTACTTTGGTCATTCTTCGTCTTTCAGGTATTTCCTGTAATTTTACGTAAGTACATTTTTGTATGTTTATAGTTGTCTTCAATTGTTTTCAAGTTGGATTTCAGATGTCTTCTCATGGCACAATTCGTTGTTATTCTGATGGATACTACAGTTACTTTTGCTAGATTCCTCTGGGTATCAAAGTGTACGTAGTTGTTTCAGCTTGTTCTAACTCGTGGTCCCTTCGATGGGACCTGTTTATGAATTACCTTTCTTTTCTGTTGCTATCAACATAGGTGATGTCTTTTCCTTTGTTTGTTGTTGGTGTTTCTGCTATGATGAAGATGTTCCATTAGAGACAGTATGATATCATGACCAAGAGTTGCTACATTCATTGGGAACTATGTCAACGCCAGAATATTACATGGTGAAATGATGGAAATACCGTAGTGAGCACCATCAATGTGTGCCATTCATGCCAAATTCACTTCAAAAACTTTATAGCTTTCGCCGAAGATTTCCTTCGACACATGCGGTTGACTTGATAGAATTCTGGAAAGTGAAGCCAACCTATTGGCAAGTAATACAGTAATAAAGCAGCGCAGTGTGTATTTTGTTGACGAAGTCTATAGTCAATATCTCGTAGATTAGAACAAATGATGGGACTGTATAAGAAATGGCATATTTTCGCCTAATATAGTAAGGTTCTATTGTATGGATGGTATAGAACGTATTTCTTTCAACTTAATATAGAAGCTCGGACAACTTCGACTAATACCGCAAAAGACTTGTTTGCCTCCAAGTTCGCTTGGAAAAAATTGACGTTTACAATGTTAGACAACTTGAGCAAGTGATACTCGTGCATTGTCTGATTCTGGAGATTCACAGGCGATTTCATTTTCTCGAAGATCGGTTTGCCAATTTACTCTTCAAGCTCGCCTCGGGTAGATGCTCAGAGATTGTCTAAGTTTCTCCACAGGTGACATGCGAGTTTAATTTTTTCCGCAAATATTTCCATAAGCTATTTGCTTGCTCGAAAACGTTATATATTCTGATTTTCAGTTGAATTCTTGAGAAATATCGGTCACAGATAGGATTGTGCATCATTTATGTCACTTGCCTCAACTTTTTCCTTACTTCATTCTGACTTTTTCTGTGAAATCTGAAACTTTTTACTAATCTGCTGTATCGAACTCTTGTATTGGCCTTGATGATATGACAAATGATTTGAATTATCTGATAGCCTCACCAACCTCTTTCTATCTCACCTGGTTGACCGACGTCAATTAGTAAAACTAGATGATATACAGTCGTCTGAGTTCATACCTACCTCTGGAATACCTCAGGGGTCTAATCTTGGACCACTGCTGTGTATTCTGTTCGTAAATGATCTGATGGATAATATTGACTCTTTACATTTGATATTCACAGACGATTATCAAATTAACTCTATCATGAAATTTAGATCACAGGACAGCTGTGTTCTACTTCAGCTGGTGCTGGACCATGTTACCAGTTGGTGTGAGAAAAATTATTTGAGCTTGAATGTGTCAGAGTGTAATGTTGTCTCTTTAACAAGGAAGAAAGATCGAATTGAGTGTGATAAGGTGAGAGATCTTGGTGTATTATAGTCTTCGATCAGAAGCTTTCCTTCTTCATTCCACACATCATTAACCTTATTTAATCTGCCTCGAAAATATATGGATTCGTTATACGCAATGACAAATACTTCAATAACTCCTCAACATTTATAGGACTATTTTATGACCTAATCCGTAGCAAGTTGGAGTATGGCAGCAGAACTGGCATCCTATTTACACTTGCCATCAACGCCATCTTGAGGCCACTCAGAGAAGGTTCTTGGAATTCTTAGTTTGGAAGGAGATAAAGTTTGTCAATCAGAACGAATTGTTGGGGGTCGAATTAGTAAAAACTCATTGCAGGGCAGGAGAGTATTTTGAATTACTGAAATTTTTGTACAAATTACTGCACAACAGTATTGATTGTCCACTTCTCTTGTCCGCTTTGAAATTCCGTGTTCCTAGGCAAAATTCTCGAATTATTCCACCAAGAGACTCCAAAGACCAATTCGCTAATACAATCCCCCATGATGATTGTGACATTCACTGCGACTACAAAGAAGTTATTATTAAGAGATTTGTGAACAAAGGAAATTGCAGAGAATACCTTGAAGCAATTCTGATATACTCGTATATTGACTGAGATTGAATTCTCTCTTAACTCTTGGTGGAACATAATTAAATATTAAATTAAATTAAACTCTTGGCTTAATGTTTCACGATTTATTTAACAATATTAATAGTCAACATGTTTCGAGCGTTAGCTCATTTTCAAGACTGAAGACTCTAGAGACTGAAGACTCTAGAGTCTTGAAAATGAGCTAACGCTCGAAACATGTTGACTATTAATATTTTTAAATAAATCGTGAAACATTAAGCCAAGAGTTTAATTTAATTTAATATAGAATTAATTAAGATTGAGTACTTTGTAATATTTCATTAGATTCTATTATTTAGTTTTTAGTTACTATTTTAGTTTTTATTCATTTAATATTATTTTGTGGGTATTGTACCTGTTGAGAATAACGAACTTATTATTATCATTATTGGTTAAGTTGCTCGAAATATACGTCGAGTGTATGATTCAATGTTTGTGTAATTTCGCTTTCTATTTTAAATTCAAGATAACGTTATCTGCACTGTTTTGTTTTATGTTCATTTTTCGTTGCAATCTGTTCCCATTCTCTCAATTGATAGCTAAACAGTCTTACATAAAATTCAATTTCAATTAACATCAATCATGCGTCCTGCATGTTATTTGTGTGTTTTAATATAAAGATATTAAGGAATCCTCATCATATACCATCGATTCATTTTAATGAACCTATCTGTATCTGTCTTTCATTTGTCTGGCTCGAAGGATCTCGTAATATAATTCATTTTCTAATATCGTCGAACAGATACGACATCAATTGCCTGAAATTTTCAATAAACCTCCCTTGACAGACACGAAACTGAGCTAATAAATTGACAAAGACGTGAACGATGAATAATCAATTTTTCAAATATTTTACATGCAGCTTTTCAGACGGAAAATGGCTTAATAAAAGTCAAAGCACGCCAAGATCACTCAGTTCGATATTCGTCGGTTATCAAGCGAATATTGTGGGGTGATATTCTGGTCTTCTGCTTTGGATGTAGACACAATGTTATCAAAGTCAATTTCTGTTTTGGATAATACGGGTAGAAAGAAAAAAAGATCGATGTTGATAAATATTTCATGAAGATTTTGAAGTGTTCTGGCATTGATATGATTTGAGAGAATTTGCAGTGAGTCAATATTTTTCTTGAATAATTTTTTGTTGTATAGAGATTGAAATATTTTCATGGAAATATTACCATTTTCATTTGAAAAGTAATTATTAATCGATTTTGCCGATACTTGATGAAAATCTAAATACATAATTCAAATAAAATTAAGTAGTTTTCTGATTTTCATTATAATAAATTCAAAATATAAAATCAAATTCAAAACAGAATTTGATTATTCTGTAAGAATCTGAAGAAGTTGTTTGTAACGACGAAACGCGTCATGCTATGTAGTGAATAAAATGTAAATAATAAGTTGAAGTGTTTGAATTTGAGTTTATATTCAACTTCAAAATATTGTATATGGAACGTATAGGTTATGTACTAACCCTGTTAGAAGACATGGAAATTTATAAGAGGAAAAAATCAAAGAGTTTATGAATTGATCAAGTTTCAATCAATAATTATCCTTTATTAAATTTATTCCAGTAAAAGGCAATCGAAGAAAAGTATTCTATGGTCATCCCCCTGACTTCAAAAGAAATATATTCTACAGTCGTTTTCCTACTTCGAGAGAAAAGTTTTTATGGTCATTTCCACACACTTCAGGATAAATGCAAGCAGTCCACGATATTGTCATGTTTTAAATTAATAATAGTGAAAATCGGAAAACTACTTAGTTAGAATGAAGATTAAAATGCCGGTTTTGTAATTATCCTAGTGGATATTACAAAAAAAATTAGTTTAAAATTCTGAATTTTTTTCGTAACGCGAATATCGTATCCATTGAAATTTCATCGTACCTCCAGTTCTCGAACTTCCGAAAATAACAGCGACGCGAGACCCACCGAACAAATATAAAATACTCGATGAAACTTCGACAATAAAAGTTTAAGTGCCTTATTGTGCTAAAGTGAGCCGTAATAATGCCCAGGTTTTAATATGAGATGGTGCGCGTATTCACACAACAGTTAAGATTTGACAACTTCGAGCCAGAACTTAATCTAACAGATAAAATTTAATTCGCCCACTCGTTCTCACCCGCCGAATCTCCTGGGGGCATTTGAGAATTTCGCGGGATGTCTTGAATGCGTAGATGTGCGTTGTTATGTTTATTGTTCGCAAAGATGTATCATAAACTGCGGTTTCTTTAATTGTCTCTATAGAACGAATTGTCTACCTTGGGTGACTACCAGCCCTCCTGCTTTCACTCCCACAATTTTAAACATCTTCAGGAAATCATATATATATATATATATATATATATATATATATATATATATATATATATATATATATATATATATATATATATATATATATATATATATATATATATATATATATATATATATATATATATATATATATATAATTCGTTTAGTTTTCTTGTGCTTTGCTTAATACTATATATATATATATATATATATATATATATATATATATATATATATATATATATATATATATATATATATATACACGACAAATAAGGAGTATTGGCGTATGATTTTTATGAATAAAAGACGAGTTCTCGGCAAAAGTAGGGCCACTATGATTGATACAACGTCAACCAGAATGAAGTTTTTCATATTAAAGGAAGCCTGTTATTGCTAAAAACATTCAATATATATATATATATATATATATATATATATATATATATATATATATATATATATATATATATATATATATATATATATATATATATATATATATATATATATATATATATATATATATATATATATATATATATATATATATATATATATAATATATTTATATTTAATAATATAAATTTATTATTAGATAAAAATATGAAAATATGGCTTTTTTAAATATGAAAAACTTTATTCTCGTTGACGTTTCGTCAAAATTAATTACGTTTTAATTTAGTCTCCAATTTAAATTTTCAATTTTTCAAAATTTTTTTAATTCAGTTCTAACAAAGTTGTGATATACAACGAAATGTCAACGAGAATAAAGTTTTTCATATTGAAAGAAGTCTGTTTTTACTAGAAACATTCTCAAATATATATATATATATATATATATATATATATATATATATATATATATATATATATAAGAAAATGAACACTAGAACATTCATTTGAAAAATTGAAATTAATCAAGAGAATGTTATAGCAGAGCTAGATATTGTGAACGTGTAGAATTATTATTATTAGAATTGTTCAAATGAATGTTCTAGTGTTCATTTTCTTAAATATTTCATTCAGTGCCATAAGCACAAAAAATTTCATTTCCTATATATATATATATATATATATATATATATATATATATATATATATATATATATATATATATATATATATATATATATATATATATATATGTATTATCAGTGTTCAATTGGGATTGCAGTCTAGGACAGGCAAATCAGTTACCTCTTTAGTATTTTTCAAGCTTTCGAAGATGTTTATTTTCTTCTTCAGGGCTAGTACAATATTAACAATTTATATAACAAGGCACTATTGAATTTTTCTTACAATTACTATGAAGTTAGTCCGAAAGTACATTTGTTTTTTGAATTTTGAAAATAATTACAAGTGTTCCCAATTTGGGTTTCTAAATTGGCATTGGGTTCGAATAATACTGTTAAGTAGCTGAAGGAAGCAACACCACTGACATCCTGTCCTAGAGTGCAATCTCAATTGAACACTGAAAATACGTACTTCAGTCGTGAAATATTCAACTATATATGTATTGTTATGGTAAAATTTTCATGCAAAATTTATAATGATAAAGAAATTTAAAATAATCACAAATGTAGTAATTTGTAAAAAAATTCTTATAATACAGTATCGAAATTCTTTGAATATAGGCAATATCAATAGAAATAAACAAAGTTCGATTGTTCTCAAGGTGATACTTTAAGCTTCTAAACTGATTATATCGACAAAGTCATATTTCAAGCATTTTATAACCATGGCAATGGTTATAAACCCTTCTTTATTGATAAACTAATCAAAAATAAACAGAGGAAGATACTATTTTAAAGAATTTTTCCTATTTACTGAAAAAAACAACAAAAAATATTTTATTCTATTGATTATATACCTAACTTGAGCAATAAAATTTGTAGAAGATTACATAAAAATAACGTGAATACAATATGCACCTATAAAAAAAATTTGGGTTCATTGTTGGTAAATAACAAGGACAAACTTGACTCATTTTCGAGAAGTGGCGTTTATAAAATATTTTGCAGTGAAAGTGATAGTTTTTACATAGGTCAAACTGGACGTTCTATACAAAAAAAGATCGATGAACATAAAAGATCAATACTGTTGAATAAACCTAATACGGGTTTTTCTGAACAATGCATTAAACATAATCATTTCTTGGATCCCAGGAAGACCGAAATAGTAGACAAGAACAATTTATCTATTTGTTTTACCTAACCAGTTTTAAATTCTGTGGTTTAGGATATATAAGTAAAAGTTGTACATTTTGAAATTCAGTAATATTGTGTAGTCTCCATAATGGGTTAACGACCCGAAACATATGTAGAGTTTTTAATATATTCAGTGAAACTTAAGTCAAGTGTGTTAATTTTTAATTTTGTAGTTTTTAAAAGCAAATTAATGGAACACTGAAATTACAAATAAGACGTTATGTCAAAAACTCTGAGTGACTCAGAGTAATTGATAGGAAAGGTGCTTCACATAGAAATCAGCTGTTTTTCTTATTCTCAAACCAGAGGTGTTCTGAGATCTCCAAAATTTCTTCGAATTTATTCATTGAGTAACCAGTAAAACTTTCTGCAGGAATTCAGGATGACAAACCTATTTAATTCAAATATTCCAGGAAATAACGTACACAGGATATACGTACATGTATGTGATATGTATAATATTTCAACGAACCATAACGAGAACTATGAAACTCGCAACAGAACAGTTGAAAAGCCGACTAATTTTGTCACCATATTTCTTCAGTTGTGCAAACATCTCTAGATAATGTTTGCTCATATTACGTACATACGTATGGTGGATGTAAAGTTTCGAAGTGTTATTAGGAGGCACCTCAGCTAAATGACGTAGGCCTTTGTAATTAGCACGTCCATCTGAATTAAGACATATAGACGAAATATATCATTGTTTCATTTCGTCCTATTTGCGATCTAATGAGTACAGCATACTTGAGCTTACCGCGAAATATAAGCAGACGAGCTCAATTTCGTTGAATAATTTGGGAAGTTTGAAATATTTTTAATTGCTTGTCGTATTTGGGGTGGATTTTATGGTTACAAGTTAAATTTTTTCGAAAGGGAATAAAGTTAAGAATTAATATAATATTAACCAGTGAAATACGATTCGATAAATGTTTGGTAATGTTGATTGATTGAATGTTCGCTGATCTCTTGATGAAATATTGTTGCATATATTGAATGAAATCACTTGATGAACAAAATTGCAGAAATAATTGGTGCAGGAAACCTTGCACCTGAGAATATATCAAATTCAAGGAGACCCTCGATTTGGCTGTATACAAATAGGCAGAAAAATACCAGAAGCTGTTTTGATATACATACCGACAGGGTATATCGACATTAACCATTACATATAGCTTCCGAGTTGTCCAAAATCTTCATTTCGAAATATTTCATTTGAATAATTTACGTTGTATGTGATTAATACTATATTTTGTTGAATATAGGTTGAGGTAAGGTTGGTTGATTAAAGACAACACTTGTTGATTTACTTCAATATTTCGGTTTTATATTGCGTCCTTCTTCAGAATGATATCAACTAGTTGTACTTAATATATCTTTGAGGACAAACTACGAGCATTATATTCACAAGTGAGGTTAAACAAAATGTCCGTTTAAACTCATAATACGTAATTGCAAATATTTCAATAATTCCTCAACATTCACAGGACTATTTAATGCCATAATCCTTAGCAAGTTAGAGTATGGCAGCATGATCTGGCAACCTATCTATACTTGCCATCAATATTGTCTTGGGGCCATCACGAGGGGATTCTTGATATTCTTAGTTTGGAGGGAGGATGAAGTTTATGCACAGAGAGGAGTCAATCATAATGAATTATTGAGTCGTTTTAATTCCATTGCAGGACAGGAGAGAATTTGAAATTTTTGTACGAATTGCACAATTATAAAACATTACAATTCTTACAATAGTAAAAACTTACTGCATAACAATATTGATTGTCCTCCTCTCTTGTCCGCTTTGAAATTTCGTGTTCCTTGGCAAAATCAAATTACTCCATCAAGAAACTGCAAGGTCCAACTCGCTAATAAAATCCCCAATTTGGTTTATGGAATCTACATTCAGCAGAGTTACTAATAATTGTGACATTCACTTTGACTCCTCAGAAGTTATTATTAGGAGTTATGTGAACAAAAGAAATTGACTGAAATGAATTGATTTAGATTGATTTCTTCATAATAAATCATTGAATTCTATAATTTAGTTATTAGTTATCATTTTATTTTTTTTTAGATAAGATTGACCTCTGTGTTATATTTCTTCTATTTCAATTGAATTCTATTATTTAGTTATCAATTAATATTTTATTTGCTAGATTGACCTGTTCGTTGTATTTCTTTCATTTCATTTATTTAGTTCTTATTCAACATATGTTATTATTTTCTATAATTGGGTATTATATCTGTTGATAAAAAAGAACTTATTATATTATATTATACATTTATAATATGATTATATTTATTATATAAAAATTCACACACTTATATCATTTTGAATTGATTAATCTCATCTGTTATTGCTTAAACAGCCTACCCTGAAATTGCAGTAAATTTTCTCACGAAATTCACCGAAACGCTTCATGATAGGACAACTGACCGCCGAACAACTAATACTAAAATTGGACGGTCCGCGCCCAAATCCAAAGACAATAGTAGTTCCGCTCCCGTCGACCGTCAATTGATTAAAGATTGGAAGATCAGAGGGAGAGAGTATCACAAAAGTAAGTTCGACGAAGCGATAAATTTAGAGGCTAGTGCCCAAAGTCCAGCGTCGCTCTGTGGCTATCGAAATTGTCAATTAAACGGTTTTAACACTTGAACTAATGTTGACCCTACAGATAAATTGCTTCGACCCTTGCTTGGTCGGTAGCGGGCTTAATTATATGAAATATTCGATGGTCTTAGCCTCACGGTCAAGGAGGCCAGCACCCTAATGGAGTAATGAATAAGCTGATAGTTATCAAGTTATTAGTATTACGGTTGGGTCACATAAAGGCGGTGTAGTACGTGAAATTAGGCATTTCCAGCTGTGAAAAGTTCTTCATTATGTTGAAATATTCGTAATTCTTATATAATATCAAACGAACAACTATATGAAGTTCGGAAGATATTTTTTATTTTATATTAATGTCTGAACTCTTAGTTATGATAAGTTTTGTAAATTGAAATATTCATCAGTAGTTGAAATTGTAGAAAAATGGCTCTCACTAAATTAGTGAAAATATTTACACAAACAACATTTAATTGATATTCATTATTTTGTTTTTGGCATTTTTAATGGACCACTTAAAGTTATCCTCTTTGAAATTTCTGATAAATAACAACTATATTTCGTAGAGGAATGATTTTAATCATCGAAAGCTCGTATTGCTGAAAATGATTCAGTTTTTTCCGGTACCTATATTTGGAAATTTGATTAGTTGATTTAGTTGAGCAATCTTCGCATAATATTTGAGTTCTTCCAATTGAAATAGCTTTAAGCTTAAATTTCCAGCTTTATACGTATGACCCGACAAATTGAAATTAACCAAAAAATCATTCGATATTTCTACTTCTAGGAAAGTAACTGATTTTTAAAGGAAAAAACGAAAACATAAACTTACGTGGACTACGTAGAAAGTTTTCTTTCATCGCATGGTATTAGCTGCACTTCAAGGAGTGCAGTAATTAGTATTGCCTATTGTACTCAAACATTCTTTCATTGTTAATTGATTTATTTATATAGGTTCTGTTCTTTTGAACATTTTATAGGTTTGAATGAATTTCGAATATAAAGTTGTTGTATTTATTGAATAAAAAACACTTGTTTCAGTTTGAAATATAACATTGTTAATGTTATTATATGTTGAATTATATCATTTCACAATACAGAATTCAAAATGTTGTATTGTGAATGTATACATTCACTTGGTGAAACCATTGTTCCACCAAGAGATCAGCGATATTCAATCAAATTTATAACGGTGTTTCATTACAAAGTATTTTCTCTAGTCTTTATGGGTCATGTGAGTAAAAGGATTGAATTTCTTAATTTGTAGGATTCAGTTTTCATCATTTTTTCACCAATTCATCACTGAATTTGTAGGATTCTCAATTTTCTGAACGAAATCTCACTAAAATATATATTTCACAATAATTTTCAACACAGGTGTTGCAGTCTTGTCCAATTTTTCAAATTCTGTTCACTCTAAAATAATGTCCTAGTTTGTGATGTTTCTTGGGCACTTCGTTTCAATCTAAAAAAATTCAAATTCTTCTTTAATTGAGGTTGTTTAGCTTAGTAAGCGTATGTACCACCTGACTATCCTCATTCTAAGGTATTTTTTTTCCTTCGTTATCTTCTATCGTCGTATCGAGAATCCGTGAGTCCTAAATAGCATTTGTATTAGTATTTCGACATATCTGAGTTCATAATTCAGTTACACTTATTTCTAACCTATTCTGAATAACCTATACAACACATGGTGGAACGAAGTTTTTCAATGAGTACATTTTACATAATATGTCGTGTGTGTCTCTTCCCTAGCTGTCCTTCCTCATCTACCGTTACGTCTACCCCTAGCTCTACCTCAACCTCTTCGTTTACCTCCACTTCTACCCTTCCTCCATCTCTCTCTTTACCTCTACCACTACGTTTGCCTTTCCTTTTACCTCTACTTCCCCCTCTTGCTTTACTCTTACATCCAGCTCTACTTTTCACTTCACCTGTGCCTCTGCCACGATCTTTATTTAACCTCTACCTATACCTTTATCTCTACCTCTACCTCTACGTCTGCCTCTCCTTCCACCTCTACCTTTACCTCTTCCTCTAGCCTTACATTTAGCTCTACCTCTACTCTAGCTCTAGCTCTACCTCTGTCATGACCTCTATTCAACCTCTGCCTCTAGCTCTAATTCTTCCTAAAACTTTACCTTCCCTTTACCAATATCTCCACCTGTACCTCTACATTTTCGTGTATTTATACCTCCATATCTAACTCCATCGCTATCCCCATACGTTACTATACCTCTTTCTCTAACACTACTTCTACATCCATCTACCAAGTATATTACGCTTGGGCGACTTACACATTATCATGAGTTTCATACACCCCGGATGTATTGCACTTTGACAATGAGATAGCTGTCCAAATTTTTTATCGAATGTTTGAAGGGAATTCTTGGAATTTTGCCCAGTGTTTTTGACCATATGAAACTTTCAATTATATAACGTATTCAATTAGTTTGGTTTTTGTGTGGGAATTAAGCATACATATTTCACTAGGATTATGACATATACTGATTACCGAGAAATTAATTTCATCCAAAAATTGCTATCGACAAAAGTTTTTTAAGTTTCAATAGGCAATAGGTTTTTAAGTTTAAATGGAAAAAATATTTCGAGCTTTCAGCTAATGACTCGTTAATATCTTTCTAAAAGCTTGAAAAATTGATGATATAACTTGCAGTAATTTCATTTGAGAAACAAAATGGTAAGGAAATCAGTGTTTTGTGTTGTCTTTGATCTAACAGTTGTAGAATAGTTTCAACTGTTATGATGGCTACTTCGAACTGACCAGTCCGAAGAACAATTGTTGAATTAAAGTGTATTAGTCAAGAACTGTTATTAGGTACCATTTCATCCTTTGGAAACTCTAAAGGAAAGACGGAAAACACTCATTACAATTGTCACGATCTAATATCTGCGATTGAAGACTGGAAAGAAAAATATGACATCGTCGACACCCGATATATTACGAGAAACAAGTGACAGGCGACTCTTCCTTCAGCATTATATTGATAGAGCATTCCCCGTAGAATAGAGTGTACCTGACTGGTGTATCAATATATACCGAGGGAAGACGATGTTCTAGCACGTCGTTCGTCATGTCAGATGGAGTTGTAGGTCTAATGGTCCTTTTGAAATATTATTGTTTGCGTTTTCCGATCCGATCGGAATATCAATCAAGCAGGCCGTGGAACCGTATCCGTTCCGCGACGTATTCTTCGGGTGATTTGATGCGACATTCGCAATATGCCGCACCTAAGGAAACTATTACAGTCATACGGGGATGATGAAAAATTGATGTTTTTTCTATTTTCTGTGAGCGGAATATCTTATCGAGTTGTTATTCCAGAAAAATGAATGAGAGACGCTGTACCAATATTCTTTCTATATAATATTCCTAGACTACTCAATTGAAATATAATACAGGGTGTTTTCGAATTGATTTATTGTTCAGGGTAATTTATCATTGAATTTTGAGTAGGTGGGTTCTTTTGAACATGTTTGACTGGAATTGTGGTTGATGGTATAAGATATGAGGTATATTTGCTTTCAAGAATTTATCACTAACGCATATCTTCAAATACAAATGAACTTGTGGTTTTTTAAGAAGACTCATCTTTCATCATTGAAAGGTACGTCACTTTTTCTCAAGATTTTTCAATCTTTTTCTTTACCAATCTGTTCGCCGTGGTGGCTGTCCATATGGCGGCAATCTCTTCCTCGCAGGCCTTCGTGGCGTTGATTTTCGTTATGTCTCAGAAACGTTCTGGCAGTCGAATGGTACCAATTTTTATAATTCCGGATAGAATTCCTCTGGAATTATACCAGTGGACCTTAAGATGATATGAAGAGTCTTGACGACGTTCATGTGCTACTATCTCTGCTCTGGCACTTCAAGTTCTCGTACTTAGAGATTGTATTGGCATTCTTCAGAATTAGGTTGTTTGCATTTTGAATGGCCACCTGAATAAAAGTAGTTTCCCTGACTCTTTTGTCCATCAATACTAGATCCGGTCTATACTAGATTCTGAAGAACTCTTTGATGAGTCCAGATACTAGAGAATATGAACTAAACTGGTTATTCTCCAAAATTGACTGCGGAATATAGTTGTAGGCAATTTTTCTTTTTGTAGAAGATGTAGTTTGAATGCCATTGGATGAACAATATTTGCTAAGGCTTCTTGTTTCACTTTGTGCTCGGCAGGTGCAGATATTTGACATCCAGCTGTTATAATAATAATGGTAAGCATATATTTCCAACAGGTAACTACCCAATTAAAGCAAATACATAATTAATAAATATGGTGACTGAAAATATTGATAACAACATAAATATACAATATTAAAAAATAATTATAATAATAAAAATCATTATCACATATAATAATCTAAATCAATAATGTCAATATCTAAAGATTCAATTATTTAACTAAATCTCTAAACAATGAGTAATAACTAATCATGAAAACAATTCACTCAGAACTCATGCCGGAAGGAATCAAGATACCTCAATGGTTGAGATTGGAATACACATTATGGATAGAAACAAGTAAGTCCCAGTGCAAATCACAGCAACTTGAGACCTGCTTTGCAGAAGAACATGCAACGCTGAGTGGCGATTGCGAGAGAAGATTGGTTCTGTGGGTTTGTGACAAAAATGTCTGTCTTATTCTAGTACACCTCTGAGGAACAAAGAAATTGAGTTTAGCCTGAAGCTCAGGATAGTAGAGATTATTCTTGATCAAATTGAATGAAAATTTCAATGCATTCAAATTCCTCCTGGTGTGGAGGCTCCAACTAAAACCACAAGAGCAAACATGCTTAATCACAACTCCTAGGAGGATATACACAATCCTCTCGAAATGAGAACCATTTCAAGAACTTCCTCTACAGTGCCTCTAGGCGATTTATGTGACAATTATATATTGGTCGCCAAACAGGACAACCATACTCTAGCTTGCTTTTCACTAAAGCATTAAATGAATGGACCAGTGTTGAGGAATTCGAAAACAATCTAGTATTGCGGAAGATGAAGCCATAGACTATGCAACATGATAAAATCATTTGGTTGATATGAGGTATGAATAAGAATTTTTGATCAAATACTAGGCCGAGATCCTCAACCTCCAGAAGTCGAGTCATATTAACACCTTCAATGTTGTAATCAAAAGTTATCTCATTTCTTTGTCTAGTAAAACTCACCACAGTACATTTCATGACATTCAAGGGTAAACAATTATTATTACACCACAGGCTGATATCATTCAGGTAACTTTGGAGCCTCAAAAAATCATGCATGAATGACACGGTCGTATAAATTTTAATATCGTCCGCATAAGCCAACTTCATGCAGTCCACCATCTCTAAGAAACCGTTAACAAACAGAACAATTAGTAAGTGTCCAAGATTGGATCCCTGCGGCATTCCCGAAGTTATTAAAAATTCTGTCCATTTGCAATTCTCAATTCGTACGAATTGGCTGCGATTACTCTGCCATTACATGCGTACTGTAAATTGTCTCTGATTTTTGATATCCGTATGAAAGCAACTGTCGGTTCTAACTGTTGTGCCTTTAACCAACTATTTCATAATATTATCCATATTATCATTACAATTATTGTTTACATTTGAATTTCCTGGTTTCCTTTTTCCTATAAAACTTTGATAGCACTATCTGTTTTTGTTAGTGTTGTAATGCAGAATACTGAAACTCCATTGATGTTCTTTAGCGAATACATTTATTGTAGATCTACACTAATCGAAAATCTTTTCTTGTTCTTCTAACCAATATTTCTATATATTACAAATATTTTCCAATGAAAGCGGATTCATTGAAGTTCATATCATAAAATTTTCTGGCCTCCATTGAGGTTGAAAAGTATTACAGTTGATACAAAGCCAAAAAAAAAAAGTTTACAAAGTCAATTCTTTGTCAAACATGAAGGAAAATTATTCACCAGTTATCGTTTTGTTTGAGTTATTCGAAATTCATTCATCTTTCATGAAAATTTCAGGTCGAAATGATTATAAAAAAAATCAATCTTCATCTCAGAAAGTACTGAATTAATTATTACAAGAGAGTGTTCATCTCGAAGTGATTATAGAAATCATTTGTTTGAAGGTAATTGACGACATAGCTAACATTTCTTTAGCCAGAATTTTAAGTTAAATGTACATCTTATTGTAAATATATTTTATCCTTGGAACATCAAACGCAGATGTACGTGTATAAACCGGAATAATCAGGAATTAAAGTAATCGCAGCACTATCGTTCAAGAACAGACAGGCCCAAAATTCTTCGCTATTGACTCGTTACAGAGTTCCCCTAAAAGTCTTCAAGGATAAGAAAACGTAGAGCTGATCGTGGCGCAGATATTCCTAAATTAATCCAGATTATTATTCTAAGAAGTCCGTTCGAGAACTGACTGTGTATAGAGTTTAAGAAATTTGCATCCTAACGATCCCTGATGTAATTAAATGTATGACACCGTTACCGAAGCGACTGGGTGCTATCGTCTATAGATCCACTGGTTCTTTGCTAGCTTCAGGGTCGTAGTCAGACAAAACTTTGACTTTCGCCTGAGAAAGAGAAAAAAATGAGACTTTAGTTGATGTAATTAATGTATCACAGCGTAACCGAAGTGACTGGAAGCTATATTCTGTATATCCAGTTGTTCTTTGCTAGCTTTAAAGTCGTATTCAAACCAATTTCTAACTTTGACCTGGGTTACAAAAAAACAGTTCTGACGAGAGAATTTACTAAAGAGGTCCTTCGATCACTAAGGTAATTCGGTAGGCCCTGGGTGTATCGTCTATAAATCCAGAGGTTCTTTGCTAGCGTCAGATTCGTAGTCAGACACCAAACTTTGACTTTCGCTTGAGAAAAAGAAAAAAATGGAAGCGACTTGAAGCTGTGTTCTATAGATCTAGTTTCGGGGTGAAGTAAAACCAAATCTTCATTTTTGGCTACTAAACAGAAAAATAGTTACTAGGAGAGATTTTACTCTGATCTATGCTGTATTGAAATGTATCACACCGTTACCGAGTACACAGAGAGCTATCTTCTAAAGATCCAGTGATTGTTTGCTAGCTTCAGGGTCGTAAACAAACTGAGTCTCTACTTTTTGGTTGAGGAAAGAAGAGAGAAGTTCTAATCAGAGATCTTCTTGTTGATGCAATTCAATGTTTGACACCGCTGCCGAAGCGACTGGAAGCTAGAGATCCAGTGGCTCTTCGCTAGCTTCAGGGTAGTAGTTAAACAGAATCATTACTTTTTGTTTGGGGTAGAAAATAGTGGTTCTTACGAGAGATTTTCTTTAGATCGTTGATGAAATTCATTGTATGACACCATTGCCTTGCTGACAAGAAGCTATCTTTCATAAATCCAGTAGCTGTCTGTTAGGTTTGGAATCGATGTTGAATCTTATCAAATCTCTAATTTTTTTTGAGGAAAAAAAATAGTTCCAACGAGACTTTTTCCTTCGGTCGTTGATGTGATTGAATATGAGACACTACTAGCGAAATTACTGGAAGCTATCTTCTTCAGATCCAGTGGTTTTTTACCTAGCTTTAGGGCGGTAGTAACAACAAATCTCCAATTCTTAGTTGAGGAAAAGAAGAACGATTTCAAATAGAGACTTTCCTTCGATTGTTGATGTAATTGATGACAAATATACCGAAGCGGATCTTCTAAAGATACAGTAGCTTCATTGTCGTTGTCAAATCGAACCCATAATTTTGGTTGAGAAAAAGTAAAATATTCCTATAGATTCTCCTTCTATCGCCCATGTCATGAATTGATGCATATTAACAATGACTAGCTCGCTTCGAATAGTCGAATTTTCAAGGAATTCACCGATGCATTGAGGTCTCTCTGTTTTTGTGGTATTATCTACTCTATTTTGACTCTCAGATTCTCGATTTTTGTAAAATTGAGCATATTCCATATTACAATTTCCTCGAATTTCTATCCTATGTTAATGAGTGTTATAAGCAGTGATAATTATTGTCAAATATTTTCCTTCATTGAGTTTTCAACCCGTAAAAAAATGAAACCCCATAAACCAAGTTTTAGTTTGAATATACTCGTTATACGGAAAATTCTATGTTTGATAGTTTAACAACATATATGAGAGTTGTTAGTTCCATACTGCATTAATTCGTAATAGAGCCTTGATGATGAATGAGTAGCTTAAAACGTACGTAGAGTGTATTAGTAAGTATCTTTATTTAGCACAGCAAATAAACTTTACAAAAGGGAAATTACATATACAAACTACATATTTCAGCCTTAAATATTATTTTTTACAAAAAGATAAAATAATTTCTTGAAATCATTATGATTCTCATATAATTAATTCAATGGACGATGAACCTTTCTGTGATAGTCCATATTTAAATGAGACGTAATATGAAATACTGGTATAAAAATCACTGACTGAACAATTCTTTATTTGACTTGTTTCACCTTTTATGGCATTATCAAGAGTTATTCTGGATAATGCCATAAAAGGAAAAACTACTCGAATGAAGATTTGTTCAGTCAGTAGGTAATTTTTAGACTGGCATTTCTTATTTCCTCTCATTTAGATTTTCATATAATTTCAGTTGCGGATCTAGACTACTAAATGAAATCATTCGTTTCGCACATAAATTATTTAGGCATTTAGATGTACTGCACTTATCAATATAAAAATCATTTTGTTCCCTAGACCTTGTTTTTTAACCATGTACATTTTCAACTTATTTTAAAAGGTCAACGATATAGTAAGGGGAAATTGCCATATAAATAAAGTCTGAAGTTTTATATACTATGTGCTATCTAATATTCAAACAACTTTGTGTTCTTAACAGAAGTGATACAGGTTGTTACCTATTACACTTCAATATAATCCTAAATCTTCTATTTTCGAGCTTTTGCACTTTTGAATATCATTTTAAGGCAAGGTGTATAATACAGTTTAACAAAAGCTTTTAAGTGGTAATATTATCGACCTATACAATAAATACTTTGTAAAGACACTAACATAATTACTTATTCTAGCTAAAAAATTCATTTTTCTTGAAATTTTATTCATAAAATACCTGAAACGATTTTTAAAATTCCAATGTTCATCGATAATAGCACCTCAATACTTAAGCTGACTGACTTGTTCCAATGGTACATTATTAATTTTGATTCGTATATCGCACTATAATCTATATAACTTTGCTTTGTTTCCCACAATAATACATTTAGATTTGAATATAAACTTAAATTCAAACATAATAAAACAATTGTTTGTAAAAAAAATACTGCATCACGTACGTTTCGATGAGATTCACCTTTTTCAAATGCTACGTGCAGACTGATGACATTTCTCGAATAAATACAATAGGTAAACTTAAATTATGAATACAGAGGAAACAGGTAGATAAAAGGTAGAAGGGATCAATTCCTACTGAACTTCTATATAGAAAACTAAGTAATTTTGAAAATATTGAGAAGGGGGCTTGAGGTATGATCGATTTGGCTGTTCAAAAGGTTAAATTACTTAGTTTTCTATATAGTAGTTCAGTATGAATTGATCTCTTCTAACTGTTTTCTCTGTATTCATAATTCAAGTTTATCTATTGTAGGTATTCGAGAAAGTCATTAGTCTGAACGTAGCATTTGAAAAAGGCGAATCTCATCGGAACGTACGTCATGCAGTATTCTTTTTAATATATGTGTAAATCTTGCTTTAACAATTGTTTCATTATGTTTATCGATTTACATCAAGTATCGGCCTCATCAATTATTAATTTAAATTCAAACACTTGAATTTATGATTTACACTTTATTCAATACATAGTGTATGATTATGCAATACATATTCTCACTATGCACTACATTACTCACTACATAATGATTGATTATTCTGTAAGCATCTGAAGAAGTCGTTTGTAACGACGAAACGCGTCATGCTATGTAGTGAATAAAGTGTAAATCATAAGTTCAAGTGTTTGAATTTAAGTCTATATTCAATTAAAATGGATTTACATCAAGTAAACGCCAACACTAGTATGCAAACTACCAAGGTCTATTTTTAACTATATTCAACTATAAATATATCTAATAAAGTAATAAACTATAAATATAATTTATTATTCAAAACAATAAACTAATGTATTTAAAAAAAATTTGGTCGATTTGGTGGAGTGTTTTAAATTCGATAATACATATCACAATGTTTAAACGAGTCCTATTCAAGCACTCGATTGATATCCGTAATGACGTCAAGTTCTGTTTTTATAATTCGACCCTGGCTTGATGCGTGCCCGGGCATGTATCAACGAAAGGGTGAAAAACATAGAAACGCAAAGTCCGCACGGAGAAAGCAAGGGGATAAGGAAGAAATGGAGGTGTTTGAACAGCATTCCTGGCTGATAATAAAGTGTAGCTGGTTGTAGAGTATATATCGCCGTTATTTCGACAACTTCAAATTCGAGATTTCGATGGAAATGAACGTTATCTTTGAGAGGCGTTACGGTTATTTTATGTAAAGTGGTTTTTATGCTTTTCGCCGTTTAGAAAAATTTAACTCTGCCTGAATTCAAGAAAATATGGAATACTCTACTTCTGAGTTGTGAACCGAGTAGGAAAAAAATACATTCATAAAACACAAATTTGAATTCAAATTTTATTTTTTTTTATATATATATATATATATATATATATATATATATATATATATATATATATATATATATATATATATATATATACATTACAAATTTCTCATGATAAAACCGAATACATGGAAAGAAAACCGAAAAATTAATCCTCTCTTATCACAAAACATGGTGAAATTCTGCAAGTCGGCCATTTCAAATATCTCGGGGTTATACAATCCTCAGGTTTGAACCGAATCGCTAATGAACAGAGAATTACTAAGCTCCAAAGGGCCTACAAACTTATATGGGCTCACTATAACAAAAAGTACATTTCGATATTTCGAATGGTTATTGACGGCCATTTAGGAATTAGAGATATAGAAAAACAAGAACGAAATAATCTCAAAAATATTTACGCGCCGATCAATAGAAACGGCAGTTGGATGAAAGGACCTCAGAATGAACTGTATCAAAAGACAAATACGATAAGAAATCAGAAAACAACTAGCAAAGTTCTACGCACATGTCTACAGAATGAAACAGTGCAGAATACCGAAGAAACTACTCGATATAATTATGAATAGTAAATGCTGAACAGAGTGGCTAAAAGAGGTCCAAAAGGATCTACAACAGAACAATATGAAAAACCCGGAGTAAAATGGACAGATGAACGGAAGAAAGAGCATTCAGAGAAGATGAAGCGTTTTTGGAAAGCAAAAAAGATAAAGCAAAAGTACTAATAATTGCGAATTCAAGTTCAATCGCTCTCCTCATGGGGAACAATCGTAATAATAATAATATATAGATATGTGTTTATGTTAGTCGTTCATCTCTTCATCTCTATGAGGAGATGAACTACTAAAAAATTGATTCTATATACATTAAAATAAAGCCATTACTCAATATTAAAAGTAGGTATCCTTCAACTTTCTTTCGAAAAATTTCATCGAATTATCAGGAAGAATTTATGGCAGAGCTGGCTATGTGAAACATGTAACGTCTCCATTATTCTTCAGAGAATGAATGTTAAATAACATTGAAATCGGCACCAACATTTATTGGAAACGCAAGGCAATTACTGTTTCGTGCTACAAGGCACTCCTCAGTTGCGTCTCGTCCAACAAACGATGACTCCACTGAAAACAGTATTATTCGCGGATGACTTTTGTTTACTCTGATAGCAATCGTTCAAAGATCGTTGAAGATAAAAACCATGTACGTACATAAATACCATATCTCAATTGTGGTTCCCTGCCAACAAACTCAAATTGAATGATGAAAAAACTCAAAATATAGTATTTCCACCTAATTACAATGATAATGCAGCGGAACAAATACTGCAAAACTGCTTGATGTAACACTAGATAGCAAACTTACTTGAAACGACCATATTGAACAACTGAAACGAAAACTTTCTGGTACTCTGGTATTTGCTTAGACGAATGAGAACTGTAGCGAGCATTACCACATTAAGAATTACATACTTCTCTCTATTCCATTCATTTTCGAGATTGTTTTGTGGGGAAATTGTGCCAATGCCTTGGTAGTTCTAAAGTTGCAAAAAAAAGGCAATTCGAATAATGGTAGGCGTTGGTTACTTGGATTCACGCAGACCATTATTTGAAAAATACGAAGTAATGTCCTTGCTTACATTGTAGATAGACACATAGCGTTCATTAAGAAATACATAGGGATGTAGATATGTTGATCAAACAGTCTGATCTACATAATTAAAATACAAAAGATGCAAATAATATCCGAACAACTAAATATCGTCTAGGTATGTCGATTGGTATCGACTTCAATTCTCAAAAATCCTCTTATGAATAAGAAGACAGAAATATATTGTGAAGTCGTATGCATATATAATGCATAGATTACTATATATATCGAATCTGAGGAATCAATAGAACGAAAGTGAATACACCCAAATAAATGAATATATTCACCCAGTTTGTTCGAACTAGGGTGTTGTTTGTATGAATTATCGAGCAATAATACATATACCTTCCTCATTTCCTCTTCAGGTAGATAGACGTGATACTGAACTCGAGAAAATCAAACAGTTCTTAAATATTAAATTAAATCAAACACTTGGCTTATTGTTTCACAATTATATTCAATATTGTCAAATAGTCAACATGTTTCGAGCGTGAGCTCATCTTCAAGACTCTTTCAATTTTAATTTAATATTCAATTATGTTTCACCAAGAGTTGAGCGAGAAATTGACAGATCGTTAAGAATACTACTCTACAGATAGTTATAACGAACAGCCACTGCCGAACTATAAATTCTTGAATAAATGAAAAATATAAACAAATAACACTCAACCGAATATTCCCACATATGGAAATACAAAACGCAGCATATATGTCTTCAACTTCTTTCGGACCAATTTCCAAAAGAATTGGCAACTTATTTTCAAAAAAGGATATAAGCGGAGCATTCAAATCTTCACTAGAAATATGTCACTTGTGTTTCATTATGAAAGATAAAACTACAGTGAATGAAAAATTGGAGTTCATTAACTTAGTAATAATAAGTGCCATAGCTATTTAATAGGGCGAACAGGTAGAAAATCATAATTTACATAAAACTAAGTATTTTCCCGATTTTCACTATTATTAATTCAAAACATGGCAATATCGTTTCGCCAACACAGTGGCTTCATCAGATGTTGATGATAAACTGTGTTGGCGAAACGATATTATCATGTTTTGAATTAATGATAGTGAAAATCGAAAAACTTCTTAGTATTATTTGAATTATGTGCTTAGATTTTCATCAAGAATCGGCCCTATAGATTAATGAGGTACAAAATATGTTGCAAGTTCCAAATAACATAAACAGTCCATCATGCTGAAGAAAGAGAACTCGAATGTGGCAAACACTTTCTAAGTTCAGGGCATACTTTCGTAGATACAGATAATGTAAAAATATTACATGCAACTTTGAAAAGCTAAAACCTAGATATTTCAGAATATATAATATAAAAAAACTATGAACACAATAAAACACCACTGTAAACTGGTGAAATGATCGAATAGACATACAGATTTTACCACTCTATGTAGCTATATGAGGAAGAAAAGTACAGTACACACCTTTGTTGAGGATATACCGAGCTCCACAGATTTCATGGAGAACTTCTTCAGCGTTTCATTTCATAGTTCATTCAGGTTCTTCATCTTCTATATTTCATTCAAAAATTTCTTACAATTTTAGCTTTGTATATTGTGCAGAGTCTTACTTCGAGAATTAATTTCATATCTAGGTTGCAGACCTGTTATCAATCTGAATTGTACTCCTGATAATTAGTCAGTACTCTCTAATATATTTTGAATTTTTCATACCTCTCTTCGATTTCAGCTCGTTGGTTCAGATTTAACGATAAATCTATTGGTCATAATTTCATACAGTTTAATCATTTTTAGTTTGTAATGCCTAAAAATTTTCATTTCACTTCAGACAGAGTTGTTAAATTAATATTTTTAACTGCGTCTTGTTTAACTGTTTCTTGTTAACTGTTCAACTTGTTTCCTGAACTTCTGTTGTCTACATATGACTTAGTTATAAATATTATTTCAATTTTAGTTGTTTCATTTGTTTACTAGACAATATTATTGAAATCAATTTCAATTTTATTTTTATTCATCAAACCTATTTCGTTACCATATGGTCAACTTCTGCTGACCATACGTAACTTTGTAATAGAAAATTGGTTATTTTATTTTAATATTCAATTATGTTTCACCAAGAGTTAAGCGAGAATTCAATCTCATTTATTTTATTTTTCGTTATCTGGTTATTGTTCAATACTATTTCAATTTATAAATTAATTTTTTCGTTGTATATATTCGCTTATGCTCTCTATTTTGTTCTTATTTCTCGTTCATTATTCCTTATTTATTATTATTTGAGTACGATTTGTTATTTTTTCTCTGTAATTGGATGTATATCTTTCCCTTTTAGTTTTCCCTTTAGTATTCCCTTTTAGTTTTCATTATGGATGTATATCTGTTGAGAATGAATGAATTATTGTTATTATTTTTATTAACACATAACATTTTCCAGGATCATGAGATCGAATATTGCAGTTCATATATGATAATATTTGCCAACACGTAATTACCACCGTCTGCTCGACATCCCCAAATGGGGAAAATTCACCCCACAAACCAATAAATATCGAAAATCAATACACAGCCCCACGCGAATTCCTTATAATCTCCCAATGCAACCCCATTTATTAATGCCCGATCACCCTGTTCTAATGACAGGGGTAGCAATGCGACGAAGTGCACCATCAGTCACGGGTTGTTTTGTGGTGTCCTCACGGTGATGGGGTGGCGAGGGGGACAGAGGAGTATCAATAACAAGTGTATAGTGGAAAGGGATCAGACTAGGTTATGACAGCCAATTTCTGGCGGGCGATGATCTGAAATAGAAATAATGGCTCCGTTAGACAGAGAAGATATTGTTAATACAATTAGTGAATGTTCCACGTACCTACAAGTATTATCAATTTTGATTGACCTTTTAGTAAAACTTGAAAGAACATCGTTAAAAATAATAATATAACTCGAAACCCTTGGCTGAATTTCATGACCATTTTTCAATACACCTGACATATGTTTCGTACTACTTATCAATCAAAAAGATTTCAATAAAACTGGCTCGCAAAGGTAACAGTCAATGTATTGACTTTGAAATTAATGATAAGTTTTTTATTTTCAACAAGTACAACACCCAATTACAGAAAATAAAAACTTAAGGTTGAACAAAAACTAAATGCATAAAGTGAAAGGAAATACAACAAAGAGCTCAATATTATCTGAAAAAACTAAACAAAGTCACTAAACACTGAGTATTTAATAGTATTGGCGCTTACTTGATGTAATTTTTGATTTAAACTTTATTGACAACATAGCATGACGCGTTTGGTCGTTACAAACGACTTCTTCAGATGTTAACAGAATACTGTCGTTTGTAACGACGAAACGCATCATGCTATGTATGTAGTCAATAAAGTGTGAATCATAAGTTCAAGAGTCAAAATTTAGTTTATATTCAAAAACTAAATAACAAAGTTAAATGAAATATTACAAAAAAGTCGATCTGATTCAATTCATTTTAATCAATTTCCCTTATTTACTCAACTCCTCATAATAACTTCTATGTATTTAAAGTGAATGTCAAAATTATTAGCAAGTGTATTGAATGTAGACTCCATAAACCAAATGGGGAATTGTATTAGCGAGTTGGTCCTTGGAGTCTCTAGGTGGAATAATTCTGTTGTACGAGAATTTTGCTTAGGAACACGAAATTTCGAAGCGGACAAGAGAGGAGGACAATCGAAACTGTTATGCAGTTCTTCAAACGACAAACGACTTCTTCAGATGCCAAAAAATATACTGAGAATACTATTCTGTTAGCATCTGAAGAAGTCGTTTTTAACGACGAAACGCGTCATGATGTCAATAAAGTGTAAATCAAAAGTTCAAGTGTTATTTTAGTTTATATTCAATTATAATGTAAAATTTAATGGATTCAATAAATTACCTAGCCGTAAAAACTAGAACTAGTGTTGTGGTATTCGAGCTCCACTTAGAAAAGTATTTTTCTGATCATAATAATCATAAAACAATAGTTTTGTATAGCTTTTGCTGAATGAATATTGTTATTATTTAAATTTTTTATAGTGTCTATATTATTCAATTATGGCAATATATTGAATTATTTGAAACGTATTTTCGTTATATTCATTTTTAATTTTAGGTAATGACCTGTTTTATGAATTATTAACCTAATTTCCGCCATTCTCAGGAGAACTTATCAGCGTGGGATATTTACGAAAATTACCCACGAAGTCGGTCCAAAGATGTCTACTAAAACCGTCCGATAAACAATGGATATCGTCCATAACTCAAATCACCATTGTTGAACACGGTCCCCCGCTTGCTGTGAACCTCTAAACAGTCTTACCAACTTTGTACAGTGACTGAAGATTAACAGCGCGTAATCTTCGGCCAACTTTGCATGCATAAATATCCCTATATATCACGGGGAGAAGGCAAGTCTCACAAGAAACCCATATCTTTGATATTGTTTGGCGTTATAACGTCGGATATAAGATACCGGACCTTGGGCTTTATGTCGGCGGCCCTTATGTTGTTTTCGCCGTGTTTATACCACCTAGCGGTGATTTTCTTGAGGGTTTCATAAAGTGGGTGCTTTGTCTTAGTCACCGGCAGGGTTTAATTGTGTTTGGGGATGAAGTGCGATATGATGGAAAAGGAAATTGGGCGCGGGATCGGGAATTATGAATGGAAAATTAATAACTGTTTTTTGGTTTATTAATTTATGAAACTAAGGTGACATCGAATTGTGGTTTTTGTAAATAATAATGAGTTCTTTAATCTCAACAGGTATAATACCCAATTGCAGAAAATAATAACATAATGTTGAATAATAACTAAATAAATGAATAAATGAAATGTAAAGGAATATCACAAAAAGTTTGATCTAATCTAAAAAAACATATAAATAAATTATAAAATTAAATGAAATATTGTAGAGAACGAATAATAATAATAATAAGATCTTTATTCTCAACAGATAGAATTCCCAATTACAGAAAATAATAACATAATGTTCAATAATAACCAAATTAATAAAATGAGGAAAAATATAGCATATAGATGAGCATAAGCATATAGATAGCATATTGAATATAGAAATATAGATAAGTGCTATTTCTAATCAAAAAACTGAGAGAGTAACTAATAATAGAATCAAATGAAATATTACAAAAAATATATATAAATCAATACATTTAGTCAATGTCTCCTGTTCACGTAATTCTCATAGTTAATAATAACTTTAATGGAGACCAACTGAATGTTACATTCATTAGCAACTCTATTGAATGTAGACTCCATAAACCAAATGGAGGATTGTATTAGAGAGTTGGTCCTTGGAGCCTCAATTCAGTAGTACGAGAATTTTGCCTAGGAACAAGAAATTTCAGAGCGGACAAGAGAGGAGGACAATAAATACTGTTATGCAGTAATTTGTACAAAAGTTTGAGTGACAGAGTTTCTCTCCTGCCCTGCAATGAGATTAAACTGAATCGATTCAATAAGTCGCTTTGATTGACTCCTCTGTGTGGATAAACTTTATCCTTCCTCCAAACTGAGAATTTCAAGAATCTTCTCTGAATGGCCTGGAGATAGCGTTGATGGCAAGTGTAAATAGGTTGCCAGGACATGCTGCCATACTCCAACTTGCTACGGATTAGGGCATTAAATAGTCCTCATTTATTTTTATTTTCGCATTTGAAGTTTTTATTGAGGCATTCAATCATTTACTTACTCAATGACTACAAATAGCGTTTTCTAATGTCAGTATTATGTGGCAGCGAATAGCATAATTTTTGTTCGATACCTTTACAAAAGCAGACAATTGAACTTATCTTTTTACAAACTTTTTCAATCAGATCTTAGAGTGTTGAGTGTTGATAAAACACACAAACTGATCAAATAATTCCATAATAAGATAAAAATAGCTCAAAAAAATACATTAACTGTACAATAATTATTTACTCGCGCAAAATATCCGTTAGATTTGAAATTCAAATCGAATGTCTTCTATAAAATTCCTTGTGGAGATTGCCATTCTGTATATATAGGTCAAACATCACAAAACCTTCATTCAAGGATCATTTCTCATAAAAGTGATTGCCGTCATAACTATAAGACGAATTCTCCTGCATTAACTTAATACGTACAAGCCACTGATCACAATATGAATTACAATGCAACAAAAATTTTAGATTACGTAAATAGTAAGAACAGACGCCATTTCCTTGAAATGTTTCATATAAAAAAGACAGGAAATTGTATAAATAAAAAATCTGATACAGATAATCTAAGCAATATTTGATATATATATATATATATATATATATATATATATATATATATATATATATATATATTTCAGATATTAAATTGAATTAAACACTTGGCCTTAATTTTTCACGATTATTTTTAACAATATCAATTCCTCAACAAGCTTCGAGCGTGAACTCATCTTCAAGACGAAAACGTGCTCGCGCTCGAAACATGTTGACGAATTGATATTGTTAAATATAATCGTAAAACATTGAGTCAAGATTTTAATTTAATTTAATATTCAATTTTGTTTCACCAACAGTTGGGCGGTAATTCAATCTCAGTCAATATACGAGTATATCAGAATTGCTTCAAGGTATTCTTTGCAACTTTTCTCATTTGATTATCATGGTTGCCTCGTTTCTTATTCGCGATTTTCAACGAAAAACATCAATGAAATCTGTGAGATAGTGAAAATAAGTCTTGGTTTTGAAGTTGTGATTCATCATTTATTGTTTACTTCATCTCGTCATACACTGAATTTAAAATGGAATTATCCAGTATTTTCAACAAATATTCATAATTCTTCTGGTTTTAAATTCACAAAACTTTTATGAGTTATTCAAGGGTTACCACTAATTTAGGAGGGGTTCATGCCCCCCACTTCTGACTGAATGTTTGAATAACTTAGATGATCATATTTCCGATTTTAATGATTATTCCTGAACAGTAACTCAATTGATGAATCTTTCCTTGCGAATCTAATATTGACATGATTATAGAGAAATTATGCGATTGTTATTGAAAATTTTCGTGGACTCAACTTTTTTATTCAATAAAACATGTGTTAAGAAATAATATGAGTTAAGTCTCATACTGGGAATATATGTGTTACGTCATACGATAACATTAACACTTCATTCGAAGAATGCAATATCTGAACGTATCGCAACTACAGTTCCAGAAGCACTCCAAAGGAGATCGTAAACTGAACCTTCGTCTATCTTTCGAGATAGTCTCAAGGTTGGAGATAAGGAGCTATAATAACCCGATGATCTCAACTCACCATATTCATTGTTGCCAACCCGACCCCTAACAGTAAATTTAATCAAGGGTTTCTTGGACGGCATCTTCGATTAAATGAAAGGACTTTAGTAGAACGTGAAGGGTTAGTTAAGACGAACACCACCGCTGTAAAAAGGGGGAGTTGGGGGTCGGTTTTATTTACGCCCTCATCAGTTTACAATGACCCTTTCGCCGGGAAGGGGATCCGGGGGAAAATGAAGGGTGGTGATTTATGTAGGCGAGAAACTCAATGCCTAGCAAGATAAACATTACTTTCCCGCTATTCCTTATGTGTAAGAAATTGTGGGCCTAACATGAGAGCTGTTATTAGACAAACAGGGATGAAACTGTACGGTATGGCCAAATTAGTAGTTTAATGAGTTTGAATTTTGAATGGTAACAGTATCCTCCATGCGTTTCGATATGACCACGTTCGAGATGAACGCTTAATATTCTTATTCATTCTATACGATCAGTTGGTTGAAAATCATCTACAACATTCCCTTTTAGATTGAGCTAACAAATGTTATAAAACTGATGGATATAACTGGAAAATATAACAACATGTAAATTACACTTTCCACAAAATTAGGCTCTTTTATGAATTCTCGATTCATCGGATATAAAATCGAATGATCTGAAAATACATTCACGTTATTTTGGAAACCAAATTTCAAGTGCTGCGACGTCTTTTCTTCCTCAAAGTGGAACCTCACTCATCAGAAATGTAAGAGTTTTTCTGGAACCCTTGAGAAGTTATCAAGTCCTTTGTGGCGTTCCCTGTGGTGAAGATTATCGTCCTAATTTCTTTATGGTCCAAAGTGAGAATCCTAGTGCCCTAAACTATTTAAGTAAGAGCTATAAGGAGACGTATTCAAAATTATAAAATTTTCTACATGCGTTTTTTTTTTCACTGATAACTTTCAAAAAGTCCGAACTCTGCGAGAGTCCTTGTGAAACTATCGATCTCTTGGTGATGCTTTCTACAAGAAATTTTGTATACACCAAGGTCAAGGAGGACTCAAAGTTCCCTAAAGTTTTCTGTGGGCTCTTTGTAATTCCTCAACAAATTTCCCAAATAGGTGAGTAGCAGAATCACAAAATAGTCACTGTCTTCATAGTATACATTTGCACTATTGACTCTGTACTCTTATGTCGACTTTCAGAATTGCTAGAAAGAAAAAATTTCCAAGAGATTGTTTTCTGCATGCTGTCCCTTGAGAAGGAATTCTTACTTATCAAAAGGGCTATGAGCTTTGCAGGAACCTTTGTGACGTTATCAGGTCCTTCGAGATGCTCCTCGTGGCGACGATTTTTGTCCTTGAACTTCTAGTATGTTCCAATGAGTAGCAAACGTCTCTACCCCGACAAGTATTTCAGTAGATTTCTTAGAGTTTCTCTACAGATTGCTCAGATATGTGAGTAACAGTGTCAGAGATCTCTCTCTGAATGGTATTCATCTACCGATGTTTCTATATTCGTTTGTCTTATTCTAGAGAGTATTTTTCTTGCGTGCTATCTATCCCTCAAGCTGAACTTTGACTAACTAAGAATGAAATAATCTCTGCGTGGGCTCTTGTGAAGTTATTGAGCCCTTGATGACGCTGCTCAAGGCGCCCTAAAATTAGATTACAAGCTACAAATTTTTCATGGTTTGAGGTTCATGAAGATTATTAGCTCAAGAATCGTAATTCAGTAGTTTATTTGGGATTTCTCAAGAAGTAAGTGGCGATCAGATAATTGCTACTGTCTTAACAGTTTTCATTTGAATCATTGTTTTTGTACTCTCATATGGAGTTCTAGAAGAGCAGAAAAAAGAAAATGCCGAATTTTCTGTAGTCTATCCCAAAAGTGCTACTTTCCCTTTTTAAATAGGAACAAGCTTTGCAGGTTCTCTCTTGAAGGTTTTGAGCCCTTGGTGACACTCCCCATCGCGGTGACTATATTTATATGCTCGAAATTTCTTCAAAGTATTTTAGTAGGTTCATTGGGATTTCTCTCGTGACTGATTTGATGAGTGAGTTGCATTCAGATGATTGCAACTGTTTCGATGGAGTTTAGTTGCTGATATCTCTTTACTTTGATTACAAGAAGAACACAAAAAAAATTCTTTGATGCTCTTTGATCAGTCAATTTGCATTAGAAATTGCGAATTTTCTCAGATATAAATAAAATGAGCGAAAGATTCAGCTCAAAAAGTCAAAACGTATTATTAGCTCGTTGTTGTGGTCTCCAGGACTGCGAGTCTAATGAACTGAGCTGTAAGCGTAGTAAAACTGGGGCACAAATGGTCATATAGTTTTTTATATTGTTACTTCTCAATCAGAATTTTTGGTTCACTCAGTTTGAAAGATTTGAAAATAACTATTTTTCTATCTAATTTTTAGTTTGAATGGTATGAAATGAGATTGAATTTTTGCATTTTACTTGCAGAAATACATGTTGAATGAAGTTCAATATCGGAAATTAAGAGCTTTAAAATTAGATTTATCATAAGGTTATTCAGATTTAACGCTTTCAATAATACCAAGTGTATTGGAAACTTGTACTAGTATTAGGATATTTAAGCCTGATCTGAGCAAGTATATTTTAAATAATGAGATAGGTATGTAATTCGAAATTACCAGTTAAAAATTTGTAAATTTTTTGTATAGCTTCAGCTCATAAATATTATCATTATTGTCATTATTATACATAATGACATATTGAATTTCACCCCAACTGGAATTTATGAGCATTTAAAGCCATCCATGTGCCTGAAAAATATTTTATTGTTTTGAAATTCATTTTATAGGAGTAATTGAACTTTGTGAAATATTTAGAAATGATTTTATTGAATGTTATTGTTAAATTGAAAATATTCAGCGTGAATCGTTAAAAGTAGGAAATTCGAAATCTACAGACACATTCGTTCCGAAAAACGTCGGCGAAGGTCAGTTCCGCTATCAATTTCCACGATAAACTCCCTTAATTTGAAATGACAATCGTCACAAACGTCCCCGAAGCGCAAGTTTTAAAAAAGCCCATTCTCTCGCATTAAATCACCGCAAAAGTAATTACCTACTACGAGGATTCCTGAGAGATATGCCTTCGTTTTAATATACTGATTACGTGACATCATTTTATATTAAAATTAAAAACTGGGTAGTGGTTAGTGAATTACCTGAATTACGTTTCGTGTGTACGAATTTCCCCCACGTGTATGCGTAAATCATCGTTAGTTGGCTGTGAAACATCGTCGAACGGATGAATGCATGCCGGTATTTCCGTTTTTAGTGGGCATAATGATTCAATTTTTTACTGCTTTGAAATTTATACATATATATATATATATATATATATATATATATATATATATATATATATATATATATATATATATATATATATATTTATGTTTAGGGAGTGTTGCCGTAATGATAAGATTTTCCAAATATTTTGGGTTATCGGCAAAAGGTGGGCAGAACTAATTTGAACGATGTCAGCAATTCTATATTGCGAACGATTTTCCTTCTTCCTCAGGAATACTAAAAATATAGCCAAGGTGTTAATTATTCAGTTACAATTTGTAGAACAAGGAAACCTACATCAGATATAAGTCAATAAACCAACAAAAACGACACAAAAGGCATCCAATAGTTAGTTATTGTAAAAATGTTAAATATAAATGCAACAGTGTTCAACGACGTAAGATATATATAAATGTCATGTACAACAAACTCCTAAAACGAGGTTGAATCATATAGTATGATACATCAACGTACAAAACTGTATTGACACAGAAAACAATCACAACACGACCGATGGTCCTAGCCATTGGAAATTTCACCAGGCTCATCCAACGATAACAGGTAGCTGCAAACACAACTAAGGCTCTCAATACCTGTTCTTTTGTTAATGTTATTAGGAGTATTCTTGATGTAGCACATCTCCAAGAAGGTTCTTTTCTTGTAGTTACATTTGATGGAGAGAATTTTTGGATCTTCAAAATCAAACTTATGCTCTAAAGAAAATGCATGATTTGAAAGTGCGCATCTGTGGTTGCAATCTAGCATCACTTCTATGGATAGCTGACCTCCTTTTTAAGCATTGGGTCGTCTGAACGATGTAAACTGCTTGACAGTCTTTGCACCGTACGAGATAAATGCAATCCGACATGGTTAGTGTTGGCATTTTGTATTTCAACTTGCTAAAAAGGTCACGAACAGAAAATGGATTACATCTGGCCACTTTTATATTGGGAACACCACCAAGAGTAAAGGTCAACCTCTTAGTCAATTCATGAATGAACGGCATCGAAACATACCGGATAGAACTAGTTTCCTGAGGGACATCATTGTTCATAGTGGTGTTATCAACAGACCTGGAAGAACCGGTCGTTGAAGAGTGCTGATAACATTTTGCCAAAAAAGATCTCGAGTATCCATTCTCTAAGAATATTTTAAAGAGCCTGATTTCAGCAGATCTAAGGTATTGAGAATGACATATAGATCTAACCCGATGTAGCATAATAAATGCAAGGTCCGTTTAATCAAGTTGATTTTTATACCCCAAGTGTGATTTGATCTTGCGTGGATATATCTTCCCGATGAAGTCTTTTTTTGGAAGCAAAACAGTTTGATAATATTGTTGTTCGTTCTTATTACTTTGGTTTCTAAAAAGAGGACACAATTATCACTGTCTTCCTCAACTGTGAAATTGTTATGTTGATCGAGAGCATTCAAGATTGTGAAAATAATATTCTAGCCAATACTTAGATTTCCAATCGAAAGATATTTCAAATGAAACTATCATGTAGCTCTCTACGCAAATGTAAACGAAAACCTAACTATCACTTCCGAGAGTGAATATTAAGTGCGTGCCGAAAAATATTGAACTTCTAATGTCGGAATACCATACAACTGTTTCATTCTAGTGAAAGACTCTTCAGTGGCATGCATACAAATAGTTTAAATAAGAAACTGAAAAATATTTGTAATAATTATTTTAATAGCACATTTAGTTGATGTAGAGATATACCGTCTACATTGCCAAGAAATGGGAGAGAAGGTCTTCTACACAAGGAACCACTAAGTTCAGAATGAATTGAAGGGTTCACCAAAATATTCGAACAATGTGGGTAAAGTTCAAAGTATACAAGCCGAATTGACCAAATTCAGAAAATATATACCAAGTTTTTAAGAAGTCTCTTTAGAGCTTTATCTTGTCAGTATCTCATCAGCCTGGTAGACCTACTAGGAAAACATGGTGGACTTCTCATAATTCTTTGGTAGATTCCAATCATAAGTATAGGAACATTACTTTGATAGCTTTCACCTGGACGAAATTTTGTCCATTCAAATGGTCCGCCATGACGGTGCAAAATATCATGAAACAGTTTTAATCACCGCGCGGATTTTACTAATCGTTTTGGAAACAAATACCATTAACTACTCACCGACTTCCATGACATTGTCATTATTCACTGAAATTCTATTAATGCCCATTCCAATTTCAATAAAAGGCCATTAAGGAGCACAGAGAGGTGCGGTCATAGATTAATAACGGTGTATGACATATATTTACGTTTATCATTTGTCAACAACCGCAATCGAATTCATTTGTTTCATCGTCGTAGTGTCCTTCCGTCGACGATAACTACGATTTCTGTTCGAAATTAATATCTGTAATAGATTTCGTCGAATGTGATTAATGAACATCGCGGCGGTACTTTATTTAAATCGTTTTTTTGTACTGATGAAATATCCATTATTCGATTAGGACATATGGTGATTATTTTACACGCACTATCGGTAAGCTAATAATACGGCTCAGAATTTCAAAACTGTTCATAAAATACATATGAAGAAAAAGGAGTTCATCGTAAATTTTCGATTATTAAATATTGCAGAAAGAATGCGTTGAAATCTTTTAGAAGTTGCAGAAATCATCTGCATAAAAGTAACGTGTTTGACACTCTGGTTCAATCAGTCTCAAGTCCATTCAGTTCTCTTTTGAAGATATATAAGTAATAGGGGTGACACAGGGCTCAGTTTTGGTTCTTGCGTTATTTCTGATTCACCTTCACATAGAGGATATACGAGATCAATCTTGAAGTTTATAGGAATTCAAATCTCCCAATTTTGTCAAATATATAGCGCCCTAAATAGATTACTCTTTCACATAGTGAGAGTTTTTGAATATATATATACATATATATTTTTTTTTTCATGAAGGTGTTTACACAAATGTTGTTACACAAATCACTTCCGAGAGTGAATATTAAGTGAGCTTCGAAAAATATTTGTGTAGACAGAGGTTCCTGAGTATTTTATTGGGCATGGTTGAGACCATTCCTACAGATTTACAGAGAAATATCTGTGGAGTGTGAATGAAGTGTATACAAAGTGCTCTGCCATGCTCGAGATAGTCTTTTCGATCCTTCGATAGAGGCAGCTCAAGTAATAAGTTCACCCATTATGTTTGTCCCATTTTAAAGAGATAGTGTCTATGCAAGTTTGGAAAAGTATCGAAACTTGATGCCTTGGATGCATGTCATAAAAGATTTCCACAATAGCATGAAACAGGTGTAGGGTTTCTCCAACAAATTCGATGATTTTCGGAACCCACTTAATTAATTTTCACTCTCGAAAGTTGAAGGTTGTATTTTGTATTATTCACAACATTTTTGTAAATGATTTGTGAATGAAAATAAGGATACATTTATTCCCAACAGATATACATCCAACTACTGGAAAAAAATGACAAATTGTACACGAATGATAATGAATAAGAAAAAATTAAAGAAAAATAAAAAAGAGAGTATAAGCGAATGTATACAACGAAAATAAAATTAATATGAATTGAAAAAGTAATGAACAATAACATAGAATTAACGTGTTTGACATTCTGGTTCATTCAGACTCAAGTCCTCTCAGTTCTCTTATGAAGACATATAAGCAATAGGGGTGCCACAGGGTTCAATCTTGGTTCTTGCCTTATTTCACGCAAGGATATACGAGATCAATGTTGAAGATTATATGAATCTCCCAATACTTTCAAATATATAGGGACCCTAGGGATAACTTTTACTATTAGCTTTCACATAGTAAGAGTTTTTGAGTATATATATATCCTCCGATTGTATGAAGAATTCAATTACTTTTTCCATAGTTCACATTCTATTTAATGAATGACGTTTCGAAGCACCAAATGAATAATTAAATTTAAGATATCTGGTAGAATATCTCAAATAATTTTGAACGTCACATATTTTGCTTTGTTTGTATTTTCGTTAGTTAAATAGTAGGGAACATCATCACATCAAGCGTAGCAAAATCCACAAGATAATTTCTATATTCCTCGAAAAAAATTTATTTCCAAGAACAGTTTCACGATTAATTCTCAACCCTCTAAAACCACTATCTGATTTAATCAGAGTAACTGGGTGTAGCGCGGTGAAACAGTGGCGAACCTCGGCAGCGGGCCACCCGTCGAAGAGGGTGTCGAAAATATAAGTTCTAATTTGTAATTTCCAAGTGCGTTAGTTAACATCTTCGCCGGTGCGGCGGGGGCAATGCGGGGCAGGTGCCAGGAGAGCCGTAAAGAGAAAGTTGGAGAAAGTCGCAGTTTTGATTATTAAATGCCGCAGAGTCGAATCGGGGTAGGAAATTGAGGAAATTTTCATGCGTTGGTTTCTGAATGATTCTCTCAATAATATGCAATTTAGGTTATAAGAACTTTTGTATATATAATATTATAAGATAATAAAGCATACTATAACTTCCTTTAGATAAAAGTTTTCGATTTTCTAATCTAATCTTATCTAATTCTAATCGATCATACAATCGATTTTCTTTTCAATAATTTGTAGAGAAATTACGTTTCCATTGATATCAAATATGCACAAGTGCGATAATATAGCACGAGAACTACATAATTTTTTTTGTTGTAGTGAATTTCTTTCATGTTTCAAGAAATGACAACGAGCGTTTCTACAATCGCAACCTAGATGGCGAATTACTTCATTAAATTAGATGGAGTTCTTCAAAAAACTAGAGTTGTAAAATGTAGTATCTTAATTGATAAAGACGTGTGAAACTTTCAATATTAGATGTATTTATGTGCTTTTCATTGATTCTGAAGATTTGAGATGTAAATTAATCTATGCATTATATATGCATACGACTAGCTGTATATTTCTATCTTATAATCAATAGGAGGGCATGTGAGAACTGATATCTTGAGTACTAAACAGTAACTGTCTTACACTTTCAATAAATGTAGGTATTGTTACAGATTTGCCCTCAATGGTTTATGGATGTTTGGAGAAATGATGAGACTGTTGAGAACCGTCGCGTCGTAGGCACGACCAGAGAGCTCATCTAGTAGATGCATTGTCGATGTTCAGGACATCGAACTCTCTCTGTTACTCCCTGTTTGAGATCGTTCGAGAACAACAAGTAACAACCACGTGTCGAGTAGTCAGTTCTTTGCAAATAAGATAAGTCGAATAATACTAGTGTCGTTTCCGCTCATAGAATAATAAATAACAGTCATCTACAGTACAGAGAAATAGAGAGAAGTGTGACATAAGCGATATTGACATTTGTTGTATTTATATTAGGTTTGTAAATGAAGGATATTTATTGTTTGTTAAAAGTTAGTTATTGGAATTCGTCGAAACCCATAATTCGTAACAGTATCATGAAGTTATCAAGTAATTCAATGGTGGCTGTTGCAAATTGGAACTTCATGAGTCATTCATATATGGAACAAATAATGTGCCCATTAAAAATTAACAAACTTCGAAACTTTTCATTTAAATTAGAACATCAAATTGACAAGCTTTTTGCAAAATTTTTTGTTTGATAGATATTTCTAAACCACTCTCCAGTTCTTTCTCGATATTCATGTAAATTGTCTCAAAGAGAGAGATCATCTTCTATTCGAGTACATTTCTGTACAAGTAGGTTTCAAGTAGGCACCAATATTATCGTAAAATAAGAACAACTGGATGCTCTATCTACCTTCACTTATTTCCTTTCCTCGCACGTTTTGATAGAGCAGTGGAAAGCTCAGAAAGGCTGATATTATGATTAAAATTATTAGCCCTTTGCGTCCCTACACACGTTAAGTATGATTGTGTTATTTAAGATGGTGCGTGTTAGTCGCACTCCCAAGACACCCTCTTTTGTTTTAAACGCGTAATCGTAGCCAAGTAAAATAACCGAGTTATTAACGTGAGGTTAGCTTGAGAAATCACAGAAATGGACTGGCTCCTCCACCATTTAACAGGATTTATGATATTCGAATTTATCAATTACTAAAAAGAATGAAATATAGAAGAAATTGAAACACTTGATTCACATTTTTATTGACTGAATGTTCGAGGTGTTTCATCAGGTTACTTCTTCACACATATCCAAATATGAGTTGATCAGCTCTGTCACAATAATATCTCCTGGGTTTAAAATTCATGAGTTGTATATTATTTGAAATAGTTAACTATATAATTTGAATAAAACTGAGTAGTTTTTCGATTTTCATTAATATTAATTCATGTCATGTTTTGAATTAATTATAGTCAAAATCGAAAAACTACTTAGTTTTATTTAAATTATGTATTTAGATTTTCATCAAGTATCGGCCCAATCCATTAATGATAGTTAACTATAATATAGTCTACGACATTAATCTTTCTGTGCTTGAAGTGGTTAAGATTGATTTATACCAAAAATATACTTCAAACTAGCTGCAATTTTGACAGAGTGGTATGAGATTCAGAATATATATTTATTATTATATACAGAAGTGATGCTTGTAAGTTTTCTTGAATAACCATTAGATTATCGTTTTAACAAAGAATTTGCAAGTTATCTAACTGTTTGATACAAAAAAATAAAAGATATTGTGACGGAGGTGTAAAATTATTAGCCCAATCCATTTTTAAGGCTTCGAAAATCTTACAAGAATATGTAAACTTCGATAAGAACAACTTTTTCAGATATAATAGAATTCAGCGATCACAAATCATTTAAGATTTGACCAGAAAGCTATTTTCTTGCCAGCTATTTTCTTCCCTGCCGGTGACCTGGAGGGCACGGTAGAATTCTTACACATTACAGACAAAGCTCTGGAGTTTTTGAATGAAATGTCCACAAAGCCTTCACGTACTTTCACTAATGTTGTCATGGATAGGAATCTAAAAATTCTGGAGAGGGTTAATACGTCTATTTCCGACAGACGGTGCTCACGTGAATGGTTCACGGAATAATATTCTCCTGATTCGGATTTAAGACCTGGGGGCATTTTGGAATCTGGGGTCATCGAATATTGATTGATTGATTAACTAAGACTGATGATCGATAATATTCATGATAGTAAGATACAATGATACTTAATTGTATCTTATTACCATTCAAAACTTTCGATGTTTTTTTGAAGTGCAATTAATATTTTGTCTCGAAAGTGATTGGTTCATTCTTGTTGATACTATTTGTGTAGACAGCTCCCTACGAGTTTCTTTTCAAATATTTCCATATTTTGATTGCGCGTCTCAGTATTATATACCTATATATATATATATATATATATATATATATATATATATATATATATATATATATATATATATATATATATATATATATACATATATTTTCAAATTGATTTTTTGCCTGTTTAAGATAGATTATTTTCAATGTTTTCAGCAATAACAGTCTTATTTTATTGTTAAAAACTCTATTTTCGTTGACTTTTCATTGAATATTATGTTTTTTACAACGGACGTCAACAAAAATGAAGTTTTTAACATTGAAATGAGCCTGTTATTGCTAAAAACATTGAAAATATATATATATATATATATATATATATATATATATATATATATATATATATATATATATATATAAATTATATAAACCAAATATACACAGAATGAATAGATATTAGACTTTATGAAGCACATAAAATATTATTATGATGAATTTATCATAGGTAGTTATCATTTTCACCAAAAACTGTTCGATTTTGTTCGCTATTTGGATTATCATAAGAAAAATTCAGGTACTTCAATGTATTATATTAAAAAATGTTAAACCAACCCATAAAATGTATGAAATAACCTTCAAATTTCATAATCAGAAAAATGAATATTGAATTAAAAATAGAAAAAACGAAATGGCACCAGAAAGGGGTCATGTCAATCCTCAAGAAATTAATTAACAAAATTTATATCTCGAGTAGTATTTAATTAGAAGAGCTACAAACTAGCTCGCTCACGATAACAATTCAAGGGAATTATCACGGATACGCTACGTATTCTATGGAAAAATTCAGCGCTATCACGAATATAACAATAATTATAATTAAATCTGATTAAAGCGACAGGTATTACTCCACTTTATAATTAATAAATCACGCTAATGTACAATTCATGATGAGGATGGGCAGATACGATAGAAAAAATTCGCCATCCCCAGAGTGACATACGAGCGTCAGGCTGCCCTGCCCATGGAGCCCTGCGGGGAGCTTCACCCTTGGTGACAGGATTTTCACGTGTAAAATGACTGATCGAAACGCGATTTTATGTAGATGGGGTGTAATTGTTTATCAGATTGACTCAATTCTGCAGGAATCATATGATAACGCGTTTTGAATTTTCTGTGTAGGACAGTGGTTTGTATATGTATAGCATCTAGCAATTGTTGTTCAAATTATGTTGGTTATCGATACCATGAGATTCTGTGTGGTTTGCGAATGTAGAATCTCATTTTTTGTTTTGGTAGCTTCTTAGATGTTCTCTTTTTCTTGTATCAAATGTACTTCCTGAATGTGCAATGTTACATTTTCCACACTCACCGGTTAACTTATACACACCCTAATTCGATCCTTCACTAGATCTCCCTTTGTTGTTTTCTTAAACTCTCCTGAAGTTTGTTGTATTGTAGGCAACGATGAAGCCTGATGAAGGTATTGCAAACCGAAACAATATTGTATTGGACAATTTATGAAATATTTTTGAAATTTTCAGAATGTGTATAATTTATTAATAAGTTGACATGGAATTCTAACACTCAATCTCCCTTCTCAATCAACTGGATGATCGAGTGCAATAATTCAATCTCAAATATTGAAATATTGTGTACTTATTCTTTGGAGAAGATAAAATGCAATAAACAAGACAAAATACTATCGTACAGAAAAACTTGCAATTTAGAAATAGGTTTTTCCTTATTTTCCGAAGATGAGTTTTCATATCTGCCTCTCGAACATACATATATTTCATCGTATGCATATTGAATGACGGTAGGAACACGATTCAGCTACCGATATATTTAGAGGAATATATAGAGAAATGCGCATTTGCATGCAGCCTAAAGTATATTAAACTCATAAATCTTCTTCCGACCAATTTGATTTTCTTCTCCCTATAACCCAACCGTCATATGCAAATGGAGATGTATAAATATTTTTAATATCGGAATGGATATACTTCACATTTGGAAACTTTAATATATTCTCGACCTGTCTTTTATTGGCTCCCTAGTGCGATTTTCGGCAAATATAATCTTATGAATATTTCGACTTATGTATATATTATGAGATTTTCAAGAATACTATTCTGCCTGGTAAGATTTGAGCTTATGTCTTCACAGATATTGGAAGTTATTTATCGTTATAGTCAGATAATCTAGTTAAAGTCCAGATATAGCATTTTATTATAAGGAAGACCATTTTCAAAGCCGAATTCGTGCAAAAACACTTCATTTGGTTTTTAGTTATTCATCGTGGTTTGCACATTTGAAAGGTATCTAAACTTCATCGTTTTAACTGATAGCTAATTGAGGAGAGAGATAATCATTATAAACACAATCATTATAAATTACTCCTCAAATATTTCAAAAATATTTCATATATTTCCCACTACAATATATATACTCCTACTAAAACTAAAGTATAGCAGGGGAGTAGTTCACCTCCAGTTGTCCCTTAAGTGCTGAATTATTTATTAATTTCGAAACCTTCCAGGAAGTTAAATTCCAGGCTTTTGTCTTCTATGAGTAGAATCTCGTAATTGTTGTTGAAATTATGTTGATTGTCGATACAGTGGTTTGCGATTGTAAAATTGGAATTTTTGTTTTGGTAGCTTTTTAACTTATAAACACTCGAATTCGATCCCTTACTAACTATCGTTGTTGTTTTTTTATAAGCTTTGGCATCTAATGCCATGTAGTCAATAAAGTGTAAATCACAAGTTCAAGTGTTTGAATTTAAGTTTATATTCAATTATAATGGATTTAAATCAAGTGAACGCCAACATTATTAAATATTTCTTGCTTTCATTGTTTTAGTTCTATTCTAAATCATTGAAACCTACCGAATTTATATATCTCCGTATGATTTTCATCCTTTGTGTGAAAGAAAGACATCTTTCAAGAGTCTGAACTCCAACGATATTATTTATCTTATACGACAAATCAAAATTTATGACCCCTACGTCGCAAATTTCATCAAACTTCATTTCGACTATGAACTTTTGTGCCCTAGCAAACTTTCGACAACTGTATCGTTGTTTTATTTATTACTCCAACACATAATCTCTATGAAATAACTTTCGGCTAATAGTTCACCAGTTTACTGTTCAGCGGGAGACTGTAAGGGAGTGGATTATGATATATTCGATGCTCGCCAAGTTTTTCTTCGAGATAGAGTTTTGGTCTTCCGTTAAGATATTGGAAGTTGTAAAAACGCATTAAGTGGGTTTCTAGTGGGCTTGGGGAAATAAATAAAAATGATGGGAGTAGATAATTCGGAGTTTATTATGGACATAATGGAAATGATTTTTGTTTCCGAAGTTAGAATGAATACGTACACGAAATATTCGAAAATTGATATAGCACCGTGTTAGATGAATATATACGAAAATAAAAGATTGAGTTGGGGTATAAGTATTGTAATAATATGTCACTTGATCAAAAAACTGCAGCTGGCTCATTTATTTCGAAAGCGTACATAAATTATGGGTCATACATAAATAATTAGAGGACAAGAGTCGACAGAAGTTGATTCGATGTATAAGTTTACATTTATAAGTATACGGTCTGTTCAAAAGAAAAGGTGATATTAGAATTTTAGTGGGCTGTGCATATTTGGTTATCGAAATTTTATTTTCGTTATGTTGGTACACATACATTTCTCATATGCTCAAATTATCAGCCATTGTGGATCAGTAGTTTGTTTTTAACAACTGAAAAGAATAGCACCTTTTTGTTTGCTCTTCGATTTTCCACTTTCAAAAGGAATGGATAGTAGAATCTGTGCTTGAACGCACTCAAAATATTGACAGTGGCTATTGTTGATGAGGATGAGCGTCTTGGGAGTTGCAACCACGTCAACAAGCAAAGTGAACATCGAAACAGTAAATAAAATGGTTTTGGAAAATCGGCGAATCACTATTAGTAGCAGAGGATGTTGGCATATCAATTCGCTCATTGCATACAATTTTCTCGGATGTTTTGGCATGAAACGTCTGACTGTCAAGTTTGTTCCTAAATTGCAGAATTTTGAGCTAAAGCAACGTCGCATAAGTATCGCTCTGCAGTTGATGAATGACGTCAATAACAATCCAGATTTGCTGAAAAGGGTCATAACTGGTGATGAAACCTGAGTATATGGTTATGACGTTGAAACCAAGGCCCAATCGTTCCAATGGAAAAGGCGAAAAGAGCCAAAATCGGAAAAGGCGAGCCAACTCCGATCAAATGTGAAGGTTTTACTCACTGTTCCTTCGATTACAACGCTGTGGTGCACCATGAGTTTTTCATAATTGGTCGAACGGTTATTAAGGAACACTACAAGGGAGTTAAGCAACGTTTGAGCGAAGCAATACAGCTCAAACTCAATGCAAACTCAATTCAACAGCTCACACATCAATGCTTGTTCGTAATTTTTAGTCCAAACACAACACTGTAATCATGCCTCAGCCACCGTATTCACCAGATTTGACTCCTTGCGAGCTTTTCGTATTTTTTTCGAGACTATTTGTCTATATATTCTTCTTACTTTATTTCTTATTCTATGGAAATTTGCTCTGGGGTGGAGCACTCAATGTGCATTTGAGAAAACTGAAAAATGTTTCTAAAATGTTTGAAAAAATGCTTGCTACGTTGGCGAGTGCTTTTTTTGTCATCCAAACCATTTGTTTTGATGCAAAGCAAAGCATCAGAATTACTTTCTGTATTCCTGATGCTCTAATTATACTACTATTCTGTTTCAATTTTCAACTTTCTGTTTCAATTCGCATTTTTGTATTAAAATTTCCTGGATTTCTCCTGGATTTTAGATATATTGTATTATATGATGAATAAATGCATTAGAAACTCGGTTGAGTTGATCATTTCGAAAACGAAGATGTTTCATAATTTTTTTCATTATAAGTTTGAATAATTCTAGCAGCTACCCATCTGATGCATTGTACATCGAAGCCAGATTGTTCGATATGAGACAAATCTGTTGTAATAGCATATTTCTGTTTCAATATAAGAATAAATCATCCACATATTGTGTGAGTCGTGGGTAATGCACAAGAAGTGCCTCTCATGATTATGTAGTTCCAAAAATTATTAAAAGGCATCAAAGAAGTTTCATATTCTTGGTTTCTAAAATCTATGATAAACTGCTGATGGAGATGAAAAATTTACGACTTGCTCATACAATAAAAGGCTAAAAGACTGGATTTTCCCCCAACCGAGGGCCTTCATCAATGGATCGATTGATCAAAAAAATTGTCAATTGTTTTGATTCATAATTTTTGTGTTCATGTGTTTTTATATGTAGCAAGTAGAAGTAGCACATATTTTGTTTACTTATATGTTAGCTTCGATTTTTTTTACAATTTTACATTTCAATCTATGCTCTTAGAATAAAGAATATATAATTTGTAATATTTTTGAAGTCTAATGATAATTCATAATATTTTTGAAATACCTTCGGACGTTATTATATATGTTTTTCGTTTTGCACTTTTCTGTTCGATTTTGCAACAAGTTTGTAAGAACTCATTTCATTATTATTATATTGCATTAAAATTGTTATACTTATATTCTATTTCATTCAGGATTTTCTTCATTATATCGAGTAAGTTGTTTTCACAAATTTCAAGTGAATATACAATTGAAAACAATTCCACAATTTCATGTCCTTTTTTTCCTTCATGTTCATTAGGACCGTCTTCTTCTTCTTTCCGAAGATCGGCGATCGTACAGGCGATTAGCACTTTTGAAACAGTTTAGGTTTGCATTCTCAATTTTCAGATGAACGAATTCTGATGCGGTTTCTGTTCTTGTAAGGGGTTTTCATCATTCAATTCTTAATTGACTAATAATCAACAAAGTTGATAATAATCTCTACGAAAAGCAGAAATTTTGTATTAGATAAATAACTGTAGTGATCAATTTCGATTCAATTCCCCAAATTTTCAGAATAGAATTTGAATTATTGCAATTTCTTTTCAGAATTTTCTTTTTTTTTCATATTTTCAGTTTACTCTAGTCAGTTTTCCCCAGTTTTTAAATTTCAAATCTAATTTGTTGATTTTCAGTTTTGAATTCCAATGTTCTTTACTCCTAATTCGTAAATTCACAAATTCATCTTCAATTTTTCAGAGTTCCAGTTTCCTCCATAATTGTAAATCATATTTTTTAGACGAAGGAAAGTGGGAAAACTACTAGAGAAATCATAGTATGTCATATTTTCAAACCATATAAGATATAATTGCTGTGGAATGAAACAGCGCGAATTTTCTTGAAGTAGGAAGCATATCATATGTCCCTAACAAGATTGAAATTCAGATTCCCGACGCTAGATGGAACAAGTATTCACGAATTTGTTCTCCCTTCGTTCATTAGATGGCGAATTTCTGATGAAAAATTACTTTTTCCGCAATAACGGATAATATTCAGTTAATTTCTCCCAAATTATATTAATATGTACATTATTCATTTATATTCGACCTGAAATCACAATTATTTTGGCGATTAGTTAAATACTTCATTAAACTTGATATTGATTAATTTTTTATCTAACTTATAGCAGTAAACGTATTTATAAATAGCCCGATTTCATAAAATTTTCATAGATTCATCAATTGAGAATAATTAAATTATTCGGTTCAATTTGAATGGTAACAAATTATTAGCTGCAAATCATTCTTTCGAGTACACAAAAGTATAAAATAGTACCTACGGAATTCCCATATAGAATAAAAAACGTTGAGTCATTTCCAAGAAATAGAATGAAATTCCCTTGGCATAAAAGTATAATATTTTGTTATGATGAATTTACTGATATACGAAAACAATCGAACATTCACAGAATATTATCTCCTTCAAACAATATAGCATTAGCCAATAAACATGATGCTTCATTCACATAATTTACCTAACATAGGTTCACGGAACGTTTTACAGAACTTTTCAAATTATCTTCATTGATTGAACACGCGAAGCAAGAACTTTGTAAAAATTTTTGAAAAACTTGAAGAGTAAACTGCTCAAGAAATGCATTGCACATATGTATATAGGTACATACTATACTTACTATATAGCCAAACTGTAGGACGATTTTCCTTTATGACTCTTCGCAACATGGATTCAGAAGTGGCCACTCAACCCAATCAGCTACATACAGTTGAAATTTTTGAATCCGTCTACGAGTGTTTGGATAAACACTTGTTTGTGGCGGGGATATTTTTTCATTTATCTTCGGCATTTGGTTCACTATCCTTTGAATTTATCCTTGATAAATGCTACAATTTAGGTTTTGGAGACGTTTTTCTGAATTAGTTACGTAGTTAACTTGAAAAAAGAACAATGTTAGTGAAAATAGACGACAGTTATTCTCAGAGACATGACTTTGTTTCTTGGAGCGCCGCAAGCCTCTGTACTCAGACCCGTTTTATTTATATTGTTTATAAACGATCTACCTGCGAAGTTGTTACGATTTTTGGTTACACTATTTGCCGATGATTCCTCGGTGGTTGTTTCTGGCAGTACTCCTGAAGAACTTCTGGAGGCATGTGAATGCATTGTAAGGGAGTTTAAAAATTGGTGGCAAATGAACAATCTGATGGTGAACGTTGACAAAACAGTATGTGTTCATTTTTGTCTGAAGGGCAATGGAATTAGTTCATTGGATGTTAACTATGGGACAACACTATATCATCATCCCAATCAACAAAGTTTCTTGGAATATATGTAGAGTGAAATTTGAGATGGACATCATACATTGATGTTTTATGAAAAAAATTGAGTAACTCATTTTTTGCAATATCTAGAATTAAGAACATCGTACCTAGAAACTGTTTTATGAATGTGTTTTACATTCTTGTGTATAGTCATTTAAATTATAATATTCTGCTGTGGGGCTGCTCTACAGAAATGAATAGGGTGTTTATTATACAGAAGCGAATACTTCGATAAATATTCAATATTCATCAACGAACATCTTGTAAACCTATCTTCATCAATAATTACATACTCACCTCATCGTGTTTGTATATTTATGAATGTTTTTTATATGTTAAAGAAAATGACGATAGGGTGACTAAATTGAGTAGTGGTATGAATATTCAACAAGGACCAGTGATGTGCTACTTATTCTTATGCATGAAACAGCAAAATTCGAGCACTCTTTCTATTATCAGAGATTAAAATCTTCAACCATTTACCATCGAATTTGAAAGTACTGAAAGCTCATTTGTCTAAGAGGAGAGTTGAATCTCTGCTCTCAACAAAGGCATAGTATAGTGTGGCAGAGTACTTCGATAATTCGAATGTAGGCAATAATGTATGAATCAATTTTTTTTATCATATGTTTGTATGTTTTTTCAACACAAATGGTCTTTACCACGTGAAATTGTCTGAAATGTTCCATATTTCTCAGGTAATTTTTTTTCTTTTCTTTTCAAATGAAGTTGTTTATTATTATAAAGATAAATTCAAACAGTATTTTTGTTTGAACCAATATTTTTGGTCGTGGGCTGAATGGAAGATCAGACTCAAAACTGAATTCAGTCCTTTTGTGAGCCTTCTTCTCTTCTTAGTTGTAATTATTGTATCAATTGAATGAATGTAATTTTACAGTGTAAGGAATGTTTCTCAATAGATATTATTTTATTTTATTTTTTTGATTCACTTTATTTTTTATTAGCATAGTTAGTTACAATTCGGGAACTGTAATTTACTCCAAAGCACGAAAGAAATTTTGACGACATTGTGATATAAAAAGTAAGTCTCTGAGGAACGAAACTTAAGCAAATTTAAACTCAAAAATCAAATGAGTTATGGTCGAATTTCGCCCCCTGGGCGATTACTTTACTTTCAATATCGATATTATATCAATACTCTATCAATAATTTTTTTTTGCATTTACTGCATTTGATATTTCCAATTTTAATGTCACATTCATTTTCCTTATTTCACTTTTACATTTTACTTTAATTTTCCATAAGATAAAAATCAAATTTTCATAGAAAAGTTGAAATTTGTGTAGACTGAATCATCCGTCAGCTTCAACTATTCACTCTGCCAGATGTCCCTCCAATAACACGAACTGTCATCGAAGTTAATTGACAAAGCGCCAGCCTCTAATCAGTAATCAGCATTTCTGGCACACAGAGAGACCACAGAGTGCTCCCTGCTCTCTGGTTCCGAAATCCCATGCATAGATATTACTATATCAATAACAAATAAACGGATTTCTGTGGTGCTTTCTGGATACCGGGTCACGGTTGGTAAACGGGGTCGAAATTGGGAATTGGAGCATTCTGATGATGTCATATCCTCTATTGAAGTTGTGTATTTTTAATTCTTTCGAACGCGTGGATTGTGAAGTTTGGTTTCGTCGAGTTGGTATTCAAATTGCAATTACCGATGCATTAGTGAATGAGGTTTGTGAAAAGTGAAAAATGACACTTTTGGTTCATTTCGCTGAAGGTTATTAAATCGCATACGTGAATACTGAACTGTGTATTTGTGGCAGCTTGTGTAATTTTTTTTTCCATTTTCTTTAATTTTTTTTTTCGGTTCGCCATCTATGGACTGAAATCTGAAACTCATTTACATACACAAACAGCCTTGTCTTACATGGGATTCGAAGGCAGATCTCCCTTGTGAGGGTCAACCTGCCACTACGCTACGAGACGACTAGTTTGATGTGTTCAACGATATTTTGACACAAACTAAAAAAATGTATGAATCATAAATCTGAGAGAACTTGTCTGAATTTCACAGAATTTGTATAAAATATAGTGAAAAAAATATTGATACTTATAATCGTAGGTTTCGAATTAGTAACAACCCATCATCAAAAGTTGAACATAAAGTTTGATGATGTGGAATGTTTGCAATTTTATTTGGAGTGAGTGAAATGATTCATTTGTCAACAAATTGAGTAGGCTCATAAAACAGTAAAAGACCTTCATTCGCAAGGTATACGTTCAGAATTTATGCTGCAAATGCAGAAATCGTGAATATGGAATGGTAATTTATATGAGATGGGAGATGTCTTCCTGGTTGACAAAATGAAAAAGTTATATGAAAAAATCAATTTAAATGAAGTTTTCGACCATACTGATTGATTATCATGTTCAGGCTTAGGCAATGATTCAAAGAATTTTGTAAATTTTTTTGCTTGGCAGTTTTTCAAATTTCCTACAATTCAGATTGATATTCAGCAATGGCTTTAGCAATTTGCCTTTTATAATAAGACTTCGTTCCATAGACGGATCAATTTTCATGAAGAAACCACAAAGCGCATTGACCATAATTAAACCTCCACTAACAATTTTCAAATTGAATGTCATGTAGTCCGTGCTTGATGAAGCCTCTTCCCCAATAGGCTGTGAATTTAACATTTCTTTCAAGTAGTTTTCATTCAAATCTACGTCTTGCAATTCAAGCAACATCTGAATGTCACATTCTGTTGGCAATTTTGGCTATATTTACAATCAAAGTTTGAATGTGCACAGATTCTTTGTCATTTTCCGCAGCCAGAGCTGGCCACAGGTTTTTCCAACATGATTTCAATGTGTTTGTATTCAGTTCTTAAGTGAAATAATCAATGGAAAGATTTCATTGATTATTTTATGTTTACTATGCATTCTGCTGTCAGAATTTTTCTAGCATTCCATAATATTCATATCAGTATTGGCGTTTACTTGATGTGAATCCGTTATACTTGAATATAAAATAAAATTCAAACACTTTCATACTTTTATATATAAAATACGCTTTTATTGAAAACATAGCATGAAGCGTTTCGTCGTTACGAACGACTTCTTCAGATGCTACTAGAAAACTGACAGACTGTTAGTGTTTTATTAGTATCTGAAGAAGTCGTTTCTTCTAAAAAAAATACTGACTGGGAGTAAGTATTCTATTAGTATTTAATGAGATTGAATTCTCGCTTAACTCTTGGTGAAACATAATTGAATATTAAAATAAATTAAACTCTTGGCTTAATGTTTCACGATTTATTTAACAATATGTATAGTCAACATGTTTCGAGCGTTAGCTCATTTTCAAGACTAAAAGTCTTTTTGTCTTGAAAATGAGCTAACGCTCGAAACATGTTGACTATACATATTGTTAAATAAATCGTGAAACATTAAGCCAAGACTATTAGTATTTGAAGAAGTCGTTTTTAATAGAATACTGACTGACAGTCAGTATTCTATTACCATCTGAAGAAGTTATTTGCTACGACAAACGTGTCATGCTATGTTTTCAATAAAAGTGTGAATTAAAGGTTCAAGTGTTAAAATTGTATCTTATATTCAATTCATATCATGATCGCATTGCAAAATAATTCAATATGTTTTTGAATGTTCGTCTAACGTAATAGAACTTAAAGTTTTGGATTATCCCTTCGTCCATAGGTTGGAGCAAAGCCGTCGTGTTGGGAAGTAAAAATTTATCTTTTATATTTTTATGCATAATTTTAAGTTCGTGAGGATGACCTGGTCCAAACAACACCATCATCCAGAATTAGATCTTCTTCGGAGTCTAAATGCTTTTTTTTTAATGAGTTTCAACTTCCAAAACAAAACAATTCCAGAACCAGTCACAAAAAATAGCGATTAGATCCGCGAATAAAGAAATCGACTGTCGTGAATGTAAGAATTGCATCGAATTTTTTCAATTCATGAATAGTGAAAATGCAAATATAGAAAGCGCGAATGAGAATATTTTTATGTATTATAAAAAAAATAATATCATTTTTGCTGATCCAAGCCAAGTGTTTTTCTCCATTTTATTGAACAAATGAAGGCTTTTCTTCTAGGCAAGGTCTTTTTTAAACACATCATCACATCATCGACGAGATGAGTTTTTCCGAATTTATTCCTCAAGTTTGAATCTAAAAAAATAAAGGTTTAATTGTGTTTTAGTCATTTCGATACTTTTTCTGGTTATCTTACGGTTATGACCAAGTGTAACTAATTCATGAGTACTTATATGGTGGTGAGTGTCACTTCAACAGAAGAATAAGTAAGAGAATGGAAAAAATGTCAACGCGTGTTAATTTACAGTGACCCATTTTGGAAAACTCACACACATACATTCTGAAATCTGAACAACGAACCGAAAGAAGACCGTATGACATTGACGCATACTGTGTCTGGTAAAACCAACAAAACGAACTTAACATTCACAGTTTACCCTCAGTGCACTCAACGAAACCCATATTTATAATAATATATCTAATTACTGATGTCATGCCGTCAAAAACAGTGTACAAGCAGATTTACACTAGAGTTACTCTGTCTCTGCTCTGGGATTCGCTCTGGCGTTACTTTCTGCCCCCGCATTAAGGATTTAACATGTGACGTCGACTCGAAATCGTGCTCCCTAATTCTATACTCCCCCCCTCACAACTCCCGCTATTTCCACCCTTTCGGAACAATGCTACCGCGATTTCTCCGTCGCTGACTAACGAAGAATTATTTTTCGAGTGAATAATTTCTGTGGTGAAACATCAAATGCAGGATTTGTTCATTGAAGTGCGAAAATGAATATTTTTCGGGATCGATACAGTTTCCCTTTTTTTCAAATACTTTCCGTATTGGTGATACAAACAATATGTACAACACTGGGGAAGAGCAATTCAGTTTTCTTAGATCTGTGACTTGTTTTTGACTAAAGTTTGATCTCTGAATTCAAAAATATTATCAATTTTTCCCTATCGCGTCAACTTTTTAAACTACAGGATACCCTCTCTTTACCCTAAAAGTCATACAAAATGGGCATAAAGAGAAAAATAAATTGGGTAATAATCAAATATATTAGATTATTTTATTCATATTAGGGTTATTATAACAATGGGTAATTTTTTAAGCGTAGTGTTATTTTAAATCGAATAAAACACTCAATTTGCACAATATACTTGAAATTTTTATTGAAATTGATAAGTTGGCCTTTGCCATTTACATTTTGAAGATAACTTTATGTAAATGTTGTCCGCGGCTTCGTATCAAATGGACCATTCGAAAGGTCCAATTTTGCGTAACTTTTTCGAGCATTTCGGCCTGTATTCCACAAATTACGCGTGTTATGTTAACCTGTAAGGCTTCAATCGTGTTCGGCTCATCCACATACTACAACGACTTTACATAACCCCACAAGAAATAATCCAGAGGCGTCAAACTGCATGATCTTGGCGGCCAATTCACAGGGCCATTTCGAGAGATAAGCTGCTCACCAAATTCAACCTTCAACATGTCTATTGTTTCACGAGCTCTGTGTCATGTTGCACCGTCCTGATGAAACCACATGTCAACCAAGTTCAACTCGGCCAACTGGGGCAAAAAACAGTTGCGTATCATGGCTCGATATCGTTCGCCGTTGACGGTAACGTTTCTTCCACGGTCGTCTTTGGAGAAAAATGGACCGATGATGCCACCATCCCATAAACCACAGCAAACTGTCGTTTTTTCGGGATACATCGGTAATTCTTGTATGGAATGTTGCTGTTCATCACTCCAGATGCGACAGTTTTGTTTATTAACATATCCGTTAAGACAGAAATGAGCCTCATCGCTGAACACAAGTTTTCGATAAAAGAGCGGATTTTAATCAAGAGGTTCTAAGGCCCAATCACCTAAAATTAGTCGTTGTGGTAGGTCATTCGGCTTCAATTCTTGCAGAAGTTGAATTTTATAGGCTTTCAAAATGAAATCAACACGTAAAATTTTCCAAGTGGTTGAGTAACGCAAGCCCAATTGCTGAGAACTGCGACTAATTAACATTTCACGATCCTCATTAACACTGTACGCTACGGCTGCAATGTTCTCTTCAGTACGCACTCTACGCATGCGAGACAATGGTTTAATGTCCAACAAAGTAAACTTTGTGGTAAAATTATACAAGATATTTACACATAGACATACCATACTCACTTTGTGGATTAATTTTTTTAATTTTTTTTAAGTTAATTATGTCTGTACGCTTTAATGATTATTATCTCTTTGTTTTTCTTTAAAGCCAATGAAAGAAAGAATATGTTTTCGTTCATATTTATATAGTTAGATATTGAATATATGTGAAATACAACTTGCCCAAAAGCATCAATGAAACTGAAGAACAAAAAACCCTTATGAAAATCAATCTTGACTATCAAATCTATTATGGTAGAATTTTGCCCACTAGGAGACAACTAGTATATATAGCCATGTTTATTCAAGGAATTGTGTCACTAACTACGTAGCAATCGATGAAAAAGCAGTACTTTGAAACGCGTGACGTATTTTAAAAAGTTTTACAGTGAAAAAAATATTATAAGTGTTTTATGTTCCTTCCGTCAGGATCGTTCGTTGATAACGGGAATGGGTGAAGCAGTCGCGTTGCGTGTATAACCTTTGATTTGCTTATCCCTTGCTTATTCTTGAGTATCGATTGTGCGCTTCTCACAGGGAACAAAACATACGACTCTCGCTCTCTATAATTTTCTAAATGGACCACTTTTAATGTGCATGTCCCCGGTTGCCATGGCGACACCTGTGAACGGATTGATTGATTTTAAGAAAGCCTTACCGCCAGCCGTTGTCTCCCGGCGATGTGCACTGGGTGAGTAATTAATAAGGGGGTAGGGGGATGAAACCGTCTTGTCGTTATTGCAAATCGGGATGGTCGAATGTGCATATGAATTGATAAGCAGAGATTCGAAACCGTTAATCAATCAATTGAAAACTTTTTAACAAGTTTCGCAAAGTTTGACCATTCATCTTTGCATAATTTTAATGAAACGAAGTGGTTTTTTGATTTTCACTATAATTTAGTCAAACATAACAATATTGTTATTGTTATGAAGCCAACACAGTGGCTTCATCAAATGAAAATGATAAATTATAAGTTTGAATTGTGGTGAAAATCAAAAACCTACTTAGTTTTATTTAAATTATGTATTTTGATTTTCAACAAGTACCGGCCCAAACGATTAGTGATTTATTTTCGCACTTGGAAACGTATCTCATCTCAATGCTATGTTGTCAATCGAGTGTAAATCAAAAGTTCAAATGATTGAATTTTAGTTTATATTCAAAAGATTTCAGAGAAATATTGAAATCGATGGCACACATGACGGAAGTGCGAGAAGTTCCTTGCAGCTGTTTCGTTCTGCAAGGAACTGATCAGTCGCACCACGTCAATCGAAGTGAGGCAACGATTTAAATATCCAAGCATCTTCTTGTGACTCCAGGTGATGAACCGTTAAGTAAAGAATACTTCACAATTCCATCTATAGGAATCAATAGAAAACATCTCTCAGATCATAGATACACTAAGCATCGAACACGCACATCTCTTCTATGCCCGTAGGTATCTACTGAATTGAAACGTCTATTTGACAAATGTTATCATATGATGTTTTCACATGTCAGTAAGCTGCGTAAGCAGTACGCTCACGATTGTTCGTGTATTACAGGGGCCTTTTCGGCGACATTTTCAAGGAAATGGAGTTTTTTGCTGATGGCACCGAATGAAATATTTATGAAAATGAATATTAAACTTCCATTCGAAAAATTGAAATTAACCAAAAGAATGTTATAGTAGAGCTAGCTATTTGAACGTGTACGATGTGATAACTGCAATATTCTTCAAGGGATAAATGTTAGAGAAATATTGAAATCAATGCCACTCATGATGGAATATACTTACGGGTATAGAAGAGATGTGAATGTGTGATGCTTGGCGTGCCTGTGATCTGAGAGATGTTTTCTATTGATTCTTATAGATGGAATTGTGAACTATTCATTACTTCATTTCCACTTGGAGTCATAAGAAGATGCTTGGGGATTGAAATCGTTGCCTCACTTCGATGGATGTGGTGCGACTGACGAGTTCCTTGCGGAACGAAACATATATCTCGCAATTTCACCATGTGTAGCATTGATTTTATTATTTCTCTAACATTTATTCCTTCAAGGATAATGGGGGCATCACATCGTACACGTTCACATAGCTAGCTCTAATATTCTTTTGATTAATTTAATTTTTCAATTTGGATATGTGAAAGTAGTTTGTGAACCATTACTTAATGTAACTTTTCAATTTACCCCAATTTGACAATTTCCTATTTATCAGTGGCTACAACTTTTTTATATGAAATGTTTTGTGAAATTCAATTCTATTTACATCATCACAACACTTACTTGAAATTGTTTTTGTGAAATAGTCTCTCAGTCATTTAATGTGTTTTTCTTTATAAAGTATTGGTAGTATCAACTCACAACATAGTTGTGTTATGTCTTCAAATCAAGAAGTGTAACCCGCATCACATGAAAATGACGGATGAGATTTTGGTGAAACGTCGTGAAAATTCGTATTAATTTTCAGGAAAGATACGGATTGACACTCGAAAAACTTTCATTCATATACATCTAGAAAACCGGGTTACAAATTTCTAATGATAAAACCAAATACATGGAAAGAAAACCAAGAAATGAACTTCTATAATCACAAAACATGGTGAAATACAGCAATTTGATCATTTTAAATACCTCGAATAAAGTATACGGTACTCGGCTGTTTAAACCGAAATCGCTAATGAACAAAGAATTATCAAGCTCGAGAGGGCCTACTTGCTAACATGATCGAACTTTAATGAAAAGTGTATTTCGAGAGGCACCAAATTGGGCATTATAACACGATTGTTCCAGAAGCAATCCACGCAGCTGAAACAATGATTATTATCGGTCATTCAAAAATTAGGGAAATAGAAAAATAAGAATGGAAAATTCTCAGAAAGATTAACCATATTTTTAATCGGGCCAATCAATTGAAACAGCATTTGGATGTAAAAACCTCAGAAGGAACTTTATCAAAAGGCAAAAATAATAACGGAAAAAATCAGAAAGCGACGTGAATGTTCTATGCACATGATGTCTACAGAATGAAACTGTCCAGAATACCGAAGAAACTGCTTGATATAAATATAAGGAGTAAATGCGGAACAGAGTGGCTAAAAGAAGTCCAAAAAGATCTACAACAGATCAATATGAAAAAGAGTGTCGCTATAAAATCGCACATGTGAAGTTTGGACAAAAATAAACAAGCTAATCTGTAATGAAATGGACAGATGAACGGAAGAAAGAACATTCCGTGAGAATGAAGCGTTTTTGGGAGGCAAAAAGATGAAACAAAATCCGCAGAAATTGCGAATTCAAGTTCAATCGCTCACCTCATGAGGAACAATCGTTACAATATATATATATATATATATATATATATATATATATATATATATATATATATATATATAAATATATATACAAAAACTTGGTCATGAATCTGATTCAATGTAAATTAATGAATGATGAAGATTTTTCTTTCTATTCACTGATCCAGTTACTGGATCACAAAGCTATAATGAAATTCTGCATTTTTATTACGTCTTTATCTTGAAGTATCGCATCAACGCCACCAAAATCTCATTTGTCCCGGAGATTCGAAAATAATTCCAATTAAAATACGAATCAATTTCGAACGTATTAAATCGTAATCAAAATGCTAATATCGGCTGTTAAAAAGATCAGCTGAAATACCGGTGTGGTATCAGATTCAATGAACGCCAATATCAATAAAAAGTTATTGCGAATTTCCCCGCAATAGGGAAATAAAGAATTAGGGGTGTATTCACAATGAAAACATTTCTTCTGAAATATTTGAGATTTTGAATTGGATTGCATTCAGGGTAGCTAACTGTCACTGATATCGATTCAAAGACTTTTCAATGTATGTTGCTTATACTCACAGATATCGGCGTATTTTTTTAACACTTAACGTTCCTAAGTTTTGAATATATTCTAAAATTCAAACACTTCAACTTTTGATTGACACTTTATTGACAACATAGCAAGAATCATTTCGTCGTTATAAACGACTTCTCCAGATGCTAACAGAATACTGACTAACAACAAATTTGAAAAAACAGGTAAAAATAACAAGGAATTTTGGGATTCTATGACTTTGGGTTTTACCCAAGATATTCCATAGAAAAATTTAAGTTTTAGTAACTGAAAAGGTTTAACAAGGGTTAATTGTTCAATTGTTATCTGTTCATTAAGCAAAATTCTAGAATTTTTATGCCGATTTATTTTCACTATTTCCCAAAACTCTAATTGAATACTTTACTGTATATTATGTAACATTTTGGAATTTGTATCCAAAGTGAAGTTTTCTGTTAAAAAATGGTTTGCATAATTCGAATTGCTTTTGTTATATGTAAAACTGTATATTTATGTTCATCGATTCTAGTTTATCTTTGTGTTTAGTTAATCTTAGTGTTTTTAATCAACATCCAAGTTTGAACATCTAAAACGTGAACCTCACCCTTCTGATGATAGCCAATTAGCTTGAAACTCATGTAAACGGCTGTCACAAAAAACAATAAAATTACAGGTAAATACCGTAAATGTCTCCTTTTCTATTTTCATACCTGTATAAACCCTTTTAAATTTATCTTATTGTCGGTACAAAATTTCCAGAAGGTATAAATATCGTGACACAGGTAGACATTGATTCAGTCTTCACAACAGAGTAGAATAGAACTCCAATCAGAGATACTCAATTAAACCGCAAAGATGTCGATTCCTTAAGTTGAATTTTGTGTTTTGTTTTGTTTTGTGTTTTTAATCAACATCCAAGTTTGAACCTAAAGTTTGAATCTAAAACTTGAACTACACCGTTCTGATGATAGCCAATTAGCTTGAAACATTAACAGATGTCACAAAAAACAAAAAAAATGCAAATAAATACCGAAAATTTCTTTTTTCTAAATATTTATATATATATATATATATATATATATATATATATATATATATATATATATATATATATATATATATTATATTTATATATATATATATATATATATATATATATATTATATAAAAATGTTTCTCAGGTTATGTTTGTACTTATGTTGTGTACATTACTCTTTCTTTTTGTCGAATTACTATATGTAGGTCTAAACCGCCACAATATTCAAAAACACCCTCTTTGTGTCACATTGTTCAGCATTGAGCATTTTGATACTACTGGGTCCGATAATTTTGTACACTTATTGTAAATTAATTCATTATATGTATCCTTCATACCAGGTATTACTAAATTGGAAGGCGCGACTCCCTAGGGGGAACGTGAAAGCAAATCAAGGGGGACGCGGGACCATTTTAAAGCACGAATCATAAATCTACCTATTTCTTAATAAATTGAGGGCAAAGGGTAGACAAGGAAATTAGCGACCATTGCCAAAATGTTATATTTGACAATATGTTTTTTATTATTATAGAAATGAAGTTTATCCAATATGTTTTCGATTAAATTTGTTCAAATATTATACCGAGGTCCAGAATTTTGGAGACCCCGGTCAGACTGGTTTCGTTAATTGTATAGTCAAATTGTATAGGCAGTTTTTTTTAAATGAATGTGACAACGTTACATTTAGTTACATTAATATTGAGTTTATTGCGGTAAAAATAATCAGAAACAGTGGTGAGGCCATCTTTGCCATTGAAAACGAAAAGTTTCTCAATTGACATTATTCATTTGCGTTTTGGTAACCATCGAGAAATTACGATGTACCCTTGAAAACGACGAATCTATGAATGAAGAACAAAAACGCGTAACCAACTCTTCGGTTTCCTGTAAGATATCTATCTTATATAGATGAACGATTTTCATAACCGCTTGCCAAGATTCCCAAGCAGTAAATTTCATTTTATTCCTTTGTTTCACGTGCCATTTACCGATTTCTCGAATCCCGTTCTGACGAAACCGAGCCGATTACGAAATTTTAAAATATTGCCCTGCTCAATCTCATATTTTTTACGATCATGGCAGGAATGATGGAATATTCATATGGAAACGGAAATTTTAGCGTGTATTATTTTCAGAGTATATGAATATACCTACAGGATGGTCTGAAGGTAATATGCAAACACCTATAATACGGAATATGGAATAAATATCAATTTTTGGAAGAAAAGCCCTAATTAATATGTGTTTTACGTTTTTGTGATTAATGAGATTTAGTGCTCACTATTTCTTTCATCTGGAAGTTAATTGTTAATAATACATAACATTGTGCATACGCATTCATTGAACAGAGTTCAGGTGTTTTCTGCAAGAAAGAAAAACTGGGTTCGAATCCTAGTATCGTATGAACTTTCAACTTGTGTGTTAACTAACTGTAACTGATAAAATAAAAATATACGAGTATATACAGAAATTTAGTATATTTCAGAGAATATTCGAAGTGTACTTCCAGCTAAAATAAAAACATCTACTCAACATCTAATTGTCTGCGGAATATTTTATAAAATGTTGGGATACTTGCGAATAATATTGATCATTTATTATCATCATTCGATGTTCAGAATCTTAGTTTCAAATCGGATTTGTGTGGATGGGTGGAATATAAATTTCTGTCTGTAAATACAGTAATTGGAAATGCTAAAATACCGTCAATATTTCATTTATCTATAATATAATAAAATTATGATCCATTGCAATATGGACACCATGAATATACATAAGAAATTTATTGATATCAATCTGATAATTGTTGAGACCCACATTTGGAGAAAAATAATATCCATATTCGATGTAGTGCCTTTGTTCCCTTCCATTCTTTCACATGAACTGAAAATAATAGTCAAAGAACTTTTACTTTTGAACAATTCCCTACTCTTCCCAATTCCCAAACTTTCTACTCACATAGATGAAGTCATGTTAATCGTAAATGTATGCATCAAACAATGTTTTTTCAAATTCAATTAAGATAACTATCAACAAACAAACGGTTTAGCCATGGGTTCTCCCTTATCTTCGTTACTGAGCGAGATTTCCATGACGCATTTTGAGTCACCTTTTAGAGTTTAACCAAGAATGTATCTTTCTGGAGATATGTTGACGATATATTTTGAATATGGAATGGTACAGATAGGCAATTAACTTCCTTTTCGTCGTTCCCTTCATTCCCTGATTTTTGGCATTCACAGAAAGCCAACTTATTCAGACATATTAATACATTCAAACAATAAACTCAAGTTGTCAGTCGCAAAAAAATGAGTGCCTTTCATTCATAAGTTCATAGATTACTTTCGCTTCCGTAGTCTGCTGATAATTGAAAAAAAACGTTTCTTTTTAGAGAACAACTGCTATTAATAATAAACCCTCCTTTATCGATAAACTATTGCAAAATAAACAGGGAAAGATAGTGTTACAAAGAATGTTTCCTATTAATTCAGAAAACCAACAAAAAATAATCCATCCAATTGATTATATACCTAACTTGAGCAATAAAATTTGTAAAAGATTACATAAAAATAATAAGAATAAATTATGCACCAAAAAAAGAATTTTGGTTCATTGTTGGTAAATAACAAGGACAAACTTGTTTTATTTTCGAGAAGTAGCGTTTACAAAATATTATGCAGTGTATGTGATAGTTCTTACATAGATCAACCTGGACGTTCTATACAAAAAAGAATCGAATGAACATAGAAGGTCAATATTATTGAATAAACCTAATACGGGGTTTTCTGGACACTTCATTAAACATAATTATTTCTGTGATCCCAAGAACTTCGAAATAGTACACTCATGTAGTAAGGGCAAAATATTAGATACCCTAGAAGTCTTCGGAATTTCGATAGCCAAAAAGAAAAATTTACCTATTCGCAATGACCAGGTGAATTTTTCAGTGAAACCAGTGTTAAATTCTGTGGTTTAGGATATAAAGCGTGTTTTTTTCAGAGGTATTCAATTTTCGATGACTTTTTTCAACATTTGTGGCCGTATATCGGCAATAACACGGCGAATATTGTCTTCCAAATGGTCAAGCATTTGTAGCTTATCCGCATAGACCAATGACTTCACATAGCCCCACACAAAGTAGTCTAGCGGAGTAAATCACAAGATCTTGGAGGCCAATTCACAGGTCCAAAACGTGAAATTAAGCAGCCACCAAACGTGTCTTTCAATAAATCGATTGTGGCACGAGCTGTGTGACATGTTGCGCCGTTTTGTTGTAACCACAGCTCCTGGACATCATAGTTGTTCAATTCAGAGATGAAAAAGTTAGTAATCATGGCTCTATACCGATCACCATTGATTGTTACGTTCTGACCATCATCGTTTTTGAAGAAGTACGGACCAATGATTCCACCAGCCCATAAAGCGCACCAAACAGTCAGTTTTTCCGGATGTAACGGTGTTTTGACATACACTTGAGGATTATCTTCACTCCAAATGCGGTAGTTTTGTCTGTTGACGTAGCCATTCAACTAGAAGAGCGCTTCATTGTGTCGACGATAAAATGGACGTAGTGCGTGATACGTATTCCGCACAGAACCATTATTTTCGAAATAAAATTGCACTATTTGCAAGCGTTGTTCAGGGTTGAGTCTATTCATGATGAATGGCCAAACCAAACTGAGAAAAAATTACTTCTCAGCAGTTAAATCGGTCGCCATCTTCAACAGTAATACCAACTTAAAGTCCTATACCTCTGAAAAAACACCCGTTATAAGTGGAAGCTGTACATTTTGAAATTCAGTAATATTGTATACTCTCGATATTGGGTTAACCACCCGAAACTATAGTCAAGTGTGTTAATTTTAATTGATTATTATAATTATTAATTTTTTACGTAATTATCAATCAATTCGCGAGAGAAAATTGATCGAGTAACCTGAAAATTTGAAGATGTAAGAGAAAGGTTCTCACAGAATCACCTTTTTCCCATACCAAATGTTCAAAGTATCAATCCCTTCTAAAATATTCACATACTAAATACGTAAAATCCATACACTCAGTGCCACACGAAGAGTGAAATCCTTGCGTAGGTACGTCAGAGTGGAAAAGCTTCGCAAAATAACCCACGTGTTTTGATATTAAAATTTCAATTAGAATTCTACATTATTAAGATTAGAATCAATAAGTGGAGTGGTATAGATGATCCCGTACCTGAAGGCATGAAATTTTAATCAGACTCTGCATAGAAAAGCAGAAATTCACGTGGGGAGAATAAACTCACCCTCTCTCGTTTTCGTTTTAAAGCATCCCTTATATTATAGATATACTGTTTCGGGTGTGTACGGCGCCCTCTTCTGATTCCTCATTTCTACCCCTGTCGATATTCTCTTGTTTTGTCAATTCTCATTATTCCATCATTAATTATTGATCGAATTGAAGGTTGTTTATGCAGATTTACTTCTGATTATTATCGTGAAATGAAGCTCTGTTTGTTGGAGTGAGACCTTAACTAGAGACAGAAGATGCTACCACATCACAAAAGGGATAATCAACATTCGAAGAAATATCTAAAACCCAACAATTTGTAATTTTTCATCGTAGATTATAAAAAAATTTAATGAGTAATATAAAAGGACATTCATCTCATAATGAGAACGAAGAGGCTCTTTAGGAATTGACAGAGTCTAATTACCATAGTATATAATTATAAACACATTTCGGACATTCATGTCATGTTCAATACAAAAAAGAATCGATGAACATAGCAGATCAATATTATTGAGTGAACCTACTACAGGTTTTTCGGAACATTGCGTTAAATATAATCAGTTATTGGATCCCAGGAAGACCGGAATAGAACACTCAGGTATTAAGGGCTAAAGATTAGATACCCCTGAAGTCTTGGATGTTTCGATAGCCAAAAAGAAAAGTTCACCTATTTGCAATTACCAGGTGGATTTTTCGTGAAAACATTGTTAAACTCTGTGGTTTAGGATATATAAGTTGTACATTTTGAAATTCAATTATATTGTATACTCTTGATGTTTTCAACATAATGTTTCACCAAGAGATAAGCGAAACCTCTGTGTCATTTATTGAAATTATATCACGGGTGATTTCTTAAGAGTTAAGGTTTTCAGATTGGCGGCACTGATTGGTAATGGCATCCAAAGGTCATCTGTCAAAGTGAAAAGTTTTCAGTATACTCCCATTTCATCATGCAAATACTTATAAACGAGCAACGATTGCAAATTCACTATCAAAATTCGTGCTCTGTGAAAAATGTGTATCGTTTGTCACGAGCATATTCGACCTGGTGAATCATCGATTCGTGATGCTGTTATCACCAAATTTCTCACCAAGTTTACTTTGTTGGACATTAAACCATTGTCTCGCATGCGTAATGTGCGTACTGAAGAGAATATTGCAGCCGTAGCGTACAGTGTTAATGAGGAGCGTGAAATGTCAATTCGTATCCGTTCTCAGCAATTGGGCATGTATCAAATTGGACTTTCCATTTGATCCAGAGCCGCGGACAACATTTACATGAAGTTATCTTCAAAATGTAAATGGCAAAAGCCAAGTTATCAATTTTGAATATATGATGCAAATTGAGTGTTTTATGCGATTTAAAAAAAAACTACGCTTGAAAAATCACCCATGACCGAAACGTCCTTTATTGTAGCAAAACCGGATGCAAGTATTGTGAACAAGTTATAAATAGTAATAGGCGATAGAAGACATTTTCTGGCTTGTTTGTAGTTATCTTGGGCCGTGAGACATACCTTACATATGATTAATGAAACATACCTAAGAAAACCCCCGACTGCTTCACCTCTCAAACAACGGAAAAAAATAAAAATCGATCTATCAACTTCGAGAGCTAATATGCCACAGACATACACATAAAGTGGCTGGCGTGCCACTGTATGTGTATGTACTGTATCTTAGAAAACCCCGTCGTTTTTGCGTCGGGGTGCGATAACGAGTTGAAACAGCCTGTATATCAACTTCCATCGATCACATCCAAGTTCGCATTCAAACATATACAAATAATGTTGGATCGAAAATCTCCCTAACGGAAAATGCTGTGCTTAATGTCACAATGGCCTAACCGAGACACACATATAAAAACTCAGTCCCTTTTAAAAATTCCATCTCTATCGCTCGCGGGTTGTATCCCAGTGGAAAGAACGACATTCATATCCACAAATCATATGTCAGTAGTTGTGCGCCTCGACAGCTTTCATATCAAATATCCCTTCCGCGTATTTTAAATATAGATATTTATTATTTGTGACACCCTTGGGGAGTGGATCTCTATGTGGATGTTGATATTAATACTTTCAAAAACAATGAGAAAAGAGAAAGGTGATATGGGACACGTGACTCGCGATTTGCCCTTTAATGTCAAAATTCTTTTTCCAGATTGATGTTAGGTCATAATATGTAACTTCGATGCAGGTTTGCAGATAAATACTGAGTGTCATTCACTACAGAAACATGGATATCTTCACTAATAATATTTTGGAAATTCATCGTATATATAATTGAAGAAATTTCATGAAATTCAATAATGGAAGGAGTTGTATTGAACTCTTGTTAGTTGGCTAGTTGCCCGAAACATATGTCAATTGTATTGGGAGTTTCAATTTTTCATTTGTATTTTTAAAAATCAGGATACAAACAGGTGCTATATCTAATACTGATGGTTCAGCATATTCGCTGAATATCCACTGAAAACCCCATAATACCATCCATATTAAACATTGTACCCAAAATACCCATCAGCAGCAGTGAACCGAGAACGGTATAGCGGTATAGTGGCCCTAGAACGTTCGGCTACTGAGTCCTTTATTCAATATGGGCATGTGTTTCCAATTATTCAATACATTTCAAAATCTTTCACCAAGAGTTCCGAAAGAATTGGATAGACTGGACATTATAAAAATATTTCGTTGAGAATTCGTGATGAGCTATGTAAAATCAATATTACATTATGCAAATTCTATATATTGAATTCGCTTTTCGACATACTGTGAAATATAAAAAGTTTACTAAGTGTCAAAGTGAAAATGAAATTGTCATTAATATTGGAAAATCTGACTCAAATTGGATTTGGGGGAGTAGTTATTCGTTCACTTCTTATTTGGATTGGCAAACACAAAAAGTTGAGTTCAACGGAAAAGTTGTCGGATAGCACGGAAGTTGATTTTGGCGTGACTCAAGGAACTGTCTGAGGACCGTTGTTGATCTCTTCATACATGAATGATTTCTCATGTGAGAAAATGCTCTATACATATGTGTTTGCTTCATGTATGTAGCAAAAATGTCGAGAATATCTCAGCGTGGATCAATACAGACCTCTCAGTGATTAATGAATGGCTATGCGAAAAGAGCTTAGGTATACCTAAATGTACGAATATTAAAGTTTTAGATACAAGAAAGCTCTTGAAAATCAATACGAATGAGAATATATCTAATGATAAAGATAAATTACAAGGGAACTGAGATAGTAAAAACTGTTAAATATTTAAGCACTATGTTAGATGAAACATTGAGTGATTTTAATGATCATGTTGATTTCATCTCATCTAAATTCTCTGAAAAAAATCGAATTTTTATATTGAATTGGAAAATTTGTCAACATATGTAAAGTTCTTGTTGTTGAAGTCAATATAATAATGTTACACTCTGAATAATGCTTGACTCTGTTATTCAGTTTGCTTAAGGAATCAAACAATCACAAAAATTAGAGTATAGGGCTATGTGAACAATGTTCACGTGGAATGCGAAAAAGTGAGAATACCTTTTGCATATAAGTACATATAGGTACATTCATAATTGAAATTGAAAATCAATTTTGTATCTTTGTGATTCGAAGAAAAATGCAACATATATCAACGATGAGCATTGATACAATTCCTGAACTACTGGTAATTTTCGAATCCAGAGTTGCAGGCTTTTTGAATTTAAAAATAATGAGCATACGAGGGTGGGGTGTAAAGTTGTCGGCCTAACCAAGAGATGGCGTCACTAGGTCTCTTAGAGCATACTGAGCTTGTATGTAAAATTTCAGCCCAATTGCTACGTTAGTTTGCGTTTGAGAGCACATTGCGCGAGACGCTTGCTATGTTTTCGTGCAGATGGAAAAATTGGAGAAATGTGCTATCATCAAATACATCTATTTGAAAGGTTTTACACCAAAACGAATAAAGAAAGGATGGATTCAACATTAGCAGGCTACTCCACATCATATTCAACTATTAAGCAGTGGGTTTCTGAATTCAAAATGGGCCGTGTGAGAACCAATGACGAGCCTCACTCAGGACGGCTCGTTGAGGTGACAACTTCAGAAATGATTGAGGAGACCGCAGATTGAGAGAGCATGAGATAGCTGAGACCTGTAAAATTGTCAGCTGAACGTTTTCACAACCATTTGAGCATAGAAACGCTGTATGAAAGATGGGTGCCGCGTTTGCTAACGCTCGACCTAAAACTGATTCGAAAAAACATTTCTACCTAAATTTTGGCGTAGTATAGGCGAACTCCAATCGAATTTTTGCGTCGATTCATAACTGTTGATCAGTTTTCTTGGTTCACCACTACACTAATGAAAATAAAAAAAATTCAAAACAGTGGGTTGGAAAGAGGGAACTTATCATATGTAATATTATCATCTACATTATAATATCACTATAAATGAGAATTTTGACGAGCTTGACGAATCGACATTTAAAACTGGTATAACTAAATTAGAACATCGTAATGAGAAATGTATCAGTGTTGATGGAGATAATGTTGAAAAATAAAGCAAAAAATAAATTTTGAAACATCGGTTTTTTTGGACCGGCTGGAAACTTTTCAACCTACCCTCGTATATTATAAAAGATTTAATGCTTTCAATAGTTCACCTAGGTTCTTGAAAACAAGTATTGGTGAAAAGATTTCCAATTGCGACTCAAAAAGTATTTTATATAGGTACTCAGATAAGTATTTTAAACGAAAATATTTGACTTATCGAGATATGTTAGTTTTGTGTAGCTTTTGCTCAATGAAAGTAATTATTTAACTAAAAATTGTGACTGTGAAAATGAAAATTGCATTTCTTGTATACGTTTCTGAAAAAAGTACTGTCATTCAGTGAAAGTGATTTATTTCAAAATAATGATGAAACTACAATTTTTTGCTAAACGAAAGCAAAGTATTAATGTTTCCATTTTTACAATTCAATATTAGAATTGATTGATTGGAATATCAATTTCCATTAAAAATATCGACGTGAAAATTCTCAAAAAAATTAATGAAAAGCAGTTTTATAGTTCCAGCGGTATCTATCGAAAATATCGTTAAGTTAAAAGCTTCTCTAATAATTGCAATAACTCTTTCCTGAAATATTTAAATGTACTCTAGAACGAACTGCCATTGAGTATAAACACCGCGGAAATGAACGGAAAGTTTTCCAGAAATAATAATGAAATTCCGGTCTTGTACAATCCGTCTAAAGAGAATTGAACTGAGACAATGAAACGAACGAACACAGACAAGAGAGTAGTAAAGAGCGATACGACGGTCTGTGGTCTGATTCCAGTAGCATGGAGTGATTTCAATATCGACTGGCAGTGCCTACTGAGATAATATAACTTTGGTTTTTGGCAGCCTTAATGCGGGATCTGCATATTCATGCCGACGGATGGAAAAGATAGAGACGGGGCGCGAATGTCGATGCTTCCGATAGAAAAGGACGGCAGGAAAAAGTAGGATCAAAACGTCGGAGCTGTATTCCTAATCCACTGTCCGAGGATAAGCCGAAACTGGAGTAGTATGGGAAATATAGAGGCTTAAACGGGACTCTCCAATCTCCAACTTGTATTTATTAACTTCTATACTCTTTCTGTCTCCGTTTTTTTAGATTCGCGTAGGCGTTGGTGAAACGAGGACGGAGCATAGAGCATTCCAGATTTCTGTGACAAGAATCAAAGGAGATCGTGCGTCAGAGTTCGGTATCTGTGATATCGCAGGCAATTTTAACTGTACGTTTTTTATGGGAGATGAGTTGAATGTATGGCATATGGGCGGTTCAAGGGTTTAATCTTTTGGAAATTGGGGATTTTAGAGTACAAGGGTTTGTCCTTGGGTCTCGATTTGAATACGCTTCCTGAAAGTCTGACGAAATGAGCTTCAATACAAAATATATCCAAGCGGTCTGAATTCAACAATAACTAGAATGTATTCTAATCAAAAAATTCTCGAAATAGATTCAGGAATTGTTTCCAATCGTCACTGAGGAAAAGTGAAGTTCTGAAGAATCGACAATTTCAACTCAAGGAAACGAAATAGTTTTCAATAATTTTATTAATTTTGAAGTTGAGGCTTCGGAAAAACCCTGAAATCCTCAATGCAATAATGGTAACATTGAAAGCAAAAATTATTTCATCATTTTCAAGTCCTATATAACATTTTGAATTGAGGTTGAAAATTTAATACTCCTCCAGTGGAAACTCAATATTGAGAAAGTTTCTACAATTTTCTCATCTGTTTTGATGAAAATCGTACCTTATCACCCTTCAGTTAATAAAATAATAATAATAATATCCATACTGAAACAATATTTAGAATTTTCTCATAATTCAATATAAATACGCATGACGACGTTTCGAAGTACTACTTCCTCATCAAATGCTGAATCAATAATAGCTAATTAATTGGTAGTATCAATTCAGCATTTGATGAAGAAGTAGCACTTCGAAACGTCGTCATGCATATTTGTATTAAATTATGAGAAAATTTTGAATACTGTTCAATTATTTATATTAATTTTCTCTAAGTATCGGCCTCATCAATAATAATATAATAATAATAACATTCATTGAGGAAAATTCCTCACATTGTAAAACTACGTTCATTCAATTGAAACAATAATTACAACTAAGAATAATGCTCATAAAAGGACAGAATTCAGTTTTGAGTCTGATCTTCCATTGAACACTGGAACAGAAATATTGGTTCAAGTTTACGTTTATATTCACAAGAATATACAACTATATTTGAAACAAAAATTACCTTAGAAATATTGAACATTTGAGACAATTTCACGCGGTGAGGGATATTCGTGGTAAAAAAAAAATATATGATACAAAAACTTGATTCATACATTATTGCCTACATTCGAATCATCAAAAAGTACTCTGCCACATTATAGTATGCCTTTGTTAACATCAATGACTCAATTCTCTTCTTAAACAAACGAGCATTCTGTAATTTCAAATTTGACGGTAAATGGTTGAAGATTTTAATACTCTGATAATAGAGTAAATGCACAAATTCAGCTGTTTTATGCTTAGGATTAAGTAGCACATCACTGTTCCTTGTCGAATATTTATGATTACTACTCAATTTGATAAACCTATCATCATTTTTTTAACATATAGTGAACATCTATAAATATATAAACAAGGTTATTTTCAGTTTCTGTGTTCTTTTAACAGTTTGTATAGTCACAGATTATAATTTTCGTAACATTTATGGAAATTTTTGTTTAATTTATCAAAAAGGAACTAACGAGATTTTAATTCCATTTATACTTTCCGAAACAGTGTCGAAAAGAGTGTTGCTAGGAATCAAAAGTTCTTGGATATACTTCCTTATGTAGAGGATGAAAAACAACTGTATTTTATATCACTCTTGAATTGCACAAAACGAAGCATCTTATGGAAATGGGGTACCCCAGGAAACAATATTAGGGCCAATACTATTCACAATCTATATCACCCTTTTCCAAAGTGGGCGATAACGCCTCCTTATGGGCGATCCAGGCTTGAAGGAGGGCGGTAAGAGATCCAGAAAAAAATGTGGGCGTTGTGTGGAGGCTTGGGAGGCAATTTGTAATTTCATCTAGCTAGGAAGACTCTTAGACACCGACTGAGCTCTCGACTCTCGACTACAACTTGTGAACATCAACTAATATTAATTAGGAGTTTGGTTTAAGAGAAGATGTTAACAGAATGTTTAATCTTCGCTAATATAGCTCACGATTAATTCAATTTATAGTTAGATTATTTATTATATTATTTATAGTTAGTTGTTTGAAGTTATAGTGGTTTTGAAGTAGGTGAAAAAATGAGGGCGATAAAAAATAATTTATTCTCAAAGTGGGCAGTAGACAAAATAAGTTTGTGAACCCCTGATCTATATAAATAAACTTTTTTTGTCGGAGAGTGAAGGTAAAATAATCAGTTTTGCAGATGAAACTGCGATAGTTTACTCAGGAGCAAACTGGAGAGATAAAAACCGAAGCTGAACCTGATTTTGTGAATATCTATAATTGTTTAAAGCATCACCTTTTAACTCAATATAGAAAAAACGAAATACATTCCCTTTGCTGTAAATAAGCGAAATTATATTGGAGAAATCATTAAATTAGAAATGAAAAATACGAATTTCGTTCATAGTCAGATTTGAAATGTGGAACGAACAAAACGTTTTATTTCAATGAAAGCTAAACAAAATGGAAAAAGTTCATGTATCAGATGTTGAAATTTCAACACCTCCCTCCTGATGTTCGTCTGTTTATCTTCAGATTACTAGATTATCCTCACCCTCCACCCCGATCGGTTAATTAAGAGCTTTGTCATCGAACTCTCGAAGTCGTAAAGCTTGAGCAAATAAATCCATGAAATATTCAAGGTGCAGCTCGCACTTTCTCTTACCGCCGTTGTGTAAACAACAATCAAGGAACGTACCTATCCGTCTCCATTAGCGCAGACCGCAACAGTCTTGAAGTTATATGTCTTTGGTTTTGCGCGAGACGATTTAAGGCGCAAACGAACTTCATTATATGAATATGGGTGATGCGTTTCTGAAATTGAAGTTTTTTTTTGGGTATTCAATTTATTTCTGATGAATACTTATAGTTCTTCATAAGAAATGTTTCAGACGAAATTACTTAAAATTTTCAGAATAAATTTGAGTTGACCTAATTCTCTACAAAAACTAATAATACTCAATTTCACGAATTTTACAGAAGGGCAGAGCGATGTCGCTTGAAATCAGAGTGATATCCCTTCATAAAAATAAACGAAGAGTTGAATTGATGATTTATTCATTGAATCACATATTAAGATCCAAAGCTCTAGTATACAAAATTCACTGTGTAAAGGAAAAAGGCATATGATTCATAAGATCCTCCCAGGTGGGGTCAAGTTACCAATCATCGGGACAAGTAAGGAAACTATTGGGTTATACAAATTTCGACACTTTGAAACATATCTAATTTAAAAACACAATCATAATAAAATATTCAAGATTTCTCATAGAAACAAAAACATATCAATAATGAAACGATAAAATATTCGAGATTTCTTATAGCAACAAAAACAAACTCAAATAATTTCGTATCAAGAGAAAAACTCAAATAGTTTGGTTAGTGTCACAGTTCGTGTAAATATAAACTACAGTGACACCAGAAGGGCAGTCAACATGAGCCCAACTAGTGCAACTAGCGGCAGCTAGTGCAGTGTAGGCTGGGGCACTACGTATTGCCACTTCAAGGTTTTTTCCATCTTTCTTCTGATATGAAAAATGCAGAATTTGGAGAAGACCTGAATGAGATTTATGTTTCAAGATCTGTCCCTTCAGAAAATCAAGTGTTAATACAGATTTCATGTCGAAAAAATTATTACAAAACTTTTTTGTCAGGAACTTCAAGATTTTACACTTTCGACAATTTCATTCTACGTTTTGTCATACATTTTCGTTAGGATATTGGAAACTTGAGTTTTAAAAATCATTTGAGGTATTTTATGAGTAAAATTTCAAAAAAAGTTAATTTTTCAGCTAGAATAAGTAATTATTTTAGTGTCTTAATGAAGTGTTCATTGTATAAGTCGATAATATTACCACATATAATTTTTGTTCGACTGTATTATACACCTTGCCTCAGAATGATAAAAAATTGCAGAAGCTCTAAAATTGAGGATATAGTATTATATTGAATTACAATAGGCCTGAATCACTTATGTTAGAAACAGTAAGCTCCTTGAATATTAGGCAGTACATAGTATATAAAACTTCAGACTTCATTTATAAAATAAAATATGGCAAGGTCCCTAACTATATCGTTGACCGTGTGAATGATTTCTATATAGATAAGTGGAGTACATCTAAATGCCTAAATAATTTATGTGTGAAAGGAATGGTTTATTTAATAGTCAAGATCCGCAACTGAAATTATGTTAGAATCATATTTATTTTGAAAAATTATTGTATCTTTTAGTAATGAATAATACTCAAGGCTGAAATATGTTATATGCTATATATATATATATATATATATATATATATATATATATATATATATATATATATATATATATATATATATATATATATATATATATATATATATATATATATATATATATATATATATATATATATATATATATATATATATATATATATATATATATATATATATATATATATATATATATATATATATATATATATATATATACATAATTTCTCAGTTGTTAAGTTTATGAGCTGTGCTAAATAAAGTTACTTATTTAACGTGTAAAAAGTTTGTCGGTCTTTCAAATTTTTTTCTTTTTTTTACTTTTTAAGTTAATTTTGACATATATTGCAGTGGTATGTACTTTCAATTAGCAATTTTATTTTGTTAATATATTCATAATATACTTTTTGTTGCTTAGGTTTTTTTAATGAGTTAAATTGAATACATAATTTTTAATATTAAATTATTTATTTCTTATGTCAATATTGATGAAGTTATTTTCGGAGTTTTATCTTTATACTTATTACCTATTTTTCGTAAAAATTATGTGTTGAAATTTAGTCTTCTGTCTGGGGAACCTTCTTATCTGTAACATTTTATTATGATTAACTTGACAGTAAGTTCTAGACAATTGAGGGAACTTTTTGTTTTTATTCGATAGTGAGCCGTTATTTATTATTTGAAACAATTTATAATTTATAACATTTTGGTAATAATGTTTTCAGAAGTAAATTTAAGTCAATCATATACACATATTTTTCACGTTGAAAAGTATATATTTTGTTATTCAAAATATTTTGATACATTTTTTGAAGCATACTCTTATATTTATAATATATACTCTATTATTAGAAAATAGTTTCTGATAAAAATCTTTCACCATAGGTATTACACTTTTGTGAGGGGTGAAACAAAATTTTGTTTCTTTATCATATACTTACTATGCTATTCGAATTAAGGATAAAAAACAATGTTTTCGTAAAATCTTACCTTTAAATGAAATAAATATATACAAAATAGCGTAAATGTTTCATATTAATATGAAGTATGTCGTCCTTTCGCATAAATAACTTCTTGAACTTGTCTAGACATCGATTCCAATAGCGTAGCGCAGATTTTCTTCAATTCGTCATCATGAAACGGCACCTGAATTGCACTTATAATCATTTCTTCTTTTGTATCGTAATCCATTCTTACCAGTCGTTTCTTCAGAATATTCCATTAATTCTCAAAGGGATTGAGATCAGGTGGATTCCCCGGCCAATCGAGAACTTTCATTTGATTCTCAGGCATAAAGGCCGGCACTTGTTTGAAATTGTGGCAAGGAGCCAGGTCGTGCTGAAATGTTCCATCAAACGTTTCCATGAATTGGACAATCCTGGTGCGCAATATTTTCATATATTCGACTGAATTTATCATCCCTGTTATAGGAGCTAATCCTCCAGTGCCATTGGTTCTGAGAAAACCCCAAAACATTTGTTTCGAAGAATGTTTTACTGTTTGCTGCATGTGATCAGGCCGCAAAGTTTCCTCATCACTTCGTCTAATAACACTTGATTTGTGCCCTTGAAGAAACAAATGTGTCTCATCACTAAAACCTTCTTCCAGTCGTCCACAGTCCACGCACGGTACTTTTTGGCCCACGCCAAACGGTTCTTCATAATTTTCTGGATGAGCATTTGCTTTTTTCTTGATCTTCTTGACTTACGGCCAACCTCCAGCAGCCGTTTTGGTACAGTTGAGGTTTCCACAGCAGAAACCATTAAATCCCTACGAAGATCAGTGCTTGTCTTTCTCGGATTAATTTTGCTATTTCTTATAAACAATCAGTCTTGTCTGTTATTGGAGTAGTTTTGCGTTTCCGGCCACCGTTTCCTTTTCTTTTTGGAAACGATAAGCCACTTTCTTCAATTGTTGTTACCAACAGCTTCAGCTATATCTCTTACAGTCATCGATGTGTGTTCATTAAGCGCGATAATTTTGGAACGCTTCCTCGGTGTGATATTCATCTTCGGACAAGACAATACAGCACGTATCAAAATTGAAACCACCAACTGTCGCACCGGAAGGCTCACAACCGAACTGCTGGCGAGGTTAAACCGGTCAGGATGTAAATGATGGTCAAGGTCGAACCCTCACGTCACCTCGGGTAGTAAACAAACAGGTGTGAGGGTGTTTGGGCCACCTTGGTACTCACATACTTACTACAGTAACTCAAACGAAGAAGAAAAATGTCTGTCCCAATTAATTCGGTACAGTACAGTACAGTTGTATAAAACTAAGAGAAATTTGAGTTCTTCTTCATTATTTACAAGTTTAAGATACTGTAAAGTGTATATGAATATGAAGAAAGATAATCATTATTATTATTAGCACATAGTACATAAAACTTTAAGACTTTGGTTATAAAATAAAATATGGCAAGGTATCTAACTATATCGTTGACAGTGTAAAATACGTCGAAGATGTATATGGTTACCCAAACAAGGTCTAGGGAACGAAATGATTTCTATATTGATAAGTGCAGTATATCTAAATGCCTAAATAACGTTTGTGCGAAAGGAATGATTTTATTCAATAGTCTAGATCCGCAACTGAAATTATGTGAAAATCATAATTAATTCAAAAAATTATTGTATATTTTCGTGAAAAATGAAATTTAAGGCTGAAATTTGTTGTTTAAAGGTTTTGATGTTAAAAATTTCTCTTTTGTAAAGTTAATTCGCTGGACTAAATGAAGTTACTTAGTTACTTACTTACTACAATAGAGAGTAGTTATTATGTTGTTCAAAAATGATCGCAGTAGCAAGATTCGAAGTATTTCACATACTATACATCTATATCTCTTCGAATACTTATTAAACTTCATAATGGCCAAAACCAGATTGAAGTTCTGCTGCAAAACATCAGCTAGTGGGAGTTCCACAAATACAATAATTCTACAATTGATTGTCTGAGGAAGCGGGCATGTTAGACGGCGAACGAAGCAACCCCACCTCCAGGGAAACTTGTAAAGTGTGTGTGTAGAACACACATATAAATTCGAAGTTAATAGAATCGAAATAACGTCTAAACAGTTCCTGCGAAACTTGCAGATATTGTTGAAATTTGGTTCGTTGCCAATTGTTTGTAAGTACAGACTAAACTTAAATCACTATTCATTCGATTAATTAAATACTACAAGCACACTTACGTAGCTCTGTTCACCTAGTATATATCACTTCCAATGCTTGGGAAATTCTCGCTTTTCGTATTATATAGCATTTCCTTGTGTGGTTTCACTACTAAGAGAACTATCAATATTACGATTTTCATTACAATGTTTCCTTCTTTGATTAAAATTATATTAGATATGTATGTCAATGAAAAAGTTGTTGATAGAGATCAAATAATATATTTACAACAGTCGGCTGCTTTTTGTATACACAGGGTGTTTGCAGAGTTGTCTCATATATTTTTGAAGGCAATCGGAAACAAACGAAAGAATGGTGTATTTCAGAGTACTAGAGGTACTTTATTATGGTACTCTAACAAACACTATACTATATCATCTATAAATAATTGAATTTATTAATTGATGAGGCCGATACTTGATGTAAATCGATAAACATAATAAAACAATTGTTAAACTGATTTACACATATATTAAAAAGAATACTGCATGACGTACGTTTCGATGCAGTATTCTTTTACGTCATGCAGTATTCTTTTTAATATATGTGTGAATCAGTTTAACAATTGTTCTATTGATAATTGAATTCTCGCTCAACTCTTGTTAAAAAATAATTAAATATTAAATGAAATTGAACACTTGGCTTAATATTTCACGATATAATCGTAAATCATCAAGCCAAATGTTTAATTTAATTTAATGAATAATTATAGATAATAATATATGCATTCCCAATAAATATACATCCAATTACAGGGATATATAACGATAAATTAGATCACCAAATGGAATAAAAATAATTTATTAGGCAACCCTGTATCCAAAATCTCGAAGTTTTTATCTGATAGAAATTTAACGATTGTTTTCAAAATCCTGAATACCGTGGGTAGACATATCAGAAATATGAAAGATAAAATTTCGCCTGATGATAAATCGGGTATTTATGAGTTGAGTTGCGGTACTTGTCCCAAAGTATATGTTGGCAAAACTGGCAGGAATTTCAACCTTAGAATATCTGAACACCAAAGATGCTTTGCAAAAAATAAAACCGATTCTACGTATGCAACACATCTTTTAGAAGAGAACCATGTCTTCGACATTAACTTCAAAATATTGCATACAGAGCGAAAAGGTCATAAACTAACCCTGTAAGTAGCCATGGAAATCAATGAGAGGAAAAAATCGAACAGTTTATTAAATGACCAAGTTTCAATCAATAATTCTCCGTTATTAAATTCATTCTAGGAAAAATGCAATAGAAGAAAAGTATTCTATGGTCATCCCCCACATTTCAGAAGAAATATGTTCTAGAATCATACCCCTGTAAAAGAAGAACATTGTTCTATGGTCATTTCAACCCCACGCACTTCAGGATAAATATACGCAGTCCACAATGTAATAGCTCAGTTTATCATCAACATCTGATGAAGCCACTGTGTTGGCGAAACGACATTGTCATGTTTTCAATTAATTATAGTGAAAATCGAAAAACTACTTAGTTTTATTCAAATTATACATTTAGACTTTCATCAAGTATCGGCTCAATCGATTAATAATAATTATTAAATTAAATTAAACACTTAGCATAATGTTTCAAGATTATATTTAACCATTTAATCATATAACCAAATGGAATGAAAATGATAATTATTGAATTGAATTGAACACTTGGCTTGAATAGACTAGATAAGACTTGATAGTATAGAATAAGTCTTGAAGATGAGCTTGTAGGAAAACAAAGACTTCTTATTATCATTATTATTTTCATTCAATTATAAATGTAATAGTCGTTTAACATGAGGCCTGTATATTGCCAGACATAACGGAAGCATCAATTCTCGAAATGAACACTCTCGTATCGAACACAAAAAGAATAAAACATAAGCACCCCAACCCCCATCTCCAAGAAAATAAATTCGGAGCGATTCGCAAAACAAGAAACGCCATATACCAATCTTCCAGTATTGGATACAAGCATTAAAAACGAGGGCTGATATGCATAATAAAATATAAAGCCACTTGCTTTATAGCCTTCTTGATATGCATGCGAAAATATTGAGCGATATATATCAAAGCTTGCCCCGTCCGGAGCCTCGCGGGGGGCACCCGGAACTTGCTTTTACACTTCTTTTGGCGATATTGTGGTTTGATTTTATAGGCAACGTCGTAGTATCTCAGGCGCGTATCTTTATTGCTTTATGATGCGGAGTTATTATTGTCGATCGATTTTGTGTGAAATTTAACTATTCTTCGGCTTCTTTGTTACGTTTAGCGAAGTATTTATTACTTTGTTACAAGCCGTACAATTTCGACTTTATGATGTGTTGAAAAAGCGTAATAACTATTTCCTTCAAATCAGAATTTAAAATTTGTTTAACAAACGTGTATGGAACAAAACTGTATATATGAGAAAGGAAGGTACTGAAGAAAATCTTTGGGGGAATGAAGTCGAATGATGGATTTTGGGGAAGAGGAGCTAATCAAGAACTGACAAATATGTATAAATACAGATATACTAAAAAAGCTATTGAAGAAGGGAAAGAAGCTGAAAGAAGACGAGGAAGGCCAATGACAAAATGATTCGATACAATGTTGGAAGATATAAAAGAAATAATAGAATACAATTAAAGTTCTTAAACTGCACTAACTAAATAGAGAAAGAAACTTGAATAGACCTGCAATTTTTTTGTAACAGACGTTGATATATGTTTCGAGCTATTGGCTCTCTTCAGAACGGCGCCAATTGGCTTTCTGAAGAGGGCCAATAGGTCGAAGCATATATCAACGGCTGTTACAAAAAAATGCTGCTCTACACCGTAAGTTTCTTTTTCTATATTCATAAAATGTACCTGTATAAAACTTTTTGAATTATATATATATATATATATATATATATATATATATATATATATACATATATATATATATATATATATATATATATATATATATATATATATATATATATATATATATATATATATATATATATATATATATATATATATATATATATATATATATATATATATATATATATATATATATATATATATATATATATATATATATATATATATATATATATATATCAACACAGATGTAGATAAATACAATTTTTATAATTTTTCATACATCTACATCAAAAATGATATTGTCTCTTCGTATTTTTCAACGAATTTAATGCAAAATTATACATTTCATATACTCTTTTATTGTTATATGTCTTTTACAATTTCAAGAAATTTCATTTTCAATCGATCTAAGTGATGAAGAAGAAAGGCACTCATATTCACTCTTCGCACGTTTCCTGCGTTTTTTCATTTTTCTCGTATTCCCAGCTTGGATATTTCGTTTTATTTCTCTCTGTAAATTCCCGAAATTGATTTCTTCTATCAGCAAAGTGACAGCAGGCCATGTATTATATTGTTTTCGTTTCTTTTGTTCGATGAAATTGGGCCTTCTTTATTTCGCAACGTTCCTTCAATAGACATCATTAAATAACTTGTCTGCAATTATTTTTTCTTTTCCATTACATTTCCTCTTTCGGTTTTGAAACATATGACGTTCAATTCGAAATGAGTGATGACCGTTTCAGATTTGATTAACGTTGTCTACTCTCCTCGGAGACAATAATAGTAATTGATTGGTCGAATTTAATCAAGTAGACAGTGACTTGACATATTTGTTTCTTTCATTGATACGACTAGTAACTATAACTTTTTCTTCAGGTTCAAGAGAAAATCATAGTGAATTTCGAACCCGACACCATTGAGGAGTTTCAATATTTCATTTTGTGTCAATTTAGAAGTGAAATGATAATAATATTAATTCAGTTGAAGCTTTAAAAAAAATCTACATCTATTGAAGTGTTAATTTTGAATTACATATCTATCTCATTATTTGAAATATACTTTCTTAGATCACGCTCAAATATCTTAATACTAGTACTAGTTTTCAACATATTTGGAAGTTATACAGAGTCTTAAATCCGTCATAGTATATGCTCTTTTTAGATTTAGAGAGCTAACAACTTTGTATATAAAAACTATCAGTATTTCTAGTATTATAGCCATGCACATCACTGACATATCTTATATTTTTTATGACATAACATGGAAGCTACAGATTTTTTTTTTAATATGATTATATATGAAGCTAAGAGTATTCTTTGTTTATTAGACATTACATACTTTCAAAGAATTCAACATCATTTCGACAGTGGTGTACCTATTGCACTTTAAAATTGTTCGCATGGCTCCATTCTGTAACTTTTTTAATTGTTGAATTTTTTTTTAGTCGAACCAAACAACAATTTGGAGCAATATTCAAAATGTGGCATTATTATGGATTTTAACAAAAATAATTCCACATATGTCGACAGATTTTTTTCCTATTCTTCTCAAAAAATTGATTTTTTTCGGAGATTTCAGATGATATGAAATAATATAAATGAATAATAATGAATGAAATAATATAAAATCATACTTTCATTCACAGGGATGTTCGAGATGAACATTCAGCACTGACGCATATTTCGAAACTATACAGGTTGTTGAAAAACTGAATGTTTCCTTTATCAATCGAGATGATACAACAGTCCAAAATCCAAAAATCTTTCCAAATTCCATTTAATAGACTGATACATTCATATGATGAATTTTTTAGAAAAAAAATTTTTTTTTAGAAAACCAGATAAAATGAAGCATATTTCATAATAAAACTGATAAATATTGAAAATGATAATAAATAATTCAAAAACTTCTAAAATTTCACGATTATATTGAAAAGAAACATAATGATGAAATGTTCTAAATGCTAAAAATTCAGCATTCATTCTGCTCCTTATTTTGTCCTTTGAGACAATAACACTTTGAAATATCATTCAAAAACAAGCTACAGTTTTTGAATGAAGACTCATTTTCGCATACATTTAGACAGTTAAAAACTAACCTGAAGATCTTTTTTTCAGAAAAAGAAGTCTAGGAAGGAAGTGTCAACTGAAAACAGTGAGTATCAATATTTTCTACATCTTACATTTCTACATCTAACTTTTCTATGTCGCTCCTGGCGTATAACTCGAATGAAATGAAGATTAACACAATGAACAAGTGAAATTTTCAATCAAGTCCCTGAAATATTGGAAAAATCATGAAAATTCGAGAAATGTGAATCATTTAAAATTTCCGTGTTTCTAATTGTGTCTGTAAATTTGACTCTGGAATGTTATATTTCCTAATAAAAATCTCCTTTGAAACATTTACTAATATATAAAAAAGTGTTCCTTTTCAATCCAGAAAATTTTGCATAAATATAAATTTTAGAAAATATAAAGAGAAACTTCATGGAAGTCGATTGAATGATGAAAAAATTAATAAGTAAATAAATAGTAAATTGTAGTAATAAATAATAATTATCATTCAATAATGAATTATATTTATATATATATATATATATATATATATATATATATATATATATATATATATATATATATATATATATATATATATATATATATATATATATATATATATATATATATATATATATATATATATATATATATATATATATATATATATATATATATATATATATATATATATATATATATATATATATATATATATATATATATATATATATATATATATATATATATATATATATATATATATATATATATATATACGTATCTATTTGATCTAAATCTTCAATCTTTTTCAGTAGAATTAAGTATTTTGTGTTGTAGATGAAATGATTCAAGTAAATGCACCGAATACTTTATTTCTATAAGATGTATGAAAAATATTTTTATGATGTACATATTCGAAATATTCTAGTTTATAGTAATTGACATTTGAACATGTGCTCCTCTTTCACAGAACACTTTAAAACTGTATGCTGAGTGAGCTCTTGTACGTTTAATAAAAAAAATTGCAAAAAACATAAAAAAATAAAAAAAACATACATTACATCATACCACGTTAGAGTTAACAATCTGGATATAAATATTCGTATTTCTTCACATATTGAAAATAAGCATGAAACCTGAATTTGTACTTAACAATGAAAAATCTTAAGCACATATTTAAGAAGGGTGTAACTCCTCTGTCATATCCTTCTTCTTTGAAACAAAACTTGGATAATCCTGTTAAGACGTCTAATGACGATCCAACACGCGACGTTTCGACAAAGCCGATCGAGCGAGTCAGAACAAGCTCCTTAACGCCTGTAGAGCAAACTTTCCGAACAAGTTAACTTGATTCCCGATTGATCTTTTAAACCTAATTTACAAGTTGGCACCTCCGAAAGATGTTAAATAAAAAATTACCTCGAAGGAGACGTGCTACGATTGGAAATCAGCCCTCGTAAAGACGGCTTTTTAATCATTTCGAAACGTAGGACTAGCGGGGTTTCAGTTCGCCACTGGAGGCAGTTTGATGTCGACTGAAATTTGTTTGGAGTGTTGTTTTCATTTATTCGACAATCGGAATTTCGGAAAAATAATCAAAGCATCAGAGACAATCTCCAAGAATTTATTAACACGTTATAATCACGTTTAAATTTACTTCACTCATCTGTGTCATCCACAGATGGTATTATGTTGAGAATTTATGTTTAAACGTTATTTTTCTATGAGTATAGAGAGCATTTATGATTTTTATTAATAGGCACTGCCGATAGGAGTGAAAATTCAGAATTTTCAGTATTTAAATTTTACATTTCGTTATTTTCCTATAAGTCTTTCAACCGAGAACCTCTGAATCTTGTCTAGCAGGACTTGAGAGCACACACGATCCCATAACGATACGTGCTCATAGTCCAAGATACGTACAGCAATACCACCGTTTGTGTTAAAAGCCCCACATGGGTAAGTGGACCCTATTCAAGGTACGGGTAGGCGTACGCCAAGATACTGATTCCTCTCATACTTAACCTGTGTTTGAACTATATAGCACTCGACATAGAGGAAACTATCACGTGGTGCATATTCTATGAGCCCGGCATTGCTTCATTAAGTAAAACTACCATTGGTCTTCAAGAATCGCTTAACAAATGGTGGAAAAAATAGAAATACATGGACTCAGTATCAGTTGCAGTAAGACGGAACACATGGAGTGCAAATTTGGAAGAACAGCAGAAGTAAAGTAAGGAAATTTGGAGGAACATGTGCATGAACGGTACACCACTTCCTAGAGTAGAGAACTCAACTACCTTGGTTCGTCATAACATCTAATGTCAATGTTGACAAAGACGTCAAACATCAAAAAAAATGCTGCATAGCTCAAATGGCGCTCAGTAACTGGTGTTCTATGCGATTCCAAAATGTCCATCAAGATTGAGAGAAAGAGGTACAAGAGAGTGGTGCAACCAACCTTAACATATGGAGCAGAATACTGGACTACAAAAAAGTGCACAAGCAACAACTACACACAAATGATGTTGAGAAGGGCGACTGGAGTGACATGCTAGGATAGAGTCCGCAATAAGTATATTAGAGGTTCTTCTAAAGTAGCTCCGATCGTAGGAAGAGTGAGAGGAAGTTGTTTATGGTCATATCCAAAGGCCCGAAGATGACTATGTTGTCAAGAAAGTACTCAGCATACCAAACCTGATTAGTAGAAGGGGCATGTCACCGGTCACATGGTAGAACAACATCAAGAAAGAGGAGAAATAGGACAACGTGACCAATCAGACCATTCAGATCAGTTCTTTGACGCAAATCTATATGAAGATTCGGCCCCAGATAAAATGGGAACATAGGTTGGACAGAAAAGGAAAAGACTACGGGTTGTAAAAAGTCATGAGAAATATAAATACAGTTCAATTCAAATAAAAATTCATAAACAATTATATCTATTATTTATAGATAATAATTTATATTTATATACGTTTAAATTTTCTTGATTTTAGCATTATTTACATTGTTTTCATCATTGTCATAATTGATTTAAACAATATTTGGACTTTTAAGCTATTGTAAAGCTTTTATCACGGTCTCTGAGTGCGGCGACTGTATCAAGAAATTCCGTAACGAAAATAAAACCTAACACCCCCCATTCCGCTTATCATGTAGCTCTGCCGAGAGTTCGCTTAACATGTATGTATATGGTACGACTGTACAGGCGCTCATTTGTTGAAGATATTTGTGCGTGCTAATGCAAACTAAGAAATGGTTCACACATAGTCATGGTAGCAATTTACACTTCTCCGAATCCAAGATTGGACAAGGTAGAGCATTTTATTCATCGCACTTTACTGCGATAATAAAATAATAATAATACTTTAAATTTCCATATATCTTGGCTGGCGATCAACTTCAATGATAAAAATCAGAGAGGTTGACAAAATTTCTTAAGGGAAAATTGAATTTAAAAATGAATTATGATCCACAAGTGTCATAGCATGTTGGTGACACGAACCCATAAGATTTTCCCTCGCCAAAAAGTGCCCTACATGGCTTAAGCCACCAAACACCTCACTTGAAAAAATACGGGACATATGAATGTAATCGATATCGAGTTCAGGTTACTTGGATTAGTTACAAAGGAGCTTTAATGTCGGTTCACCATTTCTTAAACAAACGTCTTCTGGCTTATTTAATTGAATGATACTCCGAGAATGGATCTTCCGCAAGAGGATAATTGGCGAAATACCGATCTGTAACCCGAATCCGGTGTGCAAAATATGCGCCCGCCTGACGACTGCCAACGTGTGAAGTGTCTGTATTGTCTACTAATTAAATTTCTCTTACCCTCACTCGATCTTCAGGATTCCTACATATTATAAGTGACAGCTGATCTGAAGATCTGACGCGAACTGCTATTGCTGTACGTCCAGGTGCGTAGACGGGAATACTTCAGGGATAATTTCTGAAAAAATCATTGATATTTCACAATTGTCTTCCATCTAGACTAATGATTTGATATATGCTGTTCATTCCATATGTGTAAAGAATAAGAAACATATACAACATCATCTAGAAATATGCCATGATGCCCATAAATAGATGAAATCTAGAATCTAAAATTCTAGAAGAAACGGTAATAGGAAACGAAAAAGGATTTCTTCTACAGGCGTATAACACCCTAACATTAAAACTGGTAATGTAGAGGAACATAAAGAACATGAATGAATTGATAGAGTAAATGAGTTTGTTAGTGCAATACAACATGAAAAACTGTTTTCACACAAGCCTCAATATAGAAAACAATTATAAAAAATATAAACATCTGAAAAAATATAAATAACTAAGTTCTTAAATCAACAAAAGAATAATTCATTAGACTTTATACTGGGAAAAGTCTATAAGAACAAACTATCATAATATTCTTTAATTGTGGTCTGAACTTGTGATAGATGGTGTGGGGAGTTTTTGAAACAAAGAATTGAATAAGTTCCAACAGCATCAGCAGATTTAAATGTGGTATCTTAATGGTGAATACTACCACTTATAGATCAAGTGTCTCTGGTCTCGTAAGCGTATAATATACGAAGAAAAACATATAAACTTTGTAGGACAATATGTGCAATTGTCTGTAAATATTTTTACAACATGCTCTATAATTCCTGGGCAAAACAATTTTAATTTTGCCTTTCTATATAGTCTAAATATGGCTTTCCTAGATTTAGTATATAATATAAATATGAAATCTTTATAATATCGATATGATAAATAATTATGTCGAATACAAATATTCACAAAAAAAATCAATGAAGATTATCATGAAGTGAAATTATCAAAAACGCCACAACGAAACAATCGAATGAATCAAGATGAACTATGAATCTTCTCTTTTAGATGAATGAATACACTTTCATAAATTTGTGTCGAAATGGAGGAAACTTAAAAATAAATATCGTAGAAAACCAAGTTATGCTTCATATGCAAAGGCAATACAAATTTAGAATTAAATCTTGAAAATAAAGAAAAATAAAGAAAACACAACTTTCTAACATTTTTATATGCTAAAGACCTCATGATATGTACAAAGAATAAAATAAAATAACATCATTTCAAAAATAGAGTTCATGAAATATTCGTTGGATCTTTTAGTGAAAAATAATTCAATATAAATTGAATAAACTGAACAAACACAAAATGACAATATGATATCGATCGTTTAGGGTTATTACCGCATTTCTAAAAATTGAATTGAAATATTATTTTTAAAATTTACATTTATGTTTCTTATACTTTACCTGCTATACAAACATAGTGGGGGGAAAACGGGTTGAAAGAGAATTGTGGTACTTGAAGTCGAATTCTTCGAAAGAAAGAAAGCAGGTATGAATTTAGGAAAATAAGGTACTGATTTGAATTCAAGAATTTCGTACAAAAAAGGATAATTGAAAAAAGGAGAAAGGGAAGTACTAATGGCTGAAGTAATAATGGCTAACAAACTGAAGGTAACTTGGTAATTTATTATTGGTTGTTGCATCGGTACGATTGGAATTTTGTGAATCGTACCGACGGCAACGACCAATAATAAATGATCAACTTATGCCATTATTACTTTCTTCGTCTTCAATTTATTTCGCTTTCGACCTTATTCAAATTTTGAGTACCATATTGGATTTTAAGTACCATAATCTTCTTTCAACCCTATCTCAACCTCACTCAGTTAGTTGGTTTAGCATGCGAATATATGAATAAATGTTAGTCGAAGAATAGATATTCAGTTTAACTTACAAAAATGGAGTAAAACCACGAAAAATCGTCAATAATTGATATTGAAATTCTGTAGAACTGAGTCGAGTGTTCCTATTGCACAAATTGTCTAAGTGAAACCGAAAAACAAATATGTAGAACAAACAAATAATATTCAGAGGTGATACAAATAATATTCTGTTAATCTACCTGATGAAAGGTAGTAATTGTATGCCGAAACAATATTGTAAAGGATATCATATATAATGTATAATTAAAATATATAAATATTATAAAAGATATAATATATAATATAATATAATATAATATTAAAATAAATTAAACTCTTGGCTTAATGTTTCACGATTTATTTAACAATATGTATAGTCAACATTTTTCGAGCGTTAGCTCATTTTCAAGACAGAATATATTTTAATATTCAGTATATATTTTAATATTCAATTATGTTTCACCAAGAGTTAACCGAGAATTCAATCTCATTCATATATAATATAAACTAGTGAAATATTTGAAAGCTACGCCACTGGTATCAAAGCTATTCTTATAAGACTTATTACTCAGATTGAAGCAAACCAAAAGCCAAACTTAAACTCCTTGCTTCCTCAGTGATTCGTATTACTCACACTTTATTAATTAGAGAGTTTGAATTGGATTAAGGATACGCCGGACAGGACTTGAAATATTATCAGTTGATGAAGTAGAGCACTTGATATAATCCCTTTGTATTCGATGCATTCCTGTCAATCACTTAGTCTAACTAGGATTCATTTGGGTGAACATGTTCGAATGAGTCTACGATTGACTAAACATAGTTGAACTGATGATTGATTTCAGTGAACTTTCAGAGTTTTTCTAGGCCTTCAATCCTCTGTAGGGTGCATTGATACACCCTCCAGATATGGATTGAATTTGTTGTTAATATGCTTTCCTTGTGCTATATGTTTTCTATTATCATTTCTTGAAATATATCCCTGTGGATTCATTGTATATTTCTCTTATATTGTTTTTTACATTACCATTTTGCCTGATCTTCTAGGTTTATATTCTATGTCTACACGATTGACAAGACATACTTGAACCAATCATCGAATTCAATGAAGTTTCATATCATTTGGACTACATTTGGATTTATTACTTCCCTACAGATAATATTTGAATTTGTTGCTATTATACTTTCCTCTCTTGTGCTTGTTTTGTGCACTAAGCGTCCAGTCATTACTTTCAATATATCTCTTCGAATTTAATGTGTACTTCCCTTTGGCCGATTTAACTTCAACGACGAACCTTTGCATTATGCTTTTCTTCTAGTTTTATGTTATGTGCACGGTCTTCGATTGACTATACATAGCTAAACTATCATCAAATTCAGTGAATACCAGAGTTTTTCTCAACCTTCTCAGATGCTGCTTGAACTTGTTGCTGGTATGCTTTCCTTCCTTCTGATAGATGTTTTGTGCATTGATCGTTCTGTCATTTCTTCGATGTCAACTCTTTAGACACATTTTTCACTTTACACTGGATGATTTCCCTTGGAATTTTTCATTTCACTTGTTCTTATAGCTTTATATTCTAAGTTGATTGACCACTCAGTTGAACTAGTGATCGAATTAAATGAAGTTTCTTGATTTTTTTAAGCCTTGAATACTCTGGAGGATGTATTGATATACCCCTCCAGATACTGTTTGAATTTGTTACTAGTATGCTTTCGTATCTTTTGGTATATGTTAAAATCATTAATCGTTCTGTCATTTTTTTGAATAGATTATAAACCCCTCTCTGTTTTCCATTTTGCCTATTCTTCTAGCGTTATGTCCTAAATCTTTGATTGAATAGACATAGTTGATCCTATGATCAAATTCAGTGAAATTTCATAGCTTTTGTCAGTTTTCTATACTGTGGAGGCTGTATTGATACACCGGTCCAGATACCGCTTGAATTCGTTACAAGTATCTTCTGCCATATGTTTTGTGCATACAGCGCCTTGTCATTTCTTTCAATTTATCGCTTTGGATACATCGGACCTTCTCCTGGGAGATTTTTTTCCACGACCAAGTTTCTCATTTCGCCTGTTTCTCTAGCTTCACGTCCTTTCTAATTAGGAACTCTTGATTCCAAACAATTTGCTGAATTCTTAGGAACATTGGTAATATGTTTTCAGCTACTCACTCATTTTAAAGAGTTCAATTCAATGTGTATTATAATAATATTATATGTGTTATAAGTTTAATTTAGTCCAGTTTCTTCAGTAAACAAAGTTCTGTATGACTGAATTTGTTTTCGAATTGGTCGAATATGCTCTATTGATTTAGTAAAATAAACTTCGGTTCATTGTTAGCGCTGCTGAAGTAGAAACGTCCGTTTCATGTTCCAACCATGACACTTTCTGTAATGAACATGTTTCAGAGCAGTAAAGGGCCCCCTTGGAAATATCAAAAATTGTTCAGTTTTTCCTGTTCCTGTAATGGTTTTATAAGTTTGATTTTTTTTTGTTAGGCTTAGTTGGGTTAGGTACGGTAACTCGGAATCACAAAAAAAATAGGGAATAGTAAATATAGAAAAATCTGGCACGAATTACTCTAGCTTCTAGAAAAATACAAGACCTGATGGCAATATCTCGATGATTCCAATTATAAAAATATAGTGACTATTGGTAATAATTCCGATTTCATATACATTTGAATTGTTATCAAGGCGCTATATACTGAAAGTTTTGTCACATTTGCATTCAAGATGACGCACATTCGTTTCGTTAGTTACTCTACAACGAACCATTTCCATCTGTTCACTCCGTAGCTGTACAAGAAAGACCGACAGCTTAACAATTCCGTTTGAGCATACCAAAGGTAGCCATTAGTGACTGATCTCAACGTTGTCGAGAGAGGGCAGCACATTAGTGCCAGCGAGTATCTCGTCGTCATAGCCGGTAGTGGAATGCAAGATTTTAATTAAGAATAAGAATGTCATTACGGAACCCCATGACGATTCGCAATTGTCTCTGCATATTCGCTATGCCGAAAGGTGCCGAAAGTGTAATGAGTGTAATGAATGTCACGAAAACTTTGACACATACGGTGAATACAGGCTGGTCAAGAAATTTGCTACTTGTATTGGAATTTGTATAGAAATATTCGATGAAGAGGATTAGAGCTCATCAAAATTTCAATATTCGGCTACCAATTTTATTTTGGAATATCCGACATAATAATCCGACATAAACGAAGTGTTGAAAACAAGAAATTTAATTTTCGTTTTACCAACTACTTGATAGAGAGTCACACGTTTAGTTCAGCGTTTAATAAAATATTAAATTGAGAGTACAAAGCATTCAAACAACAATTTCTAGAATGAATATCAAAAACTCAAGATTGCAAGACCTGAAAATAGTCAATATGATAGTTGATAATAGACTATTACTCAATATTTCAGGTCAAAAAGATTATTTGAAAAGAAATGGCCTCGACAGAATCATTAACCAATAAACTGCAATATTCATAAACTAAATACTATATAAATAACAATCTAACCCGTAATGAAATTCATTATAACACAATAATCTTAAAGTTCTTCTTCATATAATTCAAATCAATTTCATTATAATAATTACACAATTAACTACAATATATATAACAGATGAATGTAAATAATATTTAATCCGAAAATAAATAATTAAATGTAGTCGAGGAATTTACACAGGGACGCATTACCCCAAGAGACTCGTCGAGGCGATGTTGTTCTTCATACACACACAAGAAATGAGTCACAGGAAAGACAGGTACCAACAATGGGACAATTACAATGGCTTCTCATGGAAATTTCAAATTTTTAGGCTGACGGAAATGATATGATCAACTAAGAGTCTATATATCTCTAAGATGTTGAGTGACAATAAAAAGCCAACGCTCTAAGGTTGATGACATTTTACTACTTTCTGAATATTATTCACAAGAGTGTATTACATTAATTCCTGTCATTGCTACAGAAGAATAGCAAGTGTTCTTTATTACCAATCTCGAAAGTTGTACAATGCATCCTCTTTCATACCAATTATATGTCAAAAGGATTATATCTACCCATAAAAATTATTACATGTTTTAATAATAATGATAATGATGATAATAAGTTCTTTATTCTCTACAGGCACGAGTACAATCCCCAATTACAGAAAATAATACCTAAATTAATAAAATGAAAAAAATATATCAGAGAACTCAATCTTATGTAAAAAACTAAAGTAACGTGATAACTAAAAAAGTAACTGATAACTAAATAACAAAATTAAATGAAATATTACAAATATCACGTTTATTAGTAACTGTATAGTGAGTTGGCCCTTGGAGTCCCTAGGTAAATTCTGTCGTAAGAGAATGAGGAACATGAAGTTTCAATGCCGACAAGAGAGGAGGACAATCAAAATACTGTTGTGCAGTAATTTGTACGAAAATTTGAGTGATAAAGTTTCTCTCCTGCTCTGCAATGAGATAAAACTGAATCGACTTAATATTTCGTAATGATTGAATCCTCTCTGTGGATAAACTTTATCCTCTCTCCAAACTATAGCTGCATCACAGCATATAACTGTAGCACAGCAGTTGGTCAAAACACAAATCATAAAACTCTTTCAAAGATTCTATTCGAACGCTGTATATGAAGAAAAATGAGTACAATTTCACTACTATAAATTCAAAGTCAACAGGAAAGGCAGAGAATGCTCCACCGTCCCGTTTTTCGGTTCTCTGTCCCGTTGTCGCAATGATACCAGTACTCAAACAAGTCCCCTTTTTCGAAATGGTGTGAAAAAATAGTCGACAATTATTTTAAGAGCATTGACAATTGTCTCCAATTATCAAAAAAAAATTTCGGAGGTTAGAATGGTGCATCAACGCAAGCCAGCTTGTTCCAAAATAGCACAGCAGTTGGTGATATTCTGGTCTGATTCTCTCCTGCCCATTAAATCGACTCAATAATTCGTCATGATTGACTCCTCCCTCGGTAAAAACTCTATTCTCCTTCAAACTAAGAACTTCAAGAACCTTCTCTTAATAGCATCAAGTTGATGGCAAGTATAAATAAAATGCCAGATTATGCTGCCATACTCCAACTTGCTACGGATTAGGGCATCAAAGAGTCATATAAATGTCCGTATAATAATGAATCCATATATTTTTTTGAACAGTTGGGTGACGTTGAATGAAGGAAAGTTTTTGACCTAAGAATATACAAAGATCTGTCCCCCTATCCATTGGACGAACCTTCGAACTATGTTTAATTATGTTATAATTGTTGCTGAATATTTGAGTCCAGACAGTAAGTAAGAAATCTTTATTGGAGAGAAAATAAATTTCATACAAATGGTAGGAGTTTGACGAATCATGCTTCCAATCCTCCACAAATAAAATGAACATAAATTAGAGAATAATACAACATAGTAGATAAAGATACGAAATCAAACCAAGACGACACTAATGACTGAAGTCTAATAAGTATAAACTTCGTAAACTTAATGATTAATTCGCCATAAAACTGAAAACACAAACAAATTTATATAATGTACAAAAAATAAGTCATAAAAAGTAACACATAAACAGATGTGGTGAGCATGTTCGTATCAAAGACTTCGCCTTCAAGTGCTACGAATACTCGCTGACAGAATAGAAGCAAAATCTCAAAAGATATTTCTTGATGATTAATTTGAATTTATTGAAAGAAAGCTTTTTGACATGGTAAGGTAAGATATTGTATAAATTATAATCTATCGAGTTTTTTTTTGACTTATTCAGACGATACTTAGTTGTTCGGATATTATTTGCCCCTCTTGTATTATAATTATATAGATCAGACTGTTTTATCAATGTATCGGCATCCTTTTGTATTTCTGAAAGAACGTTATATATCCATAATGTAGGTAAGGGCATTATTTCATATTTTATAAATAATGGTTTGCATGAATCCAAGTAACCAACGCCTGCCATTATTCGAATTGCCTTTTCTGCAACCAGAAAACTACCAAGGCGTTGGCACAATTTCCCCACAGAACAACGCCATAACTCAAAAATATTGTGATAAAATCATTGTGATAAAATCAAAAATACTGTATAAGCACTTTTATGTTACTCAGTGGTTGAATTCACCGTTGGATGCTCTGAACATATCGAATCAATACGAGTAATCTAAAAATTAGAATAGTTAAGAAAACATATAAAAATTATGAGGCAGCAAGAAAAATAGAAAACACTTTCTACTCCCTAACGAAAAAGCTAAACAGTACTACTTAGAAGATCATGTTTAAACACTTGTGGGCCATCCTGTTTCACAGTACGAATCTGTCATCTCACTTACACTCGGTTTTAACAAGACTCGAGAGGTTTGAGTGAGACGTTTAACCGAACCGAAAGGATAACAAACGTGTCTTGTTGCTTGTTGAGCCCAGTTTCAGCAGAATAATGTAATGCTTTTCGGAAGGTTGTTAATATTTATCAAGACAACGTTAAAAGGCGGAATCCTACTTGAAAGTGCAATTACTATAACGAAAAGAGGTGTCTCCATTAGCATCTGCATATGCAAGAACAGAATTATTCATATTTTCGTCATGATGATGTTTCCGTATCCGGTGTTTACTGAAATTGCGTTGTCTGTCCAATATTATCCGTTGGAAAATTACCAATTCATCAATTGACTATTATTTATGAAAGTTAGTACGTTTTTTGAGGTAAATTTGTCAGCTAGAGTTCTATTTTTTAGCTCGTTTTGTAGGACACATTGATACTGTCAATTATAAAATGAAGGATTTCGATTCAGAATAATATTATTTAACATTAACAAGTAGAGGAAGAAGATAAAACATATTAATAACAGTAATTGACAAAAAAAATTGAAGTTTTCAAATAAAGAATTTAATCATTAATCGATTGGACCGATACTTCATGAAAATCTAAACACATAATTCAAATAATACTGAGAAGTTTTTTGATAATCACTATAATTGAGTTGAATATAAACTTAAATAAAGAATAATTATTCTGTAAGCATCTCAAGAAATCGTTTGTAACGACGAAACGCGTCATGCTATGTAGTCAATAAAGTGTAAATCATAATTTCAAGTGTTTGAATTTAAGTTTATATTCAATTATAATGAATTTACATCAAGTAAACGCCAACACTATCAAATACTATAATTTAGTTAAACATAACAATATTGTTTCGCCAAAACGGTGGCTTCGTCAGATGTACATGATAAACAGTTTATCATCTACATCTGATGAAACCACTGTGTTGGCGAAACAATATTGTTATGATTGAGTTTACACTAAAATTCAAAAACTTGAACTTCTGATTTACACTTTATTGCATACATAGCATGACGCGTTTCGTCGTTACAAACGACTTCTTCAAATGCTAATAGATTACTGACTGACAACAAATTTGACAAAACAGGTATAGATAGATAACAAGGGAACTTTATGATTCTATTCTATTCAAATTGTTGTTATTCTATTAGCATCTGAAGATGTCGTATGTAACGATGAAATGAAATGCAGAAATGCATTGATTAATACTATTAAAACATTATATCGGCATGTGTTGTATATTTTAATGCGTTCGTACCTTCAGTTATCTCCTTTTGTACATTGTTCAGTACCAACCCTGTCAAGCCTTACCAGATCCTTTTTCATTCATAGTTATGCAATTTTTCTAACTTCAATTCACTAAATATACAGTCAATGAAATTATTAAAATCTATTAAATAGACCAGACATCTCTTGTTAAGGGCTTTTTGATCGTTGGTGCATTAAAGTTCCAGTGGTTGCCTAAATCACTGAACACGTTTGATGTATCAAAAGTATTCAACCTGTCAATTATTTCATTGAACTGGGGGTTCAATTTCATACCAGGTACTTCTTCTTTATACCTCCTCATATGACAAAAACTAATATCCGTAATTCTGTTGGAACTTTTTTTTGAATATTTTTCTCTATTAAAAACTTAATCTAAATAGATTGTTCGTCGTGCTAATATCATACTTCATGCTCAAAATTAACATATTATTTGCTTTCATTTTCTCTTTAATAACAACAAATTACAAGAATTTTTAAACCTCTCAATACCGAATGTATCAAGTTAAAGGAAATACCGTTTTTCTGTTGTTCAAAACGTGAATGGAATATGACATTGAGTCAATGAATTCATAATGTAAATTATCTTGAAGTTATCAACTGCTGGAAAAAAAACTAACGTCAATATCGCTATGTCTCGTCAATATATTGACATTTCACTCCCTCATTTCGAAAATTTAGATATATTCAAATATTCTCTGTTTAATTCTTGAATTTTTTTTTCATACTGACTCGTGCTGACAATAACGGACACAAAAAATGAAGAATTATCCAATTATCATTTCTATGAATGTTTCCATCAGAGTTAAAGTTAGTTGAACCGATTGTCGTACACTATTGCGAGTTCTTTTTTCACGACTGTTGAAATTGAATCAATGATATACGTACCACTGATTAGAAAATATACCTTTCGTTGGGGTAAATACGCTACGGACCCTTGTAAACACACCCTTGGCTAATAAATTCGTTCAAACGCCGAAATCCGCACATTTTTTTCGGGACCATTCCTCACAAACAATGTGTCATATCCAAAAAAATCGTCGAAACAAATGAATATTAATCCAATACGCTCCCCACGGTAAAATCCACGGTACACGAAAAAAGACAACGTAACGCGACGTCGAAATGTCCCCGAAATTAACGGAATCCTTCTGTCTTTCGTCGGAAATTGCAATAATTTTCAATTAGCCAACATTGTGGACCTGGATGAATAAATAAAGCAAAAACAGTAGCCTTCGTCATCAGCGCCATCTAGGTTATAAATTAATTTTCTAAAAACTGGCGCGTGAAAAGTCTTCGGTCCTCTCTCCATTCCTCTAAATTATATCTATGATGGAAATTTCTACTTTTATCTAATTTAGAAGTTTGTTTTGTATAATAAAATTTTCCTGGCTACCCTGATGTTGCCGTATATTTGAATTAAGCTATGTGTTTTAAATAAGCACACTTCTTTGGATTAATTGCACGTGATGATGAAGGGTTAATTTACTCGAAAAGTAAGTTGAGTGTATGGACTCCTCTAGGGGTTTACTTCTCTTATATTTCAGGTTTCGTCAGAATTCAAAGGAAATTTTCCAGCAGTTTTTTATCTCTTAATCATATCTTTTCGTATGAAATGTTTACTTAAATATTCATATATATTGTTTCAAGATTCACGAATCTACGAATGTTCACTGTTCACGACTATATATATATATATATATATATATATATATATATATATATATATATATATATATATATATATATATATATATATATATATATATATATACATATATATATATATATATATATATATATATATATATATATATATATATATATATAAAGAAAAGAAGTTTTTGTGCTAATGATACCGAATGAACACTATAACATTCAAAGAACAAGTGAACGAGTTCGAAGTGATGTCTCCATTATTTTCAAGGAATAAATGAATGTTAGAGAAATATTGAGGTCGATGCTTGATGGAAGTGTGAGGCTGCTGTTTTGTTCTGCAAGGAACTCGTCAGTCGCACCACGTCCATGGAAGTGAGGCAACGATTTCATTTCCCAAGCATGTTCTTATGACTCCAAGTTCTTTTTATACTTAACTTTATTCTTATAAGTACTTCACTTAAATATAACTATATATATATATATATATATATATATATATATATATATATATATATATATATATATATATATATGATATAATATATAAAATGGCGGGCGATAGCGAGGATAACGATTGTGAAGTTCGCGAGAATAATACAAGTTCAGAGCAAATATACTGCAATTATAAACATTGCAGAAGAGTAATTGTGAATAAAAAAGTGTCGTGCATCAAATGCAAACAAATTTACCATCCAGGCTGCTTCCCAAGAGCACGAACGCATCCAAACGATCATGAGTGCGTACTGGAAGATACACTTTATGTGGAGGAAGAATCTCTTGAAGTAGAGGGTCTCCGCAAGGAAAATCAGCTATTAAAGCGAATAATCCAAGAAATGGAAGGTAGAAATATCGCATTAGAACTGAATGTAAAACTTTTATCCGAAAAACTTCAAACATTTGAGGTTAAGATTAGTGAATCAAAACATAAGATACACGCAGACGTAAGAAATGGTGCACAGAGCAAACAATCCTTAAAAATATCAAATGGACAATATGAAGTAGTTCCGTCTACTAGTAGACAAAGTAACCATACCACACAACTAGCGCCAATACTGGCAACAAATGTTGACACAACCACGGATAAAAATACATCAGATATCAAAACAATAACAAACGCTACTGAAATTGTCAAAATACAAAATACGAAAGAGAAGAGCACATACGCAAACACAACGAAAAAAACATAATTACCCGACAAATGGTGAGTGCTGCAATTGAAGAGCAAATACACAAGAATGCTCTAGATAATATAATTAACCTAGCGGACGATAATAAAGGTTTCAATATAGTTCGAAGGAAAAAACCTAAACAAAAACCAATGATAGGGGAAGGGGATAAAGAAAATAACAAGTATTTCTTTGAAGGCAGATATAAGAAACCAGAAGATAAAAAAATCTGGATATTTATATCAAAAGTAAGAGATGATGTTGAGGCATCCACCGTACAAAAATTCATTCAAGAAAAAACCAAAGCACAACTGTCAAAAATTGCAGTCAAACACCTAGCCACAAAAACCCAATCAAAAATAAACAAATGTTTCCTCATAGGAGTAGAGAACCAGTACAAAGACCAGGTTTACAACACAAAATTCTGGCCTACCGGGGTAGCTTTTAGTAGATTCAATTTCAAAATTGGACACCATTTTTTAAAGGACGGGATTTCCCAGCAACTAACTTAGGGGATGGTGTAAATTATGAGAAAATGAAAATTATGCATGTCAATATACAAGGAATTTCTAATAAACTGGAAGCACTTGATTCTCTTATCCACTCACTCAAAATTGACTTAGTATGCATAAGCGAACACTGGTTGACAACTCAGAACTATGAAATATATTCTTTAAAAGACTATAGACTTGCCACCTGTTTTGTAAGACGGACAAGATTGCGCGGGGGTGTTAGTATATATGTTAGGAAGGAAATAGTGTTTGAGACAATTACAGAAATAAATGAATTATCAACTGAAATGGTGAACGAAATAAGTGGAATTTATCTACCAAGTGAAAACTTAGTTCTGATTGTTTATTACAGGCCCCAACAAACGGAAAATTTCAATAGCTTCTGGCACCAAGTACTGCAACATATTCATCATAAATTTAATACCAAAGCAGATATCGTTATTGTTGGTGATTTTAACACAGATTTTTTAACTGCAAACTCTCAATCCCTTGAAATGGTTAACTACTTTTCTACATATGGTCTGCAAAAAAAGATACATACATATACCCGACAACATTATAATGGTACAAGAACTTGCATAGATAATATCTTCACTAATTTACCACAAACTGAAGCATTTACATATAATCCAAATCTGTCTGATCACCTGGCACAAATTTGTGAATTCAAAACAAATAAGAAAATATTAGAAGAACCTAAATTTATCAGAAAATTGTCACAGCAAAATATTCAAAATTTTAAGTCAAGTCTTGAATCTGAAAACTGGAGAAAAGTTTTTGAAACTGTAGATGCCAATGATAAGTTTGATCACTTTATGGACATAATTGGTTTACACTATAATAGCAATGTTCCAATAATATTGCAAAAGCCTGGAAATCAAGGCTATAAGAGTACTAAAATATTGACACAGATAAAAGAAACCCTTGATTTTATTAGAGAGGCATATTTTCAAACTAATGACAAAGAAATTCTAGATCAATATAAGAGATATAAAGGATTTTACCTGAAATATGCACAATGGGAAAGGAAAAATCAGAACCAGAAAAAAATTATGTTAGCATCAAATAAACAGAAAATGACATGGACATTAATCAATGAAGAAACAGGCAGAGGAAAAAATCACTCAAATAACCCACCACCTGCTGAAATGTTGAATAAATACTTCACAACTATTGCATCAACCATCATTGCAGATATACCAAATGTTGAAAGATCTGCTGGAAGCTATCTAAAAGAAAGGAAAAATTTCAAATCATTATTTTTCAGACCAATAGTTGAAGAAGACATATTCAAATACATACAGAAAATGGCACCTAAATCCACGCAGGATATTTTCGAAATGAACACAGTTGTAGTCAAGAGCATTATGGAGTTTATAGCGAGTCCATTGACAGATATAATAAATGCTTGTTTTGAACAAGGTATTTTTCCAAACAAAATGAAAATAGCAAAAATCTGTCCAATATTAAAAAAAGGAGATCCAAAAGATGTAAACAACTACAGACCTATCGCTGTACTGCCCATTTTCTCAAAAATTTTAGAATTGGCCATAGCAGAGCAAATAACATCATTCTTGTCACATAACAATTTATTGGCTGAAGAACAATTCGGATTTCAAGCAAATAAATCCACCACAGCAGCAAAAAAACTCAGCGACTACATCATTGAAAGTTTTGAAGAGCGGAATATGGTGCTAGCTCGGTTCTACGACATTACAAAAGCATTCGATTGCATGTTCCATGACATATTCCTGATGAAAACTGAGCATTATGGAATCAAAGGAATAGCACTGTCATTAATTAAATCCTTTTTAACAGATCGCTATCAAGTTGCACAGAGCAAAAGGTACCAAAGCTGCATGCTGCCCCTACAGCATGGAATACCACAGGGCTCCATACTGGGACCATTATTTTTTGTTCTGTATATAAATGACTTGCCAGAAAATCTCAAATGCCACACTGTTCTGTATGCAGATGACACGACTCTAGCAATAAAACACAAGGAGTTGAGTGTTATAGAGAAGAATATGGAAGATATTGATAGAGAAGCTTTAAGGTGGTTCAATGCAAACAAACTATGCTTAAATAGGAACAAAACTAAATCCTTAATATTTACGTCATCAAAACGACTCCCATCATCAACTGATACTGCAAATTTTCTAGGTTTTATCATGGACACAAGACTAACGTGGGCTGATCACTGTGAAAAACTAATTCATACTCTGCATAAAATGGTGTTTCCAATAAGACGCATAAAACAAATAATAAGTGTCGAATCAGCTCTGGAAGCGTATTTTGCACTTTTTCATTCAAGGATGACCTATGGCTTAGAAATATGGGGTGTCTCAGCTCATACCAACAAAATATTAAAAGCACAAAAAGAAGCTATAAGAGCATTAGAAGGCGTCAGCCCTGATACCCACTGCAGACCCCTGTTTTTGAAATACAAAATACGTACAGTGGTCTCTGAGCTGGCCATAAAATTAGTTATGGAGGTAAAGCTTAACAGCTCCACACATCAAACCAGAGGTCATACTCAACCATATAACATCCGTAGCAAGGATAACTTGCAAATCGCAAAGAAAAGGCTGAATATTGGTAATAGACTGACTGTTGGGGTCAAGCTATACAATAAATTACCTGCTGAATGGAGAGCATTAACAACATCAGCTCTAAGAAAAACCTTAAAAGCATACTTCAAAGAAAATGTGATTTACCACCTTGAAGAAGTCCATTTTAATAGGACAACAAATTGATAGACATTTATATTGTACATCATAAATGCCATTAATATTCAATAAGTGTATCTAATTGTACAAACACTTTGACCAGACTGTGATGCAGTTAAATAAAGTTTATTATTATTATTATTATATATATATATATATATATATATATATATATATATATATATATATATATATATATATATATATATATATATATATATATATATATATATATATATATATATATATATATATATACTTTATATATACTTATATGAAGTTTATAACATTTATCCCTAATAAATAAGGGATAAATAAGGGAGGAATAATGGTTACATATATTGTTTATGTTTCACATAGCCAGCTCTGCTATAACGTTATTATTTTGTCAATGAATTGTGTCTCAAAAAATTATCGAAAGAAAGTTATAGTATACTTTCATTATTTAATAGTGTTGGTGTTTACTTGATGCGCAGCCATTATAATTGAATATAAACTAAAAATCTTGAACTTTTGATTTACACTTTATTGAGAACATAGCATGACGCGTTTCGTCGTTACAAACTACTTCTTCAGGCTAACGCGTTTGTACTCTCCGGATTGGGAAATTTGGAAAACTACTTTACCCGTGAGTAGACTTTCTTTCCTTCAAGGATGATCTAAGCTCAGAAATTGAACAATATATGAATAATGTTTCATGCACTTTTTTCGAAAATTTCCCCCGTATCGAACATTATTCATATATCGTTTAATTTCTCGGCTTAGAGCATCCTTATAGCACTTTTCCAAATCTCACAATCCGAGGAGTACACACATCGTAGCCAGAAATGAGTAAACTTCCTTCTTAGTAGTGCCTGTTTTTTAGGTGTTCATGTTTTTTTCATCTCCAGATTCGTACAATTTGAACTTGGCTACACCGTTCTGAGGAGAGCCAATAAGCTCGTAATAAGTGTCAAAGACTGCTATCAATTGCGTGATATGCCAACAATGTTCATTTTGTTTATATGCATATTCGTTTCAGAAATTCTTCTTGATTCCAAATATATTTTCTTGAATGGTTATCTCAGTCAATTGAGTCTGTTTAATTTTCTCTATTCACAGCTTTCTTCAGTGCCTAGAGTAGCAAATACTTTTTGAAGTTACGTATATCCAGAATACAACTGAATCCGCTTCGAGGTACAAGAGAAAGCAGGAGAATAACAAATATTTTTCCTAGGAAGTCAACATTGTAGAACTCAACTCATTGGAGAAGTCAACTGCAGAAACGTTAAATATTTTTATAAATGTAAATACAGATATACTACCAATTTCTGATAGACTCAATAACCCAAGATAACCAAGCAAGAAAATAGAAATATAAATATATAGGTATACATATTTAATATGGATCATTACATTACAAGGCGTATTTCGTATTGAAAAATGTGGCCCATCAACTGAACATCGCATTTCGCAACCCTGGATAAATCTGAATGAATGTACGAACAGAGGGTAGTGAGAGGGTATTTTTGCATTAGACCGAAAAGATCTTAATAATAAAAAATTACCTATCATTAAGCGGTGTCTTAATACGTTCAGCAGAAAACTCCCTCGAAAAAAAACCAACCCCAAGATAAGGGATGGAAAAGTGGGAGTCTGCTATACAATTTGGAACTATATCTATTACCGTGAAGCTTATAATTCGGTTGAAATAAATTGTTGCTCGTTTATTTTCCACTTTTTAATATCGCCAAATGAGATTCAATTTCATTTCGTTTCATGAAAAGCTTCTTCGATATTTCAAGTATGAATATCGGGCAGTTTTCAAAACTCATACATTAATATCAGATTTTTCATTGATGAGTTTTAGAGATATATTGTAATTTCAAGAATATGAAATAAGATCCTATTATTGTGAGCTGTTATGAGCTTCAATCTGAATCAACTACAGAAGAAAATATAGCAATATAGAAGAACAACAATTTTTTTCTAAATTATTATGGTAATTTCAATGGACTTTCTGTTTTTTATCCTGGTTGACCGTCCCAATTCGACTGTCAATTCGTACAGCTGGCGGGTATACAGTCGTCTGAGTTCATACTTCTGGAATACCTCGAGGGTCTAATTTTGGGTTATTTATTCTGTTCGTAAATGATCTGATGGATAATATTGCCACTCCACATTTGATGTTCGCGGACGATTTGAAACTTTATCATGAAATTATATCACAGGACAAATGTGTTCAACTTCAGCTCGCGCTGGACCACTTGCAGGGCAGGAGGGAAAATTGAGCACTCACATTTTTGTACAAATTACTGAACAACAGTACCTATTGATTGTCCCCCTCTCTTGACCGCTTTGAAATTTCGTGTTCCTAGGCAAAATTCTCGTACTACAGAATTATTTTACCTAGAGACTCCAAGAACCAACTCGCTAATACAATCCACCATTTGGTTTATGGAGTCTACATTCAATAGAGTTGCCAGTAATTGACATTTTCTTTGACTCCATAAAAGTTATTATTAGGAGTTATGTGAAGAAAGGAAATGGACTAGAATGAGTTGATTTAGACTGAGATATCTCTTTCAGTCTATTTATTAAGTTATTATTCAAAATTATGTTATCATTTTCTGTAATTCGGTATTATACCTGTTGAGAATAAAGAACTTATTGTTATATTATAATTATTATTACCTCCAAGTTTTGTCAGAAAGTATTGTACAGAAGTACTGTGAAGTGTGGATTCATATCATGAAACGATAATCAAATGAAACAAATAAAGCTAAACTGTGAAATCAATACAAAAATATTTTTGTCAATGTAATACAAAAATATTTTTCATATAGACTAAGTAATTAGGTAATCTATAAGAATACTAATTAAACCACTGAATTTAGTAAGCCACATATCCTGTCGTGAATATTTTCAAAAAGCATGAAAGACATATGAGGAATCTTAAATTCGTCATTTCATTTCCGAATATCTTTCCCCATCGAAATCTTTTTTGTGGTCACAATAACATACTTGAACGTTACAATATTTGGTCGCATCCTTGGTGGAATTTTCTTAACAATAATAATAAATAATACTACGTTCCAAACCTCTAAATACACTTCAACACTCAGAAAATTCCGTTCTGCTGTTGCTTAAAAAATAAAATTGAATATGAATTGAGGTCGATCTATCCATACTGTCAATATTAGTGAAGTTATAAATTGCTGCCTGAAAATCTGAAGTCAATCTGTCGATATTTTGTCAACATATCGTAGATTTCTGTCTTCTGTCTTATTCACTGACACACTTTACCTATTTCTGTTCAATTTTCGCAAATTTTCTTTCATACGAACCATGTTTTAACAATAACGTGATGTCTATTTTGATCAGCTATCAGCGATTTTGATATGCCACTTAGAGCAGCACAATGGGTTGTCTTGATATTTCCATTAAATTCTATTGACTACATATGATTAATAGATAATATTCTATTATCAGTTTTTTTCAATTGGTTATTATATCGAATGTGACTTCCTTTTTTTGAATCTTCTTTAATTCATTTTAATTTTCGATTCATATGGTTCCTCAACTTGATGATTCAATTTCTTCCTGTAATTGGATGTAGGTATATCTGTTAGGAGTATATGTATAATTTTCCCTGATTTCAGTCTTCATGGAATTCACATTCCGTCACAGGAGAACTTTCACTTATAACAGATGTTATATATCAGAGAAATTGAGCTGTGCTAGGACCATTTAAAATTTCGCAACCTGTGGTGGCGGTCCCTATGGCAGCGATCCCCAACTCAGCGGCCTTCAGGCATTGATTTCCGTTATGCACCAGAAACTTCCTGATAGTACTTGCTGTGGCAAATAGCACCGATTTCTGTGATAACAATATGTTCGACAACTCTGCGATGTTTCTCAGGAGATTTTTCGGGATTATACTAGTGGACCATAAGATGATTGGAACAATCTTGACGACGTTCATACGCCACTGTCTCTTCACTCACAATTGGAGCTCTCAATATTTAGTGATTTCATCGACATTCTTCTCAATTCGGTTGTTCGCATTTGGATAACAAGATAAATATGTTTCGGTCGCTCTTTTATCAATCATGACAAGATCAGGCTCATTTTGGGGTAATATTATTATTATTATGACTATTAATAACGAACACAAAAAGAACAGGATTGTTTAATTTGGTGCATTCGTTCGGAAAATATGTGCATAGATACTTCGGACGATTCACTTTCATTTATAGAGATATACTTTTTGGTTACTGTTGTCCACAATAACGAATCAATTATTAACTAGTGTGAAAACATTGGTATTTTACTTGTAGTAAATTATTCTGGTAAACAATTAGAAACCCTGGAAAATAATACAATCCATTACGATAAGATGTGCAAATGTGTCAAAAAAATCTTGATTTTCGTATGACAAAATATTAGTCATATAAGCATGAATAAAACCTAAAATTAGGTTTGTTATGCAGTTTTTACTAGTGAATATCATCTAGTCTTTGAATATCTAATGGAAACGAGGCCAAGCAAGAACTAACATGCACCTATTTGATTATTTTTAGCATTTCTCCAGTTCAAACAGGAATGCTTTGAGCAATCAAGGCCCACTGGATCGCGCGAATATATTCGTAGGTGCGAACTTGTCAGTTGATTGTTTCTCGCGCCACCGTTTCGTCATTCAGCTGTTTATGTTGGACTCGAGCGCACAGAGTTGGCCCTGATTGATGTTCACTTCGATTGTTTAACTTGATCCATAGCCACCTGTTTAATTCGAACGCTGTTTGTCGCTGTATACTCGAATGGATGTCAAAGAAATTCGGCTCGTTGCTGGATTAGATGCGCCTGGTTGAGTCGTTTTGGAGCTGTTGTTCGTTGCTTGAACTGTAATCTGTTTTCCGTGTCTGATATGATGTTTGATGCTTCGCTGTTTTGACAAGTTGAAGATTGTGAATTAGGTGGTATATTGAATTCAATTAATTGATAATACAGTTATATTTCCTAAAAAATGTTGCATAAAGGATGATATAAATACTAATGTCGACAAGCTCTTGTTGATTGATTCCTCCTACAATGATTGGTGAAAGAATTTGAGATGTAACCTAATAAAAATTCTTCGGAACACTGGACGTATGTTTCAGGTAACTGATCCATTATAAGAGTTCCATCAAACTGATTGGGAAAAAAAATTAACTGAAGATGATTAAATATTCGCTGATCTCTTGGTGAAACATTTATTTATTGAGAGGGTATATCATATACTAAAAATAAACAGTTTAGCTTACGAAAATGAAAAATAACCGAAAACTGTCTGGAATGAATATAATTTCATGAAACTCTGAAAACTCTGATGAATTCAATGTACAGCTCAATTATTTATAATGGATATCGAATAAAAACCATCTCGGGTGGAAATGAGGGAAAATTCTCCCAGTGAAATTTCTCTTCAATGAATGTGGCTTTCTTAGGTCAGTTATCATCAGAATAGCAAAATTTGTGATAGAACATTGAAGGGTAACGTGAAAAGTATACGTACAAACAGAAGGAACTTGAAGTTATTCTTTATCAATAACACTGCCAAACAAAATAACTTCCTTTACTTCATGAGCCAATTCTTACAAATGTTGAAAATGAACATGACGAAGAAAAAACAGTATTAGCTCTACATTTTTGATATATAGATGATGAAAATTATTGTTCCTAAGAAATTGGTGAATATGAGTTATATATGCTAACAACATTTAAATTGTCATTGCACTATCATTAATAATACATTAATTCAAAATTCTTCAAGAAACATTTGTCAGGTGTTTAAATCTAAGATTTCTTCGATAGCTTTCTTTTAACTTTCCTATTCCACTGCTGTTACCTTGACAAATCAAAATCTCTAATGAGATCAATCAACTTCGAATGACTTAATCTATGTGGTTGATCCTCTTTCTCTCCTTTAAAATCAGGGTCATAAGATGTTGAAGCCTCGTTGAGTTCTCGTCTATAATGTCTTCATTTTCTGCTTCCAACTCATAACACTTGGGTGGTGTAAGAACTGGTAAACTGTCTGAATATGGTATAGGTCGAGCATCTGATTGAGGGTATTAACAGTTTTTAATATTTACATTGACAATTCTGTTTCATAGACGGTGTACAGCAATAATAGCAATCGTTTATGTAGTTAGTGGGCTGCCGCCAAATTATAGGCATAGCAAACGCTATGGAAATAAGAGAAATTGACTGAAATTAATGGATTTAGACTTTTTCTTTGTAATATTTCATTTAATTTCATTATTCAGGTATTAGTTACTTTTTCAGTTTTTTTTTTTGATCAGATTGAGCTTTTCGTTATATTTCTTCTCATTTTATTCGTTCAGTTAATCAGTTATTATTCAACATAATATTATTATTTTCTTTAGTTGGTTATTATATGTGTTGAATATCAAGAACTTATTATTATTATTATTATTATTATTATTATTATTATTATTATTATTATTATTATTATTATTATTATTATTATTATTATTATTATTATTATTATTATTATTATTATTATTATTATTATTATTATTATTATTATTATTATTATTATTATTATTATTATTATTATTATTATTATTATTATTATTATTATTATTATTATATATAACGAATGTTATCCATGCTTTTTTTCTCTTTCTATAGGAGTATTGCAAGAAAAGAAAGAATGGAGAAAAATATTCATGAAATTATTTCACGTGGTCCATAGTCGGTCAAAATCGAAGGAAGAAGATACATGAAATAAACATTTTCACAAAGAAATTTTGGAAATCAATTCATCCCAAAATTGAAAATAGGGAAACTTATCTGTTCTCGTGTCCGAAGAAGTAGTACTTCGAAACTGGTGTCGTGAGTATTTGTTTCGATTTATGGAAAAATTTCAAATATCATTTCACTATAATTCGAATTTCATCAGAATCCATCAAGTTAGATTTTATTGAGAACATTCCTCATCCGGTTCAATAAATTATTATTCATATTTTATGATTACTGATGCATTTCATCGGTTCCTATAAAAGAAACAAGCCTGAAATTCCATCAGTAATACGCATTCTCAAAGTAGAAGTATCATTGAAAATAATTCCGGAAGATATCAAAGATCCGTGGGTTAAATGTGTACCCAAAAAGACAGAAAGGGACGGTAGGAACGAAATTGACGGGAGGGAATGGGGTGGTTAGGCGGCAGGGGGAGCTGTTTAAAGATGCGACGAACCCTTCATCCTATCATCAAAATATGAATATTCATAAACCGAATGTCATTTCAGGGAGCCAGCATCGGTATTTAAAATATCCATAATCTCTAATCGGTGCCGTTCCTTGGAATTTTCAGATTTGGAATATATCAGAGAGCAAGTCTGATTTTAATGGAAGGCTGCCTTGCTTCAAGGGGGAGTTTGATTCGAGAAATTCTCATTCCGAATTCGAAAATATTATATTGATGGGTTTTTTCGAGGAAATGTTCAATTATGAAAATTTCTATAGTTTTCTATTTCTATAAGGCTATAATCATTTTATTGGAAAATAAATAATAGGAGCTCTATATTTGGAGTAGTCGAAGGATTTTCAACAGATGGAATAAAATAAATTTTGGGCATCAAAAGTAATATAATAATAATATTTGTTTAGCTGAAGCTATACAAAAAAAATCTCCATATTTTGAATTGTCAATTTTTAGTTATATACCTATCTCAATGTTCGAAATATACTTTCTGAGATCACGCTTAAATATCTCAATACTAGTACTAGTTTTCAATATATTTGGTAAATTATTGAAAGCCTTAAATCCGTCCAGTATATGCTATTTTTGGATTTAGAGGGCTTACAACTTTGGATATAAAAACTATCAGTATTTCTAGTATTATACCCATGCACATCACTGACATATGTAACATTTTTTATTACATTACATGAAAGCAACTGATTTTTTATTCCAAATATGAATCTAATGAAGCAAAGAGTACTCTTTGTTCTGCAGACATTATTTCCAAAGAGTTCAGCATAATTTTGACAGGGGTATACCTATTGCACTTTAAAATGGCTCGCATGGCTCTATTCTGTAACTTTTGTAATTTGTTTTTTGTTGATTTTTCTATTCATAGAATGAATATGACTTATTGTGATTCTCATTGAAATAACTAATGGAATATATAGAATTATTTATTCTTATAATCGATCGCTTGAATCTACATTAGTTTGAACATTCCATTATAATACCAAACAAAAATGAAGATTGAATGAAATTTTAGAAGCCATATATTTTAAAATAAAAGGAACATAAGACGTTAATTTAACGTTCACATTACATTTGCTCATAACGATTCGACTGGCTATGATTATCTGTATAAACCTCCCTAACTTGATTTAAACTTTAAAAAACCGTATAATTTTGTATTGAAATTGTTAATTTGAAAAACTTCCAATATTGACCTTTCATATCCACTTCTTACGTGAGACTTTCAAACATGTAATCAAATATTTAAATTGATTAATCGCTAAAAGTAATAACAGCCACCATAACTGCCAAACCACCCTCCCGTTACACACCCCCATACATCATAAGGCGGATTCACTGTTTTGCATATATTCTTGATTTATTGACTCTCATCAAAGGTCTATTGTGCCAGAGATGGACCATTTGCATTAAATCGCGTCTCCTGAGATAGGCTCTAATAATATAGGAAGAGGGACGCGTGAATGCCGAGATGAAGGCCGCAACGTTGCCAAGTCTACTATAGAAAAAGAAAAAAAATTATCATTTCAGGCTTACACAATATATGCAATAAAATGTGGACAATTTTTTATTTCATTTTTGATAAATTTCATAATATAATATATATATATATATATATATATATATATATATATATATATATATATATATATATATATATATATATATATATATATATATATAATAGTAATTTTTCGTGTTAACCAGCCACGTGCGGACATTAAGGATATATACCACTTTGAATTTTAAACCTGAAGACCTGGGTTCGAATCCCAGTCGAGTTCGAAAACTTTTGAAAATGCAATTTATATTCTCAAGTTTCACTATAAAAATTCTAGAACGTTTTACGAACCAATAATTGTGAGACGAATAGACCAAATTCATGATCGATCATCCCACGTAAATGAAAATACAAATATTGGTAGTGAAATAAACTATATTGGAATGGAATTTATTCGTGATATCACATACAAAATCAGTAATGTCAACATAACAGGTTATATATTAATAAAATGAAACTAAAAATTTTACAACGAGAGGAAACATACTATATACAAGATAAAATGTAATGATTGCAATTCTTGTTATATCGGCAACTCTAAACAATATTTGAAGAAAAGATTGAACGAACATCAATACACTATAAAGACAAATAAAAAAAAACTTGTGTTGCAATTCATGCAATCGAACATTTACATTCATTTGATTCAAATTACACAAAAATCATCAGTAGAGAAAGGCATTGTTTAAAAAGAAATATATTGAAATGAAAGCTATCCAAAAGGAAGATAAGACAAGAATATGCTCAAGAACTGACATAGAAAATTTCGGACGAATTTACCATAATATCATTAAACAAAGCAAAAGAGATATGAAAAATTAGAAGAGAGAGAAATATAGTTTATAATGTGGTTTTAAATGTTAGGTTATATTCACATTGTTTGAAAACGACTGGTAAGTCGAAACCCGTAACAAATACAAATAATTCATACTTATGAAATAGTTATTTTAAAATTACTTTCAAAATGGTCAGTAAATAGATCACGATATATATATATATATATATATATATATATATATATATATATATATATATATATAGGAGAAATATTTATATGTAAATTTGGAATATATATATATATATATATATATATATATATATATATATATATATATATATATATATATATATATATATATATATTTCATGTACACGCAGCGACCAGTTAAATTTCAATTATGATTATAAATAGATATAATTTTCTGATTGAAAGGTAATTGAAAAATATTAATATATAAGTGGTGAGATACTTTAATAGATTGAATTTTTTTCACAGTGTTATGTTAAGTTTCCCACTGCAAATTATGGTGAGGGTCATTGCCTCGAAAATCAGACGACAGGGGTAAATGAGATAAATAAAATTCTAGGTTTCTCGAGACCGCGAAATGGTCCCTCATTTTTAATTTTAATTATTTTCAACCCCTCTTTTTCCGAATACTTCCATTCCCTTCTCGCAAATATTACCGACTTATCGGATCCGATCTTATCGTCCACTTTCAATTATTTATAGTTATTTTAATCAGAAGGAAATGGAAAATAAACGGGCACCGTTTAATTTCGAGGGTATTTTTCGGGCTGGAGTTTTTCTACCGTGTAATTTGAGATTGACTGTTCAATGTCTGATATGGATTTTTCAGTTTATTCCAAGACTACAGCGTATCTTTCGAACCGTTAATCAGTAATTCTATTTTTCTTGAGAATCGTGTTTTTTTTGCATAGGCTCTACCAGATGTCTAACAGAAAGAATTACAGAGAACTATGAAGTGAGACAAAACGAAAATAAATTCAACTGTTGAATTCTTGTTTACATTTAACTTTGGCAACAATTTACCAGCTAAATTGTTGCCGGCAGTATACAACATCATGTCGTGAGCAAATTTGGAAATTTCACAGTCCTTAACATACTTATTCACATGGTTTATCACAATAAACATTAACGGTCCCAAAAATGTTCCTTGAGGAACTCCAATCACAAATTAATGGTTTGGACAGATTTACTATGTTGTACTCTATTAAGTAAATATGTATGGTATTCATTTCACAATGTGTCACCTTCATTGAGTTGTTCCATAGCTAATTAAATTCATAATGAAATTGATTGCTGAGATCATAGCTCGTGTTTTTTTTAAAATATGTTACAACACTGCAGCTTTCACAATTTCTGGTAAAGATTTTTATACTTCAACTAGTTTGCGAATTAACGATATTTTAACACAAATGGATCGTAGAGTTCGTGATAAAAACTATAGAGAAATGGCGGCCAGTAAATAATATGATTACGGATTTGTCTATGATCGTCAGTGCAACCAACAACCGAATAATAAATTTTTTAGTTTCAAGAGTTACTAGCTTTACATATATTATGCTGTTCGAATTAATTGGGACAAACATTTTTTTCTTCGTTTGTGTATCAAGGTGAACCAAACACCTCACACCTGCATGTTTACTACCTGAGGTGACGTGAGGACTCGACATTGACCATCATTTACATTCTGACCGGTTTTACCTGCCAGCAATTCAGTTGTGAGCCTACCGGTGCGACAGTTGGTGGTTTCAATTTTGATACGTGCTATATTGTCTTGTCCAAAGATGGACATCACTCTGATGAAGCGTTCCAAAATTATCGCGCCTAATGAACACACATCAATGACTGTAAGAGATATAGCTGAAGCTGTTGGTGTGGGAAAGTCAAGCGTTTCTAGAATTTTAGAAACATTTAAAGAAAGTGGCTCGTCGTCTCCAAAAAGAAAAGGAAACTGTGGTCGCTAACGCAAAACTATTCCAAGAACAGACAAATTGTTGATAAGAAATAGCAAAATTAATCCGAGAAAGACAAGCACTGATCTTCAAAGGGATTTAATGGTTTCTGGTGTGAAGGTAAGCACCTCAACTGTGCGAAGACGACTACTGGAGGTTGGACGTAAGGCAAGAAGACCAAGAAGAAAGCAACTGCTTACCCAGAAAATGATGAAGAAACGTTTGGCGTGGGCCAAAAAGTAACTTGCGTAGACTGTCGACGACTGAAAGAAGGTGGTTTTTAGTGATGAGACACATTTGTTTGTTCGAGGGTACAAATCAAGTGTTGTTAGACGAAGTGGTAGGGAAACTTTGCAGTCTGATCACATCCAGCAAACAGTAAAACATCCTTCGAAACAAATATTTTGAGGTCTTTTCACAACTAATGGCACTGGGGGATTAGCTCCTATAACAGGGATGATGAATCCAGTGAAATATATGGAAATATTGCGCACCAAGATTGTCCCACTCATGGAAACGTTTGGTGGAACAAGCACGACCTGGCTCCCTGCCATAAGTGCAGGCCTTTATGCGTGAAAATGAAATGAAAGTACTCGATTGACCAGGGAATTCACCTGATCTCAATTCCATTGAGAAATTATCGAATATTTTAATGTAACGACTGGCAGAAATAGATTGCACTACAAAAGAAAAAATGATTATAAGTGCAATTCAGGTGTGGTTTCATGATGACGAATTGAAGAAAATCTGCGTTACGCTGCTGGAATAGATACCTAGACGAGTTCAAGAAGTTATTTCTGCGAAAGGAGGACATACTTCATATTAATATGAAGAATTAACGCTATTTAGTATGTATTTACTTCAATAGAAGGTAAGATTTTACGAAAACATTGTTTTTATCCTTTGTCCCAATTAATTCGAACAGCATAGTACCTATAAAATCGCTAGAACAATATGGGCACATATCTGACTTTGAGAGAAGTATTCATGGACTTCAACATACTACGAGTGAAATAATAGCTAAAATTTGTAGATGGTGTTACCCCAACCGATTTAATATTCACTTTATCATTCTATTACTTACGTCGAAAGTCTCCGTTCGAAATCGGCGACATATTTCATTACTCCATGAACATTCAATGGGAAGCTTTTAACGGCACATTAGCCATAGGTTCTAGACGTCCATATCTTGTATCTGAGTATCAAGTGGGCCACTTTGCATTAGGCAAATGATGCGAGATTTCAACCGTCGACATTTTGGGGACGCCGCGGCGTTCAATCATAAAAACTAGTGAAATATCGCGCCACGGAAACTGACGAGGAATATTATTAGTGGATTTTATACTCGGGCGTGTATTCTTGAAATTGAAAGATTACTTTGTATTGTCATGCATGTGCATATTATAGATAAACAGAAATGTATGCAAAATCCCGAGAACGGAGGAAAACTCGTGCCGAATTTATTGGACGGAGTTTCTTCCTGACGTTTATCTCCTTCAGGCTATTTTTCGCCAATGAATATTTTTATATGCGAACAATGTAAAGTGTACAAGTATTCTTTGCGGTATGAAATTTTTGTTGTGTTTTGTGAGGCGATAGTGTTCTGAATATTACTATATTGTGAGGGAGTGAATAAATAATCTACATATTGAACTATATTAATTTGATAAATGACACGGAGGTTTCGCTTATCTCTTGGTGAAACATTATGTTAAAAACATAAACATTATGTTTCGGGTGGTTAACTCATTATCAAGAGTATAAAATGTTACTGAATTTCAAAATGTACTGCTTTCACTTAGATATCCTAAATCCTGGTGAATCAACAATTCGTGCTGTTATCACCAAATTTCGCACCAAGTTTACTCAGCTGGACATTAAGCCATTGAAGAGAATATTGCAGCCGTAGCGTACAGTGTTAATGAGAATCGTGAAATGTCAATTCGTCGCTGTTCTCAGCAATAATTCTGCAAGAATTATTGCTGAGATTCTATTCGGCTTCAATTCTGCAAGAATTGAAGCCGAATGACCTACCACAACGTCTAATTTTCGGTGAATGGGCCTTAGAACAGCTTAATAAAAATTCAGTGTTTTATCGAAAAATTGTGTTCAGCGATGAGGCTCATTTCTGGCTTAACGGATATGTAAATAAAGAAAACTGTCTCATCTGGAGTGATGAACAGCTACATGCCATACAAGAATTACCGATGCATCCCGAAAAAACGACAGTTTGGTGTGGTTTATGGGCTGGTGGCATCATCGGTCAATTTTTCTTCAAAGACGACCGTGGAAGAAACGTTACCGTCAACGGCGAACGATATCGAGCCATGATACGCAACGTTTTTTTGCCCAAGTTGGCCGAGTTGAACTTGGTTGACATGTGGTTTCATCAAGACGGTGCCTCATGCCACCCAGCTCGTGAAACAATGGACGTGTTGAAGGATAAATTTGGTGAGCAGCTTATATCTCGAAATGGCCCTGTGAATTGGCCGCCAAGATCATGCGATTTGACGCCTCTGGATTATTTCTTGTGGGGTTGTGTGAATTCGTGGGTGAATGTGGACAAGCCGAACACGATTGTAGCCTTACACGATAACATTTACACGCGTAATTCGTGGGATACAGGCCGAAATGCTCGAAAAAGTGACACAAAATTGGACCTTCTGAATGGACCATTTGATACGGAGCTGCGGACAACATTTACATGGAGTTATATTCAAAATGTAAATGGCAAAGGCCAGGTTATCAATTTCAATGAAAATTTTGAATATATGATGGAAATTGAGTGTTTCATTCCATTTGAAAAATACTACGCTTAAAAAATCACCCATTATATAAATATTGAAAATATTCATTACGTTACCGTATTATAGTGACAAATAAAATTGGTTTTTATCACTAAATTTCTCAATTTGCGACTTCAGCATCGTAGTTTTACTATATTTTCAAGAATATTAATGACCATAATTTCGTTCTTGAATTCGAACAATCCTAATTTTGGTTATTAGAGTGGTTGAATATGTTATAATACTACGAAACTGTCGCTAAATGATATATATATATATATATATATATATATATATATATATATATATATATATATATATATATATATATATATATATATATATATATATATATAGTGGTAAAAATAAAGTGAATCTTTAAACTTTGGTCTCAGTAACCTGAGCTCAATGTAATTCCATTTAGTAATGGTACATCCTGTATATATCTGAAACGCAATGAAGAGCTTCAATTTATAGGTCGAATATATCTTTCAATTTTATTATAATGAACTCATATGTATAAAGCTGAGGCTAAGAGTTGACCCTCATTAATTCCCATGAAGAATATAAAAGTATTGAGCTTATAAATTAACTTTAAGCTTTTCCACTGATTTATATTCAAAATACACGAATTCCGAAAAAATATCAAGATTGAAAAAAGCGTAGCCACCACCGAACAGAGTCTAAATCATCTGCATAGTGACATTTCGTTTAAACTTTCAGGAAACCGACATTATTCAAGCGAGGTGGGAATCGCTTCGAATAACGACCGCCCCGCAAAAATTATCAGTAGGCCATTAAAATACATCAAAAAATTAATTTACCCAGCATTCTAGATTAAAAATTAAAACTTTACGTTTTAAAAATTAATGGCTAAGAAAACAGCAGATAATTCCCGAAATTCAATAAGAACGGACCTGATAAGTGGTTGGGAAAGCGCTCTGAATTCGGCGCTGGTCCGACGCTTTTTTTAATTGCGAATTTGCAAAATGAATTATAAATTTCCGCACCTTGAGTTCGGCCGCGGACCTGGCGACATTCTTCATAATTAATTACGGCCCCCTATAACCTCTCCGGGTGCGGTGCCGGACCTGAGAAGAGTGAAAATGTGAAAAATAGACAGTGGGAATGGTTAATGGACTTCGAAAAATTTATTTCTCTGAGATGGGAACATTTCTCTGCTACGTTGAACTTGCAGTTTGGAAAATGCAGAGGAAACGGGATTAAACAGTAGAATGAGCCAAATTCACCATTCATTCTCCCGATTAATAATATATATATATATATATATATATATATATATATATATATATATATATATATATATATATATATATATATATATATATATATATATATATATATATATATATATAGTTGAATGTTTAACGACTGTAGATATGTATTTTCAGTGTTTAATTGGGATTGCAGTCTAGGACAGGAAAATCAGTTACCTCTTTAGTATTTTCCAAGCTTTCGAAAATGTTTATTTTCTTCTTCAGGGCTAAAATAGTACAAAAATTAACAGTTTATATAGCAAGGCATTATAAAAAGTTTTTTCTTACAATTACTGTGAAGTTAGTCCGAAAGTACATTAGTTTTTTGAAATTTGAAAATAACTACAAGTGTTCCCAAATGCATTGGGTTGGAATGTTACTGCATTCTACGTGCTGGATAGTTGAAGGAAGCCACGACAATGACCGTATTTCTCAATTTGGCTTTTCAAGTGGAGTGTTCCCAGATGTTTTTAAGGGCGTTTCTTAAAATGCATAACGTTGGCCGAAGTTTTATGACTAACGAAAAGAGAATGAATTTGTTTTTTTTTATGTATTCAGAATGGATTTTTCGGTGAATAGGATATCCGAATATGAGCCATTAATCAGAAGAACCTATGAGATTTATATATATATTGCTTAAATTATCTGTATCAGATTTCTTGTTAATACAATTTCCTGTCTTTTTAATATGAACCATTTCTAGGAAAAGGCGTTTGTTGTAATTGTTTGCGTGATCTAAAATTTTTGTGGCATTGTAATTCATATTATGACCAGTGGCTTGCACGTGTTGGGTTAATGCAGAGGAATTCGTCTTGTTGGTATTTCGGCAATCACTTTTATGAGAAATGATCCTCGAATGAAGATTTTGGGATGTTTGACCTATATATACAGAATCGCAATTTTGACAAGGAATTTTGTAGACGACATTTGAATTGAATTTCAATTCTATGGGATGTTTTGTGCGAGTGAATAATGACTGTATCGTTAATGTGTTTTTTTGGGCTATTTTTATTTTATTATGGAATAATTTGATCAGTTTTGGCGTTAGATTGTGTATATGCGGTAGAACACCGAATGGTAGATTCTCTGGGCTGTTGTTGCTGATAATTTCCTGGTTTGTTTCAATTATATTGCTACAAGCTCTCAATAATTTATCAATCAGTTTAGGGGGATAACTATTATCAAGCAGAATTCCCCTGAATTTTGAAATATTTCTCTGATACAATTCTGGATGACAAATATTTTTTATACGTCTTTTGAACTCTAGTATGAAATTAATGCAGTAACATTCCAACCCAATGCATTTGGGAACACTTGTAGTTATTTTCAAAATTCAAAAAACTAATGTACTTTCGGACTAACTTCACAATAATTGTAAGAAAAAACTTTTCATAGTGCCTTGCTATATAAACTGTTAATTTTTGTACTATTTTAGCCCTGAAGAAGAAAATAAACATTTTCGAAAGCTTGGAAAATACTAAAGAGGTAACTGATTTTCCTGTCCTAGACTGCAATCCCAATTAAACACTGAAAATATATATATATATATATATATATATATATATATATATATATATATATATATATATATATATATATATATATATATATATATATATATATATATATATATATATATATATATATATATATATATATATATATATATATATATATATATATATATATATATATATATATATATATATATATATATATATATATATATATATATATATATATATATATATATATATATATATATATATATATATATATATATATATATATATATATATATATATATATATATATATATATATATATATATATATATATATATATATATATATATATATATATATATATATATATATAAATGTGTGTGTGTGTGTGAATAAAACAGAGAACTAATTTTCACTATAATTTAATCGAACATGACAATAATGTTTCGCCAACAATATTGTCATTTCCTGCTGGAAATGAGAAAAACTTTCCTGTCTATTCAAAGAATGGACTAGGCAACTTGTTATTTTAACTTTTGACATATGCAGGAAGCCCACATACACAGATACTTCAATTATTGATGGCAATCAACCGTTAAATGAAAACTCAGCGAGCGCTTTTCCCTCCTTCTATCAAAGACTCTTGTTCATGCCAGAAAGTTTCAAGAAAGAAGTAAATACCTCGAAAATATTAGCAAGAAATAACGGTTACGAAAAAATATTAATAGATAAACTTATTCGGGAAAAGCGACAGAATAATATTTTTAAACAATTCAAATGAAAAAAAATTTTTTTATTATTTTTATACCACGCCTTAGCGAGAAAATATGTGTGAGATAAAAGAAAGAGCAAGATAAAACAGTTTGTGCGAATGGAAAGGAATATGAAGTCACCGCTAGTGAATATTGAGGAAAAGACTTATGTTGAAGAAAAGAGTGGCATTTATAAAATCTTCTGTAATGATTGCGCCCTGCTTTCGATAATACCCCGAATAATGAACATAAAATGTCGATTTTACAGAGGAAGAATATTACTGGCTTCGCAGAACATTGTATCAGTTCTAATCACTTCAAAGATTTCAATGAAATTGAATGTTTTCACGAAGGTATCAAAGAGAAACGTTTAGATCTTTTATAGGCCACTGATATCCGCAAATCTTGGAAAAAAGAAGAACCGATTGTCAATGAACAAATAGAATTTCAAGTATCTCCCCTTCTCACCTTTATCGTATAGATATCAATTTCTTATGTTCTGTTTTTGCAGTAACTCTTTATAATGAGCTGACCGCTCGAAACATGCCGACTCAACGTTGAAATATTTTATAATTCGATATATTTGCGAAACAGTAAGCCAAGAGTTTGATTCAAATTTTGAAATTATCATTATCTCATTTTATTATTTGCAGTGGATCATTATTAATCTCCGAAAGTCTTTGATGGTCATTGTTACTTTTGAATTTTCTTCACGTTTGAACTTGAACATAGCGAAAACTCTTTCCATTCTCGTTATACGATTTCTGGTTTACAAGTTAAATTGCTCCGCTCAGTTTCGAACGGAAACTGCTCTGGGCCAGCATTACGAACATCACTAGCGGGCCCGTTCACTCTCTGAGATCTAGAGCTATTAGTTCAATGGTCTGTTAATAACGAATTTTGAATATAGTTGCCAAACTATTACATTCAGAACTATGTGTGGAATAGAGTGGATTTCAGATGGCAGCGCCCTCTAAGTTCCTTGCTTCTCGATAGCTGAATTTGGAAACGACGCGTTATCGTTTCAATTAATATCCGTATTCGAGCGTGTGAAATGTTTATCTTCACTTTATTACCTAGAATTGTTGCTTTATATCTGGTCTAAAGGGTTTCGGAGGGAAATGTTGGAAACTGAAGATGGTTGTTAGTAAACAACTTGTGAAATATTCCTCAGGTATTTCAATACCTTACTTATTGAAGGAGCTCTGAAAAGGAAATTTCAAAACTTGCCCAAAAATATATTTGTTTGCTCATTCAGTTAATTCGGAAATTCGAGAAATATTGGACAAAAATTCAGAAGTGTTCTGATTTAAATATTATGAAGCAATAAAGTTGATTGCATGTTCGCTGATCTCTTGGTGAAACATTGCCTAATATATTAAATAAAAATCACTTGGCTAGGTTTCACAGAATTTATAATGAATACTTGACAATTGGTTCAGGGTGTTACCCCATTTTCAGAAGTTAAACTGAACATTTTTCGACCAACATTTTTATATACCTATATATATCGTTACCTGCAAAAGACTTAAGGCTGATCTTGATGTCTCCGAAGTAGAGGGACAGGTCAATATACAGGTACAAGTATTGAATTGAATCTAAGAATTACCGAATAACAAAGATGGTCTTAAATTGAGAAATTGAAGAAAGTAACAATGGTGAATAACTGAAGGTAAGTTGATCATTTAATATTGGTGTTTTTTTTTCGGAGTGAAATTTCCACTTGTTCAAGAAGATCCAGAATTTTACTATTCATCTGTGGGTGCAGTAATTTCAGTGAGTATAAATCTATGAAATTGTTATTGTGAATGGAATGTGTTGAAAGTCCCGCAGAATTATAGTTATTTAATATGGAAAATGTATGTTCTTCCATTCTAGTTTTCTTTCAATTCTACTATCCCGAGAAAATTCTATAAGGAAGTTTCCATAATTGAACAATTAGCAAAAAATAACGGTTACTCGGAATCGATGATCGACAAATTAATAATTAATTATACAGGACGTCCATACATGAAAGCGTTATGTCCATATATTATTGATTGATTAAATACGAACAGATGATTCATAATAATGATGAAACAATTCTATCCTATTATCATTCAACAAGATGGACGATTTTTTCGAAGCGCACTTAATAATTCACTCTCGAAAGTGATAGGGTATTTCGATTAGGAGTGTCATTATTCACTACTATGAATGATTCGTGAATATTGAAACAAAATAAATATATCAAAACAAAAAATATATAATATTATTATTACGGTTATTCCCAAATGAGGAGAGCGATTGAACTTGAATTCGCATTTATTAGGACTTTTGATTCAATTTTTTTGTATCCCAAAAACGCTTCATCCTCTCTGAATGCTCCTTCTTCCGTTCATCTGCCCATTTCAGACCAAATTGGCAATTTTATTTTTTCTCATGTGCGATTTTATAGCGACATTCAGTGCGATCTGCGAGATTTTTTATATTGACTTGTTGTAGATCTTTTTGGACCTCTTTTAGCCACTCTGTTCCGCATTTACTTTTCATAACTGTATCGAGTAGTTTCTTCGGTATTCTGAACTGTTTCACTCTGTAGACATGTGCGCAGAACTTTGCTCGTCGTTTTCTGATTTCTTCCGGTATCGTATTTGTCTTATGCCGTTTCTATTGAAATCTTTCTAGGAATTTTTCGTTCTTGTTTTTCTATTTCTTTAATTCTTGAATGACCGTCAATAACCATTGTTTCAGATTCTGTAGAATCTGAAACAATGGTTATAACAATGAAGACTTCTGAAGAATCTTCTGGAAGAATCGTTTTGTTATAATGCCTCAATTTGGCGCCTATAGAAATGCACTTTTTTGTTATAGTAAGCCCATCTTAGTTTGTAGGCCCTTTGGATCTTGTTAATTCTCTGTTTATTACCGATTCGGTTCAAACCTGAGAACTGTATAACTTCTCCGAGGTATTCTCCACAACAAACTATATATATATATAATTGTTGTGACACAGATTTGTATATATCTTTATATATATATATATATATATATATATATATATATATATATATATATATATGAGAACTCATATATATATATATATATATATATATATATATATATATATATATATATATATATATATATATAATATATATATAAATTCTCGAAATAATTTTAATATTTATTAGTTTGACATGGAATTTCAACACGTATTTCCCTCCTCAATCAACTATATATAAATGAATGCACTAAAGAATAGAAATAAAATTCTTTCGTTTTAGGGTTGAATACAAAATTATCTAATGTTTCACCCTTTACATTACGAATATTAGGTCGTTTATTTTCAGTAACACGAGTTCATACCGATTGCGAACTGCGTCGAACATTTCCTAGAAGACCTCTCGCAGTCATATTTTATAGAACTTCCATCACATCGCCTATGGATCTTAATTAAAGTATCCCGTCATTCGCAACCGAAATAACTGCGAGTCCACTAACAAACCCCCTCGTCAACTTTTCAAATTTACATTAATGAAACGACAGGAGACATATGAACAACAAGAGAAATACGAATAAGGTGTTGAAATCCATGTCATAAACAAAGAGTTAACTAACGTCACCTCGCCTCATCTGCCTGGGTAGGTTAATGGGCATTTGTATTAATATATATTTATATAGGCATATCAATTACTCCCAGGATTATCGTTCGCTAGAAGTGAAATATAAATTGAATTGTATCTTTCACTGCCGCCAGCATTTCTATATTTTAGCAAGTGCGGATGGGGTAATGTAATTTGTGCATGTCGGGCATGGTATTAGCACAATGTGTTGAATGTCATCCGTTGTGGAATTCAATTTGTGAATATTAATTTGGTATTAAATGTTTTGAAGCTTATTTTGCTGCACACATTTTAAAATCTCCTATTGAAAGGGTAGGTATGTTATATCTAGATCACCTAATTTTAAGTCAATTCTTTATGCTGATGACAGCAATTCTTGGTTATATTAAAGAATATCCTGTATCCAGGCAGGTAGAGACATGGTTTAGGCTGAAGAGAAGTGGTGAAACGACAATGGTCTCATTTTAAATCATAGCAAGACTGAGGGTATCTTCTTCTATGGCAGCCAGTCGGTAGAAGAGTATGTTACTTTTTTGTGCATTGGTAGCAGTTGGATCGCCTTTGATCGCCATGTTTATTTCTTGGGTGTTATTTTGGACAAACACCTACGCTGGCATCATCATGTTGCTAAGTTGGGGAAGACTCTGAACTCTGCTGCTTACATGTTTATCATGATGTAAGGTGGAGGCTGCAATTATGAAAACTCTCTACTTTGCCAGTTTCCAATCTGTACTAACGTATGGTATCTTTTGGGGCAGCTCGTCTAGTGCCGACGAAATTTTTATCATCCAAAAGAGGGTATTGAGAATAATGTCAGATTGGGCTTTCGAGAATCCTGTCGCGGATTTTTAATATCCTACAGAATACAAACAGTGTTTGGTCTATATATTTATCGTATTTTTGTCTTCCTCAAGTTGCGAAGAGGTTGAATTCTGTCATATGTCAATAAAAATGATACTCGACAAGTACATCCTTTCCTCTTTCCTATTCATGGTTCCAGTAGATTTGAAAGATGACCACTCTATATGGCCATGCATTTATTCAATTTGCTTCCTAAGCATTTGAAAGTTATTGAAGATGTTATGTTATTTAGAAAGCGCATTTACAGTTTCATCTTGATCTGAGAACCTTAATCAATAAATGAATTTATTGTCCTTTGTGAAAAATAGTTTCTTTCCGTTTGACTTATCTCTATTTTATTCTGTGCATTATTGTTTTGAAATGTGAATAATTGTTGAGATTGATAAATATTATGATTATTATTATTATTATCTTCTTTTTAATATAAAAACTAATCGCTGAATATTTTGCTAAGCACAAATCTCGAGAACATCTGAACCGATTTCGCTCATTCTTTTTTTAAAATGTTCCTTGAGGTACGAGGATGGTTCTCACGCATAGAAGAATTTTAAAAATTGCCTGAGAAAGTTTGAAAAATATACTTTCCTATACTCCCATACAAACGACAGGAATATCAAAGAAGAGGTTCCGGGAAGGCAAAACAATTAATCTTTCTTAATAGGGTAAACCATGGGGTGCAAAATTAGTATGAAGCTTTAGCGTTTTGAAGTAATTCGATTGAAATTAAGTATGAAGGTTCTTCATAGAATGTCATCAAACATGTGTGAAATATTTTTCCAAGAATCATTCTTTAAGAGGGTTATGGGGAGGTGCAAAGTTGGAAAGGGCCAAGGGTATTCATAAGGAAAAGGTTGGGAGTACGTAGTCGACGAGTGGGCAACCCGAACGAGGATAGTAAATGTTTCCTTCCGACTGTTTAGAAATCTGGAGTGCTATTTTCTCACAGGAAAATTTCTCCGTGACAAAGCCTCAATCTGCCTTTTCCTTGTCAGGGGGCTGATTAGTTGCCGACTGATGAACAACCAATTTAAGGCCCAATTTTCCCTATTCCTAGAAATCGGTATGAAAGGGTTTGTTTCTGACAAGGCCTCAATTTGCCTACTCCTTGTCAGGGGGCTGATTAGTTGCCGACTGATGAACAACCAATTTAAGGCCCAATTTTCCCTATTCCTAGAAATCGGTATGAAAGGGTTTGTTGCTGACAAGGCCTCAATTTGCCTACTCCTTGTCAGGGAGTTGATAAGTTGTCGACTGATGGACAACCAATTGGAGGCCTAATTCTCCCGATTCCTGAAAATCGGTATGAATGGTTTTTTTGGTGACAAGGCCTCAATCTAGCTTCTCCTTGTCAGGAGGCTGATTAGTTGTCGACTGATGGACAACCAATTTAAGGCCCAATTCTCCCGATTCCTGAAAATCGGTATGAATGGTTTTGTTGGTGACAAGGCCTCAATCTGCCTACTCCTTGTCAGGGGCTGATTAGTTGCCGACTGATGGACAACCAATTGGAGGCCCAATTCTCCCGATTCCTGAAAATCGGTATGAAAGGGTTACGGTGTCGACAAGGCCTCAATCTGCCTACTCCTTGTCAGGTTAATAAGTTGACGATTGATGAACAACTGATTTTATTAAGAATATATTACAGAATTTATACATAAATTAAAACTGCTTAATCGCTTAAATGAAGTTCATCGAAGTCTTCGAAAATATTCTGAGGGAAGTTTACATACAATTAACATGTAACAAAGATTTCCAGTGTCTGGAAAACATCGAAAGAGATTGAATTATTCATGTCACTGTTCTATAAAATTTTAAATTTGGAAGGAAACGTCAACTGAAATGAAAATATTTCCATCAAAAAGTCTGTTATTGCTGAAACTGTAATGAGAACTAAACTTTTACAACAAGCAATTAAAACCATTCAGATCTTTAAATTCTGTAATATCTGGTTAGTAACTAGAAATTATTACTATTCAAAAAACAACCAAATGACTGCAAGAGTCTTGCAGCTCATGTTGTTCTTGCTTAAGGGTTGCAGGTTGAGTCTTGGTTTTGGTCTTTCATTTAATTAGGCAGTGTTTCTCCAAAAAGACCGCAAGACTGCGAGACAATTTGGGGTACTATTTGATATATGAGAACATTTCAATTCTTTAAATCAATGGACGATGAATCAACTCTGTGATAGTTCATATTTAATTGAGAGGTAATGAGAAATACTTGTCTAAAAATCATTGACTGAACAATTCTTTATTCGACTAGTTTTTCCTTTTACGGCATTATCAAGAATGAATACATAATGCCGTAAAAGGCGAACCTAGTCGAATAAAGAATTGTTCAGTCAGTAATTTTTAGACAAGTATTTATTAATAGATCTCATTTCAATTCTTGTTTCATTATCAAACAAAAAAATCAAATTGTGGAAATAATAAATGAAGTTTCGACAAAGTGGAATGAATTTTCCAATTTCACTGTCTATTTTTCGGTACAAAATCTTTTTCTTGTTGAAATAGGTATGTAGACAAATTGCAATAATGGTTATATCCAATTTTCTGATGATTACTGATAGCGCGAAAACCTAATTAATTTTCCATCAGAGCTTGAACTGGTGAATTGAAAAATGAACACAGTAAAGCCATCGATATAATTCACACAAAAGTTCCACCGAAATACAGAAGTTGTCCACTCTAACGAGCAACAATAGTATAATATCGTACCTTCAATTATCATTAACGCATTAGCACAGCACAAATTATTTAACTTCGGTTCCAGTTAACAACCACCGTTTAATTCATATTGTTCAACACTCGCCAATTTGTCATTTAATCGGAATTTAATGCGACCAGGACTAACGCACTATTTTAACAAACCGTTGAAGGCAGATTGCGGAGTTATTTGGAATCAAACTGGGATTATATGTTTAATATTACTTAATTTACTGCCATCGCTAATTGCCTCCATATTGCTTTCATATATATACCGTTTTCCTCTTGAAGAAACATTTTTCTAGTTATACATTTCAGTAGATGAAAACATTTCGACTTTCACTCCGTAATTTTCCGTGAAAAATGGTTCAAAAACAAGAGGATGAACATAGAGAATCTATGCTCTGTTTCACATTGTGGAATATGAGTATGAACTTAAATATGTGCCATTTTAATCGCTTTTCAAAGTCTCATGATACTGTCACGCCCGAATTGAAATAGACCATGAAGAGCGTAGTCCGGCGGTGTTGCCAAAATTGAGTTAGTGATCTACTCTCCTAGTCGGCTTTTCCCAAAGTTTCCAGCATTATTTCAACTCTTTCTGCATTTTCCGAACGGACGAAAATATTATTGGTACTCATTGGTAACATACTAAATATGATTCCTACTCACATATTCCTGTAACAGAAAAATGTGAAAGATAAGCAAGAAAACAAAGATGTTTTCGATTTGGCCCCACTGCATAAAAAATCCAGTGGAATTTATATACATAAAAATTTACATGAAAGATTTGCCGACAAATATTGAAGATATCTTTTTGCCGGTAAATTTAAGCTATTCAGCATTATCAATAGTTATCAATCATAAGCACAGGAAGAAAGAGTTTTTAATATAAAAGACATATTTATTGTATTAGACGAGTTTCGTTTCTTCTTTGGAAATAATATTATTTGATCAATTAAAATTCCTACGTTGTTTAAATAAGTATCCCGGTTTTCTGAAGAATCTTCAACCATACAACTAATTTCAATCGATGCCTCATTTAAATATCAAGCTTTTTTCGATTAAATATCTGTTTGATTAAAAATATCTTTGTATCTTATCAACAAATTCTCAAGTTGAGACCACTTTTTCAATTTGAAGTCAATAGGTAAAATCCAACTCAAATCAGTGTACAACTTTTTGCCATTCAAAAAATACTGTTAGTAACATGCCTTCATTCACTGTAATATGGTTACTTATGGTAATAATTTCTTCACTTATATTAAGAAGGTAAAAATTTATATTGTTGTTAACTGACCTCTTTCAATATTCCAACCATCAGGAATATTTATTTTACTAGAGTGATGATGAATTGAATCTTGAAAATTGACAATTAAATCTGACTGTTCAAAAATGTTGTTCAAATAATCATTGCGAGCTAAATAATTTCTTCGCCTTTTCTCTGGACTTATCCTCCGTATGGACACATTTTTTGACAAATAATGCGTCAATTCGGAAATCTATAAGGAACCTCGTGAGGCACTAATCTTGTTCTTTCAAGTATGCTTACAATTCCACCAGGTGAAACAAATTTTTTCAAATATTTTCCCTGGTGATATCAGTTTCAAGAAAATGCAAGGCACAAACAAATGAATATTTTGTTGGAGCTCAATTATCTCGTGGTATATATTTCATCCATTTACTTTTTAAAAATTCAGTTTGAGAAACTGAAGGTCGAAACTAGTTGTTCACCCGCCTTCAGGGTGCTAGTATAATTTGATCTATAACCAGGAATGCAACAAGTTTTCGTCATTTTAAGAGAATATACTTATTAAATACTCATCTATTTCGAGCTTGAAACTTACTGAATCACCTACGGAACACCTATCCTCTACACTATATTTCACAAATGATTGTAAATAATCCTCACTCGAAACACAACACAAATTTGATTTCGAATCGATTAAATCGGTATACACAAAACACTTCGTTTTTATAATTTGACGTTATATTACCCACAAACTGTCACACTAACACCTGTACTACACTAAACAAAATTTATAATTAGAGGATTAATACTGAAACTGTAAAGTATTCAACTCAAACTACGAAAGTCTTAAACAACATTAAATTTATTTCGTTTTACTGAAATCGATAAGCACATAAAACACTTTGTTCTTTATATTATAGTTTGATATTGAGATTTCAACAAATTATCGACAATGACAGATGTATGACTTTATACACAATTGAAAAATATAGAATTAATACTAAAATCTCAAATTATTCAACCTCAAACTGCGAAAGTATTGAGAAGCGTCCTATTTGCATCAGTATACAAGCTAAACCATTAGCGGAGTTGTAAAATTCCATAGACCACCATCGGTGCCATATGCCCATTTCATGGCCTGTTTGAAGTCGGCCATGATACTGTTAACAGTCAACATTTGTAGCAGTGTTTCAAAATTGGATTTACTTCAAAGATTGGTTAAATATTTCGGTACGTACTTGCCTCTCGGTAACTTTAATATTTCGACCCATTGGCACAATTTGGTTGTCAATTTCTGCAGAGTAGCTTTGTTTTTCTGATGGTACCCAGCTGCTTATATTCTTCGAATCGTCCAATGAAGATACGGCGCCGGCGTTGCTTCAGCTAAATCTGGATCTTCATGCCATTTACAATTTTTCCAAGCTCCACAACTCAATATTGAACCCGGATACATTTTGCACATTATTATTAAGCAGTAAAGTCTCAACTCAAGTTGGATGACGTAAAATACCCCTCCACAAAAAGTTTTGGTTACGCTACTGAATCTTGCGTGAATTTTGGGAAAGCATAATTGCAGGAAAAAACTCTCTAGATTGATTTTTCAATAGACTATTCCGATTAAACGTTGTAAACATATCTTTATTTTCACAGCATAATAAATATTTGTTGGTTGAATAAATTTCTAATTGTTTAAATACTTTTCTGATGAAGTTTCGACCCACTTTAATCAACCTCCAACTGAATTCCTTCTGAATACCTGACCCTTACAATCCTGATGACTAACGCGAAGGCCAAAACATTAATTACTTAACGGTCTCACCAAATAAAGAGGCCTTGCTACTAGGTACATGATATGAGAGAAATTCGGATAATTCACAATACATTTGTTTTTACTTCTCCGAAACATGTTAATGGGTTATTCTGGTGCGGTGGATTTTCTAATTACTCCATAGCTATTTCCCAGTAATTAATTAATGGCTCGTGAAAATGCTTGAGTCGATTGCATTTTCTCCAACGCACGATGTTTAGAGGTCAACACTGCAACATTATTATAATATATTGTACAATTTCTGATAGTCTGGCGGTATATTAATTAGAAACTGTTTTCAACTGTGTATTTACAACCATTTCCATTATTGATACAACCGTCAATTATTGCAGGTTATTTTCTTTACGATTTGAACTGCAGGATCTCATTAGCAGAATATTTCCTCAATTTTTTCAGACTTTTTATATTATTTGTTCTTATTTTTTTTTCAATTTTATCTTGAAATGATTACATGAATATATCAAGATATTTTGTTCACAACATTTTGATAATTCGTTAGCAACCGGAACCTAATAAGGAATAAATTGAACCATTACACTTGGAAAATATTTGTAACATAATTTCTATTGACTTCGATTTTTAGGCTGATTTCAAAACTTCAATCAGCTTTTTTCTATCACGTAAAGTTTTTTTTTCTACAGTTGTTGCCCATACTATTACGCTTCGCGGAACTGAACGCGAATTTTGAAGTGTGTTCTCCGTCACAATGGAAATTTATATAGTTCAGTCCCAATGGGTCATTCGTTTTCTTTGCATGCAAAATACGAAGACATAAAGAAACTTATTGTTTTGTTGCAATATAACTTACATCAATGAATCATCTGTGTTGACCTTGAAATGGTTTGTTTTCTTCTTGGCCAGCAACTCGGATATACCAAGTATCCCTGTTTTCTATGTAAGTGGGACAGCAGAGCTCGTGAGAAGCATTGGGTGCACTGAAATTGGCCGCCAAGATCTGACCTGAAACCTGGTGATCCAAACATTCTAAACCAGACACATGTCGACAGAAAAAACATTATATTTCCGCCTTTGCATATAGAACTAGGTTTCATGAAGCAATTTGTTGAAGCTTTGTCAACCGAAGGGGACTGTTTTAAGTATATCATTTCGGCATGGTCATATGAGAAGATAAAGGCTGCTGTCTTTTGAGCCACAGATTCGGCAACTTATTGAAGATGAACATTTCATTGAAACAATGACGGAACTTGAAAATAATGCTTGGTTGGCATTTAAAAGTATTGTCAAGGACTGTTTTGGGAATACACGAGCCGAGAATTGGGTCAATTATCAACAAAAACACATGTATTACACTATACACAATTGAAAAATATGAAATTTATACTAAAAGCTCAAATTATTCAACTTCAAACTGCGAAAGTTTCGAGATACGTTCTATTTGCATTAACAAGTATACAAGCTAAAATCACAGCGGGGTTAAAAAATTCCATAGACCACCATCGCCACAGTGCCACATACTCATTTCATGACCTATTTGATGTCGGCAATATCTTCAACGAAGTAACGAATAAGAACAGAAAGTAGCTACCGTACGAATAGAATTTGATATTTCAAGTTTGAATATAAAATGTTGAAGTGAATATTATAATTAATAATTCAGCTAATTGTTTTTATTTTCACTCAACACAAGTTCGGTATAAGTTTCGGCTACAAGTTGGATATTAAACGTATTCAGATTAATCTATCTATATATATAAAAATGAATTGCTGTGCGTTAGTCTCGCTAAAACTCGAAAACGGCTGAACGGATTTATCTTATCTTAGTCTTAAAATGTTCGTGGAGTTCCAGGGAAGGTTTAAAAGGTGAGAAAAAATCGAATAATTGCCGGGAAAACTCTGAAATCAGCACTTTTCTATTTCCCATACCAACGTTTCTAAATAAAATGTGGAGTTAATATGAACTTTATCGGACTGAACGGATTTATCTTATCTTAGTCTTGAAATGTTCGTGGAGTTCCAGGGAAGGTTTGAGAGGCGAGAAAAAATCGAATAATTGCCGGGAAAACTCTAAAAAAAGCACTTTTCTATTTCCCATACAAACGTTTCTAAATAAAATGTGGAGTCAATTTGAACTTTACTACTATCCGATAAAGTTCATATTAAATTATTCGCGTGCGCTTTGGAGGATTTGATGTCGCGTTCCGAAACTAAACAGCGAACGTGACAGAATCGGATAGTCACAAAATGTAATAAATCATCAGTAGTACTGATTTTTAATCAATTTTCAAATTTGCGTAACTTTATTTTAGCTAACTTCAGTTGTTACCGTATCAGACAATTTTTTTAAGTTTGATAAATCCTTAAGTTTGGTCACAACTTGAGTTTCAGAACGCAACCATAATATTTGACAACCACGGAGCTAACCTCAAAACACGGAAAAAAGTTTTCCTATTAACAAAATTGTGTTACTATCATGGTTGCGATATTTTATGAGTACATCTATGTTTGTAAGTGACGATTACCGCTACGTGCGCGAGAATTGTTTTGCTTTTGTGATGCTTTCTGGTAGTGACATTCCAAGTAGTGTGCTCTTTTTTGTTGATATTTTGGTGATAGTGACACTTTACTGTTAAGTGAGCGCGAATTTTCTTCACTTCAATTTACTATATTACGTTACGATGCCAAGGAGAAGACGACCTGACTTAGTTCGTCGCAGTCAGTCAAATGTACGAAGAGCTACCTCACGTGTTAACCGCACTGATGACCAGAGAGAGACAGATCAAGAAAATAGTCGTATTGCTATGTCAGAATTGCGTTCTTTAGTGAGTGGTAATGAAGTAAATAGGCTCAAATGCACATCAATCACAACAACAGCAAGCACGACATCATGAAATTGAGCGAATCCGCAGACGCAGTGCTTCTGTGATTCTTGAACGAGCTGCATTCCACTATGATCCGGCAATTGATTATTGTGCCGACAAATCGGTAACAATTCACCTCGGAATTAAATACTTGTCCGCCGTCGTTCAGAAATCAAATTGAGAGAATAGTTGAATAACCAGTTAGAATTTTTATATCTTTGTTCCTACATATTTATTCTAAGGGGTAAAAAATTAACTAAATTTTAGCTAACTACAGTTGTTTAATATCTATCAGATTATTTTCATATATATTGATAAATCCTAAGGTTGTTCACAAATTTAAATTCTGAAAGCTACCATAATATTTGACATTTGACAACCAACTAATGTATCGATCTATCCTCTATGACATAGAGTCTATGTCGATCGATACCTCATACAAAGAGTGCATCCTTCTATATTCGTGAGTGGCGATTACCGCTACGTGCGCGAGAACTTTTTTACTTTGGTGATCTTTTGTGATAGTGACATTTCAAATTATGTGCTCTTTTTTTTTTTTTTTTTTTTTTTTTTTGACCTTTTATGATAGTGACAATTTACCTCTAAGTGCGCGAGATCTTTTCTCACTTATATTGTTTACAATTTACAATGCCGGGGAGAAGACGACCTGACAGGTCGTGGCAGTCAATCAAATGTGCAAAGAGCTACCTAAGGATATAATATATTATATAACATTCAGATTGAGTTTCACTGAGTGAAACTTAACATATTAACTAAACGAGTATGTTCTCGGCGGTTATCCCATTATTAAGAGTGATAACTTAATTTCTAAATCAATTTTGAAATGGACGAAATATCAAAATGCATCATTTCTATTTGGAAATTTCTGACTTCAAGTAGAAATTATGCCTTCTGACATTTCAAAATTATTTCAGAAATTGAGGAAGTTCTGATTTAATTTTGAAATGAATTGAAATCAGGAATTTACAATTAGAAATAATTCATATTGATTTTACGTTAATTCAAAAATTAAATCAGAAATTTAGGTATTATTCATCATAAGGGACTAGCCACCTGAAACTTACGTATAGTATAGTATTTCAATTTCAATTTATTATTAATATACTGCAACTCAACGGCTGGATCGACTTGAGTGAATTTTTGTATATGCATTAATTCGTTTATTCTGATAGCTTGGAATGTCATGGCAGGACAACGTCTGTCGGGTCCGCTAGTACTGAATACAATTAACACTCAATATTAAGCAGATTAACTGTATGTGACCATAGAGTTTCAATAAACACTGGCGACAAAAACTTAAAACGGACCAATATGGAGATTGTCTCTTGCACACAATGCAAACTGTTCACCAGCATTGACTAAAATTAATTGTATCATTTCCGAATGTATCTCTTAATACCAGAAGATACATTTAAATACAGGCGGCTTTGTTTCGGCGAAAACACAGCAGAGACGGCAGAACGAATAAGGGCTTTTTCGGTACCGCGTAAGCCTTAATATGTTAATACTGATGAATATTTTTTGCTTATATTATACGAAATATAATAGGATTAATATGGCCTGCAAGGCATTCTACAATGCCGGTCAGTAATCCTCTAAACAAACGTGTGGTTCAAACCTAAGACGAGATATCTCTAAAAACATTTACAGCAAAGTAAAATATGCTTCGGACCCCTGTTTTGTGTTGCTTTCTGTCCCTGGGCAATTAGGGATATTCTACTAATTAATATCATCTACACAAAGGATGTAATTATTGTTTTCCTTTCACCGAAACGTATACGGTGTTCGCGTATATATCTATACTGTTGTGAACATCTCTAAATTTTTGTGATACTGGATTATTTCAATCCTGGAAGCATATGCGGAAGGAGTATTCGGTTTTTGGCGACAAACATTCAGTAGGTATTAATGTGGCCTGATACGGAATTTGAGTTATGGTGTTGTTCTGTGGTGAAATTGTGCCATCGCCTTGGTAATTTTCAGATTGCAGAAAAAGGCAATTCGAATTATTGCATGGTTTCTTAGTAGCAAGCAAACCATTATTTATTAAATATGAAATAATGCCCTTGCCTACTCTGTTGATATATAACGGTCTGGTAGAAATACATTGGTATGTATGTAGATACGTTAACCAAACAGTCTGATCTCCTAGTTGAATACAAGAGGTGCAAATAATATTCGCACCTCTTTGTTTTGCACATTTAATAAAACAACTAAATATCGCAGTATTATTGTATACTCTTGATAATGGATTAACCACCCGAACTATATGTAGAGTTTTCAATATATTTAGCGAAAATTAAGCAAAGTGTGTTAATCTCAAATTATTGTTTTCAACAAAATATCGTCTAATTAAAAAAACTCGATTGATTACAATTCATACAATATCTTACCTTCCCATTTCAAAGAGTTTTCTCTCAATAAATTGAAAATGAACATAAAGAAATATATTCTGAGATTTTACGTCTTATTTATCAGCAAGTCTTTAATGTGAACATGCTCACCGAATTTTCATGAACGTATGTGTTATTTTTGTGCATTATACCTATGTAATCTTTTTTTTACTTTTATTATTTTTATACTTATTAGATTTTGATTATTAGTTTACCTAGAATTTAGTATATCTTCATTTAGTATGTTATACTATTTGCTATTTTATGTTAATTTCATTTTTGGAGGAGTGGAAGAATAATTCGTGAAACTCCCACCATTTGTGAGAAAGAAAATTCTCTTTAAAAAAAATTACTACTACTACTAATACTACAACTACGACTTTATTGTGGAGAAAAGTAACTCAGTTTTTTTATTTTCATCATGTTAGTGCTTCTGATAAGATACTCCAGAAATATCCTGAAAATATTGAATAGAAAATTGTTCGAAAATTGAATAGTATTGTGATATACTTGATTCAAATCCATTATAATAAAATAAAAGTTAATTAATGACTGATGAGACCAATACCTGGAGAAAATTAATAGCCATAATACAAAAACTTTAATTGAAGAAACAAAACAAAATATTTTTTAGGGTTAACGGACGAATGTGACATTTCATATAGATGAAGGTTATAAGAAGAAGAAGGATATAGAGCTAAGTATTATTATCTATTACAAAGTCACATTCAGTCAACAGAAGTTAATGAAATATAGTTGATGAAGTCAACGAAAATAAAATTAAAATCAATCGCAATAGTAATATAAAGTAACCAAATGAAACAAACTAAAATTGAAATATAATAGTTAATTAATATATAAAAAAGAAATTACTAAGTCATATGTAGACAACAGAAGTTCGTGAAAATACCACGACACATACATACCATATTTACTATATGATCAAAATGTAGATTTATTTTAGTCTTCAATGATTATACTCTCTTTTTTCTCATTTATTGCCTATTAAAAAAAGAAACTTCAAAATTTTTTCATTTATATCTTTATAACGATTTGTACAATTTATTCAAATAGAATTTTTTCGAAATCATAAAAGAAATCTTAACAAAAAAACCCTATTAAAGTGCGATCTCAAAAATTATATTAAACAAATTCAAAAAAATTATATTAAAACTTCAATAAGCTAAAAGTCTTAAAACCACTCAATTTATTTATACAACTAATTTCGCATTTGCGTTGTTTTATTTAAAATGAATACAAAGTTAACATTTAATCTAAGAATTTCATTGAATGAATTATGTAGAATTGTGACCACTGAGCGACCACTAGTAAATATTATTCATTCATATGTGCGATTTCACTAGTTAAACGAGAACGTGCAACAAAAGTTGCCTACGTAACGGCGATGAAAAGTATAATGCAGGGATATAGTACAAGCTTGATATTATTCTGACTCTGCACTCTTCGTACTTTTTGAATGAAAATAAAATCATTTGAATGTCTGAATGGTGTTATAGTGAATTTAATGACAAATAGCATTGGATAGTGAAAAATTGTTTCAGTCAATTGTACCTACATAAGAATATGATTTGAACCCAAAATATGATGCACCTATTTCATATTTGTGGATTTTTTATGAGTTTATATATATATATATATATATATATATATATATATATATATATATATATATATATATATATATATTCATAGAATTGTAAGAACGTATTTGGTCATTATTTAACACATAAATCATATTTCAGAATAATAGGACACAATGACTGGAAAACAAAATAAGATGTGTTAGAGATTTGAAGATCTGGCATTTTGAGTGTTCAATTAATTACTGAACGATGGTGCTTTGTCTGAAATTTCATTTTATAGTTTCAATACCATAAAGCAAGCTTGCTGATAGTACAAGCTATCTTTCAAAATTTGGAATTTTTCACCAGCCACAATTAAATACGTCTTTAAAACCCCAATAAGGTAATAAAAAATTTTTCAATAAAGTTAGTATTCATTGAGAGCATTTAAATAAAATAAATGACACGGTTTAGCTTATCACTTGAAGAAAAATTATATTAGGTTATATTAAATTAAAATTAAAACACTTCGATTAAATTTCACTGAATATATTTATAACTCTACATATGTTTCGGGTGGTTAGCCCATTATCACGAGTATACAACAATATTACTCAAGTAATATTACTAGAGTAATACTGTTGTATACTCGTGATAATGGGCTAACCATCCGAAGCATATGTATTGTTGTTAAAATATTCAAAGAAACTTGATCCAAATGTATCTATTTCAATTCAATATTATATAAATAAAAGTAAAAATGTTGGTTCGTTTAAATAAGAAGGATGTTAGGACTTCACGAATTTCAAAGTGGAATACATAAAGTACATACGTTATTCTGAATGATGAAATAATTTGAGAACCTGCTTTTTTATTTCAGGAGAGTTGTGTTCTGGTACGAATTTCCAAAATTCACTAAGCAGGGTCTACTTACTCGCCTTCGATTGTATTGATTCCAAATGAACAAAAAAAAATCAAGCGACGATTTAAAATATTTCAAATCTATTTTATAATTTCGTCAATATTCTTTGCTAGCATTTTTCATACTTTTCTTGCCACCTGTATGGTTTTCAAGAATGAACAATTGTGTTAGTTTCAAAATCTTTTCGAAAAAGTTGTAGTTCAGTTGAAAAACTAAATATAAACTATGAGAGGTCAAAAACATTATTGAGTCTTGTATATTGAATAGTATTGGCTTTTACTTGGTGCGGCTCCATGCAACCATAAGATAATCAAACAATTGAATTTGATTTACACTTTTATTGTCATAACGTGACCCGTTTCGTCGGTGTAACTAACTTCTTCAGACGTTAACAGAATATAATTAAATCATATGGAAGTCAAATTCTGAAGAAACGCACTATGACAATAAAATTGTCAGTCGAAATCAAGTGCTTGAATTATTTTTTAATTAAGACTTGTAAACACTCATTATTATAAATAAAGATTATTATACGCTCAATTTAATTTATTTTTGAAAGTAATAATTTTTAAAAAGGATTATTTACTTTGTGATCTTATGTAAGAACTATTAAGATTCTCCCATCACCTCCTTAGAAAAAATAGGACAAAGTCGACACCACACCCCCTTAAATCGTCTTACGTAATAAATGTCCCTCATCGAGAGCCACAAATAATCCATCAAAGAACCACATGTGGTTCACAAGCTGCAGATCTCCTGCCATATAATTTCGATCTGAGTAATTTGAGCAGATATTACTTCGCTTTTTGGACCAATTCAGATTTGTGTTTCACTCTTTTAGTTCACAAGTTGAAAGTTGGCACAAATTGACCAAATCAGACTCTAAAATGAGATCGCTATTCCATTGGGCCGTAACTTGATGAAAATTTAACAACATAATTTGAATAAAACTAAGTAGTTTTATAATTTTCACTATAATTCAGTCAAACATGACAATATTATAGTGGAGAGTTTATCAGGTATATCTGATGAATCCACTGGTTGTCGAAACGATATCGTAATGTTTGACTGAATAGAGGCTCAGTAACCGAACGGTATAGCAAATCTATAAGCTCTCATCTTACTGATGCTGGGTTCGAATCCTCCGTAATCTTGGACCATTCGGAGTCGGCGTTAAACTGCAAGTGCAACGGAGATATATAGGCCTCTGAATTAATAATAACAACTAAATTAAAGAGTAAACTACTTATTTTTATTCAAATTATCCAAAACAGAAGTTCCACATACACATTAAAGTTTTAAATAAATTATTAACTGAACGTAATATGAAGAAAGTTCCTTAAGGATTGATACTGTATACGTATATAGGTATACGATGGAATACTGGCGATGAGCCTTTCTGCAAGCTCTGTGACATGAGCCAATTGGTTCGCACTTCAGATAAATCAATTGCACACAAAACCGTAATATCTGAACGCATCTATCAGTATCGGGAGACCGCAATTGAACCTTCTACTCATACTCCTGAAATTCAAACATCCAGCAGGTTTGGCTGATAAACATATTAAAGCCGTTGGTTTGTTTTGCGGAAGGCTTCTGTCCGCCTGTTTGTGTGCTTGTGTGTGTTTATGTGTCCACGCGTCTATGTTTACTCACGATCATCAACAGTAATGTCGTTGGTCTGACGTTGAGAACGGAATACTCGATACCGTGGAATTTGGTAGGGTTATGAAATATAGATTTTTTTATTCAGAAATAGCAATATCAAACAACATTCTGGGATTTAACATACATAGGAAACCCACACCTACGGATACTCTCATCAGTTCTTAACAGAATTCAGATGACGTGATATTACTCAAAGCTTGACAAATACAATAACCCCAAAAACAATTTTTAAGAGGCTCAGAGACGTTTGGTAACGATAGTAGAGCCTTCTCTTTTTCAATATCCTTGAGGAATTCATAGTAGTTCTATTATTTAAGAATGAAACCGGAAGTGAAATAACTAATTATTGCCCAATATCCATTTTGAACGTGTTTTCCAAGGTAATTGGGAAAAGTAGTTTTTCGAATCCATCTACGTGTGTTTCGATAAACAATTGTTTGTGGCGGGGTTATTTTTTGATTTATCTTCGGTATTTGATTCACTATCCTTTGAATTTATACTCGATAAAAGCTACAATTTAGGTTTTGGAGGTGTTTTTCTGAGCTGGTTATGTAGTTACCTTGAAGAAAGAACAATGCTAGTGAGAATAGGCGGGAGTTATTCTCAGAGACATGGTATTGCTCTTGGAGTGCCGCAAGGATCTGTAATTAAAGATTCATCAACGAACACCTTTCAAACCTATCTTCATTAATAATTGCATACTCACACTACCTTGTTTATATATCTTTATATGTTTACTATTCGTTAAAGAAAATGAAGATATCATACTATATATAGTGTGACAGATTATGTACTTCGATGATTCGAATGTAGGCAATAATGTATTGAATCAATAATTTGTATCATATCTTTTCTTTATTTTTTTAACACGAATGCCCCTCACCATATCAAATTGTCTTAAATGTTCAATATTTCTGAGGTATTTTTTTTTCTTTTCAAACATAGTTGTATATTATTGCGAATATAAACGTTAAATAGAAACAACATTTTTGTTCGAGGGCTGAATGGAAGATTAGACTCAAAACTCAATTCAGTCCTTCTGTGAGCATTTTTCTTAGTTGTGATTATGTATCAATTGAATGAATGTAATTTTACAATGTAAGGAATGTTTCACAATAAATTTTATTTTTTTTAATATTTTTGAACTCCGTGATTTTCACATTTTCATCACTATTCAATTTATTTCCACATTTACCGGAAAATTATAGTAGCGTTTCACAAAAATAGAGTGTAGAAATATTGAGCAGTAAGCAATGAATTATGGTTATTCGGAATCGATGATTGATGAATTAATAGTGTAAAGCGTCATACACGACTAATAAAATCGATTTTTTTAATTAAAAATGTAGAACTTAATAAATAACTTAATAATATCGATAACATACCAAATTTTACTGATAACAATTGATAAGAAAGTACAATATATCAAAAATATAATGAGAAAATGAAGTTTATCAAATTTCTTAAATATTCTCAATAATTAGAATCTTAATATAATATAATTTTGAATATTCTCTAAAAATATTATTTCCTTCGTTTTCAGTTTCTTATTTTCAATCGCCTTTGTTCGATATTCTGTTAAAACCTGATTTAAAAGAATTTAACTTGATTTTTTTTTCTCGATGCAAAACAAGTAAATTATTTATTGCTGAAAACAACTATAACCCTAGATCTTAAGTAATGCTTATCGAACAAGATGTAAAACAATATAGTCCACGGTGGTATGCTGCAAATTAACAGACGATATCCAATAGCGAAAGCACAATGAAATTTCTACGCATTATGTGAAGTTGCCTTTGTCCAAGACCCATCGAAGCAAAAAATATACTGTTACCGTCTTGTCGAGGTGGCTGAGCAAACACGGGACGTATTGAATGCGGATTGATTTACTTAAATGATACTTTATACATCCCCTTTGTGCGATTTGTTGATACAGGAAATGGAATATATTACTGCTTATACCTTGAGAGATATATCGAAATAGGGAACTTTCGATATGTTTTTAATTGGCAATTCGTTCATTTTGTAATGTGATTTCTTCAATTTTTGACCTTCCGCAATTTAATAATATCAATAAGTTCTTTAATCTCGACAGATATTAACCCAATTACAGAAAATTGTAACGTAATGTTGAATAACAACTATATAACTAAATGAAGAAAATGAAGAGAAATATAGCAAAGATCTCAATCTAATCTCAGAAAACTGAAAAAAATAACTGATAACTAAATATTAAAATTAAATGAAATATAACGAAAAACTCAATCTAATTCAATCCATATTTGATAGTGTTGGCGTTTATTTGATGTTAAATCCATTATAATTGAATATAAACTTAAATTCAAACACTCGAACTTATGATTTACACTTTATTGACTACATAGCATGACGCGTTTCGTCGTTACAAACGACTTCTTCAGATGCTTATAGAATAATAACAACATTTTGAAAAACACAGGTATAAATATATATATTTGGAATTCTATGACTTCGGTTTTTACCCAAGATATTCCATTCTGAACTATAATCACTTGAGAAGGCTAACAAGGGTAAATTGTTTAATTCTATCTGTTCATTGAGCAAATTTCCAGAATTTTTAAGCCGATTTATTTCCACTATTTCCCAATAATCTAATTGACTACATCTCTCTGTATTGTGTAAAATTTTGAAATTCGTATCAATAGTATGGTTTTCTGTTAATAAATGGTTAGCATAATTCGAATAACTTTTATTATGCGCGAAGCTATATTTATGTTCATGTATTCTAGTACCGAAATTTCTACTAGTTTTACATATATATACCGGGACATGTTCCACAATTCAATTGGTAAACACCTGATTTGTCTTCTCTTTCAATTTTGTTTTTATTGTTCTTAACGTCTCTCGATAAATTAATGTTCGTTTTAAATGAAATATTAAAATTATGTTTACTTAAAACGGTTTTGACTTTGTAACTGACGGTTCCAAAGTATGTTAAACTATTATATTTACGATTTCTATCCGACTGATAAGGAAATACTAATCTTAGAGCTTTCCGATAGAGTTTTTGTGAAGAATTTTTGGCACTAGTTCGCTTCCATAATTATTATTCACAATCGCAATCTGTTTAATGATGTTCAGTTCTTTATTGAAAGAAAATTAGTTAGAAAGTTAGCTCTTTATCAGAAGAAAAATTTCAATTTCAAAAGAATGAAAAAAGTTGGTGAGGCTATCAGGGAATCCAAATATAAGAATACATCATTCAATATTGCATAAAACTTGTCACATTTCACATCGATACTTTGAGTTGACTTGATGACACTATTCCTAGAGATATTCAATATCAATTGCTACATTAGCGGAAATTGAACAATATCATCAATGATCTATAGCTCATTGTTTTTTTTGTATTTTGGTGTAATTATCTTAATTATCTGTATTTTCTTTCAGAAACTCCTTCCTTTTACCTTTTGCAGTTTTCATATTATGTTCTGCAGGTTATGTTTATTAGCAGCGTTTTCTGTTTTGTAATTAGAATTTATCCTGTAAAATATTGTATGTGAAAAAAATTGGATATTTTTATGTCATTCAAGCAATATTATGTGTAATGTGTATTTCAAATAATTTAATACATATCTAATGCGATTGCATACAAAAATAACTTTTGTATTTTTTCCCTTTCAAAGTTCAACTGTGTCAAATTTTTTATTTCTAAGTCGGAGTATTTTACTTGAAACGGGGTACAAAATTTAACTAAGCAATATATAGATGATCCGGGGATTTATGAAGCAATTGAAATTATCAGAGTAATCACAATTTTCTCGGACTTCCATTGCCTATGTTTTCAAGTTCAAATTCTGAAACAAAACTACGTTTGAACGAAATATTAAATGATGAAGATTATCGGATTGAAGAACTCAATGTTCTGAGAACTTCAAATATATATATATATATATATATATATATATATATATATATATATATATATTATATATATATATATATATATATATATATATATATATATAATGAAATTGAAAATGAATTAAATAAAATAAATAAAATTTCGAATAAAATGGAAATAATTAAAAATAAAATAAAAAGAATTTCAAATAATATAGAATTAATTAAAAATAAAATAAATTAATAAATATTTATCTATTAATATAATAAATATAAAAATAATATAAATATATGATAAATTTTAACAAACGGAGAGTTTGCACGACGCGACGTTTCGGTTAGTTATGTACTACTATCTGTTCTCAAGTGAAAACTGGTGAAAACAAGTAAAATTTTCAGAGTATTTGATAAAAATGAAGATGATAATTTCTGATGTGCCCCATTTGGATTTCTGTATATTTTGGTATTCATATTTTATGGTTTCAACCTTTTCTTATCGAGATATTACTATCGGTCATCCAGTACTACGGACCAGAGTTTTTCAAACAGAATGAGTTATTGGTACATACAAAGACACGTGTTCCAAGGAATCTGGGATTGAAATTAAGAAGTTCACCAAACAATTAAGATATCAATCTTGTCAGGACTACCTAAAGAGCCGAGGTCCGTTGACAGAAACCATTTTATGACTTGATGTACGATAGCTCATGTGAACATAATTGAGATTTTTATCGAAAGTCCCTCGATTTACCTAGAATTCAACTTCGAAACTTGACAACTCTTATACTAGAGTGAAGTGATAACCTGATAGAATCTGAATTTTTTGTGGAAAATATATTGTTATTTTTTGTTAATGCTAAACAAAACTTCAGTTTCTTGAAACACAAGATATCAGATGTTTTACTTTATGGAGCAGAAATATCGATTTGGTATTTAATGAATTTTGAAAGATTCAATATTCAGAAGCATATTTACGAATAAGTGCATTGTGTTGTATTATATTGGACTATTGAATAAACTAATTTTGCTGAAAAGGTTTAACCTCATTTTGTACAGTTATAACTAAGCTTTTTATATGTATGCATTTTATGTTTAGTGAAATATTTATTTATTTTTTAATTCATCAATATCTCCGAAAACATAATTTATTAAATGACACGGAGGCTTCGCTAGTAACATTGTACACTCTTGATAATGGGGTTAACCACCCGAAACATATGTAGAGTTTTTAATATATTTAGTGAAGTTTAGCCCGAGTGTGTTAATTTTAATTTAATGTTTTTAACATAATTTATGTTAAATAATGAACATTTGTGAACGATTTATACGGCGCATACCTACCTAAATGCCGGTTTATTGGTTCGTCCTTAAACTTACATCTACAATGAACAAAAAAAAAAGTAATAAGAAAAAATAATGTCATCAATTATTCTACACTATAAATTTCCCACCTCTTGACACTGATCCAAACAAAGTAAGTACATTAAAAATATATCAAACAATTCTGAAGATTGAATTCCTGTCTGGATTTTGACATCAAAAAATCTCTTGTTTCTATATTTCTCTATCTTCACTAACAATATCAACGAGAAAATAACAAAAAGGCGTTTTGTAGTGAACTATATGCTACTATTTAATAAGCTGTTCTACTATGATTTTTGTAAACTTATGTTTCAGTTTTTCTCAATGTTTTTCCATAATATTTAAAAATTTTCTAAATATTTTGAATTCGTTATATTACTTCCTAGAATAGTGTTAGTTGCACCTGTGGTCAATAGTCAAACATTCCTTTGGCTATCTAACTTTTTTAAATCTTGAATTGATTGTATTATGCGCAAATTATTCTTGAAGTTCATCATACTGATGTATTGGGTATATATGTTAAAGTAAAATTGGTTTAAATTTTATTGTTCCCTATTACTTGTTGTATTAATGCATTTCAAGTAGCGACTTCAGAGGAATTTGAATAACGAAGCTGGAAACCAAATAAAATATTATCGTTATAGCCCGCTCAAGCTGGCAGAGGTTTGAACATGTTTCGTGTTTATGGCCACTCATCAGAATGACGTGACGATGTTTGAGTTGTATAAACCTGCAAAGACATACTTGGAGGAGATTTTATGCAGAAGACAAGCGCCTATTTATAGCTTTCCCTCAAAATCTTCGCAGATTTGCTCTTCATTTCTGATGCAAATTTTAATTTCGAATTATTATTCGAAAATTTCAATAAACACGTAGGGTTTATCATGAGGAAAATTTCAAAATCGAATGAAACATATAATCCACAGAAGGCAGCAGAATTCAACATGTGCTTTAAGCTTCATGACTCATCAAAAATTGGCTGTCAAGCAAACTCGAAGATATACGTCAAATTAGAGTATTTGCATGAATTTTCCAGATTGGGAGATTTGATATTTGTTTCTTCAATAGATCCAATACGTTCATAACGTATGGAAGGAAGTTTTATGGGAAAGTTGTAAATTAACTCTTGTTCTTTGTATTGAAATGATTTCTTCATTTCATGTCTAAAATTGAATAGTTCAAACTTCGATACTCAATTTAATGAGAAATCAAGCTCAAAGCACGTGTTACCGGCTTTTTAAAAATGCGAGCTAATACCATCAACTGTTTCATTCGACTAATCAACCCTTTGCCGGTCTCCGTAGCTTAGTCGGGAGAACACCCGACTATTTTGCTGAGGGATACGGGTTCGAGTCTCGGTGAAGGCATGGGTGTATGTGTTGTCTATGATTTAGTTAATCTAATGATGATAATTGTTGGGTAATGTACATTGATTACAAACCCATTGGCATTAGGAACCGGCGTTAAACTGTAGATCCACTGAAAAAAAATTGTCCCTGATAAACTTACAGTGTTGATTCTAATTATCAGTTTTAGATTGGATAAAGAATAAAAGCCTATATGACGAAGCAAAGATAATATCTCCCAATCCGAAGAGCTTCTGCAGAAGCAGTAAATGAGGGCATCTTAGGGATTTTTGTTTATTGATTTAATCTTTACGCTTGTAAAACTTGAACTTGGCTACGCTGTTTTGATGAAATATGACCGACTCGAAACACATGTGAACGGCAATTTTCAAATGTTTCTATACCGATGAATTCTTCATTCTATAATTTCTTCCTCAATAATCAGATCAGTTAAATTAAGAAGTTCGAGATTCGATAAAGATTGAAAGTTGTCTCCATGAAGAAGCGAAATGATATCTCCCAATACGTACGTTTCATGTGGGAACTGTAAATGTGCTTCACTATTTTGCCAAGAATTCTGTTTGTTTTGTGGTCCCTTGAGTTTGAAATTATCAAGAGTCGACTGTACCTCATTCATCTTCAGTTACCTAAACGATTTGGTGGATAGCGTCTTCCCCAAGTTTCTGATTGCCGTTTTCGTTAAGGTTACACGCCCCGACAACCAAAGCAACCTTTTCCGAAACCCTTGTCGTTACGTGACAAAATAAAAACGCCCGAAATCAAAAAGTAATAACGTCTCGCTCGGAAACTTCCCGATAACGTATTTTATATATGTATATATAACGGCCCTTCGGGGACCAGCAGAATGCGATGCTGGTCCGGCGTCGTTCCCGGAGTCGGTCGGAGACTCCAAGGAGTTGGCTCGTATCAGGGTAACCATAGATGTGTAAAATAACCTGTTACGCACCGGTGAAAGCGGTTATGGAATCGCGAAAATGAGAACGTTGAGTGTGGAAGGCCGGTTCTTCGATTTACCCCGAGTGTATTTCATCGGGGAATATTGTAATTACTACGTGATAGCATTTTTCTAACCTTTTAAAACCTCCTTTTGGGGGATTAGTACACAACCTGAAAAAACTGCTGGTTATGTCGATTTATATTCAACTCATTATGTTGTTGAATAATTGATAATGATAATAATAATAAGTTTTAATTTTCTTACTGGTAAAAACACCCAGTAAGAGGAAATATTAAAAAATATATATACAATATTAACACCTAATTTATTTATTTATTTACAAATACAACTTTCAACAGCATGGGCCAATTACTGAGTGGGAAAATATAATATAGTTTACAACTTATGTAAAATAAAACTAGAAATAATATCAATCATAAACGATTTCTCTGTGGGCAAGCTGACATTAAAGCTCACCAACAAGATACAGGAAAAACTAATATCTAAAAAACTTTTAACTAAACTAAGAGTTAGGCAAGAGCTCGTCTGATATCACGCATGCAAATATGTCGATGACGTCATGACGTCGAAGGTCACTACAAATTTCATGAGTGGCGAAAAAGCCGGAACATTAGTACGAGTCAGAGGTGTATAAAACATGTCCATATTTCTACAAGTTATTCCCGGTATACGGAAATTTATGAGAGAAAGAAGAAAAGAACAATAAACAGAAAATCTTATCATCTTGTATAGGAATATTATACCCAAATATTTCCTACGTGTTCCAAGTGATGGAGCATCAAATCTTGTAAGAAACTCATGATTTATACCTCGTTCTGGATACAAACCGGCCGAGCAAAACCATAAATATTTCAAAAATTGTCTCTGAACGCATTCAAGATCTCTTATATTACACACGTATCCTAGATTCCAAACGGCACTAGCATACTCTAGTTTTGAAGGAATTGAAGTATTGTGCAGAAACATAGTTGGATGAGGTTGAGAGAGCCATTTAGAATTTCTTATTACTAAACCTAATGTTCTGTAACAACTTGAAACAAAATCATTAATGGAGTAGCAAAGGTTAATTTGTCGAATATGTCGAAAGCTACTTCTAAATCTCTGAATTCGGTACATCTATTAATTGTATTACTATTCACATTGTAATCGAAATGAACTATACTTTATTTACGAGAATAAGTCATTATGTTGCACTGAGAAATATTCAGTGTCAGTAGATTTCTTTTACACCACCGATTCAAATTTGAGATACAGTCTTGAAGAATGTGGCAATCACTTACTGTTGAAAGTACGCGAAATATCTTACAATCGTCCGCATATAGGAGAAAATTACAGTTCAGGTTGGAGGAATTGTAGATCATAAAAATAATGAAAAGGGCGCACCTAAAACGGAATTCTGTGGAACCCCTGTCGCCGCAATGAATTTTTGTGTTTGGAAACCGTTGAACTGAACAAATAATTGTCTTAACGTTAGGTAGGTTGAAAAAAACAAATTCATCTGAGAGTCCAAAGCGACTGAGTTTCTGGAGAAGAATTATCTCCGTAGCTTAGTCCGTAGAACTCCCGACTATGGTGCGGTAGAACTCGGGTTCGAGTCCTGCTGAAGGCATGGGTGTTTGTGTTTGTCTATGATTTAAGTAGTTTAAATAATGATATATGCTGGGTAATGTACATCGATTACAAGCCCAATGGCCGTTCGGAACCGGCGTTAAACTGTAGGTCCACTGAATTAAAAAAAAAAATTAATGATATAATGAAAACGTTAAAAAATTATTATCAATGAAAGAAGTAATTATAATGAATAATTAAAACAGTAAGAATATAGCTATACTTCGAAATTCACTATACATGAAAATATTCCAAGTAAACCCAAATTATGAGAGCAAATGAGTCACTGGTATCACATCTGTCAGACACATCCTCAAAGAGAGAACACATATATCTAATGAGTGATTTGTACGAGGGAAATAGTCTTCGGAGTAGCCAATGAAAAAAATTGACTTGAACGTGGACATTGTCTGTGAATATGAAAATCAATAGAGCCAATAAGGGTAGGACAGTCTATATAACCATGTAAGAGGTTATACAGAAACTTCAGAGACAACAAGTCCTTGCCAACTTTGAGTGATTTAGCTCCAAACGTGTTTAACCTATCAGTTTGGCTATATCCTCTGGCCGGATAAACATGATCTTCTCTACGAATTAGATATTTGAGAAAATTTTCGTTGTATCGACATTATATGATTTTTTTATGAGAATTATAAATGGGTGGCCAAATCATACATCCGAAATCTAATTTGCTTTTCACAAGCCCAATAAATAATTGGTGTTTTCGTATTCGAAAGGTGTCTAGCATATAAATCCATAAGATTTGAATGCTGTTGAAATTGTTTTATTAATTTGAGGTACAAAAGTGGATATTTTACGGAGGTCTCGAAATTTCGGAGACTCTGGTCAGAATGGTTTCGTTATTCGTGCAGTCACCCAGTATGATCCGTTTCTTTTCAGTAAATTTGACAACGCTACATTTAGTTACATCAATATTGTCCATTTTCCATATGTATTGTTCATAAGTTTTTGGTTCTGTCGCGTTTAATTTTACATATAGTAGTAAATTTGATTGTATTTTTTCCACTCAGTATTGGCTTGATCTGTTGAATTTAGTATTTCTAAATGAATCAATGAATATCTGGACAAATTGAGTTTAAACTGAAATGAGAAATATGATTCAACATAATAGCTAGCCTAACACAATATGATAGCCTTAAAACACCTTTTTGGTAAAGCACAATTATATTCTACTTCTGTTACAAGTCAGAAACTTAAAATTATTTGATAGTTGATTGGGTCCATACACTAAAATCAAATACAGTAACATAATAAGTCATAAATGATTGTTTTCTGATTTTCCTTATTGAAATTATAATTTCTGAAAATCTTGAACGTCCTTTCGGAATTAAATTTATATTATACCTCCCCATCTACATTTCTAACGTCAAATCGCCTCCACTGAATATATTTGAAACCTAACATTGTCCAATGAACAAAAAACTTGGAATATTCCTACCGGCTCAAGCAGCAAATACTCACCCCATTATCGATGTATAATTCCAATGATTTCTTCCTTCTACACTCAGCCTGTCACTTCCTCAAAGTACGTAGGATTGGGCACAATAATCCGATCTTAAGAGCAGATCGGAGTAGGTAAGGATGGGACGCTATCAATTTTTATAAGTCCAACTTTTTTGCTTCTTCCTGTATAAAACGGCCGTAAATTGTGAGCTTAGCTATTGACAGACGTAGAGAGCCTTCTTATCCGATAAAATATCCACTGACAGACGTGGAATACCGTATAACTCATAGTGTTCCTATAAGAAGGTATTCTTCTCACAGATCTATTGTGTGCCAATTCGTAAGATTTTGTGGAGAGTGAACATTAAACTTTTGTAACTTGGATTTAATTCTGATTGAAGGTTATTAATTTGCGAATATGATGTTATAGGATTCAATGAAGTTTCATTTGAAATTATATTTGTATTAACAGATTTGGTTGTTGTTCTTTGATTTTCACTATCGATCTGATGTAATTTTTTTTTAGTTCAGTGAACATTTCTGTTTGTTCATGAAATATTTAGCAATCTGATGATCGCCTCAGTTGAACCCGAAATATACATGTATTTTCATTGTTATCGCATTTCATTAAAAAGAGAAATATACCGAAAACCTATATACCGATTTGGAATATATATTATTATTATAGCGGTTATTCCGCATTAGGAGAGCGATTACCTTGAAGTCGCAATTTTTAGGGCACTTGCTTCAGCTTTTTTGCCTCACAAAAACGCTTCATCCTCTCGGAATGCGCTTTCTTCCGTTCATCTGTGCATTTTTTGCATGTTTCACATGTGCGATTTTATAGCGACCTGTAGTGCGATATTCGAGATTTTTTATATTTGATCTGTTTTAGATCATTTGGGCCTCTTTTAGCCACTCTGTGTCGCATTTACTTTGTGCTATTACATTGAGTAGTTTCTTCATTATTCTGGAGTATTTCATCCTGTAGACATGTGCATAAAACTTTTCTTAAAAGCTTGTCGTTTCTTTATTTCTTCCGATATTGTATTTGTTTTTTGATAAAGATCCTTCTTATGTTTTTTTTTTTTTATCCAAATGCCGTTTCTATTGATTAGCACGTAAATCTTTCTGAGAATTTGTCGTTCTTGTTCTACTATTTCCCTAATTACTGAATGACCGCCAATAACCATTGTTTCAGCTGCGTAGATTGCTTTTGGAGAAATCGTTGACGTTACAGTGCCTCAATTCAGCTGCTCTAGAAGTTTTTATTATAATACGCACATGTTGGGTTGTAGGCCCTTTGGAGCTTGGTAATTCTTTGTTCATTAGCTTTTCGGTTTAAACCTGACGACTCTTTAAATTCTACAAGGTATTTGAAATGGTCGACTTGTAGAATATCACCGTGTTTTGTGATTAGAGGACATTTATTTTTTGGTTGTCTTTCCATGCATTTGGTCTTTGATCGAACGAATGATAATTTTTTTGCGGTAAGAAGTACAATTTGAAGCAAAAGTAAAATTCTAAGTATATACCGCTACTTAATTGGAAGCAACGGTTGACACGTGTTTCGAGCTTATTGGCTCTCATCAGAACGGCGGAGCCAAGTTCATGGTGTACGAACCTGGAGTTGGAGTCAACAACAAAAAAATACACCTATATAGGAAGTTTCCACTATTAGGCTTCCAATGTTTCACCAATAAGAGATCAGCAAATATTCAATCAACTTCATAATGATTGAGGGATAATTTTTGTCTACAAGCTTAGAGAGTCTACTTTATCTAGTCCTACTAAACCACAATGAAAAAAATTTAAATTTGAGATTGTTTTTGTTTCTAGAGTCATTCATAATTTGAGGAATACAAAGTGATGGAAATCTTAAAAGAAGTTAAAAAGTAAGACTGATATAGAAGTATAGTCTTTGACCAATAAACACTCATGGTGTTTTTACTTTGAAATTAATAATAGTGCTCGAATTTTTGCTAGTAAGTGACCATTTATGTGAATAATACTAATCGGCAACGTTGAAATATCAATAAATTTTCTGGAGACTCCGATTTAAAACTATAGAGTAAAAAAAAACCTTCATTCCTACAAAATAATTCCACAGTTTTCAATTTGTTATTCAAATCAATGGAAACAGAATACATTTTATGTCCTTTATTCTGGTTCTTTCTACCTAATACTAGGAGTATTGATATCGCAATATAACCGTTGAATATTACTATAAACGTCATTATGAAGGAAACGGACCACCCCTTTTCAATATCGTAGAATTTATAATGTCGTAAAATAATGAGTAAAAATAAGGCCGTAAAACGATAATTAATAAGAACTATTAATTATAGGAGCAAGGGGAGAGAACTGTTGCTGTAAAACATTCAACGAACTTCATAAAAAGTATCTAAAGGGGGGTTTTGGCGAAAAGGTATACTCTCCATAACATTTGATATGGTTACTTTATCCGATATTTATATGTGTATCGATAATATTTGAATATATTGAGTAGAACTTGATATTTAAATCGAGAAAGAGTCCATAAAAATGGACAAATTTATTTTTGTTTATGTTTAATTCTAAATTGTAGCTATGTTCAAACTTGGATATGTGAAACTTTCACTAAACTACAGTACTATTTATTGAAAGAAGTAAATCATCAAAACTTTGCTCTGTTTCTTTCAAATATATATAGGATAGGAATATACTGGCTCAGCATTCGTTTCGGAATTATTTTATCTTCTTCCTCATGAGCAACCTTCAAAAGTGATCAGAGAGAATTTTTGAAGTTTTCTAATTGCATATAAATATGTTTGTATTGATTAATGGAGAAAATGTTTATATCTTCTCCATTTTTCAGTTCGTTCGATGTTATTTTATGAGTATTATTGTTTGTTGATTCTCGTGTGTTAGTTTGAGTTATGTTATTTGATATTGTTGAAGTTTCGCTGCCAAAAAGTTCTTTTCTGAAATAACATTCCAAAAAAGCCAGGAATCTCGTAGTGAACCGATTAAAATCAATATAAATTAATATAAAATTTTGAAGAACTTCAAGCTCACCAACCATTATTCAACAAAACATGTGAGGACATACTTCTCAATGAAAAATATAATTTTATACATCGTTTCTTCAATTTAAAAAATGAGGATTTTATGACATGATAAGTTTCATCACTATTTATATTTATTCTTTTCTGTTACATTTCGAAATTATTTGAAACTTTTGATCAAAAACTTCCCAAGAATAAATTGATAGCACCTATATTTTTCCCTCAAAGTGAAATAAGAAATTATTTTCAGGGTCAATAGATTAATTCCTATAAATTTTCGTTATTTTAATGTCATATGAACTGTATGATTAATTGAAAACAGTCCTCCAAATAGGTACTATAAAATTATTTGATCCACATCACATGTGTTCCGGGCTATTTACCTCATCAAGAGTATAACACTTGATATACTATAGTAAAATCTTGATAATGGGTCAACCACCCGAAACATACGTAGAGTTAATATATTTAGTGAAACTCAAGCAAATGTGTTAATTTTAATTCATTGCTTTCAACATTATGTTTCACGAAGAGATAAGCGAAATTCCTTGTCATTTATCCTCGATATTGTGTTATTATTAACTCATTCGTTTTCCATTTCACTTATTGTGATCGTAAAATACTTTCATCAGTGTTTCATAAAGTGTTTTGCGAGGCATCTACTGACATTATTGCTGTAAATATCAGTTAATTTTAATTCATCAAGGCACATTATTAAAAAGCATTATCAAATTCGAAAATCTCAGCTCAATTCCATGGAAATTGTTCATATCATATCATACGAATAGGTAGGAAGGTTGTTCGGTTACTCTTGATTATGTTTCAAAAGCCCGAAAGAATGCATACTGAATTGAAATATTTTGAGGGAATGTTCCAAATTATATTAAACAATTAATTCTGTTGCAGAAAACCTGAAAGCTGCTGACATTCAACAAAAATGTTTTGTTATTTTGCCTGACGCAACTTACTAAGAAAATATTTCACGATTTCTAACTAATTGAAAAGGTAAATCTTCTCGCAAATAAGTATTGTTGGGTGTTACGACAGCGTCGATAATATTGGAATCAAATCGACTTTACTGAGTGAAGTTTTAAAATCAATGTTCCACATAAAAAAGAAATAAACTGATAGTTTAGAAGTTTTAACTGCCGCTTATGAGTATAATAAAATACTAAGTATGGACGTCCCAGAGAGGAGTCAAGCAGTATTCACCAGGGCGGTAAAGAAGATCGTAAATAAAAGTAAACGGGTACATAAGGTGCTACTGTTGAATCGGATTTATTGAGATTAGATTGGAATTTTTTCATAAGAAAATTATACGGAAAATAAGACTGAATATTATTGCTTTCTCAGGGTCGTTACCCAAATAATCATTCCAATATATTATGACAATTATTTACATAAGCTTAGAGAAATTATGATGTCCGTTTTCGATTGAAAGATGGGGTGTCCATTGTTATTATTTATTTTTAAAATATAAACTAAAATTCAAACACTTGAACTTTTGATTTACACTTTATTGACAACATAGCATGACGCGTTTCGTCCTTACAAACGACTTCCTCAGATGCTAACAGAATACTCTGTTAGAATACTCTGAATTTTAGTTTATATTCAGTTATGAAGGATTTACATCAAGTAAACGCCAACACTGTTAAATATTTATTTTTTGAATGAATGATTCAAAAAACATAGAATTTTCTTGATTTCGATGAAATGTTTCACTTATATTGTAGCATTTTCACCATGCTGAAAAGAACTTTGAACAGTTTTCTAGTATTATTGTTTATATACCTGATAACATTCATTAAAATTATTGTGTAAACCCCAAAGCAGCCGTACCTTAAGAGCTAAGTGCATTGAAGGTTAGTGCATTGAGGTTAGAAGTGTTCTGAGTTCTCGTGATTTTCTACTGTAGAAAAACATGAAGTGGAGAGTTTGCATTGAATTTCGTGCAGAAAATTGATCAGGTCTAATTACTATAGAGAAGTTGCTGATGATATCTGCATCTTATTTGGTTGGTTTCAAGCAATTTTAACGAATATATTATGAGATGTGTGTCATCGCAGCAACAACATGTGCTATACTCAAGCTACCGTATTCCAACCGTTCCCTGAGACTTTTTTCTGATTCTGAAAGTCAAGAAACTCATGAGAGCACGGAGTTTCGCAACGATTGAGGATATAAAAACCGCATGACTGGATGAGCTGAAGACTATACCAGAAAGTGCTGAAGGATTGCTAAATGCGTTGGCAAAAATGTCACAAGTATATGAGATATATACTTTGAAGGGTATGAAATGAACATTGGTGAACAAGTATATATGTTTTGATGAGTCATCTTAATTTTTGATCATTCTTTTTTCACATATTTTTGATCACAGATTTTCACACATGTGAAGCAAAAAACGGACGAAACCTACGTCCATGCTGGTGCAGACTGGAAAGTCACAGAAAAATAATAACAAGTTCTTTATTCTTAAGAGGTATACCTCATTACAGAAAATTATGACATTGTTGGATTATAACTGAATGAATAAAATGAAAGAGATATAACAAAGAGCTCAATCTAATCTGAAAAACTAAAATAGGAACAAATAACTGAATAATAGCATTTAATGAAATATTACAGAAAACTCAATCTGAATCGATACATTTTAGTCAATTTTCTTTGTTCACATAACTCCTAATAATAACTTCTATGGAGTCAAAGTGAATGTTACAATTATTAGCAACGCTATTGAATGTAGACTCATAAACCAAATGGGGGATTGTACCGAGTTAATCCTTGGTAGGTGGAATAATTGTGTAGTACGAGAATCTTGCATAGGAACACGAAATTTCAAAGCAGGAGGACAATCATTGCTGTTGTGCAGTAATTTGTACAAAAATTTGAGTGATACAGTTCCCCTCCTGCCCTGCAATAAAAACTAAATCGACCCAATAATTCGTTATGATTGACTCATCTTTGCGGAAAAACTTCATCCTCCTCCAAACAAAGAATTTCATGAACCTTCCTGAAATGGTTTCAAGACGGCGTTGATGGCAAGTGTAAATGGGATGCCAGATCATGCTGCCATACTCCAACTTGCTACGGATTCTGGTATTAAAGCACAATGGCACAAAATGTTTTAAATTTCATAGCAAGCTACCATTTCAAGTGAGAAACGCTTGAGCCAAATTTGAGATACATATTGAGGAGTTTTTATTGCGAAATACCTACTACTCCTGAGAAGAGTTGATAAAGCGATTTTATACTGGAGATTTAATACTTTATATTTATTTTTTACTCTTTCGTTTTTTTTTCTCAAAATTTCGACTCCTTTCGTTGTTTTACTCTTGATATTGTACATTGTATTGTACTATTAGAAATTTCCATATGAAGACTTGTGCTGATAATGTAACGATTTGATTTATTCAATAAATATCTCTCTACATCCGATCTTCACGTTCTTTGTGATGTACGGTAGCCGAGGCGCTTCTGCATTGACTGTGAGTCACCACTGAATGGATTATTCAGCAAAAACCGAATGAATATTGTCACCAATTAGCATACCCATTAGCCAATCTATTTCTAGATTACTCAAAGACATTTCTCTCAAGCCATTGGTGCTTACGTTCGGCCGGATTTCTACACGACTTACATCTCAAATTTATGCACGCATTTACAACAACATAATCTATAAATCACGGATTATTAATATTTTACTCATGGTTCTCTGAGCCAAACTATAAATTACTTGTCGACTGATGGTTTCATTACGTCTCCAACGCGTTTTGTCAAACTTAAATACAGTTTTATTATTTGGCCGAAAAGAATTGATATATATTAATATATATTTATTCACTGACTACTTTTAACATATTCAGTTTTTGTTTCTTACTAGCATATGCTCATTTTCAAAATTACTATTAAATAAGTTCAATTATTTATATTTGTTAAGCGTTTCGACTTACCAGTCGTTTTCGAAAAATGCAAGTAGATCCTAACATTTAAGATCACATTATAAACTATATTTCTCTCTATCCTAATCTTTTAGGTCTCTGTTGCTTTTTCAATGATATTGTGGTAAATTCGTCCGAAATTTTCTGTCATTTCTTGAGTTCATCGTTGTCTTGTCTTCCTTTTTTATAGCTATCATTTCCAATATATTTCTTTTTAAACAGTGCGTTTGTCTACTGATGATTTTTGTGTTATTGAAATCAAATTAATGTGATTGTTCAATTGCATGTTTTTTAAGAACCATTGTTTTTCTATTTGTCTGTGTAGTGTATTGATTAAGAATTTCAATCACTACAATTCATCTTGTATATGGTATGTGTTTTCTCTCGTTGGTCAATTTTTGGTTTCATTTAAGGAAATATAGATCCAGTTATATGTTTCGGTTTGTGGCTTCATTATAATATATTTCTCCATGACATTATCGATTTTATTCAGGAATAAATTTCATTCCAATATAGTTTTTTTCACTATCAATATTTGTAGTTTCATTCACTTGAGATGATCGATTATGAATTTGATCTATTCTTCTATCAATTGATTTTAAGTTCGTAAAACGTTCTTCTAAAGGGTGTTTTTTTTTAGAGGTATAGAACTTTAAATTGCAATAAAACAACGATGGATCATTGGTTGATGGATTGACAAGAATATTTTTCTTTTCGAAAGATAATCTTGTGGCATTACATTTTGATTATTATTTCTGGCATATGACCTTCAAGGCTGGCTCGGATGTAGTCCAATCTGGATGTCCAATTTTCGATGACTTTTTCCAACATTTGGGTCGTATATCGGCAAGAACACGGCGAATATTGCCTTTCAAATGGTCAGGCGTTTGTGGCTTATCCGCATAGACCAATGACTTTACATAGTCTCACAGAAAGTACTCTAGCGGTGTAAAATCACACGATCTTGGAGGCCAATTCACAGGTCCAAAACGTGAAATTAGGCGGTCACCAAACGTGTCTTTCAATAAATCGAATGTGGCACGAGCTGTGACATGTTGCGTCGTCTTGTTGAAACCACAGCTCCTGGACATCATGGTTGTTCAATTCGGGAATGAAAAAGTTAGTAATCATAGCTCTATACCGATCACCATTGACTGCAACGTTTTGGCCATCATCGTTTTTGAAGAAGTACGGACCAATGATTCCACCAGCCCATAAAGCGCACCAAACAGTCAGTTTTTCTGGATGTATCGGTGTTTTGACATACACTTGAGGATTATCTTCACTTCAAATGCGGCAATTTTGTTTGTTGACGTAGCCATTCAACCAGAAGTGCCTTCATCCTTCATCGCTTCATCATCGATACGTATTCCGCACAGAACCATTATTTTCGAATAAAATTGCACTATTTGCAAGCGTTGTTCAGGCGTGAGTCTATACATGAAGAATTGCCAAACCAAACTGAGAATACATCACTTCTCAGCTGTTAAATCGGTCGCCATCTTCAACAGTAATGCCAACTTAAAGTTCTATACCTCTAAAAAAAACAACCTATATATGAGGTTTTTTCTAGTATTCTCTTAATTTTTTAATATTCCTATGTCTTAACTCATTTGATAATATGAGAACTCTATCAGTGAGTGAGTTTACAACACTTCTTTTATACTTCGTAGGTAAAAGCGAATCGTTACTCATTATGTATGTTTTCTATTCGAATAGGATGTTCATGAATCTTCTTCGATTTTCCTGGAATTCAAATATGTATATATCGCCAATTTCAAAAGTAACACCTCGTATTTTTGTGGAACATCTCACAGCACAAGTGTTTATCTTTCGTATAATATTAAGGTTCCTCATTGTTAAGAGCAGTAATGATGCTCTTGGAATGGTTTAATGGTGGGTAATAATGGTTTAAATTGATGGGTAGTTAATAATTGATTAAAAAATTTCCCACTTTAAAATGTTTCGATCTACTCATGTTGTCTCCTCCACTAATTTAGAAAAACTGCGATCTACAGGAAAACAAAAATTCACAATTTTTGCAAGAAACAGGTGGCAACGATTTGTTTCAAAACTCGCCAAAATGGAAATCTTCACTTACAATTATATTCAAAGGACTTTTAAAAATATTTGAAAAACAAATTACTCCCACAAAAAATAAAACAGATGACGAAATTGTGAGACTCATATGCTGCTTAGCCGCTACCGCTAATATATTTGACATTGTGTTAATTATGGGCATTCCTTTGTAACTTTCGCAATTTGTTGCTTCTCCAAGCAATTTTCTCCAAGGGATTCATTATTTTCAAACATCTCAATAAATTTCTCATTATAACGTTGAATACTTAAGCCTTGAATGTCGATAACTTTGTACATCCATTGTAATTATGGATCTCCTTATTGAATTATCATTTTCATAGCCTACTCGATGTCTTCTCCATCCAACATCACAAAGTCTATGTCAATGGCATTATCCATTCGAATTAGGTTCATGAATATGGTTACAATATATATGCCACGTGTTATTGCACAATTACATATCCAATTGCGCTAATTGATTTACAACCTGGTATACACAGGCCGATAACGTAATGGTTATTGATATCTGCCATTCTATGTTCCAGCCGTCCTTCCTTTATGTCCCTGTCTGTCCGTCCGTCTGTCCGCAATGTCACAGCAACTATAATAATTATATTTGGACAGCAAGCATTGAAACGTTTGATATATTGCGTCGTATTCTCTTCAGAACGGATATTTCTAGAGATATATTGAATTCGTATCAAGGATTCAGCAGGGACAGCAAAACAAACTCTGTTATATTGTTATTAAAGAGGAGTTTCAATAAAATGAACTATTGCATTAAATTTCATTCCTTCAATTTCAATAATGTCATCATAAAGTTCTTTGGTTTTCACACTAAATTCAAATCCAAGATGTCAACAGTCACATCACTGACATGAGCACTTGCTCACCAAGAGATATAGCCTTCTATTGATCAAGATGTGAAGACATTATTGCATTTGAATTAATGCGAATTCAGGTATGAATGAGAATTTTTGATCAAATACTAGGCCGAGGTTTCTGTGAGTACCTAACAATAAAATATGAATGTTTTGAAAGAAAACCGTCTCAAGATGAAGCAAGTTGTGGTTTCGCATATCTTGGTTGATTATTGTTGGAAACACTGATATAGTTGCTTCGAATAGGCGCTATAAATTGTTTAATTTGCTCACAATATTTCGATTTACTTATTAATTATCAAGCGTTGTTATAACTCGAATATTCACTCATTTGAGAATAAGTATTGATTAAGTTCATTGTTTATTTGGACGATTCAAAAAGCTTGGATGGTTTTAGAAGGTTTTAATGATCAACGTCTCGAAGTAAACTTTGAGTACAATTATATACAATTTATTTACATATTTATCTAACTACTTTCGCATTATATTGAATCATTTGATACAGAATTTTTTATTAATAATAAAGGTCCAATTTCCACTCACACTACCGCTCAAAAGTATTTGGCCACCTTATAAAATACATTTTGTAAAAGTCTGATCGAATGAAAAGTCTGATTTACATGTTTATCAATCACTTTTATGCATAACAAGAATATAATTCTCAAATTTTGGACACTTCTATGAGCCCCCATCATTTCAATGACACTATCACAAAGTTTCGGCAACCTGTCTACTGACTTTTCCAATGTTGTCTTCGTTATCTTCTGCCATCATTTTTGCAATTTATTTCACTAGTCTTCTTGAGATGAGTGACGTTTTCACCTTCCTATCCAGCTGATCCCACAATAGTTCGATAGGGTTAAAGTCAGGGAACTCTGGAGACCATATCAGAAGTTTCAACAACTGTCGTTGTTCTTTTCGTTCTAAAAAATCCTTGCTTGGTCTTGACGTGTGCTTTAAATCATTATCCTGTTGAAATATAAATCCTGGGCTTATTAAATGGGTTTCACAAGGCACTCCAATATCTTTTGTATCCTTTTTTTGAGATTTCTTGTATTCACACAAAATTTCCAACGTCGGAACCACCAAAGCAGCCCCAAACCCTCCGCCGTGTTTAAATGAAGCCACAGTACAACCGTCATCAACCCTTTCGCTTGACTGCCGCCTTACGACAATTCTCTCTTCACGTTAAAAGCTTGTTTATATCATTTTTATACAAACTCTTCTAAACAGTTTCGTAAATCTTTTGACGAAGGTTTAAACGAACGTAGAAGAGAGTTCATTATCAATATAATATCTCATAATGAATTTTCCATACATAAAAATAACCATTTCACGTCTTGGTAAAAACTACTTGGTACCTAGTGTTGAACCCGTTGAAATGCTTTCGTCCTATGTCGATATAGTCAATCAGGTAGAAATTCAGCCTTAATAGATCCCGAGGTGATTTGTAGGTCTCATCTACATACTGGAGACCCTCCCGTAGTTTGACCGGGATTAAATCTCCTCTATAATGCAGGAAATCACAGTATATCGCCATCAAACCGCTAATATACATGTCAATAGGTGGCTGACAAGCGATAGGGGCACGTGACATAGTGTGATGCAATGCCGGCAACTGTCTAACAATTAGTTCGGCCGTTAACATACCGGGAATTCGCGGAGATTGTATGGCGCATATGTCACTCGATACGTCTGTATGTTTCTGTGTAGATAGATGCATCCGATATTGCCATTAACATATTAATGCCTTATGGCCGGATTTCTGTTCGCTACAAATCGTCTATGAGCGATGTAACCTGATATGTAAATCAGTTAGCCTTGATCGTGTTCGTTTCTAGGTTATGTCAAACCAAATAATAAAAATTGCTTGATCCTAATTCAATGGCTAGTAAACAGGTGATATGTATTGGTATCAATTGCGATAAGAGTCAATTGCGAGGCAAGTCAATGTAATTGATAATTCTCGAATGATTTTCAATTTGGTGACGCTAAAATCAGTCGATATATTCTCTATAAATTATAAACGAAAAGAATTGCAATACAATGAGATTATAACCACCTACTGGTACTGAAATAGTCTTGAATGTTAAATAATTTATTTGGATAAAGATTATTACAAAGACATGTATAACGTGGTCTTTAGAGCATGGTGTCATTTTTGTTAACATCTTTTTCAAAAATGTAGTGATACTGACACAACTATAGTATTTTTACATATAGTATCCCGAAGTTTTTTTTATAGATATTGATATGTTATTCATCGTTGTTGAATATTTTTTTTGTTGTACCTATTATAATATACCATTTATAATTTTCGCAGCGCATGCGATGAAAGACAAGTTATAACAAGTTTTTTCATACCTTTGTTTATAGCTCACTGAAATTTTAGAAGGGACCCGTATTTTTTCTAGTAAATATATAGCCTATATCACTCACAAATAACGTGGCTTTTTTTTGTTTGAAAAATTCTCAAAATCGATTCAGTAGATCCCGCGATTACCCCCTACGTCAAAAAGTCACAAAGTTTACATCTATAATATAGGATCATTTTTTAAGAGTTGAGTTTATTTGGTTGGCGGCACTGGTTGGTAATGCCATCCAAACGTCATCTGTCAAAGTGAAAAGTTTTCAGTATACTCTGCCATTTCATCGTGGAAACACTTACAAACGAGCAACGATTGCATATTGTTGAAATTCACTATCAAAATTAGTGCTCTGTGAAAAATGTGTATCGTTTGTTACGACCATATTATGGTTTTCATAATCGACCTGGTGAATCAACAATTCGTGCTGTTATCACCAAATTTTGCACTGAGTTTACTTTGTTGGACATCAAACAATTGTCCCGCATGCGTACAGTGCGTACTGAAGAGAATTTTGCAGCCGTGGGGTACTAATGAGGATCGTGAAATATCAATTCGTCGCCGTTCTTAGCAATTGGGCATGTGTTACTCAACCACATGGAAAATTATACGTGTTGATTTGGGTTTGAAAGCTTATAAAATCACTTCTGCAAGAATTGCATTCGAATGATAAACCACAACGTCTATTTTTCGGTGAATAGGCCTTAGAACAGCTTAATGAAAATCCTCCGTTTTAACGAAAAATTGTGTTCAGCGATGAGGCTCATTTCTGGCTCAACAACTATGTAAATAAACAAAAGTGTCGCATCTGGAGTGATGAACAGCCACATGCCATACAAGAATGACCGATGCATCCCGAAAAAACGACAGTTTGGTGTGGTTTATGAGCTGGTGGCATCATCGGTCCATTTTTCTTCAAAGACGACCGTGGAAGAAACGTTACCGTCAACGGCGAACGATTTCGATCCATGATACGCAACTTTTTTTTGCCCCAGTCGGCCGAGCTGAACTTGATTGACCGGTGGCTTCATCAAGACATAATTGAAACAATGTACATGTTGAAGGATGAATTTGGTGAACAGCTCATCTCACGAAATGGCCATGTGAATTGTCCGCCAAGATCATGCGATTTGACGCCTCTGGATTATTTCTTTTGGTGTTAAGTGAAGTCGTTAGTGTATGTGGACAAGCAGAACACGATTGAAGCCTTACAGGATAACATAACACTCGTAATTTGTGGATACAGGCCGAAATTCTCGAAAAAGTGACGCAAAATTGGACCTTCCGAATTTACCATTTCATACGGAACTGCAGACAACATTTACATGAAGTTATATTTGAAATGTATATGGTAGAGGCAAAGTTATCAATTTGAATAAAAATGTTGAATATATGATGCAAATTGAGTGTTTCATTCGATTTAAAAATAAACAACGCTTTAAAAATCACCCATTACGGTTTTCAGATTTTTTAATAAGCTCACAAATTTTTACACAAGAGTTGGGTACATAATTTATAACGTGAAAAACAATATGTACAAATGAAAAAACGTAATTCCTGATAAAATAGAAGAAAAAATGTATATCGGAGAATACATAGATGGTCTCACACAATAAAACATTTTGGGTGTACCAACACCTTGTCTTGTATATTAAACGAAATATAAACAACCATATTGATGAACACAAAGAGTAAAGACTAGTTTAGACTTCATCATAAATGGTCAAAAGTATTTTGAATCACTTCACAGCAACCAGTCTAGATAATAAGTTAAATTATCGAAACATGAGGTAGACGGTTAATTGTTGTTGAATACATTGATTTTTCAATCAAATGGAACGAAGGCAAAGTACGTTTCATTTCAATTTTCATCGCTATTTTCCATGAGATTAACAAAAAAGTGCAAAAATTCATGCTCAGTTAATAATTTGAGTTATATTAAGATTATAATATGAAATAATAATAAGAGATTATATTAGATTAAGAATGAAATTATATCAACTTTTTTGCTCGAAGAAATCTTTTCGGAAATCCAAAGTTTTTGGATCAAATGACAACACTCCGAATGCTGTAAAACATAACCATGCAGTTTCTAATAGACAAAAAAAATACACAGCAGTGAAAGACTTACTGCATATATGACGCTGGTTGAATATATATAAACTAACAAGCTTTGAAACATTTGAAAGAAAGGGCAGTTGGGATTTGTTTCTGATGAAATGGCAACATTGGATGGTGAAATTGTGAGATACATAATCATAAAACAAAAACAAAGACTAACATATGAGAAATCATGGAACAAAAAGTTATACCTCAGTCTTTGGTTTCGGTATTTCATTGTTCAATAGATTTCGTTGGTAATGTTTTAGGTGGTTTTCTTCATCTTCGAATGTTAAATGAATTGGAAATCGAGAATTTGACCGAATAGCACGAAATTAACTAATAAAGACCAAAAGACAGTCACAGCTGTTAGTCCCTGATAGGTTAATCAGACTTTTGATTTTTATCTATTGTAAAAGAAAAGAAAATTGAGTTTACTCGAAACTCAAAAGAAACTCAAACTTGTAAAAGAAGGTTATGAAACATTAGAGTTTTCTTCTTTTTTTCATTATGATTAGCAAAAATGTAGCTCCAAACCAAATGGAAAAAATGAACGTTATTTGATTAATTGTTTTACTGTTATATTTTATTTTTTTATAGTTATATTTTAGGTAGAAATTCGAGTGATCTTCATTTATTGATTAGCAAGAGTTTGAATCTATCCTTTCGCATCAGACTTGTCAGTTACTTAAACATAATTGAGTCCCAAAAGTGCCCTCAAGTTGCGACATGTAGAGTGAAGATAAAGTCGTAATTTTGCTTGAAACTTTTAAAATGGCTTCGTCGAGCCAATGTAGCTAGAAAATCATTTATTTATGTATTCGTTATCGAATCTTCGACGTCTTAATCGACGAGATACGCGGTCTAGACTTAACGATGCCATTAATACATGATATTTTATTAAACGATTTCGGGTACTTTCCTTCTAGGCTTTGAGTATATAAAACTTGATTATGGAACATGTTACAAGAATTTACTTGCTCACTTATGTAGATTTTAGGGCGAAGCGGCTTGACTTAATTGAAAATATTTTTCAATATGAAGCCTAAATTTGAGGTCATTTTAGTATTTAGCATAATACCTTCTCATGCATTAAACTGTTTCAATTCAGGTTGATCTAATATTAGCTGATGTCTTCACAATCAATATATCGAACAGAACACACTGGACTCAGTTTCACAGACTCATTTTAGCAGGGAATCGTTTTTGTGACTCTTGATAGGCGTTTATGGCCACCAGGTATGGTCACAAGACTTTTTTCATTAAATACATATAAGTTCTTTATTCTAAACAGATATATAACCTAATTACAGAATATAATAACGTAGTGTTGAAGAATAACTTAATAAAGAAAATAAAAGAAATATAACAAAAAGCTCAATCTAAAAAGACTAGAATAGTAACTAATAACTGTTAACTAATAATTAATAACTAATAGAACTTTACAAAGAACTCAATCTGAATCAATTCATTTAAGTCAATTTCCTTTGTTCACATAACTCCTAATAATAACTTCTATGGAGTCAAAGTGAATGTCAAAATTATTCGCAACTATATTGAATGTAGACTCCATAAAACAAATGGGGGATTGAAGTCTCTAGGTGGAATAATTCTGTAGTTCGAGAATTTTGCCTAGGAACACGAAATTTTAAACAATATTTTGAAATAGAAGGAATAAAAACATTCTTCTATGCCAATGGTTGGAAAAAAATTACGATTCTACACAGTTGACAAGCCTTCAGCCTTCTATAGTGTTGAAATTTTTGACTATTCAGTTGAGCAACATGTAGTGAATGAGTGGCAACAAAATAAAAGACGTTTTCAAGTGTTCATTTACGATGTCTCCTTTCTTCTTCCAAGAACTGCATATTTCAATTGCCTCTAAAAGGTCTAAAATTTCCCTTTATTACTTGTGTGCAAGAACTTTCTTAAAGTGGTTTCTTGGGGTTTTCTAAAAGTCTATATACATATTGAGGAAACCCCAAGTGCTATAGACTAAGTGACCGAGTGCTAAAGAAAACCGAAGTGTATAGACTTTGAGAAAACCAAATGCTTGCACACTTATTCAATAAAGGGATACTTTTAGACCTTTTAGAGGCAGTTGAAATATGCAGTTATTGGAAGAAAAAAGAAGACATCGTAAATGAACACTTAGATTTGCAATTATCCTCCCTCCTTATCCATTGTATAGATGAAAATGAGGTCGCTCACACTCGAAACATGTTGACCAATTCATGTTGTTGAATATAATCGTGAAATATTAAGCCAGGAGTTTAATTTAATATTTATATATATATATATATATATATATATATATATATATATATATATATATATATATATATATATATATATATATATATATATATATATATATATATATATATATATATATATATACATATATAATTTTATTTGAATGCTAAGTTCGAGAAAATTCCACGGCAGCCCAGAATACCCATAAAACCATTAATCCATCGCCCTATCTACCTAAAAATCTAACCAAAAACTGAATATGATACCCAGTCAGTGCGTTCCGAAGTAATCTAAAACTACGTGATCTGAACTGGAACGTCAGCATTAAGCAACTGAAAAAGGCTATAGGTAATTCAAAGGAATCGTGAAGGTTTATAACGAAATATCACTTCTCGTTTTGAATATTATTTTTTATTGTCTGGGATAATTCACCGAGATATATATAATTCCGGGAAAGAACTTTATAGACCACGGTACAATTTCTTTGAATTCGGAAAGATTGGTCGGCGAAGATAAAATGGCAGTCGGTCGTTTTACAGATAACTGCGCGTAGATGATTTAAATCGGTCGAGAATATTATGGGAATAGTAAAGGTTACAGTTTCAAGTACTCGCTAGTAATTGATAAAATATTCTGGCTGTTCGTAAACTAAAATTTCAACCTACCTTGTTTATATATTGATAGGTGTTCATTATATGTGGAAGAAAATGAAGATAGGTTCATTAAATTGAAGAGTACCTAATCATTAGGATTGAACAAGGAACAGTGAAGTGATACTTATTCTCAAGTATAAGACAGCTCAGTTTGAAAACTCAATCTAATATCAGAGTATTCAAATCTTCAACCATTTACTGTCGAATTCGAAATTGCTAAATACCAATTTGTTCAAGAAATGAGTTAGATCTTTGCTGTTAACAAAGGCACACTTTGATGTGCCAGAGAACTTCGATGATTCGAATTGTAGGCAATAATGCATTAAACAATTTTCTATCGTATATTTGTTCATTTTTCTTAACTATCAGTATGCTTCACAATGTGAAATTGCCTTGAACAATTAATATTTTTATGGCCATTGTTACCTACAGTTTAACGCCGGTTCCGAACGGCCATTGTTGTTTATCAAATGTTGTTGTGAATTATTGTGAATTTTGTGTTAAATTGAATCAATATCTTTGGTCGAGGACTAAGTGGAAGATCAGGCATTACACCAGTGTTTCTTAACGTGAGGTCCACATCTCACAGGGGAGGAATTTAATTGTTGAGATATGCAATTAGAAAATGAACTCGACATGAGTTTAACCCTTCCGGACTTTTTAATATTAACTATTTCACATTTCTTCGGAGGGGCACAAGAATATGAGATAGGCTAAAGAAGGGGCATGGTACGCAAAAGGTTGGGAAACACTGCTCTAAAGTGATTTCAGTCTTCTTATTTGTAATTACTATATTAATTACATAAAAGTCACGTACCATGTAAAGAATGTTATTCTGTTGTCATTTTTCACAATGATATTCCATGATAAATATTTTCATTATTTTATCTCTACATAAGATATACATACATACATACATACATATTTTAATGATGTTTAATATTATTAATGCCAATTCAAATAATGAATTTCAATTGTATTCCAGAGTTCTCGATAACACTGAAAAAGTATACCTACATACTGGTATGTTTTAACCAAAAACTTTCAATAGAATAAGAGTATATATCACATAAATTTATATATACAGAATGTATTGAAAATGAAGAATATTTAATAGTGTTCTTAAATATTAAATTTCAAACACTTGAACTTATGATTTACACTTTAGTGACACATTGCATGACGCGTTTCGACGTTACAAACAACTTCTTCGTACGTAATGTTACGTAACCGAATTCGAAAATTCAATCCCAGCCTAGTACGAATTGACAAATAGTGACAATTTCAATTCTATTATTTGCATATAATATATTGTTTCGCTTAACAGGCGTAAATCGTAACATTCGTAATCGAAACGAATTTTCACTGGTCAATACTACGCAGACTCATTGCAACGTTTGTGGGATGAGGTGCAAATTAAACGACGAAGCGAAGAAAAAAATTTTGTTTCATCACGATTAACGCACCAGCGCGTTCGTCGATTATTGCCATGTCCAAAATCCACGAAATGAAGTTTTAGTTGATGCTGCATCCTCCCTACTCTCCAGACTCTGCTCTCAGCGACTATTGCCTGCTTGCTAACCTCAAAAAATGGCTTGTCGGTAAAAAATTTGCGAGCAACGAAGAATTTATCGAAACTATAAATCAGTGTTTTTAAGAGCTGGACGAATCTACTTTCAGTGGTATAACTAAATTATTACACCGTTATGAGAAAGGTCACAGTGTTGAAGGAGATTATTTTGAAAAATAAATCTAAAAAAAATTTAAATCATTTTTCTTGGTCAGGCCGCAAACTTTTCACCTCACCCTCGTATGTCTCTCAAATTTGGCTTGACCAGAGTTCTTCACATGAAAAAGCAACTCTTCTGATTAGAAGCCTGATATTTATTTCTATCTTATTAAATAATCTTCTTGAAACTAGTTCAAATATTTTTACCAATTTTTTAATGAATTTAAATTTTAATCAGAAACCAAACAGTTCATTTAGTTTTTCAAGTTATCTAACTATTAATACTCAGTTATTTCACTTCGTTTCACTGAGCAAAATTCATAGTAATTTTCTGGGACTCTCGTACGAACCTTAACGTGAACAAAAAGCTGAAGCAGTAGTAGATTCCAAACATTTAACATCTTGTACACCTTATCAAATTACGTATAAATTCTCCTAAAAAGGATCATAGACACCGATCCCTTTCATGTCTTTCCATATTCGAAATCTAAAGATGTTTATCAATCGAAAACCTTTCTCTCCTCAAAGTAATAAGGATTTCAACTTATTGCCTCTTAAGAGATCGAGGAATGGAGATCTGCGTCAGATCGAGATATGTATTTCGTCTTTATTAGTTGAACATTTGAAAGCTCTGTCGTCTCCTCTCGGTTTACTTTGATATCAGGAAATTTCAATTTAATTGAATATGACAGATGAATTCATACCGAGGATAAATAGGATCGGTCTTTCAATCTAGAAGTTTGAGGATTATTTTGGAAGTTGGAGTGAATTCAGTCTATGTTTGATATTTGCTATGGAACTATATCGTGATATAATATGGATGTGTGTATATGTACGATGCAGTTCCGTTTCTAATATTTCGTTTCGGGTTATATGAAGGCGTTTTCCGAGAATCGGTTCGAACGGAATTAATGAAATATGCTAACAATTTCCTATCCTACATTTCGCAATTCTCATTATTGAGATGTCCGTGAACATTACTAGGATAAGAATTATATGAAAATTTCGAAAATTGGAAAATAACTGGTGATTTTTTAAGATTTAAGCTTTTCATGTTGGCGGCTCCAGCTGGTAATGGCTAAACTCTAAACGTCATCTGTCAAAGTGAAAGTTTTCATCTGTGAAAGTTTTCAGTATACTCTGCCATTTTATCAAGGAAAGACCTACTAACGAGCAACGATTGCAAATTGTTGAAATTTACTATCGGAATTCGTTCTCTATGAAAAAGTGATTAGTTTGTTACGACCATATTATGGTCGTCATAATCGACCTGGTGAATCAACAATTCGTGCTGTTATCACCAAATTTCGCACCAAGTTTACTTTGTTGGACATCAAACCATTGTCTCGCATGCGTACAAAGCGTATTGAAGAGAATATTGCAGCCGTAGCGCACAGAATGTTAATGAGGATCGTGAAATGTCAATTCGTCGCCGTTCTCAGCAATTGGGCATGTGTTACTCAACCGCAATAAAAATTTTACGTGGTGATTTGGGTTTGAAAGCCTATAAAATTCAACTTCTGCAAGAATTGAAGCCGAATCACCCACCACAACGTCTAATTTTTGGTGAATGGGCATTAGAACAGCTTAATGAAAATCCGCTGTTTAATCGAAAAATTGTGCTCAGCGATGAGGCTCATTTCTGTATGCAATTAAACAAAACTACCGCATCTGGAGTGATGAACACCCATATGCCATACAAGGATTACCGATGCATCCCGAAAAAACGACAGTTTGGTGTGGTTTATCGGCTGGTGGAATCATCGGGCCATTTTTCTTCAAAGACGACCGTGGAAGAAACGTTACCGTCAACGCCGAACGATATCGAGCCATGATACGCAATTTTTTTTACCCCAGTTGGCCGAGTTGAACTTGGTTGACATGTGGTTTCATCAAGACGGTGCAACATGCCACACAGCTCGTGAAACAATGGACATGTTGAAGGCTGAATTCGGTGAGCAGCTTATTTCTCGAAATGGTCCTCTGAATTAGCGGCCAAGATCATGCGATTTGACGCCTATGGATTATTTCTTGTGGGGTTATGCAAAGTCGTTAATGTATGTGGACAAGTCGAACACGTTTGAAGCCTTACAGGATAACATAACACGCGTAATTCGTGGGATACAGACCGAAATGCTTGAAAAAGTGACGCAAAATTGAACCTTCCGAATGGACCATTTGATACGGAGATGCTGACAGCAATTACATAAAGTTATCTTCAAAATGTGAATAGCAAAGGCCAGGTTATCATTTTCAAATTTCGAATATACGATGCAAATTGAGTGTTTTATTCGATTGAAAAAAAACAACGCTTAAAAAATCAGTCATTATATTGGTCGCCAAACAAAACAGCCATACTCAAGTTTGCTCCTCACTAGGCTCACAAATTAAATAAATGGACCAGTGTTGATGAATTCGAGAATGATTTAGCATTGCGGACGATGAAATCATAAACTTTGCTACATCATAAAATGAATTTGTTGATATGAGTTATGAATTAGAATTTTCGTCATATTAAAACCTTCAATGTTGTAATCAAAAGTAATCACATTCATCTTTTTAGTAAAACTCACCACATTACATTTCATGACATTCAAGTGTACACAATTATTTTTACGCCACAGGCTGATATCATTCAGGGCACTTTGTAGCCTCAAACAATCATGGATAGATGACACGCCCTTATAGAATTTAATATCGACCTAATAAGCCACCATAATGCTTTCAACCATGTCTGAGAGATCGTTAACAATCAGGACAAATAGTAGGGGTCGAAAATTGGATCCCTGCGGCACTCCCGAAGTTACTAGAAATTCTCTCGATTTGTAATACTCAATTTGTACGAATTGACTGCGATAACTCAAGTAGGACTCCATGAGAAGTGAAAAATTATTCGTAAATCCATAAAGCTTCCTAGTTTTAAATATAAGTAATCCGTGATTTATCTTATCAAAAGCCTTCTGGAAATCTGTATATATAACAACGTCGACCTGACCTGCTCCGTCCAACTCCTCACATATGAACTGAGAAAACTCAACCAAATTTGTAGAGCAAAATATCTTATGTCCAAGATATGATAGCAGGAGGCCACTAAAGCGCATAATTCTTGAAAGAGAGTGAACGATATTGAGGATCAAGAAGATACCTCAAGAAGGACCAAACGTACTCAGAGATATTTATATAGTAATGTACCTACATATGTAGAATATCTTGTTTGTAGAATGTAGTATATAATAACGAATGATTTGTATATAATAACTCTTGGAAATCCTCGTGTGATCAACTTCATTCACTTCATGGAAGAACAAATGTATAGCAAAATTTAACACTAAAAAAATAACTGTTTTTTGAAATGTTTGATATTTACAATTTTGTGGTATTAAGCTTCAAAACTTTTGATTTTTAATTCAAATTCCGTTGAGCAATACATTTCTAAAATACCAGAAAAGTCGCATAATATTTAAGTCTTTCGGTTGCATGGTTAAAATTTTTTTTGTTCTTGAAACTGGAAGATTGCGTTGCACATTTCACGCTTTAAAAAACATACAGTGAGATATTTTGTATCCCTGCAGAATAGCGAATGATGACAATATTATAATTTATTTCTTATTCGAAATATATTCTGAATAGCGTCATTCTGATTTATGCGTTTCTGCATCATATATTGTCGCACAAAAGCAGGCGATCACATAATAACGCCCATCCGAATCCGACAGTACGTCGTCTGAAGTATAAGAAGCTCGCAGGAGAAGGAAGAGAATCGGCATTTGATTTATTCCGATAGAAGGGAGATGTGACAGAAAAACTTGGATCTGTCAACGAATATCTTGAAAAATGAGAATAGAATCCGAAGAACTATTTTGCAAAAGCCGAGTAAGTGTGATATCGGTTTATTTTAGTATAAAAACTCAGTGCCTAATTGATATTGCCAATATTTTCCGAATTAAATATAAGATAGGATCAAGCACTTGAGATTTTAATTCACACTTACTATTGAATAATAGCAAGACGCGTTTCGTCAGATTATCGACTTTTTCGTCATACAGAATATGACTTAGTAGCGATAAATTTGACGATACATCCTTTATAAACTAACAGCTTAAAACGTAGTTTCAAACGTAGTTTTAAACTGTTTGTTTGAAATATTTAAAATTTCATACTGAATTATAAGCTCATCACCTGAAAAAATTCAACAATGGGGAGTTATTTAATTCTTATAGTCCACTAAGGAAATTCTAAAAATATTTAAGTCTTCTGATTTTGACCATTTCCCAGAAATATAGTTATTTACTTTTCTGAAGATTCAGTGAACTTTGAATGAAACTAAATTTTTCAGGTGTAACACAACTATGTACTATTTGTATTGTTGTCGTATTAATATTGTTTGTCTTATTGTCAAATTGGAGGTTAGATTTATATGGGGAAGTACATTTAACACTTTTGTTCATACTCAATATATTAGGAATACATTTTTCTGTGATCAAACTGTACTTTAACTTTTGTTGACTTCAATTATATGCTTCAACATTCTTTTTAGGCTTATTGAATGTTAATTAACGAAAAAAAAGGAACTTAGAAATAGTTGTCATTTGCGTATTTATATTTGTGTATCTAATTTGTGAAATACAACTTGCTCGAAATTATAAACGAAATCCTAAAAGAAGAATGATAAGGACAAAGAGATTTTGACAAAAAAACACAAATAAAGTTCATACTTTCAAATACTATTTTATGAATTATCGTGAATTTTTGGCTACCGGCGACCATTTATATATATTTAGATCACTAAATTATTTATGTTACTCTCATTTTCTCAAACGATAATCTGAGTAAATAGTATAAGTAGGTACTTACAAATTACGAATTTTTTCAGGTTGACAATATTTGAGCAGTCGAAATTACAAATGATAATTCCATAATTTTTCGGTGTATAACCTCAAATTTCAACTCAAGTACCGACTCATAAAAAATATTGCAAGGGGGGGCGTAATTAAAACGAATTTTTGCGTCGATTCATAACTGATAATTAGGCTTGGGTTCACCACTACACCCCTGAAAAAGAAGAACAGTCAAAACAGTGGGTTGGAAAGGCGGTACCAGCTCCAAAGACATTTTTATCTGTTTTATACTGTTTTTTTAGAATGCGAGAGGAATTATGTACATTGATTATCTGGAAAAGGGCAAGACTATCACTGGTCTTATCACAGACTTATTGCAAAGTTTGAAGGACGAGGTGAAAATCAAACTACCTCATTTGGCGAAGAGAAAAATTTTGTTTCATCACGGTAAAGCACCACCACATTTGTCGACTGTTGCCATGTCCCAAATCCACGAAAAAGTCTTAATTGACGCAGCTGCATCTTCCCTATTCTCCAGACTTAGCCCACAGCGACTATGACCTGTTTCCTAACCTCAAAAAATAGCTTGGCAGTGTGGGGGAATTGTCATTGTCATGCGACGGAAGAAAACATATCACAGAATAGTATCACTATTCTGTGATCACATTGGGATGCCTTACCATCAACTGTCAACATATAAAAAGGGCTACCAACTTCGAATCCCCCTTCTCTATCAGAGCTCTTCTCTGACATTTACTCCTATGTTCAACAATCTGTCATTCTAACTTCCATTAAGTAACACAACAACGACCACGTGTTCAATAGTTCTTTCCCTGTAAATAATCAAATATATATTCTCAATACAAGTGTCTTTTAATATTTCCACGCATAGAATAATATAGCAACAACGCTATAAGAGTAAAATATTAGAGAGCAACGAAGAACTTATGGAAACGAAAGTAAAAATCAGTATTTTGAAGAGCTTGACGAATCTACGTACAAAACTGGTATAACTAAATAAGAACACCGTTATGAGAAATGTATCAGTGTTTATGGAAATTATGTTGAAAAATAAAGCAAAAAAAATATCAAAACATCGTTTTTCACCCCACCCTCCTATAACGAATAATTTTCTCAAATTATCTATAGGCTCTGCACCCTCAAAGGAATTAATGAAGAGACCAGAACCTCTCGAGGCCGCGTTGAGTCGGCGGCAATGACTGCCGATAATTTTGAAACGGTACAATGTATATAAATATAATGCTAACTTCATTTTTGTTTGTGAAACATTTGGAAATTTCAAACAATTGAGTTTGGACAACTTATCAAAATATGCAATGATTATGACTCAGCAATATTTAAAACCAATCCATGGCCAAGTAGGAGTCAAAAATATTCGAAAACCGTCCGCAGTCGTCCATATTACGATACCTCCCCATAAAATAGTACTTTCCATATACAGAGCGATATCTATTAATGTTATAATTCGTGTTCCATGTTATATGCAAATGACTCACATCGATTCAGATCTAATAGTATCAATCTATTGTTCGAACTCAGCAATAAATAAATTAATATTTCCGTTTACCGATACACAGGTTCATACTTCGTGCATATCTGTTTTTGTCCTCACAATACTTCATTTGAATATCGAATATCTGGGAGTAGAGATGATTTCTGATTTGAATATTGTCCGATTGTATACTTTGATTGCATTAAGGTTGTTTTTTTCCATGAGACGACGTAGGCAAATATTTTGTTGTATAGCCATGGGGGGACGGGATATACTGCAAATCGAAGGTGAGGTCACAATGAAAATATGAAATGGACAAGATATCTACTATAGGAAAATTAATCCTTGTGAAGAATAATAACAAAATGTTTGACCACCATCATTCATTCTGTTCGTAAATGATCTGATGGATATTATTCACTCTCCACATTTGAAACTATATCATTAAATTAATTCACAGAACAACTGTGTTCAACATACAGTCGTCTGAGTCCATACCTACCTCTGGAATTCCTCAGGGATCTATTCTTGGTCCACTGCTATTTATTCTGTTCGTAAATAATATGATGAGAAATATGTACTCTCTAAATTTGATGTTTGCGGACGATTTGAAACTATATCATGAAATTGGATCACAGGACAACTGTGTTCAAACTCACCTCGCGCTGGACCATGGTGCTCGTTGGTCTGAGGACAATTATTTGAGTTTGAATGTTTCAAAATGTAATGTTGTTCCTTTCACAAGGAAAATAGACCGAATTAAATGTGATTATAGCGTTGGTGATCAGGTTCTTTCTCGTTCTAATAAGGTGAGAGATCTTGGTGTAGTATTCGACCAGAGGCTTTTCTTCATTCATCAGACTATTGAATGTCCACAGCAAGTTGGAGTATGGCAGCATGATGTGGCATCTTCTTCACACTTGCCATCATCGCCATCTTGAGGCAATTCAGAAAAGGTTCTTGAAATTCTTAGTTTGGAGGATAAAGTTTATTCACAGAGAGGAGTCAATCATAACGAACCAATTAGTCGATTTAGTGAAATATCATTGCAGAACTGAAGAGGAATTTTATCACTAAAATTTTTGTACAAATTACTGCACAACACTGATTGTCCTTCTCTCTTGTCCGCTTTGAAATGTCGTTCCTAGGCAAAATTCTCGTACCACAGAATTATTCCTCCTAGAGACACCAAGGACCAACTCGCTAATACAATACCCCATTTGGTTTATGAAGTCTTCAATCAATACATTTGCTAATAAATGTAATTCACTGTGACTCTATAGAAGTTATTATTAGGAGATATGCGAACAAAGGAAATTGACCAAAATGAATTAATTTAGATTGAGTTCTTCGTAATTTTTCATTTAATTGTATAATTTAGTTGTTGGTTACTTTTTATATTTTTTTTTAAATTTAGATTGAGCTCTTGTTATGTTTCTATATTTTTATTCGACTTATTCAGTTATTATTCAACATTATGTTATTATTTTCTGTAATTGGATAATATACCTGTTGAGAGTAAAGAAATTATTATTATCAATACTATACAAAATTATGAGATAGATCAGAACAAATGAACTTTCGATGAGAATCAACGATAAAAATATTCATTATAATCTAAGGGATATTGACAGTGAACATGGAAACCAATGCTATATTTGATGAAAACACAAGATAGACTGTTTCGGTCTTCGAGAAACTCGTCAGTTGTACTACATGTATCGCCAATTGAGAAGCGACTTCAATACTAAGTGAAGATTTTATGGCAAATATAAAAACGTTTTACAATGCCTAAATATTGAAAACTATTGGCTTTTTTATATTCTAATCCATTATGTTGAAATATAAGACAAATTATAACACTTGATCTGTTGATTTATATTTTCACTTCCTAATAACATGACGCGTTTCGTCGTGTTTTTCTTCGAACGCTTGCATAATATTGGTTAATAACAACAAATTTGAGTGTAATTGTCTTTATAACCGAACAGGGGTTTAGACCATGGAGTTATTCTCAAAGTGCCTTCACCGGGGCTTGACTCCCGAGTTCTACCGCACCATAGTCGGTTGTTCTCCAGACTAAGCCACGGAGACCGGCTACCAATACCTTCATCAAGTAGATAGACACTTGTGTTCATCCTCCTGATGAACACTTGAGTGAAAATGCAGAAAAAAGAATTTGAATTTATGGAGAATGTTTTATATATCTAGGTGTAATAAAGAATGCGTTATGAGTTTTGTTTTGCTTATTATTGGCCAAAATTTGTTCATTTCATCTGCACTTCTTGAAGGTCTAAGTGAACTTTGTTGGGATTTTCCCTGAACACTTGTATTAATTGTTCATGGAAAGCCAAAAAAATTATGAAACACGAATTTCTATGAAGACTTATTGATTTAGAGAAGAAAATATGAAACAACATAAATCGCCGGAAGTTATGTACGAACATAAATAACATCATAACATAACAAATAATAATAATACTTGATAATAATAATTCAATTACGAAGAAAAATAATAAATGGAATATAAATATTGATAATAAACCTTTTCTTGTTTGTATATAAGAGAATTTTTGGAAATTGAACAGAAAATATTTAAAAATCTCAAAGATTGAATGAAAATTGAACAGAAAATATTTGAAAATCTCAAAGATTGAAAATTGAACAAAGTATTCAAAAATCTCCAAAATTGAAAATTGAACAGAAAATATTTAAAAATCTCAAAGATTGTAAATTGAGTGAAAGAAATATCAATATTTTGACACAGCATTAAGAAATTAACGTCAGTTTCTCAGGTATCAGTTCATATCCTCAAGATTATTTACCGCATAGATAGATCGACTTTATTTCCGATTCAGTTACCTACTTTAGCAATAGCAAAGCGGCATTTTCTGTGTATTTATGTGTATTTAGAGGTTAAGAACGTTGTCTGATTAATTGTTATTGATAATAAAGTGTTTCTTATGGTTCATAAAAGTATTTTAAGCGTCAAGTATGATATTATGTCGACGAAAAATTATTTGAATTGAGTTTCCAATAAAAAATATCGACGGAATCAAATAATTAGGACGACGGAATCAAATAATGAGGAGATATACGAAAAAAGTAGCTGCTACGAAATTACTGGCTTCCAGTTCAATTGCGGAATTGACAGGTTAGCCATTTTCCATACATCAAAATCGTGTAAATACATGAAGATGTTGATAATGATCAGATTAATTTGAACTTAAGTGTTAAATTTCTTAAGTCCATGGGTGCCACTTAGGTAAAACAGGGATTACAAAAGGAGTAAAAACATGAAGAGTGTTACACATAAATTAGAAACTAGTTTCAGGATATTCAAAAGTATTCACGAAAAAGATATATGAACGTACAAAAGTCACCAGGTCAGCTATTAGTTTTTAATTTCGAAACTGTTTCTGTCGATAATATGGAATCTTCTCGAATAATAAAACGAATTTATGCCCATAATTTACCAATTTAACTGAGGTGGATAGCTAGTAACGAAGTAGATTTTCCCGTAGACCAACTCAAAGTCCGTCTGATTACAAATAATCCTTCGGGAGCCAGGAAATTATGAGATTAAAAGAGGACGGGGCACGGGACCCTTTGACTTCGAAGATTAACCATTATTTATAGGGTCATTCTGATAGACGTTCTATAAGGCCAATCAGTAATTACCGAGTCTTCTGTCGACGATCTTATTCGAGTGCAATTTACTCCACAGTAAACATGCTAAGGTTATCACCGAACCGAATATACTTATAGCTAATTTTCAATCAGATTCACTTCAGAGGGTCTTTCCTGGAAGACCAATCAAGATTCACGAAGAATACTTCGTTTCAAATCCGTAAATTGTATGGATTTGGGTAATTTTAAAAGATTGTGAGTATATTGAATATTTTTCCAAACGATATGGACGAATTTCAATATGTCAAGTAGTTGAAAATTGTGAAAATTGGACTTTAATCTATTTAATTGAAGCTTTTTCATAAATTTTTTCCGGAAGACTAGCTTTATATCATTCTTCCTTTGTGATCTTCTTTGCCGCTTTTTGAACAAAATTTATTTCACAAATTATAAATAACATTGAATTAAAATTTAATTATGAATGATATATTGAATTCAAATTAAATTTAAAGTGTAAATCATAAGTTCAAGTGTTTGAATTTAAGTTTATATTCAATTATCATGGATTTACATCAAGTAAACGTCAACACTATTAAATATTTAACACGATTAACTTGAGTTCCACTAAATATATTGCAAATTCTACATATGTTTCGGGTGGTTAACCCATTATCAAGAGTATACAATATTACTCAACATTATGAGTTAAGCCGCCAATACTTTTGTAGAGTTTTTAATATATTAAGTGAAAGTCAAGACAGGTGTGTTAATTTTAATTTATTGTTTTGAACGTATCAAAGCATAAAAAATATAAAAATAAACAATTCCTGTCAGATAACGAACTACAATTGAAATTTTGTTGTAGGTCATTGATTAGAATGATCATTGATATCTTAACAATTATTTTTAATAATTGCTCTCATTCATGGTCGTAAATATTAGTTTATTATTTTCTCAGAATGTGCAACGACTTGTACACGTATATAGAATATCTGATGTGTTTGCTATACAGTGAATAAATTATTTGTCAATGCTAAACATTATTTTACAATCTGAATTTTTTCACCTCGTTTCATTAATGAAGACTTTTGTATGTATGATCGCACGCACAATGAATGAAATACAATAAATAAAATGGATAATACAAATAATAAACCGTGACATGGTTCATGATAAATAATATATAAAAAAGATAAACATCTTTCCCTGCCCAGTTTATAATGTTGATTTTTTCAAAACCACGAATCAGAATGAGAAGAAACTATATGGAGCGATAAACACAGGGACGGATTAGCCCATGTTGAAATGGAAAAAACAACTCTCTTACTTAATTCAAACACATTCAAACTTATAATAAATACGATAAATAACAACAAAATAAATTCTATAATTCTAATAGGGGCATCGATAATACTAATGCATAGGGTATTAGTAAAATCGATGACATTTAAATTGTAATGATTGTTTTATCCTTTTTTCTGTATATTAGTTTGTCATCAAAGTGTTTCTCGAAATTGAGGAAGTAAATTGAAATGGAATAAAATTTCCCTACAAATATATCGGGAATGAATCTTGAACTCACGATTACTTACGAAGACACTGATTCTCAATCCTTGAGTATTCTTTTTCAATTTTTATAAATCTTTTTTTTATGTTTTTATGGAATAAATTTGGAGATTTTTCCGTTAGGTTGTTTTCTATTGCAACATGTCATTCATATTGAAACTGTCTTCTATGGAAAACGTCTTGAATATGCAATTTAGAATATCGATCGTATTTTTTAGAAACGCTCTAAAAAATAACTATTTCAACAAATGATATCAATAATTCATTCAACGTTTGAATATAAAAAGAAATTTTTTAATATTTCCTTCGTTTAAAATGTGAATTTTGATACCCTTCTGCTACTCATCTTGCTGATGAGTTGAAAACCCAAGAGTTTTTTTGAGGTGAAAAAAAATCTTTCGCAAAGAAAAGAGACTCAATTGAATGTGATTTTAGCGTCGGTGGTCAGGTTCTTTCTCGTACTGATAAGGTGAGGTATCTTGGTGTAGTCTTCGATCAGAAGCTTTCCTTCATTCCACATATCACCCAACTTATTTCGTCTGCCTCGAAAATATATGGATTCGTTACACGCAATGGCAAATATTTCAATAATTCCTCAATATTCATAGGACTATTTAATTACCTAATTCATAGCAAGTTGGAGTATCTGGCATCCTATTCATACTTGCCATCAACGCCATCTTGAGGTTATTCAGAAAAGGTTCTTGAAATTCTTAGATTGGAAGGAGAATAAAGTTTATCCACAGAGAGGAGTCCATCATAGCGAATTATTGACTCGATTCAGTTTAATCTCATTGCAGAACAGGAGAGAAACTTTATTTCTCAAATTTTTGTACAAATTAGTGCACAATAGTCCTCCTTTCTTGTCCGCTTTGAAATTTCGTGTTCCTAGGCAAAATTCTCGTACTACAGAATTATTCCACCTAGAGACTCCGAGGACCAACTCGCTAATACAATCCCTCATTTGGTTTATGGAGTCTACATTCAACAGAGTTGCCAATAATTGTGACATTCACTTTGACTCCATTGAAGTATTATTACTTCAGTTGTTATATTATTGTCAGGAGTTTGTGAAAAAAGGAAATTGAGTAAAATTAATTGATTCAGATTGAGTTCTTTGTAATATATCATCAAATGCTACTATTTAGTTTCTAGTTACTATTACAGTTTTCTTATATTAGATTGGGATCTTTGTTATATTTCTTTCATTTTAATTATTTAGTTATTATTCAACATTGTGTTTCTATAATTGGGTATTATACCTATTGAGAACTTATTATTATTAATACTTCATTCTTTGAAACTTATTTAAATATAGTGAAACTGTAATTCATGTGTGATTTGCGATAATTAAATCCCAGTAGGCATTATTTTCATACTTACGAAATGTAAAATATTTATAACTTTCAATTAATTATTCCTTCAGTTATGAGGTTATGTACTCATTCCATTCCGAATGAATAACCAGTAGTTAATATTTATTCATTTTTGCTTATCATTTCATCACTATTCAATCTTGATAGTCGAGAGAATATAAAGCAGGACAATTTCGGTCCTGTCCATAAGAAATTGTGTAAAGGTATACCAGTAATGGTTTCTCATGCATTCAAACAATTCAGACAAACACAAAGAAACTATAAAGTCACATCGTTACGTAGGCCCTATCTACATAAATTAATAAAATAACGATTTGATAGTATTAGGCAATAAAATCTTGTTACCTGTGCACTGTTTTATCGTGACTGGGTAAACTTGAGACTATTATGATTTATATCTTTGAACAAATATGACGACGTCTTGGTTGATGCTAGTGGACCAAATGTAGTCGAATATATCAGTTAATATGAATCGTTTATATTAAGAACGACTGGAAATTTAAGTCTTATGGGAGTAGAATGATAATTTTCGAAGATATGTTAATTTTCGCCAAATATAATTTGTATTTTATTTCTTGTTTATCCGACATGTTCAATTAATCTCTATATAGGACATCAGAAAACATTATCGATAGTCTAGAACTATCTTTGAAAGGTTAGCTCTATTTTGAAGTCTAATTCGTCGAAATATAGATGCACTCAAAGAGGATCGACACTCATATACCCCTCATATCGATAAAATGAGCTGAGTTTTTCATTGTGGTCGACACACTCACAAAATAACAAAATTGTATGTCTCCTCAATTGTCAAATTTGATTTACACACATATATATATATATATATATATATATATATATATATATATATATATATATATATATATATATATATATATATATCTATATATATATATATATATATATATATATATATATATATATATATATATATACTTATTCCAAAAGTTGAATGAAGTTTTGATCTCTACATACATTGAAAATGTAAAGTATCGCTGTCGGTACATGGACGATATATGAGAAAAAATATTATCGGGACCTTCAACGCAATAGCACCAAGAACGATGATTCTTTGTGTGTTTGTTTAACTGTCTGTCTGTTTCTAATCTCAGAAAGAGCTCATTCGATTAAGATGTCTCCTTCACTTATATAAAAGAGGCAAATTTCACTCAACACGTAGTGTTTGATTTATGTAAATTAGTTAATAAATAAAAAAGTTTAGTCATTTCAAAAAATCAAGTCGAATATATGTTAAACTCTCTGTATCTTTTATTTCTCTGTATAGTAACATCGACGGAAACTTTACTAAACTTATAATAATGGTCTACATGGAATTATACAAACCTATTCACTACATATAGGTCAGTATGATTTGAATAGAGTGTATATTAGAGTATATAAAACTATATACTTCAAGACGAATCTCTACTATAGAGTCTGTAGTAACAACAAAATATAAATTTGCTAAAAAAGCCGCCTGGCGTCGTTAATGAAAGACCGCTTTGTCTGGAGATGGAGTGCAGTAATGAGTCATTACAGACAGTAGTGACAGGTTGGCAGCGGTAATCTTTTCTTCTTCGAATTATATATTTGAAACACAGGTAGGTTATTTTATACAAATGTTATAATTATAAGATTTTATTGATTTCATTGCTGTAATTGGAATCATCGATCAAGTTTAGCTGAATGTTCCCTGGTTGAGCTAGATGCTAATAAATATGAATAAATTCAGTTCATTTATCATGGTTGAAGTCTTTGAAAATTTATAAGCTATTTATTGATACACAAATTGATACAACGAATTCTCAAATTTCTCATAATTTTCACAACTTTCAATGACCACAGATAATCCATTGAACATTGTCTTGAATGTAGAGCTGACGAACTTTTACAGCTGTCAACATGAAAATCTTTTTTACGCAGGTTTCGTAACCGTGGATTTAACTGACAAAATATCTATCGCTAAGGTGAAGAGGCATTTTAGATTTTTCATTTTATAGAAAGAATGAATTGATCTATATCTCATTCTGTTTTATATTCTTCAAACCTAAAACTTCTAACATAGTCTTTACATGTGCATATCTATAACACCCCAACAAAATGTGGCTGTATAATTGGCCATTATATCGTTTTTCTTGAATTTGTACTGAGTAATCTACTTCTTTCTGGAAAAATGATTTCTCTATAAATTTTATGTCTTATACATTACATACACAGATACGATTTCCTTTATAGTGGAGGTGTTCATCTGAGTATATACCCAAATATTTTAAAAGATAAACCTAAAAATTCATTAATTATGAACAAAACTATAAAATTTAATTGAATAAAGAATATTTTGTACAATTCGTTTGGAATTTGGTCATAAGTTTGAAGGATTGTCTGATAATAAAAAATCATACACATATAAAAAGCGTATCTTTTTATGTGTGAAATATCTTCTAAAACTGGGTGGTAACACCCCGAAAAGATTGTCGAATAATTAATATAATTCAGTGAAACAAATATCAATGTTCTCATTCAACATATCACACGATGTTTCAGCAAAAGATTATTGAATATTCATCAACTTTAAAGAGCCAAGCACAATAAAAAAAAACTAAAAGATAATTCTCCAAAACCAAAGTTCGCACTCAGTTACTGTAAAATTTCAAGATGATTTATAAAGAAAACTTGCCTCTAATAAAACAAATTTTATATAGAACAAACAAAACAGAATTTGAAACAAAGTCATAGTCATATGAGAAAAAATTCTTGTGCTATAGCGTGACACTTCAAAGACTCTGCTCACTATTTTGATTATGAAATTATGGAAATTTTAGATGAGAAAAATAATCAGAAATAAAAATTAGTTTTGAGAGTAACACATACAAAAAATAAAGACAAAACGATTAACGCTGAAACTTATTGAAAACTTGAGAGAAAAATTTGTGGAGTGACTATATATGGAGATTCAATATATTAACAAAATATTGAAAGATTAACGTTAACATTTGAGGAAGCAGTTGATAACTTCAAGGACATTGAAACTATACATGAATTGATATTATTTCATATTAATTACCGGATTTTAGTAAGAACAAAGCTGTATTCTCTGTGTGTTGATGTGTATTTCGAGGTTTAGAACGTCGTGTTATTGTTATTTATAATGAAGTGCAACCAATGATGGTACAAATTATTGCAATAGTGAAAATATTCAACTAAATTACAGGTTTGTCATTTGGATTTCTCATATAATGAATAGGGAGATACAAGGAAGAAGTACCTGCTACAAAATTACGAACCTCCATTTAAAACAAAAAATTAACAAATTGAAATCACTGTCTATAAATCAAACAAGGAAACATGCGTTAGATTAAGATTACATCATGCATAGATAATGCGACTGATTTGAATTTACTAAGTATCAAGTTTGTCAAAAGTATCAAAGTCAAAAGTATCAAAACTGTCCTTCAGCTTCATATGTAATAAATAGAAAAAACCTAAGTTATTATAACACAAATAGTAAAACACGTCTTCGAGGATTCTTGGGAAAATATTCACGGAAAAAGTAAATGGGCGTACAACCTGCACCAGGTAAGCTGGTTTTTAATAGATTTGTAATAAAGTTGAAAAAAATGATTGTTTCCCTGTTAACACTTTCATTTAACACTGATGTACTTTTCACCTTTAAGATTCCATTATTTTCAATAATTTATATATCAGATGATGAATTATAGATTTCAATAAATTTTGAATAGAAATAAATTGTGTAAATCTAGGAAACAGCGTTGTCTGGGCCATTTTGATTGAAACAAATTACATCTAATAACAATCTTAAACATCGACATTTGAATTTACATTTTTGTTTCGATTTAACTTATTGTGTCAGACAATCTCCATATATTTTGAATGTTGGAATTGTAAACATGAAATATCTACATTAAATTCAACATCAATTCTTATCAACGCTTATTCAAAATATGCATTTAAAGGTAAATTGATCATATAATATAATTCAAACCTATTTAGCTACTTCTATTTTCTTGTGTATCCATTTCAACTAACAAGCCAACTGGTTTTGGCTGAGATTCATTCATGATCTTATTATTTGTTGTGGGATGACTAACACTTCGATGGTACAACTGGCCGACTGTACCATTTTCCGAAAGAAATCCATCTCGCATATGTTGACAAGCTTTGTTGGTTTTATTATTTGAGCTCTCGGCCATTGTAGATGATATTCAGAAAAAAGAGGAACAGTTTATTAACATTCACATAACTTCTCATTATATGTCTAAATTTATGGACAGTAGTTTAAGAGCCATATGGTTCTGATTTAATGAAAACGTTATTTATTTATAAGATCATGTTAGGACTCTGACATTCCACTTTTATCGTTAAAGGCGCTTACTTGTCGGTTGTGCGTTGATTTTTGGGTACACAGTTTGATAATATAAACGTGGCAATGGTAGGCAATTCATCATTTTTTGTGAGATGATACTTCTTTTCATTAATGAAGATATCCATTGGGCTTTGTGAAATTAAAATATCGTTAAACTCGAAATAATAATAATGATTATATCACGTCATTATTATTATTAGGTATATTATGACAAGTCTTACGATTTTCATACTGCTTCACAGGTGCATTAAGCTCTGTGGGGGTCCATTCAAAATTAACAGCCCCGTGGTGGCGGTACACATGTCGGGGGCCTTGGTCGCCTTGATTTCCGTTATTTCCCAGAAATTCCCTGACACTTCTCGCTAGGCCAAGTAGCACCGATTCGAATAGTTTTGACGACGTTCATGTGCCTAGTAGTTGTACTTCAAGTTTTAGATATTTAGGGATTTTATCGGCATTCCTCTCAACTAGGTTGTCCGCATTTGGAATGGCCTCCTCGATAACTGTAGTTTCCATGGCTCTATTGTCAACCAAGATAAGGTCAGACCTATCGTGGTGAACTGTTTGATCAGTAAAGATATTGCGGTCCAATAGATTCTACGAGGGTGAGGTGAAAAGTTTCAAGTTCTACCAAGAGATGACGCCACTAGGTCCACTTTTTGAGCGCTGTCCTACACTACCATTCCTACTGAAATTGTAAGTAAAGTTTCAGCCCAATCGCTAAAATAGTTTGCGTTTGAGAGCACATTGCACGAGACGCTTTGTCATCAAATACTACTATTCGAAAAATTTTACACCAAATCATATAAAATTGGAAATGGATTCGACACTAAGAGTTTCCTCCCCATCATTATCAACTATCAAGTAGTGAGTTTCAAAATGCAAAATGGGTCGTGTGAGTATCTCTGACAAGCCTCGCTCAAATAGTATTGAAAGACAGCAGAGTGAAAGTGCATAAGATAGGTGAGACCTGTAGGATGCCAGCTGAACGTGTGTGAAATATTTTGCACAATCATTTGAGCATGAAAAAGCCTTGTGCAAAATGGGTGCCGCGTTTGCTGAGGCTAGACCAAAAACTGATTCGAAAAATCATGTCTACCGAAAATTTCTCAATGTATAGGCGTAATCCAAACGCATTTTTGCGTCGATTCATAATTGTGGATAAGACTTGGGTTCACCACTGCACTCCTGAAAATAAAGAACAGTCAAAACAGTGGGTTGGAGAGGGGGAACCAACTCCAAAGAAGGCAAAATTAATTTTATCGGTAAACAAGGTTATGACTATTGTTTTTTTGGATATGAGAGGAATACATTGATGATCTTGAAAAGGGTAATACTATCACTGGTAATACTACGTAGATTTATTGCAACTTGTGGAGGATGAGGTGCAAATTCCAAACGAGGTGCGACCTCATTTAGCGAAAAAAAAAATTTCTTCCATCTCGATAACGCACCAGCGCATTCGTCGATTGTTGCCATGTCCAAAATCCACGAATTGAAGTTTGAATTGTGGCCCCATCCTCACTACTCTCCAGACTTATACGCTAACGACTATTACCTGTTTCCGAACTTGAAAAAAATGGCTTGGCGGTAAAAGATTTGACAGCAAGGAAGATGTTATCTAAGCTAAGTATTTTGAAGAACTTGACGAATCTACGTTTGAAACTAGTATAACTAATCTAGAACATCGTTATGAGAAATGTATCAGTGTTGATGGAGATTAAGTAGAAAAATAAATCAAAAAAAATTTTGTTTTTTGTAAATTTGTTTTTCTTGGTCAGGCCGGAAACTTTTCACCGCACCCTCGTAAACAGGTCATTCTCCAAAATTGACTCGGAAATGTATTTGTATCAAAAAATTGTAGTAAAAAGCACAGCTTTACAAGGGCTCAGAAGAATTAGTAAATGCGATATATTGAGAAGTAGAAATAAGGACTACCTGCGCAAAGTTGAGGTATTGAATTGATAAGGTAAATAACATCTGTTGTTCTGTGTGGTCTTTACAATATTGGTATGTTCATAAATGCCAAACCTGAACTTTAATAATCGGTAACAATTTGAATCACGGCTGTCAAAAATATGTTTTATTAACTAATGAAAAATAGCAGTTTGAGTAGAAAATCCTTCACTTACTGTTTGTCCAAATAATTGGTAAGTTGATACAATATATAATTTTCAATTAGAAAATCGAAAATTGCATTCGTTGCGCCGTTCACCACCATTCTGTATATTTTATTACGAAAAATATAAAGAGTTGGAAATGGTGAGGAAATTGTACATGAACCACCTATATATTTTAGTGATTTTTCTCAAACCCAACATTAAAACACGTGTAAAATATAAGTTTATTGTTCATGAATTTGAGATATTCAAATGGTTTTATTAAGTAAAATGGATTTACTTCATATCATCTCAATGAAATTCCATAAATTGCAGTCCCTTCAATAATATAAATTTCAGATGAGGAACCATTCAACTTATTCAATATCTAGTTTTATTGTAATTTCACATTCAATTGTAGGTACATAGAGAGTCGTGTCGCATCAAACTATTTATTTTCAACACTTAACCAGTCCAAGAGGCACCGCAGTCAGCGCCTCCCTGTGACAATTTTCAACATTCCACCCTGAACATTACGGTGTTTATGGGGGTCAAATATTCCAATTTACCGACTGAGTCGGAATTTATTGTCTTATTTTCAGTGCTAAATATTCGGTCGATATGAACTCTTCTCCACTTGAGCCGTATAATTTTATTGCCAATTTTTGAAATACTTATATTAATCCAGGGATCACATAAAATAGGAAGACATTGCTTGGTGCCATCTTTATTAGAAATTGGTCGATTTGAATATGAATGTTAACGGTTCAATGGGGTGGAAACGTATTGCTGGCGTCATGAAGATGATTTGATGGCGTATATTCGTTATAGGAAATAATTGAATATTCAGATATTCCAATTATTTGTTATTGGTTGAACTGATGCTTGATGTATGTATATGAATAATCATAATAGAAAAGCGGGTAATTTGAATACATTTGGTTGTTATTGAATATAAATACCTATGTACAGAAGTTTTTTCTTTCCACACATCACCCAACGTATTTCATCTGCCTCGAAAATATATGGATTAGTTATAAGCAATATCAAATATTTCAATAATTCCTCAACATTTATAAGAGTATTTGAATCACTAATTCGTAGCAAGTTGAAATATGCCAGCAAGATCTGGCATCTTATTTTCAATTGCCATCAACGCCATCTTTAGGTCATTCAGAGAAGGTTCTTGAAATTCTTAGAGTCAATCATAACGAATTATTGAGTCGATTCAATTTAATCTCATTGCAGAGCAGGAGAGAAACTTTATCACTGAAATTTTAGTACAAATTACTGCACAACAGTATTGATGGTCCCCCTGTTTTGTCTGCTTTGAATTATCGTGTCTCTAGGCAAAATTCTCGTACCACAGAATTATTTCACCTAGAAAATCCAAGGACCAATTCACTAATACAATCCCCCATTTGGTTTATAGAGTCTACATTCAACAGAGGTGCCAATAATTGACATTCACTTCGACTCCATTGTAGATATCATTAGAAGTTATGAAGTTATGTGAACAAAGAAAATTGACTGAAATGAATTGATTTAAATTGAGTTCCTTGTAATATTTCATTGAATTCTATTATTCAGTTAGTAGTTACCATTTTAGTTTTTTTTTTAGATTAGATTGAGCTCTTTGTTATATCTCTTTCATTTTATTTATTTAGATATTATTCAACATTATGTTATTATTTTCCGTAATTCGGTATTATACCTGTTGAGAATGAAAAACTTATTATTACATATACACTATATATATAAATAATAATGACGCAAATTGAACTTTTAGTTCAATCTACCCGAGTTAGGTAATGAATGTCTGATCTAAATCAACTCAGGTTTGGATATTTCAACCTGTTGCCGATTTAGAAACCAGGACAATAATTACAAAAAGTATATAGACGCAGCGTTTTCCTTCAACAGCAGTCTTTCTCTTATTATTTTACTTACTGAAAGTGGCCTAATATTCCTTAAAATTCCTTCCTTCAAATTATTTTTATTTGTTTTTTCCCCAATCTTTCACGTGATTTGTCGTTAAACTGTCGTATTTAGTTTATAAAATAATATTTATGTTTCGATTTAAAAGGTGGTGTGGAATAGATTGATTTCTGAAGATTATTCTGACGCTTCTTCCCTATAAGTTGGTCTATTGGAACTTTTTCATAACCGTTATTTCGTGCTGATATTTGCAAAGTATTTGCTTCTTTATTGAAATTTTGTTGGCCTATGGGTATGGACAAACGTAAGTACAAACGAGTGAAGAGAGTTTTATTTTCAACGGTTGACATTATAAGTAATTAACTTATCTGTGCATGTAGGTTTTCTTTGAATATCACCTCAAGAAAAATAATTAGAGAATGGTTGCTTTATCATATTTTAGGTATTAAAACTTATATCAGTTTGTGTGATGGAAATTTATCATGGCAGTTCAGTGGTGGATCCTGAATCCGATGAAGGGTGCCTCGTCGGAACTGATACTGTCATGGCCTAATTCATTCCACTTGGGATAATGAAACCGATGTTTTATTTCATCCAAGTTTTTTATATTCGGAAATCTAAATATACATCAAAATTATCAGCAATATAATTCGAGAACTTTCAAGAGATGACCGTAACGGATGGCCCCGATAGAGGACATTGGATTAGTTCATAAGGGTTGGACACATGTCCTGCTCAATCCGCAGACTTGAACACCCTCGACAATTTCTTTGGAGGATCTCTGTAGCCATTAGTTCTGGTTTCATTCCGGAGAATCTAGACGGTTTGTGAAATGTGCTAATTGATTACTGTTACAAATGTATTTGCCATGTTTTTTAAAAATGGAGGGTTTTAAAAAATTACAGAATGTAGAGAATAATTTTGAACATCTATTATAGATTGAGCTACTTTATATTATACTGTTTGATATGGAATGTTACTGTTACAAAAATGTGTTTGCCATGTTTGTTGGAAATGGAGGTTTTCAAAAAATTATCCGACGACAAACTATTCTACGAGTAAAAATGAGCCAAAGAAGACGCCTCATATATTTAAAAAAAAACTGGTAGAAATATACAGGGTGGAAATGTCAAGGGTATGACAGATGAGTATTAAGAATATTATTTTGAAAAGTCTAGGTCTGAAATTTTGAATAGAATTTGAAACATTTTAAAAAAAATGTTAATACTAATGTGAATTGTAAATTATAAGGTGAGGTTATTGAATTGAATTTAAAATTGAATCTTTGTAGAACGAGCACAAATTGAGCAAAAAAAGTGGACCTAAGTAATTTTTATTAAGCGCTGCCTTTGCTTTTTGCTGTTATTCATCTAAAACGTTTGAAGGGGCGCTTTTGAATGATTGGCATCAATTTAAAAAGATTAATTGATAAGAAACATTACAAATAATTCATTCTCAAATTTCCTAGTTAAATTGAAATCTTTATCATTTTGAATATCTTCAGTAAAATAGAATAGGAGAAAAAAAACCCAAAAGAACCTTGAAAAACCTTAAGTAATGTCGGTTAAATATTCCCCTAAAAATAAAGGAACGTCATCGAATTTTATTACATAGGCCATAGTGGAGGCATTCGTAAAATGATTCGCCCTTCATTCGGATATTAATTACCGCCATAATTTTCGAACTTTTATAGTTATTATTTCTCGAAACTCTTCGTTAATCCGATCAGATCAGTATGCCGCGGTCATTCTCTTAATGGTCTATCGAACTATAAAGGCAACTCTTGTAGCAGCCATCTTCTTTTCGTCAGTTGTCTCTACGTTCGTTTGTTTTTCCACTACTCGAGGAGACTGCTGCTTCTCACATATTTTAGATTTTATCTGCAAAATCGCTACTGTTTGTTAAATCATAAAATACGTGACTTTATTGAGCTTTAAATCACTGATTTCATTGCTTTATATATATGCAAGATTGTTGATGCGCTTAGTCATGTTTTTACTTGTGTAGGATAGTATGAAGTAGTACACATTAAAGTATGATTTAATATGATTCATAAATTAAATCACATTTCGAATTTCATCAAATTTTTTGTCCTCTACAATATTGTTTCGGTATACTATTGCCTCATCAGGCTTATGAATACTGAGTACAATGTTCTTGAATAATTATTTGAGTTTTAATGTGTCAAAGTGTAATGATGTCTATTTCACAAGGAAAAATGGTCAATACTACGCAGATTTATTGCATCGTTTGAGGGACGAGGTACAAATTGAACGATTTCATTTGTCGAAGTAAAAAATATTTGTTTCATCACGATAACGCACCAGCGCATTTGTCGATTGTTGCCATGTCCAAAATCCACGAATTGAAGTTTAAATTGATGCCGCATCCTCCCTACTCTCCAGACTTAGTCCCAGCGACTATCACCTGTTCCACCTAAAGAACCACCAGGCAAGTCGCAAACTAAATGTTATATGGGAGGGCGAGCAACTTGAACACTGTACTACACTAAAATATCTAGTTGTAAAACTCAACTGAACTCTATCTTATAAACAAAATTGCCTGGATACAAAGAATAAAATAATGGCCAGAAATAATATCATCCGCAAACTGACTGGTTCAAACTGGGGTGCAGATCCAAGCGTACTTAGAACTTCTGCTTTGGCTTTATGTTTCTCTGCTGCTGAATATGCAGCTGCCGTTTGGAGGCATTCTTCCCACTCCAAACAAATTGATGTGGCCATAAATGAGTCTGTACGCATTGTCACAGGATGTCTGAAACCTACTCCAGTGGCCAAATTTTTCTCGATTGTGGGGGTTCCACCTCCTTCTCTCCGTTGCCAGACAGCAGGTGAAATAGAAAGGGGAAAACAAATTAATGACTTGAGACACCCCATGGCAGAATGTCAGCTACAATACCCAAGAAGGTTGATGCCAAGAAAGAGTTTAATTGCTACATCAAATGAGCTTCAGCTGAACCCAAAAGACAGAAGAATGGAACTATGGAAAGGGGAGGTGCTGGATCCAATAATTGGGATGAAGGAAGAACTGGCCAGTGGCTCCAACTTACAACACAAAACATTGATATCTTTAAACCGACTGAAAACGGACGTCGGCCGCTGTGCCTCAAATATGTTCAGATGGAGTCTATCTGGGTGTAACCTGTGTGAGGTTGATCTGTCCAAATCATGAACCACCTTCTAGCTTGCCCTCACGCATATGTTTCATGCCTTTAGAAAATCTCATCTCTGAAAGCCAAGCGGGAGTAGATGTAGTAACATATTGGTAAGACATTATCTGATGACATTATAGTTGATAATCGTACTCGAAAAGTGAAGTAAGTATTTACCTGTTTCCTAACCTCAAAAATTATCTTGACGTTAAAAAATTTGAGAGCAACGAAGAAGTTATCGAAATTTTAAATGAGTATTTTGGGGAGCTTGACGAATCTACGATTAAAACTGGTTTAACTAAATTACAACACCGTTTTGAAAAATGTATCAGTGTTGATGGAGATTATGTTGGAAAAAGAAGTGAGCAAAATTTAAAAACATCGTTCTTCTTGTTTATGACGGAAACTTTTCATCCCAACATCGTATCTTTCGAAATCTACCGAAATGAATAAATATCAAACAACGTTCACAATTAAACGCTGTAAAATTTCCGAATCTGTAGGATATTTTTCACGTACTCCAATAATCCAGTGAGCTACGCTTGGGGAGTATCTAACTCCCAAACCCAAACACTCTCATCCCGAAACCGTAAAACATCGATCGAAACCTTCTAATCACCATCTATCCTAATTGAAACACAAGACTATAACCTCTCTTATATCGGTTCTACTGAATCGTTACCGCTGGTAATTTCGAACAGGCTCGTGAAAGAGTAGTAAAAATATCTACTCGAACGATCATCCTGCTTCGGACATTAAGAAATCGAAAGACCCTCCGGGCTTGATTGCCGATTTTGCCAATAGAGGTCCAATGAACGTTTTCTGAAGCGTGTATGTATGGCTTAAGGTTACGATGGCCAATTAACGTTACTGCCTTCGTTGATGACGATTTCTTAGTTAACGTTAACATCGGAATGGCGTTCTACGTCGTTTAGTTTTCTTGTAGCAATTTGACGTATATTGCTGTGTTCGGTAAATAGTATCGATGTATTGCGAAAGCATTTCTCGGAATGAAAAGAAACAAAGTATCATGTTATTGATTATTCTGAAAATAAAAGACCAAATTTTCGATATAAATAACATATTTGTTCGAAATTGATCCACACGATATTTTTATTCTTAAAAAAACTTTTTTTGATGATGACTTTGTCTTGAAATTAACCTGAAGATAATGCAAAAATACGACATCTTTAATGATAACTTTTTTTCTCAACAAGTAATACGCAATTACAGAAAATAATAACATAATGTTGGATGATAACTAAATAACTGAATGAATGAAATGAAAAGAAATATAACAAAGAATTCAATATTATCTAAAGAAAACTGAAATAGTAACTAATAATAACTAATAGTAACTAATAATAGTAATCAATTCATTTTAGTCAATTTTCTTTGTTAACATAACACCTCATAATAACTGCTATCGAGTCAAAGTGAATACCGCATTTATCAGCAACTGTATTGAATGTAGACTCCATAAACCAAATGAGGGATTGTATTAGCGAGATGATTCTTGGAGTCTCTAGGTGGAATAATTCTGTGGTACGAGAATTTTGCCTACATACAAGAAATTTCAAAACGGTCAAGAGAGAAAGACAATCAATACTGCTGTGCAGTAATTTGTACAAAAATTTGAGTGATAAAGTTTCTCTCCTGAATTGCAATGAAATTGAAATAAATCGACTCAATAATTCGTCATTATTGACTCTCTTCTGTGGATAAACTTTTTCCTTCCTCCAGACTAACAATTTCACGAATCTTCTCTGAATGACCTCAAGATGGCGTTGATGGCAAGTATTAGTAGGATGCCAGATCATGCTGCTTACTCCAACTTGCCACGGATTTGGACATTAAATGTCTTATAAATGTAGACGAATTATTGAAATATTTGCCATTACTTGTAACGAATCTATATATTATCGAGGAAATAAGTTGGGTGATGTACGGAATGAAATAAAGTTCCTGATCGAAAATTATACCAAGATTTCTCACCCATAACGAGAAAAACCTGTCCATCAACGGTATAGACTTATAACGAGATATTACCAATGAATTGGTGCAATTAAATATCTCTTATTATATTTTTATTCGACTTTGAGTTCAATAAAATTCGAGAATTAAATTTAAAAAATTTCATTTATTTGTAATGCACCTAATCTGATTCCAATACCAAATTTCGTTGCTGGTCTAAGTATTTCTGGGATGAAATTATGTGACAGCTTTCTTTCTAGTATCTAGATAAAAATAAAAGTATATAGATAGAAAAGGGGGTATATCTGAAGGTGCTTCATTGCATTATATGATGGCCTAGCAAACACCTCTAACACTTTTATTTAATGATTCTAAATGCCTTTTCACCATTACGATATCTTATATTATGAATGTTTTATAGCAACGAATTTATTTCAGGCTCATGATATTGTGTAATATCCTGAATAAATAAAAACACTTGGTTTAGTTTGACACAATTATATGAATTCTACGTAATTGTTTCCTGATATAATGAGGCTATAAGTGACACTAGGAATGAATCAATGGAAATACCACAAGGAACAGTCCTTGGACCTATCGTGTTTTTGATCTGTGTTAATTATTCCACAATGACGAAAGTGATTAACGACATAATATCTCATATGCTTATTTATTACATCGTTCACATTTTATGTGGAAAAACTTGTGACGAATTTGAAGAAATAGTAGAAAAAATTGATTTTTAAATATTTTCAACTACGAGAAATTTCAAATCGAAACTTATTGATCAGAAATTGGTAGAGTCCTCATCGAGTTATGGCTTCGTGGTCTGCGGAGATGCTTATATTGAGGTGTTAAAAGGCATGAAACCCTTATTATGGGACGGAGATAATTTGAATTTGATATTTAACTAAGTGTAAACTTCTTCATTATCACACCGTCAATAAAGAACATTTAAATCTGGGAAGCATGATTTACCTCGTTCCGAATGTGTACAACTTATTACCCACCGAAATGAAAACTATAAAAAAAAGTGCGAATGTAGAAAGTTTATTCATAATTACAAACAGGATGTTGAAAAGTATTTTTAGTAATCGTTAGTCATTAGATGTATATGCATTAATACTAAGGATAAGGTATATTATTATTCAAAAAATATTTAGGTATACAAATTATTCGTTGAAATTACTGCTATCTAGTTCACAATATTTAGGTGTCTCATAGAAAATGTGCCTGAATTTAATACAACTTTAAATATGTTTTCAGTTAACAATATTCAATCAGCTTCATTGAGTAAATGAAACTTCTTAGATTTTTTCATTCTGAACCTCAGATCTCATTCCGGAGAAAGATTACAGAAATCTTTCGTTATCATTTTACTGTACTTAAACTTCCTAATCATCATTTCTGTTTCCAAGAAGCTATGTGATGTAATCATACTTTCCTCACTGTCTTCCCGAAACTTCTTCCAGTCGGAGGGGAACTCTCGCAGATCCCTTGTAACTGACACTGACAGATATACAAACGAGAGTTGATATTCAGCTTCCTATAGATATTCCTTATTTGAGATATTGCTCCATACTTTTCAATAATATCTAATGGAAGCGATGCTCTCTCCTCCCATTGTTCTTCTTCGGTATCAATGGCCTTCGCTGTTCGCGCTACTAAGCCAGTCACACAACGGTCGATTTTGTTTCCAACTTCACAATTAGAGACTGATGAGTTCCGTCATTAATTGCCATTTCACTTTCAGTTTACAGTCAGTTTCAGTTAATCCTTTTGCTAAGTTCTAAGGGATTGATCTTCCAGAATATTATGTGAAAACGAAAATCATCTGCGGGAAGTTTCTGTATTATTAATTTTAGCTGGTTTCCAGTAGATTCGGAGAAATCGAGGAGTGCAGAGAGTAGATGATTTTGATACAAGTTTTTGTGTCCCAAAATAGCAGGAATGATAGAAAAAAATACCTAATAAAAAAAATAAATGCACGGTGGATATTACCGAAAGTTGGTTTTCACAATTCTATGAATTTTTTTGGCAATTAATGAGGAAGAATAATTGATATATGACATTGATACGTATTTTACGTCAAGTGTAGTGATCTTGTATTGTTTTCAATTGACTCAAAAATCTGGGTATTTTTTCAAATTATAAGCTCTCTACGTACCTTTCATTATGTTTTTTCCGTATAGCTAAATATACACGAAAAGTGAATGCAAAAAGCATTTTGATCGAGAAAATCACTCATAAGTTAAGTATTGCCAATGTGAAAACCTTTCAGATATTATTTAACGCAGAAATAATTGAAGTAGCTATAATTTCCACCAAGCCAATTTTGATAAATGACACGGAGGTTTCGCTTATCTCTTGGTGAAATATGTTAAAAACTATAAAATTGAAAATTAACACACTTAAGTTTCACTGAATATATTTGAAGCACATGCAGAGTTTTTAATATAGTGAAACTTAAGTCAAGTGTGTTAATTTTTAATTGTATAGTTTTTAAACTTATCTTGATATCGCTGGGTTTAAATTAATTATACGAAACATCTGAAGGTGGTCTGATAATTTTTTGTCTGCTATTATATTTATGTTATATTAATATAATATAATATACTATATCATATTGTCATCATATTCAATATGATAGTGTTCCACCAAAATTTTATCATTCAACAAAAATTCGTAGAACATTCATTTAATTCAAAATTTTTTTTCAATTGATTGAAAACCTCGAACCATATCTTATAGTATATCACAAAATGTTTTCCTCGGATATTACTCTTCATATAATTTTCCCCATTTCATAGTTCCTTGAATCATAAACGATAAATCTTAAAAAGCGGAAATCTATATAAAATCAAGAACAGAATTGATTGGAACTTTCCAATTTATACGAGAAACGAATTATTCTCAATGTGAATATATTTTTCGCCAACAAATTCGCGAAATGTCATCAAAGGTAACACAAACAACCAACTTCGAGGGTGACTTTTTAGTGCGTTCCGAAGATTATCGAAATTGTTGGAAATACCATATAGCGTTGTTTCATCCCTTTTTAGCAGCCACCGTTGCCTTGTATTCAAACAACCGGATTTCGATGGTCTTCCCAAAACCTTCAATGCCTTATCTCTTCAACAGGTGGAGTAAAACGAATGTCAATAATCACATGACCTACGTCTGTCCAGGAAACAAGCAAGTTGAACTATGTCGCCTATGGTAGAATGCATTTGGAAAGGCAGAATTTAGTCCGCAGTTCCGTACATAGATGGCAGACTACACTACTAGTTCCAGAATAGACTATGGATTATACGCCTGAAGTTTGAAGTTTGAAACTATATATATATATATATATATATATATATATATATATATATATATATATATATATATATGTATATACTGTTTATCATCAAACAACTAATGGAAACAGTTATCATTTTTTTGAAATTTTGAGAACCTTTAAGAAGTGATGTTTTCTCCTACCCCCTGTAAATATTTTTATTTGACTGTTGTGAACGGGTCTTCGATACGTTACTTGATTGTTCCTCTCTTCAATTCACGTACTTTTTATACTTCGAGAATCGAGAAGTAATCGCAAAACTGCGAATCCATTAGTCAAAATTAAAAATGGGAAGTGAACGATGAAGGAGACGTATCCAAGACCTGCATAAAGTGCTGATGACAACTCATATTTTTCGATTGTCCCCTGGTATTTCCGTTGAAAATTCACTCTGTAATGGAAAACTTTCGAAATCAACAGCCTTTATTGATTTTGATCAATAAACCTGAAGAGAAAATGTGAAAATGAAAAACTGAAACTGAGACAAAGAAGTAAAATGGATAGAAAAAATGTTAGAAAGCTGGAAAAATAAATGGTATTGGAAAAATTCAATGATTGAACGCTCAGGAAGAACCGTTTTGCTGTTGCTAAAGAAGTTATTTGAATATGAAATATCAATGTTATCAACTTTTTGAAAAACTGGTTTTAATCTCTCAATATTTTGTCAATATATTGGCATTTTCTCACTCACAGTACAAATTTTGAAAATTTCAGATATTTTCTGTTCAATTTTTAGCAATTTTTCACATGAACCTTTTCCTGGCAATATAGAAGACATTAAGAAAAAGGTTTTCCAATTTGGTGCATGCGTTCGGAGTTTATTTGGTATATATATTCTGGCGATTCATTTTTATTTATGCAATGTTATTATCGATAAAAATTTAAGTTTTAAAAGTCATCTTAGCTATGTTATAAGTTAATTTTCAAAAAGAGTTGATTTTTTATCTAGAATGAATAATAAGTTAGTGTATATACAAAATTACTATTGTGTAAGTCGATAATATTACCACATAGTTATAAACTTTTGTTCAACTGTATTATACACCTTGCCCCGAATGATATCAAAAAGTTTTCAAATGATGCAAAATAAAGCATTGAAGATTATAAAAGGGCAACAGGTACACACATGCATCATTTATGTGTTAGAAACATTAGATACTTGGTAAATATTAACATTATGAAACATTAGATACTTGGAGAAAATTCATATCCATAATGAAACAATATTTTGAATTTTCTCATATATTAACGAAAATACGCATGACGCGTTTCGAAGTACTACTTCTTTATCAAATGCTGAATTAACAACAGATGTAATTTTACAAATACAATTCTTATAGGTAATCTCACAGAATATACCAGGTATATTCTATGACTGAGTGATGAACATAGAATACAACTGAAATTTAACAAGAAATAATCGTCTACCTGAAATTGAACACCTTCTTAAGTCAGGTATACCAACTAGGAATGTAGGAAAGATACAAAATAATTACTAAAATTAAGGTTTCTAAGAACGGATAAAGGAAAATTAATATTTTGAAATCGAAAAACATAAAATTGAAAGTGAATTTACTATAAACTAGGTAATCAATCTGATCTGATAACTGAAATATTCTTATTGAACATATTAAGTAGAGGGCTTGTATTAACCTCTAATTGGCTATTGAGTAAAAGTACCGAATTTTTGAATTTATTAATATGTTCTATATTCTATGAGATTTAGTTTGGAACCTTTATTCTCTCTACTCAATATTTACTCTCCGAACTGAATATGTGACTCTCCTCTAATAAGTGGGTTGGCATAATGGGAATCTGTTTTCTGTTTTTCGAAATTACGTTCACGTTCAGATAATCTAATTTGAAAATTTCTGAAAGATCTGCCTATATAAAATTTTTCACAAGTACCACAGTTAGCAGGATAGACTGATTGCCTAGTTTTTAGTTGATTTGCTCACAATTTTATGTTTTTCGATGTCAAAATTTGAAGTTTCTTTTATCCGTTTTCAGAAATCTAAATTGCCATAATAATTTTGTATCGTTCCTACATTCTTAGTTGGTATACCTGACTGAAAAAAAACCGATTTTTGGTGTTCAATTTCAGGTAGACGATTCTTTCTTTCTTGTTGAACTTCAGTTGTATTCTGTGTTCTTCACTCCAGATTAGTCATAGAATATACCTCGTATGTTCTGTGAGATTAGCTATAAGTATTGTATTTCTAAAATTACATCTGTTGTTAATTCAGCATTTGATGAAGAAGTAGTTCTTCGAAACGCAACATGCGTATCTTTTGTTGATATATGAGAAAATTTAAAATATTATTTCACTAAAGAATTTTTCAATCGACATTTTAAAATATTTTTCTTGAACTAGCACTGAATTAATCTCGTCTCCTCTATTGAAATCAATTAAATCAAGAACATTCAAGATAAAATTAAGACAACCATAACCTCTGTTTACTTTCACAGAGTATTTATTCAAATATTTGATATGTTTTATGAAGCATATAAAATCTCCTTTAAAGATTGAAATCTTCTGCCTTCGATTTCCATCATATATTGAAAAATCTCGTAGACATATGTAAATCAAACAACCCCATAAAATACAGGAAAGCTCGTCCTATTCACTGACAGCGAAATCTATTGTTGTTTTTCATTTTTTGAATAACAAAACAGTGGCCCTATTCAGATTTTATGACATCCTAAACGTCCGAATAAGGGCAAGTAAGGGTAAAAGACTCCAAATCGAATAAGTTCTTTTGCGGCGTCTGAGGGTGGAAACATTGTAAAACATAGCAGGCTGCGGATGTACGCCGGTCATGGCCTGCTTCAAAATCAAGGGGGCGTCCGGTTAAGGTCGTATCTTATATTGATATCTGTCCATTTATCTTATCCAATGAGCCTGCCCAGATTTCTCCAATTTTATTACGAACTTAAAGAAGCTACCAAACCGAATAAATGATTCAAAGGTCTGCGGAATATAAAATGCGAGATTATATTCGGAAATCCACCCTCTTGGACTTTGCGAATTTTATTCAATTGGTGGAAAGACGAGAGTTAAAATTTGTGGGGTCTCCATCAATTTATTCATTAATTTTCAATGGTGCATCAGAAAATTTAATCGTTTTTTTATTACTAGAATTATTATTGTTCGAATTTTTCAATACATAACTACTATGAGAAAATTTCAAATACTTAGCTTTATATATTATCAATATTATGAATTGTTTTTTTGAGATACTGAATCATATTTGTGAAAAATTCAGTACGATAAGCTGTAGGTTTTTATGAAGTTGAATATTCTTATTACCACTCCTGAGCTGTTGATAAAGTATGTCAGTATACTGGGGTTATTTTTGCTGCTCATTATATTTACTGATGTTCAGGGAAATAAGCCCCATATCGCCCTTTTGAGCCTTTCGATAAAAAATGTATTGTTACTCTTAATTTCGTAATTACAAAATTTTAATTTCTATAGCATAGTTAAATTAAGAAATTGTTATATTGAACTGGTAAAGAAAAATTTGAGATTAGGCTGTTATATAAATAAATTTAAGACAGATCTTAAGTTAGATAAAACGCCCTAGACCAAAAACAGTTCCACTTTGACCGAGATATAATAATTATTATCGTAAATTAGGTGGAAACTCCTCTTGATAGTGCATCGGGGATAACACAACCTCGAACTCCGGACCAGAGAGAGAATCCTGGCGTTCGAATCCGGGACTCAGACCGCACTCGATCCGGAGGCATTTCCTGCTGCCCCGGAAACTGACTAAATGCTCTCGAATCCGGAAACGTCTGCAGCCGGAATAAACAGATATATATTCTTAGGCATCGTGTCCTAAGTAAGTGTTGATATTTTACGGCGATAAGGCAATGGGGTGGTGGCAGGAAAGCACCTGGAAGTTTCGTAAATGCTCCATTATGTGGGTAGTTGAGAAAGTGACTCTCTTTTCTAAAGAAATTGAAGGAATTGGACTAAAGTTGGTGTTTCTTATGATTTAAATTGATATTCATTCTCATATCGCGTATCATGAGATGAAATGAGAGGCTCAAAATTGGAACCACGATAACATGGCTTTCTGTAGGCATATCGAGATTCAGCATGTACCCAATTGTGAAATGTAACTCCAACAATGAACTTTAGATGATTGCATCCTATTTTGTGCAGAACTTTTCAAGTTATAGACATAAAAACACAGGTAAAAGTCTATAAATTCTGAGAAAACTGTCAGGAAAGTTTTGAAAAATATGCATTGAATTTCTTGATGTTTTCCTTGATGTTGATTTTACATGAGGGACACATGTAAGTCAGTTGTGACTCATGAAGAGTATCTTAGTCATCCGCTCTATACTTTGACACCAGCGCAGTTCGCATTAATTCACAAATAATATAAGACATGGTATATTTTTTATGAGGCTGCTCTTCTGAAACAATGAGTATTTTGGGACTTCAAAGAAGGTCTTTTAGATTGATAGAAAATCTAGACTATAAATGCTGCTGCAGTAAAGCTTTTTAACAGCTAGAAATTCTGTCTTTGCCTCATCTTTATATTTACGAATGCTTAATTCATTGTAATAAATTTATAAAAATACAATGTTAAATCAAATACAGATTTTCACATATATAAGACGAGAAATAAACAAGATCTACATTCATGCTAGTGTAGACTGGGCAAATCTGAAAATTTTCGGAATTTTTTTGCTTTAAATTCATAACAATGAATGACACACAGTCAATTCACAGATTCGGTCTTGATGATCCGAATATAAGCGAATCATTGAGTAAGAATCTTGAATGAATTAATGTTTATGTTGAAAATCATGGTCTGAAATTTGATGTAGACTAAACCCAACTCAACTTCATTGGTTCCTCCTCAATTCTTTATAAATTCAATCTTATTTCCGATGTAGTTTCAAACGGACAAATAATAAAACCTGTAACTACAGTTAGAAACCTCGTTCTGTTGAGGGATCAACAATTGATATTTGAAGAATATATTAAACTAAAAATAAAACAGCTTATCTTAAACTTAGAACCCTTTCGCCGCTTAAATATATCTTGGATAACAGATCGAAATCAAATCTGATAAAATCCTTAATTCTGTCACGGTTCAATTATTCTAAAGCCTCATATTTTACTTGTTTAACTCAAAAGCGAATTACAACTTTTACAAAGTACTTGTATACGTTTTCGCTTCAATACAAAATGTTTTGATCATATAAGTCATATAAATAATTCCAATGAATTCTTAAAAATGGACTTCAGGTTTCCGTCACAATTTTATTTTTTTATATACGAAATTTCATTGACATCCTGAATTAGTTGCACAAAGTATCTAGCCGAAAAAATTCTCTCTAGAAATGAATTGCATTCTGGAAACATTCGTGACAAAATGCTGATAAATATACCCAAACATAATACTGAAAGTCTCAGGCATCATCTCCGTACTTGGTCTCTAAATATTTACACCAACTGAATAACGAATACAAAATGGCGAAATTTTGTCTTGTCCAAAGATGAATATCACTCGGAGGAAGCGTTCCAAAATTATCGCTCTTGATGAATACGCATCAATGACTGTAAGAGATATAGCTAAAGCTGTTGGTGTTGAAAAGTCCAGCCTTTCGAGAATTTTAAAAACATTTGAAGAAAGTGGCTCATCGTCTCCAAAAAGGAAAGGAAACTGTGGCCGCAAACGCAAAACTATTCCAAGAACAGATAAATTTTTGATGAGAAATAGCAGAATTAATCCGAGAAAGACAAGCACTGATCTTCCAAAGGATTTAATGGTTTCTGGTGTGGAGGTGAGCACCTCTCAACTGTGCGAAAACGACTGCTGGATGTTGACCGTAAGGCAAAAAGACCAAGAAAAAATCGACTGCTTTCCCAGAAAATGATGAAGAAACGTTTGGCATTGGCCAAAAAGTACCGTGCGTGGACTGTGGATGACTAGAAGAAGGTGGTTTTTAGTGATGTGACACATTTGTTTGTTCAAGGGTACAAATCAAGTGTTGTCAGACGAAGTGATGGGGAAACGTTGCGGCCTGATCACATCCAGAAAACAGTAAAACATTCTTCGAAACAAATATTTTGGGGTTTTTTCACAAACAATGGCACTGGACTATTAGCTCCTATAACAGAGATGATGAATTCAGTGGAATATATGGAGATATTCCCTAGGACCTAGCTCCCTGCCACAATTCCAAACAAATGCAGGCCTTTATGCGTGAGAATAAAATAAAAGTACTCGATTGGCCGGGAAATTCACCTGATCTCAATCCCATTGAGAATTTATCGAATATTTCAAAGAAACGACTGGAAAAATTGGATTGCACTATAAAAGAAAAAATGATTGTAAGTGCATTTCAGGTGTGGTTTCATGATGACGAATTGAAGAAAATCTGCGTTACGCAAGTGGAATCGATGTCTAGACAAGTTCAAGAAGTTATGTCTGCGAAAGGAGGACATACTTTTTATTAATATGAAGAATTTACGCTATTTTGTATGTATTTACTTCATTAAAAGGTAAGATTTTACGAAAACATTGTTTTTTATCCTTTGTCCCAATTAATTCGAACAGCATAGTAAATAAACAGAAGAAAGGAAAACGCTTTCTTAAATCTAATCGAAATTTATTTAAACCTAACACATATCTGGAATTTATATTGCGGCAATTCGGTTTGTCCTTAGTTCTAACAATCTAACGCACGGTGTTAGCTAACACTTGTTCATTTGTAAATTAGAGAAAACCGGATAGGGATCCGTCCATTTGACCTAAACCGCATAGATTTGTCGATCCGTTAAGTGTGTTGTACACAAGATAGCCCTCGCAAAATGGACAGTTGGGAATCCCCTCGCACAGGTCACTACGATACGTTATTATCAGTTGTTCCACGCCTAAACGGAACTGCTTCTATTTCAGCAAATGATCGCTACTTTGGTCTAATGGCGATTTTAGTGTGTACGGGATTAAATGTTCGATGAAATCTGGAATTGAAGCCTCAATTTTTATTATAGGTCAATATCTTTATTACAGGTTAGAGTAGATATGGTGGACTGCATGCAGGTGACTTATGCGTACGATATTAAAATTTATAAGAGCATATTATTTATGCATGATTGTTTGAGGCTACAAAGTGACCTGAGTGATATCAGCCTGTGGTGTAATAATAATTGTTTACACTTGAATGTAATGAAATGTAATGTGGTGAGTTTTACTAGAAAGGGAAATGTTATAAGTTTCGATTACAACCTTGAAAGTGTTAATCTGACTCGACTTCTGGAGGTTGAGGATCTCGGCCTAGTATTGGATCAAAAATTCTCATTCATACGTCATATCAACCAATTATTTTTATCATGTAGCAAAGTTTATGGTTTCATCGTCCGCAATGCTAGATTGTTTTCGCATTCCTTAACACTGGTTCATTTATTTAATGCCCTAATGAGAGGCAAACTTGCGTATGGCTGCCTTGTTTGGCAACCAATATGTAATTGTCACATAAACCGCCTGGAGGCACTGCAGAAAGAGTTTTTGAAATGGCTTTCATTTCGAGAGGATGGTGTATATCCACCTAGTGGGTGAGATCACGCTTTTCCGCTGTCGAGGTTTGACACTAGGAGCCTCCACACCAGGAAGAGTTTGAATGCATTGAAATTTTTATTCAGTTTGCTCAATGATAATCTCGAATTTCCTGAGCTTCTGGGTGAACTCAATTCATTCATTTCTCCGAGGTGTGCTAGAATAAGCCAGACATTTTACTTAAAAACCCACAGAACCAATCTTCTCTCGCAATCGCCACTTAGCTTTGCATGTTCTACTGCAAACCAGGTATCAAGCTGCCATGATTTGCACTTGACTCACTTGTGTCCATCATTATTGCGTATTTGAATCTTAACAGTGAGGTATACAGATTTCTTCCTGTTTGAGCTATGAGTGATTTGTTTTCTTGATTATCATTATGATTGAACATTTAGATATTGACAATACAGATTTGGATAATTGTATTTAATTGTATGTTATATTTTATTTTGATAGTATTTTTTACTATTATAATTATTTTTTAATATTGTATTGACCTATGTTTTTACATAGGTCAAACAGGACATTGTATACAAAAAAGAATCGATGAACTTAGAAAAATATTATTGAATTATCAAAATACGAATGTTTCTAAACACTGCATTAAACATAATCATTTCTTGGATCCCAAGAAGACCGAAATAGTACACTTAGGTAGCAAGGGCAAAAGATTGGATACCCTTGCAGTCTTGGAAATTTCGATAGCAAAAAAAAAATTTCCTATTAGCAATGACCAGGTGGATTTCTCTGTGAAACCAGTGTTAAATTCAGTGGTTTAGGAAATATAAGTGAAAGCTGTACATTTTGAAATTCAGTAACATTGTATACTCTTGATAATGGGTTAACCACCCGAAACATATGTAGAGTTTTCAATATATTCAGTAAAACTTAAGTCAAGTGTGTTAATTTTAATTCATATATTTAGCCGTTGGCCATTATCGCTATAAATTCCTGGGTCTGTTTTGTTTAGTTACATGGCTTTCGACCTTTTTTTATGATTCGAGGAACCTCCAAATAAATTGTGAATTATTTCAAGAGCGAAATTGAACTGATTCGGGTAGAAGAAATTTTGATATTGTCATAAAAGTGTAAAAACTATTTGATTTTGTTTCAAATAACGAAGGCTTCAAAAAACTGAAGACTGAAAATGATAAAATTACAACTGTCACAAGTTTGAAGTGTTCTACACTATAAAAATTTGAGCGCTTATGAATAAGTTCGCTATAAAAAATATAGTGAAAATTGTAATTTTATATTTTGTTTCATACGACTTTAATTGTATTATTGGATTTCCTTAATTTTATCTACTCAGTCTTTGTAAAATAATGAATTATAACTGAATAAACTAAATTTTTAACTTCGAAGAGATATGATAATAAATTCGTCACTCGATCATTTCTAGAACTGCCAGTCATTGAAAGGCATTCGCGAAAAGTTTTCTATCAGAAACGGAAGCAGAATAGGCCCAGATGAACGAACGGAAAGGGCTCTCAATATTTAAGTTTTCAATTAATTAATATTTGTTGTTTTCAATGCGGCTTTTCCTCGCTTTCGGAATAATTGATTCGGTTTTGACTTGATTGCGCTTCCAAAATATTCGACGGAATTATCATTCAAACTTTGGAGGCACAATTGGGGTGAGGAGGAATTCCGAAAACAATGATTCACAGCCAGCTGTATATTCAATTGGGAAGATATTATTGTCGTTTTGTATTCTGAATACCAAATATTGAAATGATGGGATATTGCTCAATTGAAATTTCAAGGAATATATTTACACACCAGCTTGTATTTGATATATATATATATATATATATATATATATATATATATATATATATATATATATATATATATATATATATATATATATATATATATATATATATGTGGTATTCGAGATATGTCTCTTAGATTCATAGAAAGCTATTCAAAAAATAGACAACAGAAAGTTATAGTCAACTTTGGTGGTAAAATGTACCAATCTGAGAAAAGGGTCCTTTCAAGAGGAGTTCCTCAAGGAAGCGTACTCGGCCCTTTCCTTTTCATTATTTATATCAACACTCTTCCGGGAGTTGATTGTACAATAGGCAGTACACCTTTTTTTACGCGAAATATTGGTTGCAGAAATGGACAGATGGTGTAGCAACAGTGGCTTGGTCATGAATAAGAGCAAAACTCAGGGTATTATTTTCCGTAGTAATTATTCTAAAATGAATTTCCCGTCAACTTTCTGTATTAATGCTGACTATGACATCATTCTTGGAGAAATGGTTAATTTCCTGGTATTATACTCGACAGGCACATGCGATGGTCTCCGCATGTCAATGAGTTGAAAAAAATTGAACTCTGTAATATACACTCTTGTGGTAATCAAAAGCAGGATAAACTCTGATGCTGTTCGCACTTTAAATTTTGCCAATTTTCAGTCCTTTATGTCATATGGTATTATCTTCTTGGGTAATTCGCCTTCTACGAATGATATTTTCTTAACTCAGAAAAGGGCTATTAGAATTATATTTAGTTTGAGTTACAGAGGATCTTGTCTTGGATCTTGTGGTATTTTTAAGGCTTATAATATTTCAACGTTCCATGCTTCATACATTTATAGACTTATGATCTTTTTAAAACATCATCCGCATTATTTCAATGAATTTAGAAATGAGAATTCGACTCGACGAATATTTGAACATGTTTTAGTTATTCTGTGTCGCATTTAATCTTTGTTATTATATCTTTTTGGAGTAGTTTATTTGATATTCTGGAATGTTTTATCCTGTATGCAGGTGTATAAGACTCTAGATTTCTGATTTTTTCCGATATTATATTTGTCTTTTGATTGCAATCGTTGTGAAGTCTTTTCAATGATCTTTCCATTCATTGACCTATAAATATTTCTGAGAATTTTTCGTTCTTGGTTCATATTTCTCTAATTCTTGAATGACCATCAATAACCATTGCTTCAACTTCGTAGATTGCTTCTGGAGGAATCCCTGGGTTATAATGCCTCAATTTTGAAACTGTCGAAATGCATTATTCATTATAGTAAGCCTATGTTAGCTTGTAGACCCTTTGGAGTTTGGTAATTTCTTGTTCGTTAGTGATTGATTCTGTTTTTTGATACCCACTTGTATGCCCTTTATATAAAGTTCCTATTTCCTAATGATCTCTTCTGAAACAATGATGAAAATGATCTGTGAAAGTTCACTTCTCTGCCGCAGAGCGGTTTTGATTTTAAAGGAATCTGACTCTTCAACAATGAATTTTACTTAGGAAGTTGTACCTGCAGATTTCTGTGCTATAATTTTTCGAATCTTCTAATCGATCTCAATTTTATCATTATTTCAAAGACGTTTTCACAGTCTACTTGACCATATGCTTTCTTGAAGTCAATGAATGTAATTTCTTGCATTCATGCATGTCCTCGTGTGTAATACCACCTTCAATGTTCAGATCTGCTCAGCACACGATCGACCTTTTCTGAATCTGGCCTAGCATTCCCCAATTAGTGGATTCGCTTGGTGTTCTAAAGTGATTATGGGTGCTTTAGAAAGGATTTTGTAAACTACCGGAGTAAGGAAATTCCTCTGTAATTTTTGATATCCATGATGTCTTCATTTTTGTGAAATAGATGTACCAACGCACATTTGAAATCATGTGTTAGCTGTTCCATCCTCCAGATTTCTGTAAGTCAGAACTGTTTTACTCGCTTATAATATATAGCTTATTTATTTTATTCTTGATGAATATATTATTTACTAAGGCACTCAGTTATGTAATTTTTCTTCATTTGACTTTAAATACTTCCTATAATTGGAAGTAGGTCTGTTGGCAGTATATAAATTATTATTGTTTTTATCAACCACATTCATTATTTTATAGAGTTGAAATCTGAATTCGTTCTATTTAAGTTTGAAATTTTTCTTTTTAAATTCTTTTCGTTTCATTATTTTAATGTTATCTATTCAGGCAATCCACCCTGTTGGAAAAGCAATCACTTCTTTTCAGCAACCTTAAAATAGACCCAGATCGTCTCTATTTTTTCGCCCTGTCCTGTCACCCTTTCAGCCCTTACCGGGCGATGGGAATATTTATCGACGTCCAAAGTGGGAACGTCTGTTTCTGGGACGAGCGTTGTCGATTCCCGGAATCGCTTTTTAAGTGTTGCTGATTTATGGAGCGGAGACGTCCCAAAATTGGATAGACGCCGATTTCCGTCTATATCTTGCGTGTATGGGGGATAGCGCGTCTTTATCAGGAAGAAATCCGATGTGTTTGCGTATGTAGATCTGCGATACCGACACGTGCATCCCGTTTATTGGAAAAATCCGGATGTTTTTTCACGCGTTTTCGTATTTTACGTGACTGATTTGTAAGTTTTCCATGGCACATAGCGTTTCAAGCTATATTCTTATTGATTGAGATATTAATCTTCTTCTATATGTTGAAATGATTCATTGATTGAAATTTGGCATCATTTTTTATATCTTTTTCTGAGAGTTTTAATTCTTCTTTGAAATTTTAAAGAAAAATCGATATTTTAAGCAATATCGGGCTAAAATAAGGAACAATTTAATTCTTTATTGAAGTTTGGTTACATATTGCAGCTTTTTCTGAAATGAATAAATGAACAAAATTTCAGATAAGTTCAGTTAAAATTGTTTATGTTTTTTTATATTCTGACAAAGCTACAATTTTAACCTTGAAGTTACGAAAAGGAAACGTAAACAAGAAATGAATTCTGCCATTTCGAAGACTATTGCTGTGATATATCTTTAGTTAGGTACTAAAAATTGAGAAAGGATGTTTTTTATAATTATAGTTGATTAGTTTTCAGTTTACATTCAGTTGATGCTTCGCTACAAATTGAATTATCCAAAATGTTATAGACGCTTTAGTGATTAGTTCCCATTTATTGAAAAAATCTCTAATAGCTATAAATAAGCTTTTACGAGAAAAAACGATACTATGCCATTTTTTTTGTTGCTTCAATATAAAATATTGAAACGCATTGTGAAAAACATAATATTGAAATTTTACATAAACGATAAGATCAAAGCAAGAAATTTACACTGTATTGAAAACCAAAAATGTTGAAAATTAAAACACATATCTTGATTTCGATGACATAAATTGATTCAGATGAAAACTTGAGTTTTAAAATCATTTTAGGTATTTCATGAGTAAAATAAAAAAAAAGTGAATTTTTAGCAAGAATAAGTAATTATTAGTGTCTTTTTCGATACAATTACCACATATAAAGTTTTGTTAATCCGTTTCATACACCTTGCCTCAAAATGATATTCACAAAAAATGCAAATTATATCACTCATATTAGAAACACTAAGTTGTTCGTAAGTTGTGTAAGGCCTCATCAATTATCAAACACTAAGTTTTTTTATAAAATAAGATATGGCAAGGTCCCTAATTATATCTTTGACCGTGTAAAATACGTTGATGTACATGGTTACTAAACAAGATTTGGGGAACAAAATGATTTCTATATTGATAAGTGCAGTACATCTAAATGCCTAAATGATTTATATGCGAAAGGAATGATTTTATTTAATCGTCTAGATCCGCAACAAAACTTATATGAGAATCATAATGATTTCAAAAAAATTATTCTTTTGTAAAAAATAATATTTAAGGCTGAAATATGTTGTTTGCTGTTTGTGTAATTGATTTCTCTTTTGTAAAGTGTATCAGCTATGCTAAATAATGTAACTTAATTACTTAATTTTTACGATTATGAAATACCTAATCGAGAATGTCAAGGATCTTATACTGGACAAACCTCCTCAAAATCAGAAAAATGATGGAAATCATACATAAACTCATAGACAAACAATTGCTCCAAACAAATATAAAAAAGTACACCATATCATAAAAGTACGAATATTTCAGAAACTGAAAATGATCAAATACGGTAAAGTCAAATGAAAAATTCCACATGTTCAGTGATACGAATTTCATGAAGTTTACATTATTCTGTTCAAGATTCACAAAAAAAAACAATATTTTTCCCAATTTACCGAATTCTTCTCCGAATTACAGATAAAAATATTTTTCAAATAATAATCAAAATGTAGAAGTTCCTCAGATTTATTTATTTCTAAGCATAGTTATCATACATCGAAAATATTTCTCGAAAAAGGCATGAATGTTGCAGCGAAATTGAATAAGTAAAAAGATACTTTTCATTAAACATCTCGAGTGAACGTTTTCATTCAACCGACTTTTCAAACTTCAAACTCTTCACAAATTTCTGAAGGATAGTTTATATTATAACAATGTTTACATAAAATTAAAATATAACGTCTGCAATTTGATGTTTAAATACAAGACGATAAGAAATTAGCGACCTTACCTTCGGATATATAATATATGAAAATATTTTATTTGTATAGCCTAAAAATTCTTTCTGAATCCCTGATCAAAATCTTCTGAATTTTTACGACTTTTTTCTTGTAAATATAAGAGTTCTTCATTGAAATGTACTGTACCTACTTGAGAATGCTTCTTTCATTTAATTTTGTTATATTCTAGAATCATAGTATACATTTCGAAACAATTGAGTCCGTTTGTTCTTGTTTATAAATAGAAATTAAGTTGACTAAACTTGTTTCTATTCTTCTATGAATTACTATCAAATAAAGGTAACTTATATTCGAAAAAAATTCCAATTGAATGAGATTAAATGGAGAGTATATTAGTTAACATGAATAATTGTCGTGTCTTGCATACGAGCACAATTACATATTTTACTGTGGCATGAACTAATGGCCACCATTGTCACTGCTACTGTTTATCTTCTTGGGAGGTTTAACCCCCCGCTGTGTTATATCGGAATGTTAAGGTGCCCACCGGTCGATATTTCGGCTACTCCTTGGATCTCACTCTAGATAATTGTTTCATTGAGAACGGTGGACGACTTTTATCGTAGAATTTGAATAATATTTAGTCTTCGATTTATGATAAATTCTAATAATAGGATTATGAATTGTGTATCTTGAATGAATACAAGAAACGAAATATTTGTTCCGATTTCAGGAAAATTCATGAGATTGTACTGACAAAACCCATTTTTCTGTATAAAACCTATAATATACATTAGAAGTACATTGAGGTCAATAAATTGAACACATTTTGAGATTTTAAAAAATATTATATAGATTGTAATTCTTTTTATTGTAAAAATATTATTATACTTATAACTTATAATAATATGACACTACTACTAGTTATTGTGAAAAATTTTAAATGAATAGGGCAAATTGAATGTGAAACTTTATTCTCATCGTTCTATCACATTCATTCAATTAACATATTAATTACAACCAGAAAAAAAGCATACAAAAGAACTGAATTCAGTTTTGAGTTTGATCTACCATTCAGTTCTCGAACAAAATATTGATTCAATTTCCATGGTATTCAGAATGGTAATCATCGACATTCGAGAGAACAAATAATAATATATATGTATATAATATTTTTAGCAATAACAGGCTATTTTCAATGTAAAAGCTTATGAATTATAAAATCTTAACACTATCTATTTCTATTATTTTACAAATACATCTCATCTATATCTCTCCTAATTTGAAAAGGAATCTTTTCAATTCTGTCAGTTGAAATGAAGTTTCTCCCTTCCTCTTGAAAGATACCCATTCGCAGATATAATTCTTATTCTTCTTTACAATAACTATATACAATTATAATATAATTGTGGTGACTTTGGGCCTTTTCATGACGTCATCGTCATATTTGCATGCTTGCCTGGCGATATCAGACGAGCTCTCGCCTGACTGTTTTTTAGTTATAGGTTTTTTAGATATAAGTTTTTCCTATATCTTGTGGGTGAGCTTTAATTTCAGCTTGCCCACAGAGCTTTCGTTCCGGTATATTGTTTGTACATTTTTAATATTATTTCTAGTTTTATTTTTTTATAAGTTGTGAACTATATTGTATTTTCCCATTCAGTAATTGACCCAAGCTGTTGAGTGGTGTATTTGTAAATAAATAAATAAATATAACTATATACAAATGATATAGGTTTGAACCTAGATCTGGAGAGGCCTATATACTAGGGTGGGTCGAAAAAAATCGATATTTTTTTTTCGGATCGTAATACCGCGGAAAAGTTGCTAAATGGTATGACTAAATAGGGGAAAAAATATAAAAATTATCGGATGTTATCTTCCGTTCGCGCATAAGCTCTAAAGTTTTGAAAAAAATAATTTTTTTTGAAAATTTGTAATAATTTTTTTTTACGATATTTAATATGTAATAGTGAAAAATTTCATCTACGACACACTAATAAAGTAATATAAAAATACCGGTATTGCACTTCAACATCTTCCGTTCGCGCATGGACATCCAAATATAGCCAAAATACAAGAAAATCGGATTTTTGTCCTATTTTCTTTTCATGTATAGTTACAGATATCAATAATGTAATACCTAATATCTGATTATACATGTTCTGATAGTTAAAGAAAAAATTCAGACGTAATTAGGCTTGGTTTTCCGATCGTGCTACAGCAGCAATAGCCTCAAGTGTTTTGCAGGACGTTGGCGTGGTAACTAATAGCGACAATTCACAAGTAGTTGACAAGTGTAAAATAAGAAGAGAAAAACACAATGTTTGGGCTGATTTGTCCAGTTCTATAACAGAAAATAAGCTAATTGGGCTATATTTTGATGGCCGTAAAGACGACACTATTGTGGTACAAGAGGCACATTCAAAACGATTTAAAAGAGTGGTAAAGGAGGAACATTACGTGCTTATACAAGAACCTGGTAATATATTTCTGGGTCACGTGACCCCGAATTCAGGAAGTTCAGAGGATATTGCGACCTCTATTATATCCTATTTGACAAGCAATGACATTTCTTTGGACGAATTAGTCGTTATTGGCTGTGATGGCACCAATGTTAACACCGGATTGAAAAACGGTATAATACGCCGTATTGAAACACACTTAGGTAAGCCTCTGCAATGGGCAGTTTGTCTTCTTCATTTTAATGAACTACCCTTCCGCCATTTATTTCAGTATTTAGATGGTAAGTCGACCGGGCCAAATTCTTTGAAAGGACCGATTGGTGGGAAATTGATCAAATGTGAAACACTTCCAGTAGTGCAGTTTGAAAGTATTGATTGCCAAATCCCTGAGATAGACAAAAAAACTCTTAGTAAGGATCAGAAGTATTTGCTGGAAATATCAGAAGCGATTAAATCAGGTGAATGCCCAAAAGATTTATCAATCAGGGATCCAGGACCTTTGTCTCACTCCAGGTGGCTAACAACAGCTAACCGTGCTTTAAGACTCTACATTAGTCAAGAAAATCCAACTGCTGAGTTCCAGGAAATAGTAATATTCATTCTGAAGTCATATATGCCGATGTGGTTTTGTATTAAGAAGACCAAACTTTTTACTGATGGCCCTAAGCTCGTGCACCAATGTATTGAAACCTCAAGATATCTTAAAGATGAACTCAAAGCTGTAATTGACCCAGTTATAGAGAGAAATGGGTTCTTTGCGCATCCAGAACATGTTATGATTACTATGACTCAAGATCCCAGAAAACATATAAGAGAACTGGGCCTCCGCCGCATCATTAAGGCAAGAGAAAGAGACCAAAAGAGGAAAACAATTCGAACGTACGTGGCACCTAAGCTAAACTTTTCCGCAACAGACTACACGGAATTAAATTATTGGACAAACTGTGAATTTTCTTCGCCGCCTCTATTGAAAGATGTCACTGATGATGAACTGAAAACCTACATCAAAACAGAAGAAGTACCGAAGTGGGAAATCCTATCACAGAAGATGCCAGTCCATACTCAAGCAGTGGAGAGAAGCGTCAAGTTGGTGAGCGAGGCTTCTGCTAAGGTTTGCGGATCTGCAGCTCGAGACGGGTACATAAGAACGACACTTAAGTCAAGGTCCACGATGCCAGCCTTTGATAACAAAAGACAGTTCAAACTACCAGACATGTAATCTATTCGTAAGTGAAATATGTACTTTGTAATTATTGGATAATACATCAATAATATGTTGAAGCTTGTATATATTTATTTTTCCTAAGTCCACATTTTTGAGGTTTTCAACACTTTTTTGCTATTTTTACAGCCCATGCGCGAACGGAAGATGTTAAAACTCAATACCAGTATTTTTATATTAATTCATTAGTGTGTCGTAGATGACATTTTTCCCTATTACATATTAAATATCGTAATAAAAAAAATTATTAAAAATTTCCAAAAAACTTTAATTTTTTCAAAATTTAATCAAACTTTAGAGCTCATGCGCGAACGGAAGATAACATCCGATAATTTTTATATTTTTTCCCCTATTTAGTCATACCATTTAGCAACTTTTCCGCGGTATTACGATCCGAAAAAAAAATATCGATTTTTTTCGACCCACCCTACTATATACGTGTTGTTACTTTGCAATTTTTATATTTTAAAAGTAGATTCCTGTACACATTCGTTAGAATCTCTGAAAGTAACGGAACAACAACTTGACGTTACCATTCAATTTTACTAAAGCAACAAGGAGGCAGTATTATATAACCAATTTCCATTAGTCATTCGACCAACGTCCAACTTCTCTCGAGTGAAACAATGAATCTGAAGGGTCCGCGTGGAGGAGCGGTCCAGAGGAGGAGAGAGAAACGATATCATTAATTGAATGATCCCCTCTGGAGAATAAGTTATCGGCTGAAAGCTAGACCGCAAAGTCCGCTGGTCACATATCAAAGACTGGCCGGCCGATTCAATGGACGAAAGTGACACTTGAAAACAATACCGACCAAATAATAAATCGCTACAAATCTACTGTTGCAGATTCAGAAATTCAGTAACGGTTCGACGGTGACGAACTCCTTTCAGAATAGCTGGGCTTTATGCAGATATAAAGGGTAGCCTTACAAAGCCTCAGATACGCCATCGGATGTGGTCATAAGTTTTGTTTTTGGTAGTTTGTTCTTTATCTTCGACTAAAGGAGTATTCAGTGGAGATATTTATTGCTTGTACATTATGATTCTATGGTATTTGAGATATATAATTCAAAATGCTCATTAATCGAACTCTATATAACATTATTCTCGATAAGAGCATAATGTTATATAGATAGCATAACATTTTTTTAAAAGAATAGGTAAAATTGGTCCACGCGTTGTTGAGTTATGCGCTTACTAGTACATTTTGCGATTCATTTTTATGTTACAGATAAAATAAACTTTTCATTATTGACATATTAAGCAACAGTGCTTCATTTTAAAGAAGCACCTCCAAATATAATTATTTCCACATTCAACAGTAAGTTGCGAAAGGATGAACTCTAGTGGAACAGTGAGAAAGATTTGCTGTCAAAACATACAAAAACTAAGCATAAATTGGTATGGAAAACTGATAGATGAAGAGGTGATAGTATTCACCCTAATCTAGAAAAATAGTGGAAACCTGATAAGAACTATTCAAGAAACGTTACGAATGCAGTGACGAAATTGTAAGCTCCAACAATACCATTTAGCAATTTACTATGCGGCAAGTTTAGATACACAGGTGATCTGGTCACTGGAATACCTCAAGGATATATCTTGAACCACTCTTATTTATTCTGTTCGTAAATGATCTGATGTATAATATTTACTCTCCACATTTGATGTTACCAAGCGATTTGAAACTATATCATGAAATTAGATCATAGGACAACTGTGTTCATCTTCAGCTCGCGCTCTTACATGTTGCTAGTTTGTGTGAGGATAATTATTTGATGACTGAGATTGAATTCTCGCTCAACTCTTGGTGAAACATAAATAAATATTGAATTAACTTAAACTCTTGGCTTGATGTTTCACGATTATATTTAACAACTTGAATTAGTTTAATTAGTTTAATTAGGTGAATTAGTCTAGACTAATTCATATTGGTAAATATAATCATGAAACATTAAGCCAAGAGTTCAATTTAATTTAATATATTATAATTATTTGATTTTGAGGGTGTCAAAGTGTAATGTTGTCTCTTTCAAAGGAAAAGAGACTGAATTGAGTGTGAGTACATCGTCGGTGGTCAGGCTCTTTCTCGTTTTGATAAGGTCAGAGATCTTGGTGAAAGTCTTCGATCAGAAGCTTTCCTTTGTTCCACACATCACCCAACTTATTTCATCTGTCTCGAAAATATATAGATTCGTTATACGAAATGGCAAATATTTTAATAATTCCTCAACATTCATAGGACTATTTAATACCCTAATGCGTTGCAAGTTGGAGTATGGCAGCATGATCTGGCATTCTATTTACACTTGCCATCAACACCATCTTGAGGCTATTCAGAGAAGGTTCTTGAATTTCTTAGTTTGGAGGGAAGACAAAGTTTATCCACAGAGAGGAGTCAACCATAACGAGTTATAGAGTCGATTTAGTTTAATCTCATTGCAGAGCAGGAGAGAAACTTTATCACTCAAATTTCTCTACAAATTACAGCACAATAGTATTGATTGTCCTCTTTTCTTTCTGTCCGCTTTGAAATTTCGTGTTCCAAGGCAAAATTCTCGTAAAACAGAATTATTCTACCTAGAGACTCCGAAGACCAACTGTCTAATACCATCCCCCATTTGGTTTATGGATTCTACATTGAATACAGTCGTCAATAGTTGTGACATTTACTTTGACTCCTTAGAAGTTATTATTAGGAGTTATGTGAACAAAGGGAATTGACTAAAATGAATTGATTTAGATTGATTCGTTGTAATATTTCATTATATGCTATTATTTAGTTAAGACTATTAGTTACTAGTTTAGGTTTTTCATATTAGATTGAGCTCTTTGTTAAATATATCTCTTCCGTTTCAATTATTTAGTTAGTATTCAACATTATGTTATTATTTTCTGTAATTGAGTATTATACGTGTTGAGAATAAACTTATTATTATCATTATTATTATTGATGTATTCTATGAGTTCTGGCCTTCAATAATGTGTATTCTGAAATTTTGACATAATTTCATTTCATTGTACTTCAATAATTTTGAAAACGTATAAATCATTATTATTAAACTGGCTGTTCTTTCAACTGTAGGAGAATAAGAACTCATTAGTGAGTCAATATTATACAGAAGGATAACAAGAACTCATTTCGAGTTCTTTTTAGCTTTCTATTCGAGATTATATTCTGTATTCGAGAGAATTACATCTATTTTAATATGTGACATATGATCTCTCTCGTCCTTTCCGAATATAAAGGAATATTTTCGAATATCCTCATGTCTCGTCCCAAATCCATCACCAAATCCAATCTGAGCGCGCGATTCTTCTAACGGACGCCGAGTAATAAGTTTATGACTCCACGGCGGCGGTCTACAAATTGTAGAACATTACGACATGTGCCGCTAGCGGATGAGCACAGACGAAAAAATTGCGAATATGTGACCGGCTTTAGTCATATGTCACCGAGATGACGCTAGATGTCGCCCGCGATAGCTTGCGGTGATCACGTACTGCCTTGAGACTGAATATGAGTTTTATAGATAGATCGCGATGTTTGATATTATTCCGTGCTTTTATTCGTTACGGTACGTGAGACGAATATTCTATGCGAGCGAAATTTATATCGATAGTTCGAATGAACCGACCGGCAGCCATGTTTTCCGAGGTTTAATGGCGTGAAATGTACCAAGATATATGGCAACTGGATCAAATGAACTTCTGAAACTAGGATATATTTATACACAGGGTGATTCATTACTGCGTGGAAATAATTCGAAAGTACAATGTTGACATCAAATTATTAAGATTCCAGAACACTTTGATATACTATGGCTTCGTTCTTAGTTACAGCGGGTTTTATTCGAATATTTCAAAACGATTGGATCCTAGTATTCTGAAATCATTTGATGTAACATTGTCGTACTTGTGTATGTTTCACATGGTCTACAATCTACTGAATTACGGTAACTCAAAGTTTCTGATTACGACCAGAGGCGTACGACAGGGACAAGGTAGACAGGGCCTGCTAGATGTTTCCCAAATATACGCCCATGGCGAAATGGTTAATTCATCGCATTTTTTCTACAACACTTGGATGGAGGATATGTAACTATTGCAATGGTTTCCCATAGCAATATTCTCAATCTCAAGTCGATATTTCTAGAAGATATTTTGAATTAAATTTGCACAATTTCAAAAATATTTACGTGTATCAGCTATAATGGTTCAATCAGTGAATTACTTTATTTTATCAAGAAAATGAAATTAATATTACATATTATTTGAATAGGAGTAAAGTGATGTCTTATGCAGCTTCATGTTAATCATGGACCAATACACACAAAGAGGATACGATATTCGAAAATTTTTATTTACAAAATTGAACTAGATTCAAGGAGAATGTCATAGAAGAACTGATTAGAAAAAGAAGCACTTTCATGACTTCACATTCAACTTTAGTAAACTTCATGATGTATCAAAATCTTATTAAAAATAGAATATTAATATTAGTGCATAATTTGTATTAGTACTTGTATTATTGTAATTAGTGTATAAGTGTTAGTGTATAAGTCGATAATATTACCACATATAAACTTTTGTTCAACTGTATTATACACCTCGCCTCAAAATGATATTCAAAAGTGGCAAAAACTCCAAAATAGCGCATTTAGAATGCGCTCATTATATTGAAGTGCGATAGGTACACACTTGTATCACTAATGTTAGAAACACTAAGTTCAAAAACTCTAGACTTTTTTTATAAAATACAATATGACAAGGTTCCTAACTAACTATATCTTTGACAGTGTGAAATACGTTGAAGATGTACATGGTTAAGAAACAAGGTCTAGGGAACAAAATGATTTCTATATTGAAAAGTGCAGTACATCTAAATGCCTAAATGATTTATATGCGAAAGGAATGATTGCTTTCAATAATCTAGATCCAAACCTAAAATTATGTGAGAACCATAATGAGTTCAAAAAATTATTGTATCATTTTGTAAGAAACAATATCTAGGGTGAAATATGTTGCTTGATGCTGTATATATAACTTTTTTTTTTTGTAAAGTTTATTAGCTGTGCTAAATAAAGTTTACTACTATTAATTACATTTTTCCTTCTGTTTTGAATTTATTTAACATTAATGTGTGAAAACTTTGTTGGTGTTTTTTTATCTTTGGATTTGATATCGAAATGAATGGACTAATTGAAAATATGATCAGTATCTGGCTTCAGAAAAATATCGAAATGATTATAAAATATTTTGTAACGAAAAAATGGTATACTTATGAACTAATAGTACCTTGAAGCCTCTCAAAATAATAGTGATAAAGTTATTTCAGATTTATAAATACGCATTTTGTAAACTAGTGGGAAATGATATTTTACTTAAAACTTTGCGATAAAATATCCAGAATTTGATGTAACATCACTTTCTTCATTACGAAGTTTCGAAAAGAATAAAACCGATTATTACTTTTTATTTAATTGACGAGAATCATGCATTCAGAACACAGTTCAAAATATTAGAAAGGGAATGAAGGTTTCAAATTGAATTCCCTCAAATCTTCACAAATAAATCCAATAATTTAGGTCTTGTACTTATCAGAATATCAGAAATTCAGGTAGCTGGTCAAAATGATTACTTCCCAGCTATTTATTATATTAGTTGTTGTTAATCGTTCGTTATGTGTTTTTATTTTTTCAATTGTATTTCTGTGATACCATTTTCTGTGATGGGTGCTTCTCTTACCTTAGTATCTCTTCATCCTTGGAACTCTGGGTTAAGATGCTTAATTATATCATTGCTTATTGAAATTACGTCCGAAGAAGAAGTATTATTTCGAAACGTGCGTCATGCGTATTCCTTCTGATATATGAAAAAACTTTCACAATTTTTTCAAAAGTTAGACTGAACTTTCAGTCTTTTGAAATACTTAAAATTGTTTTGAGGTGAGAAATGAAATTTTATTACGCATCTCATGACATAAGGATACATTTGAGTGATTCTCTGCAAGCAATAAATAACTGGGTATAGAATGAGCAATGAAAGGAGGTACCTATTTTCAATTTTGTGTATGAAATTTCAGCTTTCACTTCATCAATATTCAGCCCCGCCAACACAGCAACCCTCCACTACCTGCTTCCAATCATCAATACAATTTTGACGTACATTCACATGTATTCAAATCCCAAACATTAGCTCATTCGAACGATTCGATTTGAATATCTGGATCGTCTATAGATAAGAGCATTGAAATTAATAAAAGGAAAACGGTTCCTTTCATCGTGCTCCGAAGGGTCCACAGATTCGAAGATAAATAGTAAAAGAGTTCTATGAATAGAAGCAAAGTTGTCCCCTTTAACGTTTTTGTTTTGGCCATTCCATTCATAAGGATACCGCCGGAAAGTTTGATAAAGATTTATATTTATTGGCGCGCTTATTGAACAGGCTCCTTCAAGTTTTTGAGTATGAAGTTGTGGATTTTAGGAACCTGTAGGTCATTAAAAGTTTTGCTGTAAGTTAGGGATCATTGCCTAGGTTTTATAAGTAGATCTTTTGTTAAGGAACTATAAACCATATTAATTTCGGAAATTAACTAGAAAAGAACAACTAAAAACGAATCAGTCATTCACGAAGTCTCTGCCTTTCATTCCTTCACATTTAGAAATTATATGTTGAATAACAACAAAAACTATTTGATAAAGATGAATGAGTGTTTCGCTGATCTCTTGGTGAAATATTGTTTAATATATTAAATAAAAAACATTTGGCTTGGAATATTCAACCCATAAATTATATTTTCTAAATTTAGAAATAACCATATCGAATAACAATTTGTCATTTAACATATATAGAAAACCTACATGCACATATACTCTTATGACTGCAGCGCCCAGTCTCATAAAATTAAACTCCGTGCTTTTCATAGTTTCATCCATCGGTTACTTTTAATTCCACTTTCCCGAGAAAATGACTACGAGGAAGATCCATAATTTAACAATTATCAACACAAAACAAGAATAGATCATGAAATTACCTTCGGTTTGTCCGATCTCAATTACTGAAATGTCCAAAATTCTTTCTTAAAACTTGATTTACTTTCTTTTCCTAAAAATTTACCTGTTCCCTTCTTTCAAAGACATCGATACCAAGAGCTGTTATCGTCTTCGTTCTTATTTTCTCTACCAACATGTGTCTACAGCAAGTAGAGATGTAAAATATCAAAATAGAAGATAGAAGAGTTGTTCAGTTTAACATTTGAAAAAGAGCGAACTCTTCGAAACAATTTTCAAGAAGCAATATAATTTTATGAAACTGAGGCAAGTGTTTTTCATTCCACATATTAAACGAGTTCCACCAAGAGGTCAGCGCATATTCGATCAATTTTCCTATTATTACGATGAAAATAATCGATATTTAGCACCGTATGTTTCAAGTCTATCGTTAATTACCATTATTTAACGATCTCAAAACTTTTGGGTCTTGTTGGCGGAATTTATAGACAAAAGAGTTCTGACCACTGGCTACAGTTCGGTTCATAGAGCATAACAGAACTTGGGATTGCAATTGTTGCAAGTACCTGAACCGTGATCGAACAAAGCCAATTCAAATCACAACCCTTATTCAACTCGGGCACCTTGAAATGACCACCGATAGCATATACTGTAATTGTGTTCGTGTCCACCCAGCGTTTCTTGAGTTATGCCGTTTTCAAGACAATCCATGAGACGTGACGGAGGGTTAGAAAGAGTTCGGAGTATCCAGGAGAAGCAAGGTAGTCACTACCTAAGCTATATGTTTGTTTGAGTTAGCTGAAGCAACTTATTCATTTCAGTATTTTTGATAAAATACTGAAATGTAAAAGTAGTAAAACCAGGTTTTAGAATTATGTGAAAAATTTCCTGTGATTTCTGAGTTTCAATCAGGATTCAAAAGAAATTGCTCTTATGAAACAGCAATATTGAGCATATGTGAGGAATGGTATAGTGCTATAAATAAAGGAGAAACGGTTGTTGTAGTATTATTGGATTTTAAAAGAGCCTTTGAAACGTTATGTAGATAGATCATTATTATTGAAAAAACTGAATAAACTTGATTTTGAGGGAGTAGTAAATGATTGGTTCGGATCTTACTTGGATTCGCGAACACAAGTAGTTAAGTTTAATAGCATGCTGTCGGATAGCACGAAAGTGGATGTAGGAATACCTCAAGGAACTGTCTTAGGTCCGATGTTGTTCCTGTTATATATAAACGATAACCTGAAGGTCGAAACACAAAAAGAAAAACCAAGAAAGAAAAACAAACTCTGAAAGAAGTCGCAACATTTCAGGATACCGCGTTTGTTCCAGACAAACTGAAGACACGAACATCAATGTCAAATTTTGAAAAATTCCATTCATAGATAAATTGTCTCAACAAGTAATTTCCACTTTCAAAAATTTTCCACATTTGAAATTCGCGAAGTACAATATTCTGAGTAATTCTGATCTTTTCTCCCAAATATAAAGACAAAACACCCCTAGTGTACAATAGTAACGTCGCTTACGAATTTCCTTGCAAAGAATATCACAAAATGTTATGTGCGACAGACATCGCAGTGGCTTAAACAACGACTAATACAGCATAAAAGTGACTGACGGCTTGGAAAGAATACTTGTACAGTGGTAGAGCATCATCAACAAACTGGTCACTGCTTTGACTTTTCTAGGGTGAACGCGAGATCAATTATAGGAGCAGATTGTTCCTCGAATTGCATCACATAAAAAAGAAAGACAACATTGTGAATTATAGATCGGATATGGGACAGTTAAGTAACATTTATTGCAATATTCTCCAAAAGATTTAGAACATAGCTTTCTGTAGGTGTAGGTGTATCTGAGATTTTTTCTGTGAGTCTGTGTGGTGTTGATTTCATCGTTAATATTATGAACTTTTTATTGCTTTTTTTTCCTTGTGTAAATGCAGAACCATTTGTTCCTTCATCTTTGTCATATAGTATATATTTTACGTTGTTCTTATTCAGACCGTGCTGACCAAATAAGCACCGAACATGCTTTATTCATTTTATATTGGTAACTAACTTTATGTTTTGTGAGTACAATTTATTTTTATCATTTGATGTCTTTTAACTTGTCCATCTTTTGATGTCATTTCAGGTTCTCCTGGAGAAGTCAATAAGTATTGTCGAAATATAGAGATTATAAAACGAATTAGTTATTTGTCACAGACCGCATCCTGAAATAATATTAAATATTAATTTCTGAATTCATAATACGGTCGATACTTTTACTCTTATATATATATATATATATATATATATATATATATATATATATATATATATATATATATATATATATATGGGAATATACATATTAATATATATCATGGGAATATACATATTCATTGAATATGTGTATATTCAAGTGAATATTTCAAGAAAGAACGTACCTCGAGTAATTGTTATTCTAATATCCTTTATTTTATTCAGTAGAAGTATTCGCAATTAGCATAATTTTCAATCAGACCTGCGACTAACAAAGAGAAAATAATAACACTACTCGCAATTACGTCATAGACACCTATAATTTGTACGCTATCTAGTTATCCGCGGACGTTATCTTACCAGTAGACATATCGTGAAACGTCATCCGATCATCTTTTCAAATCAAGGGAGGAGCACCTAATAAATATGTATTAAATATTAAATTGAGAGAAAGAATAAAGCAGCCTACTAATAATACGTTACCAATATTGTATCTTGTCACTCAAACTAATATTGATACCAACACGGAAAATATAAAACCCAGGTCAACGTCAAAATGACGCCGAAGGGAAGGCGGGCTCACGACAGAATTCGTTTAATAATATTTTTGAATCAATAAAGAGAATAAAATGAAGAGAGCGGTATGTGAAGATCGAAATGGCCATGATTTGTTCATACGTTGAATGAAATGAGGCGCAAAGAACCCGACTTGGCTTCTCATAGACTGACTGACAAGCTCTCAACCCACAACGTCAAAAAATCCGATTTGATTTTTTTGTAGCACGAAATACACATAATTTAGATTATGATGACGTGATACTGATCGAATTTCTTTGTAGCAAGCTGGTGTGTAGAATATATACCTATAATGAAACAATCATTTGAATTTTCTCATATAATGATTAATACGAATGACGCGCGTTTCAAATTAGAACTTCTTCTTCAGATGCTAAATTAACACGATACAATTTGACAAGTACGGATGTTTTTGCTTATTTAAGAGTGCCGAAACATAAAAGTACAAGGAAGTGAAGAGAATCTTAAGTTGAAACATGGAAACCACGTAGGATGAACAATGAAAAATTACACTTGGACATCGAAAACAAGCTGATAAGATGTAAGTATAAACATCAAGGGGTAGAAAATTCTTTGGACTGCTACTTGACATTCTAATATTTGAAATATTAGGTAAAGGCCTATTATTAACTTCTAATTGACTATTACGTCAAAGACCTGAATTTCGAATTTACTGATCTGTCAGGATTTCAGAAGATTCATTAAATATATAAAAACATAAGAAAACAGAGGAAAGAATAATCTGAGGACTGAAACATGGAATCTTGTTAGGTTTAACAATCGAAAATTACCCTAGGCCATCGAACAGAAGATGATAAAAGGTAGGTATAGACCTCAAGGGGTAGATAATTCTTTGGGCCTGCTAATTGGGATTCTATCATTGAAAATATTAAATGGAGGGCTCAAATTACCTTCTAATTGACTATTAAGTGAAACTCTTGAATTTATTGATTTGAAACGATTTAAGAACATTTATTGAATATATACAAACATAAAATATCAAAGAAAAGAATATAAGCTAAGGATTGAAATATGGAACCCAGATAGGTTAAACATTCAAACATTACACTTGAACATCGAAAAGAAGAGAATAAAAGGTACGTATAAACATCAAGGCGTAGATAATTCTTCGGACCTGCTACTTGGGATTTTATTATTGAAAAGTGTGGGTAGAACTAGTGGAGGGCCTAAATTACCGTCTAATTGACAATTAAGTGAAACCCCTGAATTTTTGAATTTATTTATTTGAAACAAATTTAGAAAATTTATTGAATATATAAAGATATAAATTAGCAAAGAAAAGAACAGAACCTGAGAATTGAAACATGGAACCTTGTAGGTTTAACAATCGAAAATTACACTTGAACATCGAAAATAAGAGAATGAGAGGCAGGTATAAACTTCAAGGGGTAGATAATTCTTTGGACCTGCTAATTGGGATTTTATCATCGAAAGTATTAAGTGGAGGGCCTAAATTATCTTCTAATTGAACATCAAGTGATACCCTTGAATTTTTGAATTTATTTATTTGAAACGATTTTATAAAATTTATTAAATATATAAAAATATAAGATAACAAAGAAAAGAACCTAATAATTGAAACATGGAACCTTGTAGGTTTGACAATCGAAAATTACCCTTCGCCATCGAAAACAAGACGATAAGAGGTAGGTATAAACTTTGAGGGGTAGATAATTCTTTGGGCCTGCTACTTGGGATTATATCATTGAAGATATTAGGTGTCGGACTTAAATTACCTTCTAATTGACTATTAAGTGAATCTTGAATTCTTTAATTTATTGATTCGAAACGATTCTATAAAATTTATTAAATATATAAAAACATAAGATAACAAAGGAAAGAACAGAACCTGAGAATTGAAACATGGAACCCTGGTAAGTTTAGCAATCGAACATTGCACTTGAACATCGAAAAGAAGTTGATAAAAGATAGGTATAAACTTCAAGGGGTAGATAATTCTTTGGACCTGCTACTTGGGATCATATCAGTGAAAATATTAAGGGGAGGGCTCAAATTACCTTCTAATTTACTAGTAGGTGAATAATAATAATAATAATATTTATTTAATCCAGTAAGACATAAAAAATTTATAGGACAAGTCAAAGAAAGAAATTACTTATTTAACAACAAATGAAAACTCTTGAATTTTTGAATTTATTAAAAGAAAACATAAGATAAAAAAAGGAAAGAACAGAACCTGAGAATTGGAACATGGAACCCTGGTAGGTTTAACAATCGAACTTTGCACTTGAACATCGAATACAAGTTGATAAAAGATAGGTATAAATTTCAAGCGGTAGATAATTCTTGGGACCTGTTACTTGAGATTCTATCATTGAAAATATTAAGTAAAGGGCTGTTTTTAACTTCTAATTTGCTATTAAATGAAACTCCTGACTTTTTGAATTTATTGATTGGAAACGATTTCAGAAAATTTATTTGATATATGAAAACATAAGATAACAAACTTGTAGGTATAACATTCGAGTATTACACATGAACATCGAAAACAAGATAATAAGAGGTAGGGATAAACTTTAAGGGGTAGATAATTCAATGGTCCTGCTACTGGGGATTATATCATTGAAGATATCAAGTGGAAGGCTTAAATTACCTTCTAATTGACTATTGAATGAAACTTCTGACTTTTTGAATTAATTGATTCGAAACGATTTTAGAAAACTTATTGAATATATAAAAACATAAGATAACAAAGAAAAGGAAGGAATCAGTACAACGTTCCACTACCAAGACTCTTTAATTTAATATGAAATCAAGAGACTCGGCCTGTTGGATATAACTTATAAAATGCGAAAAAGTAGAAAAGCAACAAGAACATCTTCAGAGTTCCGACTCAGAACGACTGAAAATCCCATGAAAAAAGCATGAATTTCCATCATAATTGACCAATCTTAACGACAGAACATGAACTAGAAACAAAATCGAAAACTCCTTCGTCAAAAAGTATTCTAAATTAATGAAATTTTTTATTAATTTAGAATATCAATTAAATTTTTTATTAATAGATTTTTAATAAAAATTTGTGGATACATTTTATTTATTGAAGTTCATATTTCACCTCACCTGATTAGCTACTTCATATTTGGAAGAAAATTGTTCCTTTCTTTCGATATATTGTAACATTCCATTAGAAGAGCAGAACATCAACTAATTGCTCAACTTCTGAGATGAAAACAAAAGTAGTAGCCGAGCCTTTACAGGTATCCTCTCTCCAGGGAGTACCTATGATTTAAATGACCTGTCCATCTTGCTGCCATGATATAAAGAACTAGATCAAAGTTGAATATCTGTTTAGAAACTCAATGATGCGTAGGGCGACAACTAGGGATGTGGGTATTATTGATTTCATTGAACAGCTCTCGGAAGTCAATATGAAAAAAAAATTATTTAATCGAAAAAAATTTCGTTTCAAACAGTTAATCAAACAAGAAATTCTCGTAGTCGAACAAGAAATTCGATATATATTCCAAGAGATATATATTCCACTAGATATTCAATATATATTCCACGAGATCTTGTCAAAAATTTCGATGTTCATTTATTAGGTAAAACGTAGGTACTCAAAGATAGAATCATAAAAAATTTACCATTATCCATTTTCCAATTGAAAATGTTTTTTTCTGCTACCCTGGATAGCAGATATGAATAACAAAATAATGAATTATATTTCACAAAAATTTAAACTGAAACAATTTTAATAATCATTCAAATAATCATGAATTTTACTCAAGATATAGTCAAAGCAAAAATATAGCTCTGAATATATATGTTTTTCACAGTTACCTGAAATGAATCTCAATATTCCTTTTTTTTCATTCATTGAACAAATATCTCTCAGGTTGTTGCCTGATTTCGAAAGAAATTAAATTCTACTTATCCCCATATCAAATCACAACTTATAGAGTTTCTAGTTTTTTATGTGATTGATTGTTAATATTAATATTTCTAAAAGCATTAGAGCGGACTTGAAACGGACTATAAGACACAAAAATTTGGTGAGAGTACATTTGTAGTTACCCTAGGTGACGTTGAAAACATCTACATTAATGCTCTTTTTGTAGATTTTATTGAAGTGGCACGAATCACCGATTTGGGTTAATCTTGCAGATGTGAAGCATACTACATATACTAATATTCAGAGGAATAAACCACGTATCAGTCCATCGACAGATAGATAATATATCAGCGTAATGTGAGCACTACAATTCACCAGTTTTGGAATGCCAGATGTATATACAAGGAAAAGCAGATGGCATATTACAGGCTCTTGGGGGTTCCCACTAAACAATGAACATATATCAGAAAACCTATCTAGCACTTTTATTCGAAATGATCTACCAAAGAGGCAGACAACCATGAAAACGTCCGCCAACGAATGTCGCATGGTTTTGTTTTCTCATTAATCGTTGCTCAGGGGTTTTATCGGCAGCCTTGTTGAAATCTGAGCTGGTGTTTTGGTTCTGTGAACTTCGATCTTTTAATGAAAGACTCCATACGAACATATCTTCAACTGAAGATTACTGAAAGATACTTTAGAGGAAAGCAAAGAACATTCGAATACTAATAGTCAAAAGTGGACCATAATTCGTTATACAGCTTAGACTTCTTATACTTTGTACGGTTATCGAATATTGGATGATATCACAATGGCCTTTCAAATTACAAAAATGTTACTCCTCTTGGGCAAGCCATCTCACATACAAACCCCCAAGAAACTTCGAACACCTTATTCCTTCCATATGATTAAAAGTTTTCATTCTGATACTATAAAATGATTTGTATTCATTCGTTTAATCGTATAGATTGCAAATATTTTGCAAATAGACAATTTTTCAATTGTTGTTTAATTAACTCACGTCAAATTATTCAAGAGTTATGACGTTTCCATTAATCAATCCGGATTGTACTGCCAATATTCATAAGTCTACAAATCAAGTTATCCCCGCATTAGTTCATCCCTCCACGCAACATCAGGAGCAGTATTTGACTCCGATAAGGTATACCCACGCCCGTCGAACAATTGAATTGTCATCTTCAAAGCACACTCGACGTTTAGTTTAGATTTAGCGGCTGCCTTGTTCAATACCACCATAATGCGTGTCTACTCCGTGTGTATAATTCCGGGCAAGATCCGGGACCATTGTTCCGGTTTACTATTCCTAATCAAAATCTTCCACTTAATTTCAGACATCTTAGTGTGGAGAAGGAAGACGAAATTAGTCTATCGAGCATTTGTTTTTCAGTCGACGTATTTGTTGATGAGTGAAGTACGCATTTCATGAGAAATTTGTAGGGCGTTCTTAGTCAATCATCAGTAACTCAAACAGGAAGAAGTCAAAATAGTGAAACTCATTTTGAGGAAAAATTCATCCCTTATAATGGAGAATGTTGTCAATAAATTTATTCATTTAAAATTTTATGTGCCTTACATCTTACATGAACCCAATTATAAGTTACATAAAATACTCAAATATTCAGAAAATCATAATGACAAAATTGATTCATGAATATAAAGAAAGAAGAAACAAGAAGGAAAATAAAACAATCATCTTACACACTAAAATATTTCGGCAATTTGGGTGATAAAAACAATATATACATCCATACACAGATAGAAGAAAGCTGTACAAAGTTCCCTAAGGCAGTAGCATGCGTCGGATTCTGAAAATCGAAGTATTTAACAGATCTTTAACCACTTTCCAGTTGAATATATTACACAGGTTATGTATCGGAGAGATTGTGCGAGGTGCCTGGAAATGAAAAAGAGTGCTCTTTCTACTATATAGACAAAGTTCATGGAACTTCAGTCTACTTAGCAAGTTTGGACAATCAATGATATAATTCACATGTTTTATGACAAGTTGTGAATCAAAGAAACAATTAAAAAGTCGAGTGATCACTCTTCACTGGCACTCGTGAAAGGGTGAAAGCGGTAATCTTTTCTTCTTCGAATTATATCTGGATATATGAAACGAGCTGTACTATTTGCACCAATTTTATGATTATAATATTGTATTCATTCCATTAATGGAATTAAGGTCAAAATCATCAATTGAGTTCAGCTATAAGGTATCAAATTGATGAGGTCGATACTTAGATTAAATTAATATCCATAATGAAGCAATATTTAGAATATTCTCATAATTTAATACAGATACGCATGACGACTTTTCGAAGTACTATTTCTTTATCAAATGCTGAATCAATACTAAGTATTTATAATTACTAAGTATTAATACTAAGAATTAATAATTCAGTATTAATTCAGTATTTGATAAAGAAGTAATACTTCGAAACGTCATCATGCTTATTTGTATTGAATTATGAGAAAATTCTAAATATTGTTTCATTGTAAAAGGTATCAATCCATTTATTGACTGTTGACTGTTGGGCGTTACAAAGTTCTCCGGGTAACCTACTTATTCCATTGAAGTTTCAATTTATTATTTCAAAAGATATTTTGGAATATATGCTCATTTCTCTACTCTGGAGCATTGGTTAAATACTTAAATGCTGGACTAGTTGAAATAATTTCAAATTGAATGAGGGCGTGTTCCTTTGAATTATAAATACACCAAATTTTAATGACATACTTAATTGGGGATTTGAAACAATCAATAGAACAAACTCAAAATTACTAGAAAAATGTCATCAAATGTATTTCTGGTTATTCCTGAGTATCAAGAATGGCAATGACCACCGTTAACTGTAAAAAAATTCTGTTGCCCTTTAAGAGTTCGTTTTTCAATCAAGCATGATGGCCATAAAGATATTTCTGCACTTACTCATCCCATTCAAAGACACGATATAACTGTGGAAATGAATCATTTGCGCCATCTAGTTAATTGTGAAGAAACTACAGAAAATGTATGCTGTAAAATATATCCATTATGGCATTTTTTTCTTTGTGATCAATAATTGTAATAATTCAAAAAAAGTGTTTTCAGCAGAGATTATTGAGGAAGATTTACATTGAAAATAATGCAAGGCAGACTGATTTTTAATAAAGTTTTTAACGTGTGAAAAAAAAATATTCGTTTATAATTCAGTACACCATCTTCAGAAAGATTATATGCTTGCAATAGTCATCGTTGGTGTAATTACTCACCAGACGTACAGCCTCCGGCAAATATTCTATAGAACCAAACGTATTATCCCAATTTACAGCATAAACACCGATACTTCCCTCAATAACCACCTCTCGCGACCTCGCCAGACACGAAAGATAGCCGGTTGTTCGTAAGCTTTGGGCCAAGGGCCAAGTATACAGGTTACACGATCTTCGCAAAATCAACAAGTAAGGTCTGGATAGGTAATTATGGATATTAATTGCGTACAGGTGTTCTATAAATTAACCCCCTTCGGGTTATTATTGTTAATCATGTAGATATTATTGCCCCTTCTTGGTAACCGGTTTTCCGATACCTTCCTTCAATCGGGTGTACTCACTCCTACGACGGCTGTGGGGTGGATTGTGCTATTACATGAAAGTTACATCAATCTAGAGCATTGTAGGACGAAAAGTTAGTTTTCCACATCAAATTCATTCAGTTTGATAGATTATATGTCATCTACATTTTAAAGTGGGCCTTTTTGAGATTATATTACGAAGAAAACGTTGTTCAAATTGAAATTGGTAATTGAAAACCTTTACATCGATATTTTTGGTTGATATCGACGCTGTTGCTTTTCTTGAGTCTTATTGGAGTCAATACTGATTCTATGTCCATAACATCTGGAGTTCCTCGGGGGTCAATTTAGGGTCCTTTTTTATTCATCATTTATGCAACTTATATCTTTGATTGCGTTAAATGTGGCAGTGTCTAAGGTTTTGCAGATGATACTCAAATGTACCATATCTAAGGAAATTAGCACTGCTCCAGCTTCCATAAATGTAGATTTGGAAAGATTCGTTTCTTACTCGAAGAGCAAAATTGCTACCGTCGCCTTCTTTATTCGAACTATTCATATTGTTTCAAATTCATGAAAGATTATGTATTTGGCAGGTTTTCTTGAAAGAAAAATATGGAAATCTTTCTTGAAATATTTACCACTTGGGGAGGTTTACTTTGACGAGCAAACTTTAGTTTGCTCGTCAAAGATCGCCCTTGGTTGTTGAGAAAAACTGAAAACACTTTTTCTGCGATTATGAAAGTTTCTGATTCCAATTACAACATCATTTGGAACTCATATAACTACAATTATTCTCACAGAAAAACGAAAGGAGGACGAAGCACTGGATAATTGGTTTCGTTGATATTGGTTGCATTTTGTTACTTCAAAGATTATGTTACCTTCTTCACCTCATGGAGACTTCACTGAAGACTTTAAACGTCAAATAAAATGTTTCAAATTTTCATTTGAATTATGTTTCACTTTGATCTTCTTTAAACTGATTGACATATAGTATAACAATTCTGATTCGAAATTATACAGTTTAATCATTTTTCTTTACTCATTTCGAAACAAAGCAGCTTCTTTTTAAGAAAAATACTGTCTTTTTACTCTGGCTAGTTACATTGAGGCTTATTTCGATGAAATTTCGTTGAACAAGAGTTAACGAAATCAGAGGATTCGACAAATTCTGACCTATAGGTAATTTGTGACTGATTGTAAATTCGGTTAAATATCTGATTATCTTGCGCTGAGTTGAATAATAGAAATCAAATAAGAAAATTTCATATTACATTCATGAATATTGAAGGATAAATTATAATAAATGACACTCATCTCTTGATGAAACATTATGTTAAAAGCAATAAATCAAAATTAACACTCTTGACGGAATATATTAAAAACTCTACATATGTTTCGGGTGGTTAACCCATTCTCAAGAGTATACAATAATAATATATTTTTTTATTTTCATGAATTGCTGATTACTCAATATTACTCAGTACATTGTATACTCTGTATATAGTATTAATAATACTCGTATTATATATTTATAGTATACTCTTGATAATGAGTTGACCACCCGACACATATGTAGAGTTCTTGATATATTCAGTGAAACTTAGGTCAAGTGTGATAAATCATAGTTTGAAAAGTTATAATTCAAGTTTTTCATTGATAATATTTGAGACAAACGGGAAACAAGCAGGTAGAAATCAAAAAGGGTATTTACAGGTTGAGCATACATTCCATACAAAACCATATCGGAATGAAAATTCAACAAATTTTATGAACCAAATTTAAAACACAACATGATCACAGAATACCAGCAGATCAAAAAGAAATATGTGGCTGAATCCTCAGAATTTTTTCGTAATTAGAGAGTTGACATTTAATGATATCAACAACGTGAGACTTATAGTTGAAAGTCGTTAGTTAGCTTTTTAATGAGTGGAGTATTTTGAGTATCATTCAATTTAAATGGAACTGCAGATAACTCAAGGTATGTCAATCTATTTTTCGGGAATCTAAAATCTATGGATTCGGGAATTTCCGCGACATGAAAATTACCATTAAATAATTCGTACAATAGACACATAGTGTTAGTTTTCTACGAGTTTCCAAGCTCAATTTTTTGCGTTTGTGCCAAACACTTGGTGTATTTGTGGTCAACAATTTACTAGTTTATTTCTGAGAGGTGAAAAACTTAGGAATTAACCTTGAGTTTTAATCCTGAGTTCAATATGGTATACTATTCTGATCTTTCAATATTTTAATCTATTAAAACTGTATTATAACGAAAATGTATTTATTATATAATGCTTTGCGATTATTGGGCACAAAAAAACGTTTACATTTTCAATTGTTACACCTAAGTGAGGCAGGAGACTTATAGTGTATAAATTATATGGGTGCACTTTTGAATTTCACATTGATGATGATGAAAACATTCAATTTTATGATGACGAAACATCAACAGAATTGTAAAGTAGTTTGGGGAAAATTTCGAATTGAAATTGGCGAATTTCCTTTACTATTTCTAAGATTCATCAAAAACAATATATTTCTACTGTTCTCCGATAGTCTAAGAATTAACAGATTGTCGATGTGAAAAATATCACGTATTTCTTGCTTTGAAAGCTTTCAATTCCCATATTGGAGTGAGTGTTGATAGGAAATCACACAAAGAAAGAATAATGTATTTCCTCTTTGAAAAAGATTCGTAGGGTTTCTTTAATCCGATATATCGAATCAGAGATCACTGGATCTGTCTTTCTGAAGCCGATCCCATAACTACAGAAGAAGGAAAGACGTTATAAGAAAACATATAAGTAAGCTCTTTCGGTTCCTTTCACAAGAACTTCAACGGAAATAAGATAACTTGATTTCGCGTCTCAGTTCTGTGGATTCTTTTCGCTCTCTCATCTTTCTTGAGAATGTATTCTGGTTTACCAATAGCGTTTTATCGATTTCTGGCCTTTCTTGAAGAAACACTACAAAAATATTGATGTGAAAGAAGAAATACTTCTATATTTTTTTATCAGTCTTCTTGTCCGCCTATGTTAAACTTAAAATGGATATTTTTAGCAAAATAAATGACTTTTAACATGGAAAAATTCATTTTATGTTTACGTTTTGCTGTGAACTGTAATTCAGGTATTTTTGGCATTTATATAGATCTCCAATTATATATTCAATTGAAAATTAAAGAATGCAGAATCCCATCGACAATTTCGTGAAAATTACCTTATTTTTAGATTCTTAAACTCTTTTTTTTCATAGAAATATTGAGAAATGGATTTATGCAAATGTCAGCTGTCAAACTTCTCTTTCAGGGAAACCAACATTTGATTCTTAGTTAAAATCTTCTCCTAATTTTGGGATATACGACGGCGGGGTGAGAAGTTTCCGGCCTGTCCAAGATAAATAATGTTTGAAATTTTGTTTGATTTATTCTTCAACATAATCTCAATCAACACTGATACATTTCTCATAACGGTGTTCTGATTAATTATACCAGTTTTAAAAGTCGATTCGTCAAGGTCCTCAAAATACCGATTAAAAGTTTCGATATCTTCGTAGCTCTCAAATCTTTTAACACCAAGCCATTTGTTGAAGTTAAAAAAAAGTAAAAGTCGCTAGCGGCTAAATCTGGAGTGTGGGGAGGATGCGGCATCATTTCGAAATTCAATTCGTGGATTATGGACATGGCAACAATCGACAAATGCGCTGATGCGTTATCGTGATGAAACAAAAATTTTTTTCGCCAAATGGGGCCGTTTAATTTGTACCTAGTCCTTCAAACGTTACACCAAACTTCGTAGTCTTGACCAGTGATAGTCTTACCCTCTTCAAGATAATCAATATGTATAATTCCTCTCGCATCCAAAAAAACAGTAGCCATAACCTTGTTTGCCGATAAAATTGCTTTTGCCATCTTTGCAGCCTTTAGAGCGTCAAAATTTCAATAGAAATATTTTTTCGAATCAGTTTTTAGTTGAGCGTTAGCAAACGCAGCACCCATGTTGCACACTGCTTCTCCATGCTCGAATTGTTGTGCAAAACATTTCGCATACGTTCAGCTGACTACCTACAGGTCTCAGTTATCTCAACCTGCAGTCTTCCAATACTATTTGATGGATTTTCTCAATCATTTCTGAAGTTGTAACCTCAACGGGCAGTCCTGAGCGAGGCTCGTCAGAGGCGCTCACACGACCCATTTTGAATTCAGAAACCCACTGCTTGATAGTTGAATATGGGAAAGAGTCTCCTAGTGTTGATTTCAGCTCTTCTTTCATTTGTTTTGGTGTGGAACCTACCAAATAGAAGTATTGGGTGACAACACGTTTCCCCAATTTTTCCATCTTCACGAAAACAACGGAAGCGTCTGGCGCAATGTGCTATCAAACGCAAACTAACGTAGCTATTGGTCTGAAACTGAAACTTTAGATACAAGCTCAGTAGGAATAGTACTGTAGGACGACGCTCCAAAAGTATACGTAGTGATGCCATCTCTTGGTCAGGTCGGAAACGTTTCACCCCACCCACGAATACCTCATATTTACGTTATTGGAGTTGGTAATGATCCTACATGAGTCTGCTCTTTTCATTTCAACTCGACGTATGTCTGTGGTAAAATTCTAATCAAATTTTATATAGGATATGTGACTGAACTAACCAAAATATAACTGTTTATTAGGACAATAAATTCCATAATCTAACAACAATTCTTCAACGTTCGCCCTATTTCAAGTGTTTCTTCATTGAACTGATCATCAACAGGATATGACGTCATCATTGACAGCTGCGAAAAGTTGAAGCTTCCATAGCTCATCGCCTACTCGAAGGTAATCAAAAATAATTGTCGTAAATTCTCCAACGAATGGATGTAGAAATTGCAATGACATTACTACTGCAGAAATTTCAATAATCTTCAAGTTTGATCAGATAATATATACGTAATGTAGCATAGAAATATAGGCCGAATGAAAAAATATAGATATATAAAATGAGGTTGAACTGGATTAGTCATCGTGAATTTAACGAATTGGTGGTGTGATGGTTTGATTTATTCCATAAAAACATTTGTTATTACATTTATTTTATATGATTATTCTGAAGAATACTTAATAACTGAAATTATCATTATCATCTGAACTATATGTTGATTAAAACTACTAAGAAATTTTATTTTTTATGTAATTGTAACTAATATAGAAACCTGTTCTCAAAATTGAGTAAGGTTTATTGATATACAGTGTCTCCCAAGTAATTTTATCGAGGGATGATATCATTCTTCATGAACAAAACATACTCTGTGATTCTTCGTTGTATCTACTCTGTATGGCTAGTTAGTTATGTGACATCCATTTCCATACCAGTTGAAAAGACGAAGATAGATATGTTAATAGAAAATACACTAGAACATTCAAAGTGATAATAAAAACTAGCTATGAAATTAAGGGGTATCTAGTAGAAGAGAAACTATCACTCAAATTTTTGTACAAATTACTGCACAACAGTATTTGATTGTCCTCCTGTCTTGTCCGCTTTGAAATTTTGTGTTCCTAGACAAAACTCAAATTATATTATTTGAACATAAACGTAGTTTCGAAAAACATATTCCCATTAATCCAACTACAGAGACTAACTATTAGAGAAGAGTCAAATATTTAGTCCAGAGTTTGAAATATCAAATAGAGAGAATAAAGGTTCCAAACTGAATCTTCTATAATCGGTACATATCAATAATTTTAAAAATTCGGGACTTTTACTCAATCGCCAGAAAGAGGTTAATACTAACCCTCTACTTAAAATGTTCAATAACAATATTCCAGGTAGCAGATCAGATTGATTACCTAGTCCTTAGTTAATTTACTTTCAATTTTATGTTTTTCGATGTACAAAAATTTTAATTTTCCTTTCTCTGTTCTTAGAAATCTTATTTTGTATAATTATCTGAATCTTACCCTACATTTTTATTTGGTATACCTGACTTAAGAAACTGATTTGATTTTCTGTGTTCAATTTCAGGTAGATGATTTTTTCTTCCTTCTTAAACTTCAGTATTGTATTTGTAAAATTACATATGTTGTTAATTCAGCATTTGATGAAGAAGTGGCACTTCGAAATGCGTCATGCGTATTTTTGTTAATATATGAAACAATTCTAAATATTGTTTAATTATGAATATTAATTTTCTCTGAGTATCGGCCTCATCAATCATCAATTCATGTTGTTTATTTGATTATTTAGTTATTATTCAACATTATGTTATCATTTTTGCAATTGGGTATTTCCTTTTGAGAATAAAAAAACTTTTCATTGAAAGTTGAAATGAACCAGCGCTCCATCTAAAGGAATGAAAACGAAACACACTTTCAGATTATACAAACTTCAGATATCGAATAATCACAGATGTATTGTCGCCGATTTTCAAATAGATGAAGAAACTTGCAATCTGTTTCTCTGCATGCAATCTGATGAAGATTCTTCGTGTTTACAGTCGAAACTATTCAATTTTTGCTATATTCGTTCAATACTCGGATTAACGGTTCACAATTGCCAAATCTGCATCCTTGTCACATGTCAAATATAACCTCACTTGTAAAGTAAACTTCTTAGCGAAGAGAAGGGGCCGGGTGGCAAAGTCAACCAATTTAGCATACCATTATCTATAATAACAGACAAAATCGCGAGAGCATAAGTTGGTAAATTGCTAAATTGACAATATTTAAGGCCTCACCTTGGCGCGCCAGCATATAATCTTAATACAGTTTCAAACTTTGATAATTAGTGTTCTTAAGCCCTCAGTTAGACAAACACTGCACTAACGGATTTATTTCGGCTGTTCCTGATTCACCACCCCCGGAGTTTGGGGAACGGGTTGGATTGGTGGAAGCGTCAGGTGTGTTTATATTGGAAGATTAACGTGCTCCTCGAAAAATTATAGGAACGTATCTGTGATTCATACTTCGGAAGGTGGAAAGATTGTAACAAATCTCCAAGAAGATATCCTACATTTTTGTTCTTAAATTCTTCATCGAAAAGAACTCGAAAACCTTCGAAATGTATCTTATAATTGAAAACAATTGGTAGAATTCCTAAAATCCTTCAATCCACTGAACATATTTTAAGCTACTTATTCATTATCATAATCCGTTGTACAATACTCTTGATGATACAGAGTTGAACATGAATATGTCGACTGAATTAAAGAAAGATGTTCAATTTGGATATTCACGTGTTTTCAATTTTTTTTCTTGTTTTCAGCACAGTTTATACAAGTTCAATTTCAAATACAATTATTGTGTTTATAAAATTGAATTCTTGTATAATTGAGTGCAGTTACCTAAGTTCTATGATAACTGTTGAAAACACTCACTATATGTTTTCGGAAACTCATCAAAATTATCAAGACTTTTAATGAAGTATCAATTTATTAAAGACGATTAATGAACCTAGTATTTCAATTGAGGAATTTTCGTACAGTACTGTGCAATTCACTGAAGAGTTTGCAAGTGTTATTTCATACAAAAATGAGAAAAATACCGCGAGAAATATATAAAAATCAAATTATATTATTATATTTTTCGATAATGAAATGGAAAATGAGATACCCTTTTTTTAGATTTTTTATATTAAATTTTATTCAACAATTGTAACAATAATGTATACATTTCATAATTTGCTCTCTACCAATGAGTGTTCTCATTTTGTTTCTTCATGATGAGGTTATCCCTTTCTCTTCATGATATTTTTCTATTCTTTTGTTTGTTTTTGTACACTTTAATAAATCTTAATATTTCTCAGCTTCATTCAAATTATATTTTCCTTTTATATATGTTTTCTCATTTATTTTACTACCTTTTTTTTATTATATTTTTCTGTTTATAACTATTACATGTTTTCGTTTTGCTCATATTTCTAAATATCAATTTCATCTTGATATTCATCTACTATACACATAAAGATATTTTTCCATGAAGTAAACTCATGATTTTGGAAATTTCACATTAGTAGTAATATCAAATTGTTATTTATATACATATTACAATTGAATTGAAAACTTCTACAATGTAGGTCTTGAATTTTTGTACCGATTTCTATGCTCAAGAGTTAATACTTTTGTACTTTAAAGGATATTCGAGGGTATTTCACAACTTCTAGCTAAAAATAATTCATATTGCGAAAGTTAATTTTCTCAATTCAAACACGGTAAGGTAATAATTTTCACAGATGACTTAGGTATTGTATCATTTTACGTATGAAACTATCCTAATTTCACTTCAGTTCGGACATATTTTTTCGTTTAAAAAAATACTATTTTATTCTCATGACAAAAGCAATAATTTTATTTTTCTATTCTCTAAAGGTTACGGAAATTACCAATTACGTTTTCCTCTTTTAGCTATTTCTTAAACGCGTTAAATCCAACCGATTGGAATCCCATTTGCTTCCGTTCGACTAAGGAAATACAAATCCAATTTAAGTTAGCTGCGTAACGCTCCGGGACTGTCACATGTCAATCTCGAAACGCTTCGATCTGTCTCTTCCCATTTCACGGCCTCCTGTGTCCCCGATTCAATTAGACCTTTAATTGGAATCAATCGTTTTGATTAGACATAGCGCGCGAAGTGGAAAACGCACTGCGATCCAGACTCAAGACGTGTGTCTTTTGTTTTGGCGCCCGAGCAGGGATTTTTTTTGCAAATGATAGGGGGATGTTATTCAAAGATTCACAACTGCGAAATATGAGAGGAATATATTTATTCGTTTATTAAAAACAACTAAATGTCGTTCTGTAAAGTTTCGAGTATCATCTTCTTCTTCTGGGGAATAAATGCTTCCAGATTAATTTTGAATTTCGAATAATTCACAATAAAAATTTGGATGATTGACTTATTGTTTAATTATTGAAAATTTTTATCGAAAATTTGATCTAAAAACGTTGAAAATGACTAATAAAAACGTTTATTTTGAATTAACATGTTTTTCAATAAAAAAAACTATGATTTAGATTTCATAAACTTTAAGAAGACTAAATGCATTCAGATTAGTTGTGATACTGATTTTTGAAGAATCTACAACAGGAAGGTGTATGATTGATTCTATGTTTCGAATTCAAAACCGATTGAATATTTTCTTGAATAAATATCGAAAAATTTCCTTCGAAAATTTTATTCAGTTAATGCTTCATTTTTCAAACAGAATTCTCTAGAACTTCTAGTTTTAAGTTGAATATTTGAGTTGATGAGTTGTATATTGAAAGTTGATTAGTAAGTTTTTGAAAATGACGAATGCAAGCATTTAAAACTTATAAAAACCTAATAATTTTGTCTTTATTTATATGACAGCTCATTGAATATTTTAGAAATTGTTTTAAGGCGCCTGTATCTTTATTTTAATGATCCCAGATTCTTAATCAAGAAATTAGTAAATCAAGAAAACAATATTTTCTTTCATATTCATATATATTTTCAGGAATATCGATTTGTTGAAGTTCATTTGTTTTTTATTTGTTACATTTGGTTTGAAAATTTTTTCAAACCGAAATGGTTTTTATTATTCGTGAAAGATAAAAAAAGATAATTGACTTTTGTGTCAAAGAATACAAGTATTAGAAATTTTTGTTTGTGAGTTTCTTTCACTTTCAGTTTTCTTTAAATTAAAATCTTAGTAAAAACTAGTTTTGAAATTTTCGTTATATCGAATGTGGTAAGAATAAAATGTTTCATTATTTTTCAATCATTTCCGCTGTTAAATAACTCTCATTTTGTATAATTTTTTCATTTCAACTGACACAAATGATTCAATGTTTTTCAAATTCCATAATCATTTTCAGTTTAATTCAAACATCGATTTTCTTCTAATTTCAATTCAACCTTACTATTACTACGATGTTCTTTCAATTAATGAACTTGTCAAAATGTGATTTGATTGGGATGCAAAATTTTTTCAAATGTAAAACACACCAATCTTTTTTCATGAATTATGATACTGTTCGTTTCCAGGAAATATTATCTCCTATTAATTTCTTTCACGGTTCCAGTCTTTCAATACATTGTCGCCATTCCCGAAATGTATCAGATTATCTACACCAGGTGTTGGATTTATAGAAAAAGTAAATATAACTCACAATCGTATTGAGAATTTTTTATACAGATAGATGTTTATTGTTCAGTTTTTTGACCTCTTGGCCAGTGATTGTTCAAATTTCTATTATATACTTTTAACACCCTATTGATCGAACAATGCTGGAAATATTGAATGAAGCAGATGAAATTTGAAGATGTAATTTAGATATATTTCGACTGAGTTTTTGAAATCGCGAATTTATGAACGACAGAAATTTATTACCTCTTCCTTTAAGCGAATTTTACTGAAATGAAAGTGTCCTCCGACATTTTCACATGTCTCAATGGATATATGATTTTCCATACATAAAACAGTTATTGATATACTGAAAAAAAAAGTATTTGTAATCGTTTTCAGCATCTTATTTTCGTAGTCTTATTTGAAACCTTGAAACATATAAAACACTTTGTGGAACAGTGTTTGATAAAAAATAAGAATGCTTGGCTAAATTCCAATAAAATTTTTCAATATATTTCATGTAAGGCTAATAAACCATTATAAAGAGTTCAATAAATCTAATTGAGTGGCGTGATTTATTTGAGAAATTGATACTTTGTTTACTCTTGGTATATTTTCGATTGACATCTATAGAGAAATGTTGGAATACTTAATAAAACCACGATGTGTGAACGGTTCAACGTTACCTATCGAGAAAATAGTACAAATCATTGAAACTAATACCAAATTTAATGATATAAACGGACAAAATGATTCTACTAGAAAATTATGATACGTTGATCATCAGGTTGAAAAACAACTGTGTTCATCTAAATCTTAGTTGGAATATACCTATACAAAAATAATATGCGAACAATACAAATTGTTATTTATCCTTTGCTACAGAATCAGTTTCGTTGTTATATCTTCAAGTTTGTACAGCATGAACCTAGTTACGCTGTCTGTTGAGAAACAGAAAGCTAGAAACCTACGACAGCTTCATCGACAATTTTCCCATTTGATTTTTCGATTTAAGCCGAGATTTTCACACTGATATCAGACAAATTCAAGATTCAGTAAAATCATCCAGAGTATTAAAATTGCCTCTATGAAAGCGAGTATCAGTTGTAACTTGCAGTTTTATAGAAAACATCAGTAATTTGCGAAGGATTTCGTTTTTTGTTTCATCTATAAAATTTTCATTTTACTTAAGCCATTCTGATGAGAGCCAACAAGATCAAAACTCAAACAGCTACATCTTTGAGAGAGTTATCGGTGGGTTATTGAGGGAGCTTATTCTCTTATTGATTTACAATTCAAATATATATATATATATATATATATATATATATATATATATATATATATATATATATATATATCTATATATATATATATATATATATATATATATATATATATATATATATATATATTCATCATAATATTTTCTTCTGCTCATTAATTATTTTCTTTCAAATCAATAATGCTGTACTCACATAATTTTACAACAATAAATCTCCTTTTTGTTCATGTTTCACCGCTATTATGTTCTTTCGAATCATTTGTCGAAAACTTATCGAAAGAAAGTTATGGTGCACCTTGATAGCGAATATCTACAAGTCCAATAATATAGCACGAGAATTACAGAATTTTTTTCTTGTAGTTAATGTCTTTTATGTTTTGAGAAAAGAAAACGAGCATTTCTACAACCGCAACCTAGATTGGGCATTACTTCATCAAATTAGATGAAATTTTTTCAAGAAACTAGAGTTGTAAAATGTAGTATTTCAATTAATAAAAATAATTATATAATTTATAGAAAGTAAATTGTAGAATACTTTGATATCGAATATCTACATGTGTGATAATATAGCACGAGAACTATAGATTTCTTTTTCTTGCAGAATTTCTTTCATATATTTATATATATATATATATATATATATATATATTTATATATATATATATATATATATATATATATATATATATATATATATATATATATATATATATATATATATATATATATATATATATAAATTCACCTACATAATTTCTTCTGCTCATTCATTATTTTCCTTCAAATCTATCATGCTGTCCTCACATAATTTTACACCAATAAATCTCCTCAAGTACCCAGACCGCAGAAACTCAAGACAACATAAAGTGTATTTTCCGATTTTCCGATCGGTCTTTCCAACTACCCTCTGGATATAAATTTTCTCGGTTCAAGGGTTGAAGTGAAGGGTCCTTTCAGATCCTCCCTTCATCGATGAGGTCGTAAATTTTTAGACCAAAGGGTTCTTGAGGGCATTATATCACGTTCACATTGTTATGACAGTTTGTTTTATTTGAGTTTGCAAGCTTGTTATTAGATTTTTCTTCGACAGATGTCCAATTTTATCAGCTCGTGTGAATTTTTTCTGCATTTTTGGCTGTTCTGAACATGAAGGAATGTTTTTATTGAACGACAAAAAGTATAAAGTATAAAAGTTCACAAATGTGTCTAATTGTCTAACCAATTATTATCAACAGCTTTGAGAACTGTTTGTATGAAATCTCTTGTTTTTCATTTCAGTCGTTTACTTGGTTTTCATCAGCGTGAATTAACAAATTTTTTATGGCATTTCAATCTTGTTCATTTGTCGCTATCCTGAATGACAGAGTGAAGTTTTTTGAGGTTAAATCCTTAATAAGATCAGTACATTCTGTGGGAAACATTCCTCTGCACCTTTTGTAGGTACAAGTCTAGTCTCGCCTAGTCAGGTCTAGTCAAGCCAAGTCGAGTCTTTCCAGTTCATTTCTGAAGTGAAAACTCCTCAGTAGCTTTGGGCACTTTTTGGTAGTAGAAAATCTTACGGGTTCATGTTTATTGTTTTCACCTTTATCGGCGGTCCTTATAACTGCCACTTGTTTTTTCACTTGTCTTACCACATGTCCATAGAATTTTGATTTTTCATCTGCTAATAGAACAGTCAATCATTTTTTAATTTTAAGTCCAAAATCTATCGATTTGTTGTTTTCGAAGTACTACTTCTTCATCAAATGCTGGATTAATACTAGGTGTAATTTTACAAACTCAACATTCAGCATTTGATGAAAAAGTAGTACTTCGAAACGTCGTCATGCGTATTTGTATTAAAATTATGAGAAAATTCTAAATATTGTTTCATTACAAATCTGTTTTCTCAAACTACATCTGTTTACAATCAATCTACATCAATTTACATTATGAAAAATTCATCCATAATATCTAGATTTCAATTCGCTGAAGCAATGAAAATTATGTGACCGAAAGATTGGACCAGGTAATCTGTATGAATCGACATAATCTAAAAATATAATCGCGATTAAGACGTTTCCTCAAATCTTAACAAATGATACGAATACAACATTGAGAGATGATATTGAAAGTCGAAAACCCAACTGAAACAATAACCCTTCTGTATTTTTCTTTAATTTTCAGTATCAGACTTAACTGTTAATTAAAATTTCTGATTTTGTTATCTCTATAGAAGCCAATTAAAAAATCTAGATATCAGATAGCTAGAGGGCGAGTGTAGTTGCAAAGGAAGTTGGAAAAGCCAAGGACAAACTCCTCGATTTAGAAACAAAAACAGAAAAATTCTCTTCGAATGAGAGAAAGGCTAAATTAAAAGAATTTCGATCACGAGATATCAAAATTGAATGAGTGCACAGAATTCTAACTCAGTATTTTTGTTCTCTTCGTTAGCTTCATGAAGCATCTTCTTTTATTGGAGTATGACGTAAAAGCGCCAAAAGTCATCGTTCTTATTGTCCAACCGTGTTTAAATAAAAATCAAGTGAAACGGGTAATTACCGTTTGTTTCGGACGGGACGAACCAGTGCATTTTCTTGCGTTGAGCTGGGAAAATTTGAATATGAAAAAGTCAGTCGAAAGTGTCGGCGAAAGCAGCCGGGAGAGGATGATGGAACATGAAAAATAAATATATGAAAATTAACATTCAATTCATTCGAATGTAGAGATTCAATTAGATTTTTAAATTAGATCTGAGAGTCGGATGCGGCTGGATACGGCTCTATTTTATATTTTAAAATTACTGAAAATGAATGACACAATGCGTTTTCAATATTTAATTAAAACAGTCTTGATGGAATAGCCCATGAAGAAAGATACTAAAATTCATTGAAGTTAAATGGTGATTTTTATAATTTAGAAACGCAAATACAATACAACATGTGATAGTGGGGCAGTCTTCTTGTTTCATTCTATTTCACTCTCAGTTATTTTCCTTTTCTCCGTAAATCTGTGTGAAAATCGAATTTTTGACAGGTTCCGATATATCTTTCGGCACTGATCCATTAACAACTTGTTTCACCGAGAATAAAGCCGTCTTTTTACAACATTGATTTGAAATAGCCGTCCGAGTTCACATCTACTTCTGGAATACCTCAAGGGTCTAATCTTGGGCCACTGTTATATAATGTGTTTGTGAATGATCTGATGGATAATATTGGCTTACGACTTGGTTTTGGAATTGATGTTGGCAGACGATATGAAACCATATCATACAATTAGACCACAGGATAACTGTTTTCAACCTCAGCTCTCGCTGGACCATGTTGCCAGTTGGTGTGAGGATAATTATTTGAGTTTGAATGTGTTTTGTTGTTTCTTTCACAAGGAAAAAAAAATTAAGTGTGATTATAGCGTCGGTGGTCAGGTTCTTTCTCGTTCTGATAAGGTGAGAGATCTTGGTATAGTCTTCGATAAAAATCTTTCCTTTATTCCACACATCATCCAACTTATTTCATCTGCCTCGAAAATATATGGATATATGGATACTATTTCCTATTGTCCTAATTCGAAGCGAGTTGGAGTATGGAAGTATGATCTGACATCCTATTTATACTTGATATCAACGCCATCTTGAGCTCATTCAGAGAAGGTTCTAAAATTTTTAGTATGGAGGGAGGATAAAGTTCATCCACAGAGAGGAGGCAACCATGACGAATTATTGAGTAGATTTAGTTTGATTTCATTACAGAGCAGGAGAGAAACTTTATCACTCAGATTTTTGTAAAAATTACTGCACAACAGAATTGATTGTCCTCCTCTCTTGTCTGGTTTGAAATTTCGTGTTTTTAGTCAAAATTCTCGTACCACAGAATTATTCCACTCAGAGACTCCAAGGACCAACTCACTAATACAATCCCCCATTTGGTTTATGAAGTCTACATTCCTTACAGTTACTAATATATGTGAGATGATACGAGGCGTCTATTATCAGTTTACACACACCCACACACACACACACACACACACACACACACACACACATATATATATATATATATATATATATATATATATATATATATATATATATATATATATATATACCAGGACATGAATACAGAATTCAATTGTAAACACCAGATTTATCTTTCTTTTAATTTTGCTTGCTTTTATTGTTTTGGATGTGTCTCGATAAATTATTGTTTGTTCTGAATAAAATATTGAAATTACGTTTCTGTAAAAAGGTTTTGACTTTCAAAAGGTGAAAACGTGTTCCAAATTAGGATAAACTATTTTATTTTCGATTTCTATCCGACTTATAAAAAATAATAATCGTCAAGCTTTCTGATGAAGTTTTTTGTGAAGAAATTTTAAAGTAGTTCGCTCTCATAATTATTATTCAGTTCTTTATTAAAGTTTTCTTCTGATAAAGTTATTCTTCTGATTAGTAAGTCTATATATCATACTGTGGAAAGCTGCTATTTTGTGTGAATCATTATGTTGTCATTAAAGTGTAAATCAAAAGTTCAAGTGTTTGAATTTTAGTTTATATTCAATTATAATGGATTTACATCAAGTGAACGCTAACACTATTAAATATTATAAATGAGTTTGAGCTTTGAAAATGATACTTTGCAGTTGTTCTTCGATCAGGAGGATATTTTTCCAATATGGTGCAACCAACACAAAAGTTTGAATACTCGCACACCTGAGATACCATCGTCATCCCTTTCAACAATAATTGGTGTGAATCACCATACGAATACGATTAAAATCGATAAATCTCGAACAACAACAATGGCCTGTTGCACCCTTCATTGTATTCCAAATTGATCGGGGACCTTTTCAAAGTAATATACGAGCGTTTGTGAATTGAACCTGCGTAGGATCCCGAAAGAACTGACATTCAGATATAAAGAAGTCCGTGATGTGTGGCATTGTTTTCTGACCAAGTGTCTCTATACGCTTCTGGTTATTACTTCTGATGGAATAAAACTGACGGGAGTATGCCCGAACACAATCGGTCTCTAGAGCAGCCATCGTGTGTGTTAGTTAATGACATCCTGTGTAAGATGAATAAGAATGGACCGAGTTCTGTGTAAGCGCGCTCCTACGCCTTTCCTTGAATTCTTAATGAGCATGAGTACCTACTGATTAGGTATTGATACAATAAATGAGAAAAATATTTATTTTGCGAAAGTTTTAATAGACCACATAAATTTGGAAAAGTCAAACATTCTGTTCAACCTAGTTTTCTTTGGAAAATCTACAACTTGGGTTATAAAAACTACCAGTATTTCTAGTAATATTACCGTGCACATCACTGACATATAATTATTATTATATGTTACCTTATTATTCTATTACATGAAAGCAAATAATTTTCAATTTGAAATATGGATATACCTATATCTAGACATGAATATTCATTGTTTAAAAGACATTAGTTTCAAAGAGTTTATTAATCATTTTTATTTTTTTTCTTTATTTTGCATACTGACTCAACAGACAGTTTAAAACTGCCATGTAATAGAGGAGCATAGGTATATTACAAATGTTAATTACATATAAACTAAAGTGTATCTAATATCTACATCTTATGGAAATTTTTTAAACATCTTATAGAAAAAAAATTTTCGGTGCATTGACTCAAATAATTTCATTTAAAACACTAAATACTTAATTCTACTGAAGAAGATTAAAGGACTACATCATGAAAGAATAACTGTATAAAAACTGATAATTATTCTATTATCGTTCGTTAACAGAACTCTTTTTCAAATGTCTCTTAGAAGTTATAAAATACGGAGAGGAAGTATTCAAGTTGGTTTTTAAACTAATCAAGTTCAGCCTATGAAAGAATCTATGGGTGGGTGAATTCAACATTTAATTTGTTTTGCTCTTCCTTACAAACAGTATTGTACGATTTTTAACTATATGTGGAGAACAATAAAATTCACAAATTGAATAGTTCATCATATTTTTAACTGGAGTATAACTATTGCACATTATTATTTTTTGCATAGCCCTATTCTGTAATTTTTGTAATTGTGTCCTTATTCAAACCAAATAAGAGAGTGGAGCAATATCGAGTGCATTCTTATTGACTTCAATTCAATTCTCTCCAATTCTTTTCAGAAAGTTGTTTTAAAAAGAAATTTTAGATAATATAAAATCACCATGATCATTAAAACTCAATTTTTCATATAACATGATGCCTAAGTACGCAACTGTTTTCACTCATTGAATTTTTTTTTCGGTAATCTTTATCATTTTATCCTCTTGTGTCTTAATTTTCAGAATCTCAGTCGTAACCAAAACTATGACGCTAGATTTTTTAACAATTAGGGATAAGCTATTGTCGCATAACCTTCATTAATTGCAGAAAGGTCGCTATTAATCCACTCTGTCATATTTTTTATTAATTTTCCATATACATGAAGCATAGTATCAGCAGTAAATGAACGTATAGAGTATTTTTCCACATGAGAAACAATAAAAAAGGAGTGCAATGGACCTAAGACAGTTCTTTGAGGAACCCCAAAATCAACTTACGTGCTACCCTATACCATACTCTTAAACTTAACTGTTTGTGTTCGAAATGCAAGTAAAATCTGAACTTACTTTTACTATTGCCTCGATCTGAATCATTTACTTTTGCCTCGAAAGTCGTGGCGTTTACGACATCGTTTCGTACGAGACAAAACTCGCAAGGAGAGAAATAGTTAAAATATAATGTTTATTAAGATTCAAAGGGTGCGATTCCTGAGGGTTTCCAAGGACAGGCTTATCAAGTGTAAAAATGAAACTCGCTAAGAGCAGGAAACTTAATACAGGAAAAAGAGGTTGGGTTGAATGAAGATACAAAATAGTTAATTATCTGGAAAATGTGGAAATCAACAACTGAAGGGATGTTATGCTGGACAGATATATAACTGTAGTCTGTCTCTGTATGAGTAAAAGATTGAATTTTTATCTCAAGCATTGTTTTTTGTTGTTCTAAGACATTTGGGCTCCTTGAGAATTTGTTGATTACATTTGCTATGTTATCTAAACAGAATTTCGAAGACATTCTACAGTACATAAGAAAATACAAAATATAAAAGCCAGACCATTTTGATTGGTCCCATATCAAGTCAGAAGTTCTCAAAGGTATTTTTCTGAAAATAGAAAGATACATATTTGTGAAATTCCAAGATTCATGAATAATATTCTTTATGTTACATTATATTCATAATAATTCATTGTCACCAAAACTTGATGATAAAAAAGACAGTTCATTTAAGAGGGTTCTTCTACCTGCTAGACACTCTAGAAAGTAGTACTTGGAAAACTGTCAAAAAGTGCAAACAGCAGTCCACTCACAATTATACGAGTATCTATAATCGTGAGAGATAGAGCGTTTTTCATTGATTGTTCAATTTAATTTGTTTATTCCTTGTCATAATTTTCTTCTTCATCTTCATCTGAGCTGATACACTCGCAATCTTCTTATTTCGAAGTTTCTCTGAACATTGAAATATACCCAAATGGGCTTTTTTCAATTATCAATTTATGATCATAAAGAATAATATACTTAAATAATGAAGTGCCTAAAATATATTTTTTGGATATTATAAAAGAATGTCTTTGGAGACGCCTGGCCCGATATTAAAAAGGGCCTAGGTTGAAATTTTCTCTTTTCTTAAATTCAAAATGCCTCAAGAATTTTTTTACCCAAATACCAATTTCAAAAGTATGTATATTGTCCACAACTTTGTAGCCAGGAGTAGGCATTCTGTGAAGACTACACATAAAATGTATTTAACAAGGTCTCAAGATCCCTCAAATACTTGCTGAAAAATGTCACTAAGCTCTTGGACTAACAGTAGTTAATGCTCATATACAATAATAAAGGAGGGTTGATATTCATTACGTAATTCCACCCTTAATTGAATTGATTCTCATAAAGACACCTTTCGGCAATTCACAGTCCTTCACACAGCCAGTATATTACGTGACAATAGTCTTCGTTTACCGTGAAACTAATTAATTTTAAACTGAGAAAGGAGATCCCAGAAGAAAAAGAAGCAGAAGTGAAGGGCGTAATATTAGACAGCCATCTATCGTTCCCAATTTGTAATGAGACAGGGCTGAATTATTCTTTTCTTTCTTTAATTATTCAAGAAGAGTTAATTACTTTTTTCTTGTAGTGACATTCGGTCTCAATGCTTCAGAAGTTTTTTCTCAATTTGTAGATACTCCAATTAAAGGAACGTCTTCATAAATTGCCCTCCTCTTTCAACTCAATTATTTATTTCGCGTTCGTTTCTACGGAATTTTTTCGCAAGGGTCCTTCTAGCCCAGTCCCGATACATTCATTACTTGCTCTGTTGGTGTTAATTGTATTTCTGGAAACATGGACGGGGGAACGCTAAAAATCATTTGGGAATTTTTGTAATCAGTTTCAAAGTTGCCTTCTACGTGATTAGTTTCTAATTCAACATCGAATTGAGGGTTTCATACGTTTTCATAGAAGCGATTTCAATGTCATATTTCAATGTTTTAGGACCAAATACGCAGCATCAGTTTCCAGTTACCAAACATTAAAATGAGTGTCTTTCATTCATTAGTTCATAGATCATTCCCACCTCCGCTGTTTGCAGATAATTTCAAAAAAGAACTTTGTATAATTTGAACAACTGCAGTTAACAATGTTGCAAACTCTCCATTTTTGCTTAATTCATCACAAATAAACGAAGTAAAATATTATGACGAAACATTTTTGCTATTCATTCAGATAAACAACATAAAATCTTTGAAAATGACATGTAGGTTTCGCTTATCTCTCGGTGAAAAATTGTGCTAGAAACAATAAATTAAAGTTAACACACTTGACTTAAGTTTCACTGAATATATTTAAAACTCTACATATGATTCGGGTGGTTAACCCATATCAAGAGTATAAAATTAAACTTGTAACATGATGCTAGTAACATTGTATACTCTTGATAATGGGTTAACCACCCGAAACATGTAGAGATTTTAATATATTCAGTGAAGCTTAAATCAAGTGTGTTAATTTTAATATATTATTTATACAATCTTTCATTCAATCAATGACATGGCTAATTTGAGCAACAGAATTTGTAGAAGACTACATAAAAATAACGTCAATACAATCTTCACCAACAAATAGAATTTTAGTTCATTACTGGTTAATCACAAGGACAGACTCGATTAATTTTCAAAAAGTGCTGTTTACAAAATATTTTGCAGTGAATGGTTGTTGTTACATAAAACAAACTGGAAGATGAATACAAAAAAGAGTTGAAGGACAAAAAAATTAATTTCATTGAATAAACCAACTACTTACTGGATTTTCCGATCATTGCATTGAATATGATCATACCTGTACTCCTAAAAAAATCAACCATTACATTCAGGTGGTAAGGACAAGAGATTAGATACCCTTGAAGTCATAGAAATATTCGCCGACATGAAGAACAATTTACGGTTTGCAACGTCAAGTGGATTTTTCCTCAAGACCAGTCTGGAATTCTGTGATATATCAGTCCAAATTATGCATTTTGAAGTTTAGTTGATATTGTTATTACCTTTGATAAGGGGCTAACCATCCGAAACACATGTGGAGTTGTTAATATACTCATTGTAACTTAAGCTAATTGTTTCAATTTACTATTATTCAGTTAAATGTTTCACCAAGTGATAAGCTAAACGTCGGTCTCATTGATGTTCCTTTATCTCAAGGTTTTTATAAGTAAAGCTTTGTAGTAACTTATAAATAGTAATCGTGAAAGCTTTCTTCTTTCTTTGTGATAACAAATTTCTCTAATTTGTTATCACTAGTGAATTCTCCTTAGAAGACTACTTTCCACCTATCTTTTCTATTTTTATTTTTATTCTTTTATTTTATATATTTTTAAATTTTTCAAAATTTTTTATTATAACTCTTTTAACTCTTGATAAATAATGTCTTGTATATAAAGTGTTTTAGTTTTGTTTCATTTGGTTACTTCATATTTCTATTGCTATTGATTTTAGTGTTATTTTCGTTGACTTCATCAACTGCATTTTATTACTGTTGACTACGTGTGACTTTGTGATAGATAATATTTTATTTTTAGGTTGTTCGATTTAGTAATTGTTTATTACCATTTCAATTAATTTTAATTTAATTTTCGTTGTACATATTCGCTTATACTCTCTTTTTTGTTTTTTTTTCCTTCAATTTTTTCTTATTTCTTATCATTTGTGTACAATTTGTTATTTTTTACCTGGAATTGGATGTTTATCTGTTGGAAATGAATCTATTATTATTATTATTATAACGTAATCCTCCATTGACCTTTTTCCATCTATAGATCTTAACCTAACTTTCCATGTAATACTTACAATAATAAATAATGAGCTCATCTGTCTGACAGAAGTCAAAAAAAATTTGATAGCATCGACATATACACAATTAATGAGAAGGTTAAATACATTATTTCACTGAGGTTATAAAATTACTATACTCTTTTATACTTTTTTTTGATTGACTTCAATTCTGCCTTATGATCAAATCAAATAATTATTCTACATCAAATGAAAAATATCACGCCATTCTTACAAAATCTTATCAAGGGAAATTATATCGTAATTAAAAGCACTTCTAATAGACGGCGCTATTTCTTGAAAAGCACTAATAGATGGCGCCAGTAGTCTAGTTGAATTTGGTGTACCTACTTTTCAGAACTTTTTGTTTATAGATAGATATATTAAATACTATTACCACATGTTAAAATTAAGTTGAATAACTTACATAATAATGATATAATAGATATATAAAGTTATATAACAAGTTTAATAATGATAAATGTTCAATGCCAAATCTCTAGGATTAACAGTTTTTTCGTAAAGTGTATCAGAAAAATTTACCAGTTGTTCGATAGGGTTAACGAATAAACTGAGGTAAATGTTTCGTTCGAATAACCTCACTAATCGTCAAGAGTTCCATACAACCCTAAACTAAGTTGACATTCTTTCCTGACAATTGTAAGTACCTGTTTCTTCTTCATTTTTCAGGTAACAGTTGATATCAATATGAACTATACATTATTTGAATCGTATGATTGATGATAATTGCGTGAACAACTTGCATATTTTGTTAAATATCGGGTTTATTCAACGAATCAATGCTATAGGGAGTAAATTGAAACATTTCTTCGAAATTCAAAAAAATCGTAGACGTCTTTCCATGTCAGCCTGAGAATTTCCATCGGCCCTCTTCATGATCGACATGGATCGTATTATCTCTCCAATTATAACGAAATAATGACCCGTGCGTTCGTGTAAACCACCGAGATTGTTAATCTAAATAACCTCGTTTCAATCGAAGAAGAACACGAGAAAATAACCCCACAACAAAACCTCTTATTGTTGTTTCGTATCGAGTAACAAGTTGACAACCAATTAAAAATCGTTTAACCGGTCCTATCTTCGTTTATAATTAAGTGTATCGGAGTAGGCCGTTGTAATTGTCGGCCAACCGCGATTTGAAAGATTCAACTGCGGTTTGACTGACAGACAGACAAGTGACCGTAGTCCAGAGCCTCCTATTCGATTTCAATCGGGACCACCTGCCTGCGATCGCACGGGGTGTGTTGTATTGAGGATGGGCATTCGTTCGGAACGAAAAGTATTCCTTTGATAACACGAAAATCAACTGAAGACACGTCCATTGAGTCGATTTGAACTTTTTCAAATTTTATCTGACATATTGCTGCAACTATTGAAGCATATGATCTAATACAGCCTGGAATTTATTTGAATATAATGAAGATCTCAATTTATGGTCGTTTACTTTTACTAGAAATATGAATACGTTTACGAGATTATATATAGTATCAAGGTTCCAGAAATCTCTTCAGAACAAATTTTGAGCGAGAATTTTCGAGTATTTAGTGCTAAATTTTTTCTTCTTCTCTCTTACGAGGGGCGGCTGAAAAGTTCGCGGCCTTAATGGTTCTTTAGTTTAGTTTTTCAATTTTCATTTTTCAATATAATAACACTCAAGTGAAATACACTTCTCACATCGTGAATACAATGTTTTTAAACCACTGAAATAATATTCTAAAGATTTCTCTCGAAAATGGCTTTCCACAGCTGACTTCATCTAATTGTCTTCCGAAAATCTTCGCCCTTTAAGTCCGTTTTCAGTTTTGACGGGAGGAAAAAGTCAGTGAGAGTCAGGTCTGAACTATAGGAGGGATGGTCAATTTCTGCGAATCTAGTGACTTTTAAAGCATCCCTCGAAACGCAAGCGGTGTGAATGGGCGCGATGTCTTGCAGAAACAACACACCGCGTGCCAACTTGCCACGTCTCTTCTGTACGACTGCTTCACGTGCCTGACCCAATAAATTGGCGTAGTATTGACCATTCATCATAGTTCCTGTTGCAAGTAATCAATTAATAAAATCAATAAAATTCCTCGCTTTCCCAGAATATAGTCGCCATATTCTTAGAGGCAGACTTTTTCACTTTAAACTTCTTTGGTGGTCTTTTTCCTTTTTTAATCCACACTATAGACTCTTGTTTGAACCGGATCTTTCTGACGAATCCAGGTTTTTTTTACTGTGCCAATGCTGTTACAAATTTCGTCGAAATCGTTCTGACACAACTCCAAAAAATCCTTACAACTCGCCAGTCCTTGTTTGTCGAGTGGTGTGAGCATTCGCGGTACCCAACACGCTTTAATGTTTTCATGCGTGAATTTCGGTGTAAAATTCATCCGATCCACTTTTTACTAATCTGTAATTCTTCAGCTATTTGCCAAAATTTTATTTTTCGAACGGCCAATACAAATTCTTCAACTTTTTGATCATTTTCTTCGGTCACTACTGTCACAGGGCGGCCCGGGCGGGAGTTCTTGACAGCTCTCTTACTTGTTTAAAAAGTTGAGCTCATTTTTACCATTGTATATGATGGCCCGGAGTCCTGAAGAACCGATCACATTTGTTTAAAAATGTCTTTCGGCGAGTTTCCTTTTCATACAAGAGATTTAATAACTGAACGATGCTCAAAATTGCAGTTTCGGTCGACATGCTATTGTTGCTTGAACCAAATTGAACAGATGGGTGTTATTTATGCTATCAAATATTGCCGCAAGTTTTGCTATCAGTACGAGATGATACCTTTTCATTAAGTATCTTAGGCCAACTTATCAGCCGCCCCTCGTATATGTATTTTTGTATTGATTTTGATTTTATATCACGTATCCTAATTCAAACAAGTGTGGAAGAACGCTTCAGCGAATCTTTCAAATTTGTGTATTTTAGTATTCAAATGAACACAGTGGACTCATTCATTGTTATGATTTTTATTATAAGGAATTATTGAAATCACTTTATTCCCAGGGCCTGAAGAAATAAAAGTTTATTATATTACGTACAAACAAATTACATTTGAATACACTCTGCAAAATTCGTAGTTTTTCCTAAATAAACAATTTGCACCAGGACCAATTTTTTTCATTTAATAACCGCTTAGTTTTTAATGAAGTCAAATATCTAGTTTTTTACTTCTATTTTTCGTCTTTTTCATGAGAATTTTCATTCATTGAATGAGGATGTTCACTCATCTAATTATATTTCTCTCCATGAAATCATGACAGAGAATTCCAATTAATATTGAAACATCAAATAATAATAAATCCTTGATCGTAATCGCTCGTCGAACGGAAAGTACTAATCTTCCCATTCACTCACGGCATTCCGAATTGTATCTTAATTTGCATCAAACGAAGCGAATGCAACGAATAATGTTATTAAATTTTCAATACAGATTCGAACGTTTCCTTAGGTACCCCTCGAATGAGGGAATATTTAGTCAGAACAGTCGATTGGATATATTTCAATTTTGTTTATGAACACTTCTGTACTCCTTAACATGTATTGATTTGAATGAATGAATACAAAAATTTTTTCGATTGAAAATGAATTATAATTTTCGAAAATGGTGAAATACTTGGCTAAGAGCAAGTAGTAAGTGATTGTTTCAGATCTTAATTTAATGTTTAATGTTTTAGATTCGCGAACAGGAAAAGTTATTTTTAATGGCATGGTGTTCGTTAGCACCTAAGTTGTTGTGGGCGTACTCAAGGAACTGTCTTGTGTCCATTGTTGTTCTCCTTATGTATTAACGATATTGTTTCTCATACGGAAAACTGCTATATACGTTTATTCGCTGATGATACTATGTTTTATATGTGTCAAAGATATTAAGAATACGACAGAATGGACCAATAGAGACCTTTTTGCAATTATTGAATGGTTATGTGACAATAGCTTATCCCTAAATGTGCAAAAATCTAACTTCATTGTTTTCGGTACAAGTAAGTGAGTGAAGATTAAAATGAATGAGGATATAATTATGAAGTTAAATGAATATCGAATTTTTTAATAGTATAGGAAAAAATCGTACGAAAATTTGAAGTTTTTGTTGTTCAAAATCATAACTTATTTAATTGATATACGAAAGATGTACTTAAGTATGTAAATACTGAGATTGAATTCTCACTTAACTCTTGGTGGAACATATTCAAATATTAAATTGAATTAAACAATTGAATTAATGTTTCACGATTATATTTAAGAATATCAATGTCGATGCGGAGTGACATGTCCTCTTGGTGATCGAGGATATCTTCTGGAGGCTCCTGAAGGATATGCAGAATCTGTGCTGGCGGAAAAAGAGTTTGTTTCTGGGTTTTCTTCGTAGAACACGTCCGGGTCTGGACCATTTGGCCATCAGCGTCGCTCGGGCTTCTAGATTGGAGCCATTAAGAATGTGTTGGGCATATCGAGCTTGGAGTTTCTCGATGTGAGTGAAAATTGTCAACATTTTGGTTATTTCGTAGACAAGAATAGACGGATACTTTCTGTGAAGTCTGATGATGCTGCGGCAGCTCTCGATAACCATGACTAACCCTTTTTGAGGCTTGGAGTAGAGAAGACATCTACTCCAGAGAGGAGAGTCCGGGGATCGCATCCTCGAATTCTACCTCGAAGTGCATAAAGTACGGACTTTCTTGAGAGTTTAGGCAAGGTCGACGTTCCAGGGGTTGTACTTCGAAAATGTTACGCCCAAGTAAATAATTTTGTTCTGTAGTCTGATGTTTTCACCCCAAAACGGCATGTGAACATCATTTTCAGGAAACTTAGAAAATTTGGAGTGATTCAAATGATGGAGTATGGAAAGTGTTGATAAATCGACTAATTTGAAATTACAAGAACTGTTGAATTTTCTCAGTCCACGGGTGTCCCCCTCAGCTGAAGAGGGACAAGCAGTTAAAACACAAATGCTGTAAGAGAAATAGTAAAACACTTTCTTTCAGGATTTTCGAAAAAATTCACGAAAAAAGTATTTCGTAAAAGTATTAAGTAAAAAAAAGAATGGCGAATAAAGTTCACCTGATTAACTAAGTAATATATATCATATATACATTCGAGTGTTCTCAAGTTGATATTACTTCAATACCATGTTAATTTGGATATTTTGAAACAGACTGTCAAATTATGTATAGCACAACCTAGTTTTTTTCTTCGCAGAAGTCAAAAATTCGAATTTTCGATAATACTACTACGAATACGATAATAATAATAATAATAATAATAATGAGTCTTTATTTTCCTAGAGGTAGAAACATGCAGTTACAGGAAATATTCAAAAAAATATATGCAGTAGTAACGCCTAATTATATGATACAAACTTCTGAAAAATGATTTCATTATCGATATGAACATACTGTATTACTTCCAATTGTTAGCTATTGTTATGGATATGTGATTTATTGAGAAAATACTGTCAATATTGTTTCATCACAAAGGCAAATGTCTGATTTTTATCAACGTTTCGCAAAGAAGTTCCCTTCGAAGAATTAGACACTTTTTCGACTTGAATAGATGTTAATTTTCAATTACTGTCGATACCTTTCCAATCTTGCCAATGTTAGAAAATACTCGAATATAAAACCGATGTGAACATTCCGATCAACTTGAAGCAAACGCACTCTGGATCCTCCACATCCTTCTGAATGGAATCTGATGATGCGACGCTACAGATACTGTCGAACAATAAAATTTAATGAGCAAATTGAAACGAAAATATTTGCGACGTGAAAACCCTGAATTTCGCGCTTTATGCCGTTCGGTTCTCGAGTACGCCATCATCGTTTCACTCTCATCTGCCTCTCATTGAAAAGAAAATAAATCAGATAGAATATGGAGGTATTTCAATAACTCCTCGAGGTTGGTTTCGATGTTCAGATCTGAGCCTTGGAGTGCTCTTGAACCTTTTCGAATATACGGGATTGAAATAAATGTACCCGATGTTAAAGAAGATATCTGTATTTTCCGTGAATATTCGATTCAATATATGATGTTTCGATACCTTGTTTCTAGGTTTATTTCGTAGAATTTTTCAGTATATCCTTTAGATTAAGTGACGCGATATATTAAATCACGAAAACCTTTTTCTGTATGTTTATCTGTTCCATGGTATGAATAGAAGCGAGCTTCAGAACTTCAGAGTCCTTCTGCGATGAATAGGTACAGAAATAAATGAATACTGAATTGAGGCTTCTAAGGTAGCACATTCGAGGCAGAAGTTGTTTGTTTCTTGTATTTCTTGAAGTTTTGTTTCCTTGGATGTCCGGTAGATGGCACTTATGACTGAGTCTTACCATTATATCGATTCTTCAGATGAACTAGATTAGGTGGGAACAAACTTAATAGTTTATTAATTTAGTCGAAGAAAGTATGCAGAGTACTTACTGAGGAAGCTCCAGTGGTGCATTGAAATATTGTAATTCTCAAGTTTGATGTTATGACGTTAAGTTTCCAACAGAGAGATATATTCAGGTTTTCAACAAAATATCGGACTTGACGATTTTCCAATGTAATTAATGAGATGAAATAAGGAAGAAGTACTTGGTACGATAATAAGGACCACCTGTTCAACTACAGAATTGACAGGTTAAACGCTTTCAATACATCAAACGTGTTAATATGTAAAATTATTGAAATTTCGACTGACTTGGGATTACAGAAATGTTACATTTCTCGACTTTATAGGTGTCCTCATCGGCACCACATCAGAAAATAATAATAATAATAAATGTTGTTAATTCAGCATTTGATAAAGAAGTAGTACTTCGAAACGTGTCGTGCAGGTTTTTGTTGATATATGAGAAAATTCTAAATATTGTTTTATTAATAATAATGAGCAGATATTTCCAACACGTAACTACACAATTACAGAATAATACATAACGAATAATGAAATACAAAATATGGTGAATAAAAATATCAATAATAACATAGATACACAATACTGAAAAATCATAATAACAATAAAAAACATTATCAAATATAATAATCTAAATCTATAATATCAATATTTAAATATTCGATTATTTACAACTGAATCTGTAAATAATGAGTAATAACTAAACAACAAAACAAACCACCGAGATTTCGAACCAGAAGAAATGAAGATACCTCAATGGTTAAGATTTAAATACACATTAATGATGGAAACAAGGGAGTCCCAGTGCAAATTACAGCAGCTTGATTCCTGGTTTGCAATATAACATGCAAAGCTAAGCGGCGATTGCGAAAAAAGACTGGTTCTGTGGGTTTTTGTGTAAAATGTCTGGCTCTTTGTGGTACACCTCTGAGGAACAATGAAATTAAGTTTACCAAGAAGCTCAGGACAGTCGAGTTTATCATTGAGCAAATTAAATAAAAATTTCAATGCATTCAAACTTCACATGCTGTGGAGGCTCCTAGTGTCATACCTCAACAGCAAACAAGCGTGATTACAACCCGTAGGTGTATATACACCATCTTCTCGAAATGAGAGCCATTTCAAGAACTTCCTCTGCAATGCCTCCAAGCGGTTTAAGTGACAATTGGTCGCCAAACAAGACAACCATACTCAAGCTCGCTTCTCACTAGGGCATTGAATAAATGGACCAGTGTTGAGGAATTCAAGAATAATGTTGCATTGCGGACGATGAAATCATAATCTTTGCTACATGATAAAATTAATTGGTTGAAATGATAAATGAGAATTTTTGATCGAGTACTGGGCCGAGATACTTAACCTCCAGAAGTTGAGTGGCTGAAATGAATGTTGGTAAAAAGAGTGTTCCTGAAATTAACAACCACAAAAAACAGAGCGAAGTGGCTGCTATGCCAGTTATAAATAATATGGCTCTCCAAAGTGTATGGACTCAAAATAATTTAGTTTTCGTCAATTTATATAGGTAACGGTTCTTTGTTTCCTTCATTTGTTCAAACGATTTGTTGTTAATTTCATTAAACAATAATCCAAATGGAAAGAAATCAAACTCTGGAAGTATGGTATCAATTCAATAATTTCTAGACGTAAAATTGCGAAATAAGTGAAGTCACACTAGAGGGGAATCTCACAAATTTGACCAGCTGTGACACAGACAGGAGAGGGATCAAGAATCATGAAATTCGTGTGACGTAATTTATAGATTTCCCCGTGAAAAGATTCTGATTTTGCACCTTACTTCTCACCAATGTTATTTTCAAATCTTCGAGCAATGAAAAGATCTCAACACAATGCAAGATTTCCCACAATTTGCCGAAGGAAAAAATCAATCGCTTGCCTGTAGAGGGCGCTGCACAAAATCATATAAATCACCTCAAGCAATTCATCAAAGAATTTTGCTACTACCGTATCAGCAGCACGGTCTGATTAGCCTTGCTTATCACTTTCGCGTGAGATTACACCATTACAACCCGTTTATCTTTCTGATATCGCCCTCGAACTACAAGCACAGCCAGTCTCGGCGTATTAGTTATTGTTAGATGCGATCGCCAGACCATCAGTTTTGCAGTTATCTGCTTTGCCGATACCGCCGCTTGGTTCGCGCTCGTAATTTCTAGTTGATCGGCGCTGCCGTTCTATGAACGGTCATGCTATTCTGTGTTTATGATATTTCAACTGGGTTTTCAGCGAGTAGGTTATCGAGAGAATGCAACGTTCAAAATGAGACGTTTTCTGTTATTCACATCATATTTTAGAGGACAGTTGATTCATTGCACTACACTAGCACGGAGTTGGTGAATATGGTTTGGCAGGGGGATTGATTTTTGAAACTGAATTTCGAGAAATTTGAGTCAGAGGAATATCAAATTTTGTTCGACTATATATATATATATATATATATATATATATATATATATAAGATGAAATTCATGGGCGAAGTATCAGATCCATTTGAAATCAAAACCGGTGTGAAGCAGGGGGACGGACTTTCTCCAATCCTTTTCAATCTTGTTCTAGAAAAACTCATTAGGGAATGGGAATTTCACATGACATACAAGTGGATATCAAAAAAGAAAATCGAATAAATGCCAAATGTCTCGCCCTTGCAGACGATATTGCTATCGTCACAAACAACCGAACTGAAGCCATTCTCGCCGTTGAAAAACTACATGAAATTGCGCAGAAAACCAGGTTACATTCTTATGATAAAACGAAATACAAGGAAAGTAAACCAAAAGATGATCTCTTAGCACAAAACATGGTGAAATTCTACAAGTCGGCCCTTTTAAATACCTCGGAGAAGTTATACAGTCCTCAGGTATAAACCGAATCGCTAAAGAACAAAGAACTAACAAGCTCCAAAGGGCCTACAAGCTAACATGAGCTTACTATAACGAAAAGTGCATTTCGAGAGACGCCAAATTGAGGCATTATAACAGAACGATTCTTCCAGAAGCAATCTACGCATCAGAAACAATGGTTATTGACGGTATTCAAGAATTTGAGAAATAGAAAAACTAGAAGGAAAAATTCTTGGAAAGATTTACGGGCCAATCAATGGACAAGGCATTTGGATGAAAAGACCTCAGAATGAACTTTATCAAAAGAGAAATACGATAACTGAAGAAATAAGAGAACGACGAGCAAAGTTCTATACACATGTCTACAGAAGGAAACAGCCCAGAATACCGAAGAAACCACTTGATATAATTATGAAGAGTAAATGCGGAACAGAGTGGCTGAAAGAGGTCCAAAAAGATCTACAACAGATCAATATAAAAAATCTCGAAGATCGCACTGAATGTCACTATAAAATCGATTATTTGAAGTTTGAGCAAAACCAAATCATCAACCTGGAATATAATGGACAGATGAACGTAAGAAAGAGCAGGTAGAGAGGTTGAATCGTTTTTGGGAGGCAAAAAAGATGAGGCAAAAGTCCTAGGCATTGCGAATTAAAATTCAATCGCTCTCCTCATGGGGAACAATCGTTGCCTCTTGTAGATGTTTTGTTGTCGCAAAACACGGACCAGAGAGTTATGTGTGAGAAATACCATCAAATGCTTCAAAATTTTCGAAATTTTGACAGTGACATACGGGCAGCTACTTCAATATATTTTATTCTTAGATCGTTTAACTTGCTCATTTTGTTTTACTCTTTTATTGAATTTCAATTTATTCCTGTTTCAAATATTCACTTATAGACTTTTCTTAAATTTTTCTCATTTGTTTGTTTTGAATTCAATTGGTTATAAAATATATCAATAATGGTTTAAGTAATTAGTATAACCCATATAAGTAGTCCATACTCTTTTCATCGTCTACGTGAATAATAATATGTGTTCGACGTCGAAACTGCTCCAATATCTATTCATTTCGTTGTCAACGTCTCTCTCGCATTTTCCTTTACAGATCGTAAGGGTGGGCGTTATTGGGACGGTATTTGCGAGGTTGAAACGGTTTAAAAGAACATTGTGGGGTGGTCGTAATCGATTCCCTTTTCTTTGAAGCTGATCTGTTACAGATGTCGATTTTATAACGGCCGCCGGAAAACGTTTTCGAACGATTTCCTTAATGTCACTAGTAATATCTTCGACGATGCGTTGGTTCGTAAACCATCTCCCCTTTTCTTTATTCTGATGCTGTTTACCAGTTCTTTGTATCGAAACTTGACGAGTATCGTATTCAGTTTGTTCACGCAGTCGGATTTTACACTGATACGAAGCTTTTTGAAATTCTTCTTGAATATAATAAACTCGTTTTGTATCAAACTTATGTATTTAGTGTTTTTTCTTGATAATCAAAATTGTCAAGTGTGAAATGAAAAAATTTAATTTGATAAACGATCTCACTATTAGTGGGATTCCCTGTGTTACAAAATTTTGATTATCGTGCAATTGAATATCTTCACACCTGACCCACACCCTCAAATTCTTGAGTTCTAAATGAAAGTATTCATCGAAGTTCAACAGTTAGATTAATCCTCCATTATTTTTCAGTTTTTAGGGTTGAGTCAATTAGACACGAATTTTTGTGTATTTGATTTCGAATAATTCATCGATAAATTTTGGAGAAATCTAAAATTCAGAGTTACTGAATAATAGTTATTGATTCATGTTTTATTCTTTGGATCCTGGTATTTATATGCCTATATTTGCAGTTTGAAACAAAGAAATCGACTTTGTGCAGCTTGTGTAAGTCCAGGTTTCAAATACAGTTGGAAATTATAATTGAAATTATAGTTATTTATTTCTTTAGATTACTTGGACCTCCAAAATATCACAATAATTACCAAACTCCAGAGGGACTACAAACTAACATGGGCGTACTATAACAAAAAGTGCATTTCGAGAGGCCCCAAATTAAGGCATTATAACACAGCGATTTTTCCAGAGGCAATCTACGCAGCTGAAACTATTATTATTGACGGTCATTCAAGAATTCGAGAAATAGAAAAACAAGAACAGAAAATTCTTAGAAAGATTTACGGGCCAATCAATAGAAACGGCATTTGGATGAAAAGACCTCAGAATGAACTTTATCAAACGACAAATACGATAACTGAAGAAATCAGAAAACGACGAGCAAAGTTATATGCACATATCTATAGAATGCAGCAGTCCAGAATACCGATGAAACTACTCGATATAACTATGAAGAGTAAATGCAAAACAGAGTGGCTAAAAGAGGTCCAAAAAATCTAGTACAGATCAATATAAAAAATGTCGAAGATCGCACTGAATGTCCCTATAAAATCGCACATGTGAAGTTGGAGCAGAAGCGAATTCAAGTTCAATCGCTCTTCTCATGGGGAATAATCGTATAATAATAATATATATATATATATATATATATATATATATATATATATATATATATATATATATATATATATATATATATATATAATAAAATTAACACGAGTATTTAATGCCTTACAAGTAGGTACTCTTTTACTGTCCATCCAGTAGGCATTTTTCACAATGTCCTGAAACTGACAGCAAATCACCCCAAGATCACTTCAACTGTTCGTATTCGACAGGAACAAGTTGTTTCGAAGAGATACGTCATATCCTGATCAAATGTCAACAAACGATACCTTTTGACACAGTGAAGCGAGCAACTGTTTGCTCAGCCAACTGGATTCATTTGGATACCGATGATGCTCGGAGCTGGATATTAGCATACGTTAAGGTGCTCAAACAGTGCGCTATTTTCTCAAGGTAGATCGCTAGCTTTCAATTCAATTCCAAATTAATTCTTGTATTTACACGAAATAAATTCCCACGCACCACCCCTAGGAAATGAATTATTCATGATCTTCGAAAATTCTATTTTATAAACGTGTTATTGATTTCGCGAAGATTTTGCATATACAAGTATCAATTTATATTGTTGGTATTTTATTATTTTATTACCTTCGTTGAACTTTTGACTATATTAGTTCATTCAGAAGTGATTTGAAAATTACCAGTACGAAAGGTTTTTTTCAATAGAAAATTGTGGATGTCTAATTGGAAATGTCAAAAATATAGGTTTCCTACGTATCTAGGGGCAGATTGAACAAATTTCCTACAATTTTACAATGTTTATTGTTTTGTTGAAGTAAATATGTATTAATTCCTAATAAATAGCTTCTGTTTCTCACAAATATTTGGGGCTGAAAATGCGATAAATCAAATTATCTAGACAGAAAGTGGAACAGTTGAAAACATGAAAATATTGATTGGTGGAGCTTTTATTGCAATAAAATCTGCAAAAAACAACATTCAAAGAAAATTTTTGAACATAATTAGGAAGTTTCAAGAATTTATCTAAGCTTTTCAAAATAGAAACTGAATTATTCACTTCTAACTACCAGTTGATATTTCTAACATTCATCGGATGCCTTCAATACATAATATATATTCAAATGAATGTGATATTATGCGATGCCTGTGTCCAACTTGAGCATTCTCCTATTTTTATTAACTGACCGCTCGCTTCTATTGCATTCTTCTGGATGTCCTTTAAAATATATTGAAATACCACATTGACGTTGGTTTATATTCTATTTCATCTATTTGGACCAATAGAACGAAGAATTTGATCAGAATAATTCGCAAGTATAAATTTCGTTATACACTAACATCAGTTATATCAGTTTATCAATAATTTCATTATTGATAATTAAAGCCATTTCAAGAACTTCCGCTGCAGTTCCTCCAGGCGGTTTATGTGACAATTATATATTGGTCGCCAAACAAGACAGCCATACTCAAGTTTGCCTCTAACTAGGGCATTAAATAAATGGACCAGTGTTAAGGAATTCGAAAACAATCTAGTATTGCGGACGATGAAACCATAAACTTTGCTACATGATAAAATTAATTGGTTGATATGAGGTATGAATAAGAATTTGGATCAAGTACTAGGCCGAGATTCTTAACCTGCAGAAGTCGAGTCAGATTAACACCTTCAATGTTGTAATCAAAAGTTATTACATTTCTCTTTCTAGTAAAACTCACCACATTCGATTTCATGACATTCAAGAGTAAACCATTATTATTACACCACAGGTGGATATCATTCAAGTCACTTTGTAGCCTCAAACAATCATACATAGATGACACGCTCTTATAAATTTTAATATCGTCCGCATAAGCCACCTTCATGCAGTCCACCATCTCTAAGAGATCGTTTACAAACAGGACAAATAGTAGGAGTCAAACCTAGGTATATCCTAGTATCAGACCTAGTATAAACCCAGTATATAGAACTGATGTAACATTGCAAAATATGTGACACTCCACTAGGGAGGGGCAGTCTCAGAAATATGACCATTCGTGACAAGGACTGGGATTGAGTCAAAAAATATAATTTGTGTGTCGTAATTTATGAATGGCTCCTTAGACAACAAGTTTTCTTCATTGAAAATTGTTGTTGAAAGTGGTTATTCTAGTTTTGTTTGCGATGTTTACAGATAATGATGAAATAATTTCAGATGTTGGAAATAAATTGATAATTACTTAGTAACTAGAGATGGAAATGGAAGTGTTACATTAGGATAGTCCATGGTTGCCCCCTGGGTTCCATGCGGAATGAAAAATGAAAATATGAATAGCGTAGAGCAAATAGTAAAATACGTCTTTCAGGATTTTCGAAAATATTCACAAAAAAATATATATGGGCGAACAAAATACACAGGGTCAGCTATTACTAAAATTCAAAAAATTATTTAGTTATATGCAGTGGAAGTTCTTGAAATGGATTTCATTTCGAGAGGATGGTGTATATCCACCTAGGTTTTGTGACCACGCTTGTTTGCTGTCGAGGTTTAACACTAGGAGCCTCCACACCAGAATAAGTTTGAATGCATTGAAATGTTTATTCAATTTGCTCAATGATAATCTCGATTGCCCTGAGCTTCTGGGTAACTTCATTTCTTCGTTCCTCAGAGGTGTACTAGAATAAGCCAGACATTTTACTCAAAAACCCACAGAACCAATCTTCTCTCGCAATCGCCGCTTAGCTTTGCATGTTCTACTTCAAACCAGGTATCAAGCTGCTGTGTTTCTATCATTAATGTGTTCTCAAATCTTAACAGTGAGGTATCTTGATTTCTTACTTTTTGAGTTCTGAGTGAGTTTTCTTAAATATTATTATGATTGAATTTTTAGATATTGATATTATAGATTTAGATTATTATATTTAATAATGTTTTTATTATTTTAAATATTTTTTAATATTGTATATCTATGTAACCATACTTATTCATTATGGATTTTCCTGTAATTGGGTAGTTACCCTTTGGAAATATATGCTTATATATTAAATTAAATTAAACATAATGATTTTATATCGTGAAACATTAAGCCAAGAGTTTGATTTAATTTAATATTCAATTATGTTTCATCAAGAGTTAAGCGAGAATTCAATCTCAGTCATATGCTTATATACTTATTTATTATTATATACACTATCTCAAATCTCGTATAGTGACACAACATAGTTAAAATCACAAAATACTCAGTTTCATTCTAATCACAAAATTTTTCATAAAAATAAACATATAGATTCGTCATCTTATAATAATAATATAAATTACAATTATATTTCAAACACAGTAGGAGTTTGAAAAGCCAATTTTCCATTTCATCAAATAATTATCTTGCATTGATATTCATATTTACTGAAAATTTTGAGAAAAATGAAGCACTAAATTTTCATATAACAAATAAAAAAATATAACAAAACAAAAACTGGGCACCATCAGCAAAAATGAACTGTCCAAATTTCCTTTTCAAGACCTCTACAAATATATTATTCACCAATCAAGAAAATGTATTGATACCTTCGATGTATTTGAAATATTAGATATCGAGATAATAATTTCCCTTCACAATGAGAAACAGATAATATCGTTAAACTGGTCCCAAATGGTGACCTCTAGGCCTTGTTCATTGCCAAATTACTAGTAGCTATTAGCGCCTATGGACGCTTATAACACTAGATCACAGCACCTGACCCCCTTTTGTCTTACTCCAGAAAGGATTACAAGGGTGCCATGGTAGATTCAAACTGGAGTGACCCGACATTGGATCCAATAAGACGGTAATCCTGCCTAGAGACCTGGCGCCAGATCACCAGCAGTTCTTCCACCCACTTCGCCCTTCAAAAGGGATTGGAATGACCGGAAATTGTCCGATAATATATGAAAGTCTATTTACCACCCGAAGGGTTAACAGTTACGAGCAGTATCAGATTAAGTAATTGTTCTATTACAGCGTGTTATATGTGATTATTAATTAATAGTTAATCCTATTTGACCATAAATATAATTAGTAAAATTTTGACATTTATTTTTCTCATTAAATTCTAGATTGAAAATGTCTTCATTATTTTCGAAGGGCGGTTGACCTGTAAGCGAAATAACTTCATATTGTTTTCTTTCAATAATTATTCAATAATAACAATAATTATTCAATATAAACTTAAATTCAAACACTTGAACTTAATATTTACATTTTATTGACTACGACTTCTTCAGATGCTAACAGAATAATGAAAACAAATTTGAAAAAACAGGTATAAATTTGAGATTCTATGAATTTGGGTTTTACCTAAGATATTCCATTTTGAAATCTAATTTTTATTACCCGAAAATGTTCGACAAGGGTGAATTGTTTAATTCTATCTGTTCACTGAGCTAATTTCCAGAATTTTTATGCTGATTTATTTTCACTATTTCCCAGAAATCTAATTGACTACTTTTCTGTATATTGTGTAAAATTTTGAAATTCTTATCAAAAGTATGGTTTTCTGTTAATAAATGGTTAGCATTATTCGAATAGCTTTTGTTATGCGCGAAACTATATTTATGTTCCTGGATTCTAGTACCGAAATTTCTACTTATTTTACCTAAATATATATATATATATATATATATATATATATATATATATATATATATATATATATATATATATATATATATATATATTGTTATGATTTTATTGTTATGATATTATTTGAATTACTTTTCTAATGAATTTTGAATTTTATTAAATTTTAATTTAGTTGACTCTCTTTCTCAGGGTGGATTCTTTTTTTTTATTTTAATCTTAAATTTTTGTAAATAATATTTCTGATGAATTTGAACATACAAACTTTAATTACAACAAGAAATAAAAACTTGAACAAACTCTTAAACTTCTTACAACTAAGATAGAATTAAGATATGATTTGAAATGGCCTTTTTTATTCGATATTAATTTTATAGTTAATTGAGGTACCTTTTTTCTTCGAGCTCTCTTCTCTTTTCTTCTAAGATTCCAGACTTGTTGCTTATACTAATTTTCATAAATTTTTATATTTCAGCTCCAATTTTATTTTCCAATATTTTATTTCCGCTCCGATTTCCTTTCAACTTCTCTTCGAAACTTTTCTATACTTCTTATAAATTTGTTATACTTATATTTTTCAAATTATTTTTCATTTTTCTATTTATTCTTACAAATTTTATTTTTCCAATTTTTCAACCCAACTTCTAAAAACCTATTCTTGGCGTCCCTCTATCGATTGTTCTCTAATTGCTCTTGATTCTTAGTCTGATATATTTCAAAGCAATCTCTGATGTCCTATTTTCAAATTTCGTTCCTAACGTTAATTTCTGTGATTCTCATCTATTTTAAACTGATATTATCTATGGTGTGCTTCTGCCTCCGAACTTCATATTTGAGGTTATATTATGATATTACACATGTCAACAATTTTCATATTTATAAATGAAATCATGTTATACAATATATTTGAATATCTTAAATAATTATACCATTTTGGTAAGGTGGAATATTTTTGAATTATGTTTATTATATATATTTCAATTTTCAGGTTACTATTAAAATTCTTTACTATTGATTTGCTAATTCGATAATATCGATTTTGGAAATGGGTTTTACAATTACATTTTATGAATACTGTTATGTGGCAATAAATGACAGAAATATATAAATATGAAGAATCAAATTAAATGAACATTGCATACTTATACTTATTACAAGTGATGTTATTAAAAATGTGCTGTGTTGAAAAGTGAATAACACAATTATAGATTATCAACTTTTAACAAAATTTTACATTATCAAGTAAAATGCATGAAATATGACTTTGTCGAAACATCAATTTAGCAAGTTAGAAGCTTGAGAAAAATTGAACTTTGTTGATTTCTATATCATTATAAAGATTGCATGAAAATTTACCATAACAATATATATATATATATATATATATATATATATATATATATATATATATATATATATATATATATATATATATATATATATATATATATATATATATATATATATATACCGGGACATGTTCCACAATTCAATTGGTAAACACCTGATTTGTCTTTTGTTTAAATTTATTGTTTTATTGTTCCTAATGTGCCTCGATAAATTATTGTTAGTTTTAAATGAAATATTAAAATTATGTTTTTGTTAAAAGGTTTTGACATTTTGACTGACTGTTCCAAAGTTTGTTAAACTATTGCTGAACGCCAACACTATTAAATAATCAAAGATAATAATTATATTTATTAATCTCAACTTTTATTCACAATACAAAACAATATTGTACTGAATAAAATAAATATAAGTCAAAAGGAAAGAAACCTTTTTTCACAAAAGACCATAAATTCATTTTCATGAATAAGGTTCGCAGGTCAAGATTGTAAATGCGCTTTCTAAATAATATAACATCTTCAATAACTTTTAAATGCTAAGGAAGCAAATTGAATAAACGCATGACATTATAGCGTGGTCTCCTTTCAAATCTACTGGTACCATGAATAGGAAAGAGGAAAGGATTTACTTGCCGAATATTATTTTTATTGACATATAGCAGAAAATAATCTCTTTGCAACTTGAGGAAGACACAACGACGATAAATATATATACCAAACACTGTTTGTATTCTGTTGGATCTAAAAAATCCACGGCAGGATTCTTGAGAGTCCAATCTGCAAATTATTCTCAAGACCGTCTTTTGAATGAGAAAATTTTCGTCGGCACTAGACGAGCTGCCCCAAAAGATAATTCCATACGTTAGTACCGATTGGAAAGTGGCAAAATAGAGATTTCTCATAACTTCAGCCTCCATCTAACTTCTGATCATGATAAACATGTAAGTAGCAGAGTTTTCAGTTCAGAGAATATTATAGAAAATATTGTATTGAACAACAGAAAAGTTTTTATGATGATAATCATAAATATTAACTCAATCATTTGAAAAACTATTCAAAAGCATGTATAGAAATACAATAGATTATAAATATAAAATAGAAGTAATATAGATACTTAATTCAACTTACAATAAACTATCTTAAAAATACAATTATTTACCGCTAGAATAACTAAACGAGTGACATAATAGCATTGATATGTTAGGATAATTTAGGGTAGCTACAATTTTTTTCATTAAATGACCAATTTGAAACGTATCATTTCGAAACGATGATTGTAAGAAGATTTTGCACAGGTGCTTTTTTTTCGGCTTGGTATCTATTTGAATTTGATGTCAAATTTATTTGAATAGTTATTTTTTCACTAATACAGGTTACAAAATATCTTGATATCAGTAATTATTTTATCTGAAAATCCATTACCTATTATATATCTAAAAAGTCTATTGAAAATTTGAATTGCTCAGCTCCGAATGATTACCCCATGCGCTTTCGGCCTACTGATGATGCTGGGTTCGATTCCCACCCTGTTCTTGTGCTGTTCGGATTCGGCGTTCAGTTTCAATCTGAACTATATAGGTCTTCGACTTTTTCAGTTGGTAAGACTCCATCATATTTTATTTCATCAGTAAAACATTACAATATCAATATCAACACAAATATAACATAAAAATGAGAAAAAATTCGTTGAGAAACATTCCTTACATTGTGAAATTACTTTCATTCAATTGATACAAAGATAACAACTAAGAAGAATGCGCACAAAAGGACTGATTTCAGTTTTGAGTCTGATCTTCCATTCAGAATATTGGTTCAAACAAAAATATTGGTTAAATTTATATTAACAATAATATATAACTTTACTAGAAAAGAAAAGAAATTACCTCAGAAATATTGAACATTTGAGACAATTTTATATGGTGAAGGACATTTGTGGTAAAAAAATATACAAACATATGATACAAAAAATTGATTCATACATTATTGCCTACATTCGAATCATCGAAGTACTCTGCAACATTATAGTATGCCTTTGTTAAGAGCAGAGATTTAACTCTCCTCTTAAACAAACGAGCTTTCAGTACTTTCAAATTCGATAGTAAATGGTTAAAGATTTTGATACTTTAATAATAGATAGAGTGCTCAAATTTATCTGTTAGCTGTTTTATGCATAGGAATAAGTAACACATCACTGTTCCTTCTTGAATATCCATGATTAATATTCAATTTAATAAAACTATCTTCATTTTCTTCAACACATAACAAACATTTATATATATATATATATATATATATATATATATATATATATATATATATATATATATATATATATATATATATATATATATATATATATATATAAACACGGTAAGGTGAGTATGTAATTATTGATGAAGATAGGTTTACAAAATATTCGTTGATGAATATTGGATATGAATCGAAGAATTCGCTTCTGTGTAATAAACACCCTATTTATTTCTGTAGAGCAGCCCCACAGCAGAATATTATAATTTAAATGACTATATACAAGACTGTAACACACATTCATAACACTTTGAAGGTACGACGTTCTTTATTCTAGAGATTGTAAAAAATGGGTTACTCAAATTTTTACAAAAAACATCAATGTGTGATGTCCATCTCAAATTTCTGTCTACATATATTCCCAGAAACTTTGTTTATTGGGGTGATGATATAGTGTTGTCCACATATTTAACATCCAAGGTACTAATTCCATTGCCCTTCAAACTAAAATGAACACATTCAGTTTTGTCAACGTTCACCATCAGATTGTTCATTAGACACCAATTTACAAACTCTCTCACAATATATTCACATACCTTGAGATGTTCTTCAGGAATCCTGCCAGAAACAACCACCGATGAATCATCGACAAATAATGTCACCAAAAATCGGGACAACTTTGCAGGGAGGTCGTTTGTGAACAAAATGAATAGAAGAGGTCCGAGTACAGAGCCATGAGGCACCCCAAAAGCAATGTCATGTCTCTGAGAATAAATCTCGCCTATTTTCACTATTATTCTTCTTTCTCCAAGAGGTCTACGTAACCAATTCAGAAAAACGCGTCTAAAACCTAAATTGTAGCATTTATCAAGTATAAATTCGAAGGATACTGAATCAAATCGAAGATAAATCGAATGAATCGAAGATAAATCGAAAAATTTCCGCCACGAACAAGTGTTTATTCAAACACTCGTAGTGTTTATTCAAACACTCGTAGACCGATTCAAAAAGTAAGCTGCAGCTGATGGAGTTGAGTGAATTATTTGGAATCATTTTGAGATAACTCATTATTCTGTCGAAAACAGTTTTATCTATTACCTTGGAAAACACCCTCAAAATGGATATTGGGCGATACTTAGTTATTTCACTTAGTGTTTCATTCTTAAATACTGGAATTACTGTGGATTGCTTAAGGATACTGGGGAACTTTGCAGTAGTAATGGAAAAAGTGATGAGATATGCAAAGTGCTCGCCAATAATTCCACTAATTCCTTTCAAAACTTTGGCCGATATGGAATGAACACCGACGTTTTTGTTATTTTTCAAGGCTCTAATGGCAGTGACAGGGTAGAATCCATGCCAGAATAATTTTTCCATTGAGTATATTACATTGACAAAATTTTCTATACTGAATATACAAATGAATATAAGCTTAGTGAAAAATGCTTAAAATACACAATATATGTGTATCAGAAATATCGGTACTTTGTTGGCTGCCGCCAGTTTAGTTTCCAATTAAAAATTAAATCAATTAATTTGAAGCCATAATACCAATTCTCAAATCAACATCAACCATATTAATTTCCTGTCGGTCCATGTTGTTCAACTGGATCTTAATATGCTTTTTTATCGATGCCTTCAATCTTCCTTGTAGTATTTATGCAGTAAATAACTCAATTCAATGCTTAATTCAGTGAAAAGCGACATTTGTCGTTCTACGAACTCTAATTAGTCCCTTTAAATGTTAGTTTCGTTTCTTTTCTTCCATATTTCGTTTTATTTCACTCGGTGCTAATAAACCGCATTTCAGAATGCGGCGAGATCAAAGGCGAGTACTGATTGTTCCGATTTGAAATATCAACACTTTTCACGCTCCTTACACTTTTTCAAAGTTTTTATTTTTTATAATTTCTATTTTTGAACCGATCGAAAAATGATAGCTATCAATAATATTAGATCCAGGTGATCTAAACATAAGTAATTTAAATGAGACTAAGTAATTTTTCTATTTTCACTATAATTAATTCAAAAACATGACAATATCGTTTCGCCATTTCAGTGACTTCATCCGATGTTGATAAACTGAGCTATTACATTGTGGATTGCTTGTATTTATCCTGAAGTGTGTGGAAATGACCATAAAACACTGTTCTTCTTTTGTAGGGGTATGACTATAGAACATATTTCTTCTGAATTGTGGGGGATGACCATAGAGTACTTTTCTTCGATTGCCTTTTACTGGAATAAATTTTAAGAAGGAGAATTATTGATTAAAAGTTGACCATTTAATGAACTGTTTGATTTCTTCCTCTCATTAATTTCCATGGCTTTTAACAGGGTTTGTGTATGACCTTTACGTTCTGTATGCAATATTTTAAAGTTGATGTCGAAGACATTCTCTTCCAAAAATTTTTGCAAAGTAACATTGGTGTTCAGATATTCTAACTCTGAAATTCCTGCCAGTTTGCCCAATATATACTTTGGGACAAGTACTGATCAACTCAATAGATACCCGATTTATCATCAAGCGAAATTTTATCTTTCGCATTTCTGATGTGTCTACCCAAGGTATTCGGGGTTTTGAAAGCTATCGTTAAACAAATTTCTATCAGATAAAAACTTCGAGATTTTTGATACAGGATTTCCTAAATACGTTGATGTTCTGGAATTTTCATGACTATCTGTTACTTTAGGTTATAGCTGAGAAATGGCCTTATTATATAATCTTTTTCTCAAAATGTTATCGACGAAAAAATGATGATATCCATTGTTTTGTGCGATCTACTGTGATGTTCTGTGCGAAACATAAGCCAATCATCGAATAAGGTTCGCTCTATAAATCATTCACCGCTTAAATATAAATAATCAAAATTATTTTATACAAACAATCAAAATTAACTCGAATAAACTCCTTAATTTTGTCAAGGTGTGATTATTCTGATGCCGCATATTTTCCTTGTTCAACTCAAAAGCAACTCACAACGTTTACCAAATACTTATAATAATAATAATAATATTTATTGCATAATATTTCAATTACACAAATGGTAGGAGTTTGGCAAGCCATTCTTCCACTCCACCAAATAAATATTTTACATATGCTGCTCTATAAATATTTTACATATGCAATTTAGCTCCAAACTTTCAGTAGTACTTGATAACTAAAAAAAAACTAACTAATATATCAAAAGAAACAGAATATATTATATATATATATATATATATATATATATATATATATATATATATATATATATATATATATATATATATATATATATATATATATATATATATATACATACATATAAAACACAAATTGACACAAAAAGGAAAGAATTGAAAGAAATACAAATAATTAATATGCTAAATACTGTTACCAAAAATAAATTCTCTCAATTTCTTTTTGAAAATCCCAACAGAAAAATTATTACTAACCAGAGTAATGTACTCATTAAGCAAACTTTGAGCCACATACTCGAAACAACCCTCATACTTAGCTGTTTTGTGGACAGGTATACTATACTGATACTTATTTCTGATATTTAAACTATGTGCTGTGCTCCTTAATACCAATTTACTGTACAGATATTGCGGACATTGTTGATATACAAGTTTGTACAAAAAAACAACATAGAGATATTCTGCCCTTTCCTCAAAACTCAACTCTTTCAATCTCCTTCTAAAAGGTGTGACATGATCTCTGTAGGAAGAGCAACACACAAATCTTATGCAAGCATTTTGAATTTTGAGCAAATTGCCTTTGTCTTTCTTACTCAAAAAGTTATAATAAACCGCACAGCAATAGTCAAAAACTGGATATATAAGCGATTTTACAAGTTGCAATTTGATACCCTCATCCATCTCATACTTATGCATTTGTAAACCCTTCAGCCTCATAAAACAGTTCTGTTTAATGGATACACAATGTTTCCGAAAATTCAGTTCACTATCAAACCACACACCAAGGTTCCTCGCTTCAGTAACCCACGGTACACTTTCACCACCGATCCTCACATGGCAGACGTCTGTATATCCTATTGCAGAACATGCTCCACTATGTATAAGAAGCGCCTTTGACTTTTTAGCGTTGAGTTTCAAAGCATTTTTATCACACCATGTTGTCAAATTCTCCAACTCAGCATTTATTATTCTGATCGTTTCTGCAAAATCATCAGGCTTGGAAGTTGAAAACACCTGCAAATCATCTGCGTAGAGATGACTATGGCAGTACTTGAAAATATCGGGTAGGTCACATGTATAAATTGAAAACAACAGAGGACCTAAATTACTACCCTGAGGTACTCCATATCTAACATAACCGAAGTCCGATATATTGTTCCCAACTTTGACAGCCTGCCTTCTATCACTTAGGTAACCACTAAACCATTTCAAAACCATCGCATCAAAGCCCAAATATTTCATCTTTGAGTTAAGTAACAAATGTTCCACCAAGTCGAAAGCCTGACTCTGGTCCAGCAATATGAGAATGAACAGCAATCCACGATCTAAGGCATACGCAATACTATTTGTTACACTTAAGAGTGCAGTGTTCGTGGAGTGGTTCGGTCTGAAGCCCGATTGCATGATTGGAAGTATGTTGTACTTTTCCAAATAACGTCTCAGTTGTTGAACTACAATCCTCTCAAATATTTTCGACAAGACCGGGAGCAGACTTATTGGTCGCAGATCTGAATAGGCTTCTGGACAACTTTTTTTAGGCAGAGGTATAACCAGAGCAGATTTCCAAACATCAGGATAGACACCGGTAGAAAGGGAATAGTTGAACAAGTGACATAGAGTCTCACAACAATACGGCAATATCATTTTTACCATTCTTAAATTTATTCCATCTAGTCCTGCAGAGTCAGATCCGATTTTACCAACTTGCTGCATTACATCAATAATAGTGATTTTCTTGAAATTAAAACGGTTTTCATGCATTCTATTAGAACTGAAGTAATTAATGAGATCTACATCAGACTTTGGGTTGCCTACTTTATCAATAAAGAATCCATTTATTTCATTAGAATTTCTCAAATGTTCAGGAATTTCAGCTGTTTTCTCCTTACATACACCATTTTGTCTTAGCTTTGTCCAGATTTGCTTCGAAGAATTCTGTTTATTGTTCAACTGACATCTCAGATAAGCCTGCTTTTCCGCCGCAATAGCCCTGCCTACTTCATTTCTCATCTGAACAAAATATAACCTATCATTTTCGTGTTTGGTTTTAATATATTTTTTATGTGCTCTGTTCTTCATTTTTATCATTATCTTCAATGTGTCCGTTATATAAGGTTTGAAATGATATGCCTTGCCATAGGGTATTCTAATTTGAACAATAGGAGCATGCAGATCAAAGATTTTGTTTATGAATTCATTCAATATATCAACTTTTTTGTCAACATCACCAGCGTCACAAACACACTTCCACGGCATTCTCGAAGCATCAAAATTGAATCTTTCACTGCAAATAGAATTGAGTTTTCTGGTATTTATTGTTTTGAATCCTTTATTGTCACTATTTAGAATAAGGGTGCACAGTACCATCATATGATCGGTTAAATTATTCATGTCTACTGTATAACATTTATGACTATTGAGAATGTCGCTGATTGCAATTAAATCAATCAAGCTGGCACTTGTTGTGGTAATTCTAGTTGGTTGTGTTACCAGCTGTACAAGAGAGAAACTACCAAATACTTCCTTCAGATTCATTACATTTTTAGAACGTTCCTTAAGAAAATCTATATTAAAATCTCCAAGTACAATAACTTTATCAGAACTCATATATAACATTTCGAGAGCACCATGTAGTTGCTCAATGAAGCCATCAATGTTGGCTGAAGGTGGCCTATAAACAACAGCTATACCTAATTTTACAGAACATGATCTCATATAAGTACTAACAAGCATAATCTCCGAATCACAATCATTATTTAATTCCAGTACAGTATGTTTAATACTCTTTCTCAAATATAATCCTACACCACCGCCGGTGCCTTTGCGGTCTAAGCGAACAAAATTAAAATTGGCCATGCAAAAGTCCTCGCTGGAGTGGCCCCCTGTAAGCCAAGTTTCAGTCACACCTATGATATCAACATCGTGATACTCCACGATATCCCTAAACGAGTTGAATACTTTTACTATAGATCTAATATTTACATGTCCAACCTTGAGGTTTAGTTTTTTGACTTCGAGATAATAGGTTTTCCGTTTTTATAAGCAATAAAAAGATCTTTCTCACCCTTACCTCTTCTTTCGTCCATTTCAGCTTTCACTCCCTTGTAATAAGCACGTTGCATCCTAGTTTGATCCGCAGCAATTGAAACATCCAGTTTCAGCTCTTTCAGTTTTCTTCGGTTCTTTAATACGGTAAGTACATCCCGTGAAGAATTCAATACAATTCGTAAGGGCCTTACCGATCCACGCACACTGCGTCCGATACGATGTGTTTTTATATTATCGGTATTGACAGTGGGGCAATCTTTCCGATGAGTTCCCTCGCCTGATCAGAATCTCCTGTTTCATCGTTTTTCTCCTCAAGGTGGTAAATCATTATATTATTCTCTTTTCTCCGGCGTTCATTCACTTCATCAATCACAACTTCTATATCATCATGTGATCGATTTTTCAAGAGGTCAATGTCCTTACGCAAATCCACGATGATGGCCTTTAATTCGCTGATAACAGCAACAAGTGACTCATAATTAGGTTTGGAACCATCTGCAGATACACTAAGACACAAAGAACATTCCCATAGTACACCCGGTGTTGATTTAAGAATGTCGAGTTTATTCTTATCAACATGAGCACATTTGTAATGATAACTTTTTTTGCACATATCGCATGTTATTGAATTATTCCTTGATAGGTACGCGACGTCGTGACACAAATTGCACAATTCTGGCATTTTTTTACTCTTTCAGTGCTCAATAGTAGTAGCTAGTGGAACAGAGCTATGTTATGTTCACTTCACCAAAAAATTACGAATTTTAAGGAGCTATTTCTCCCTGTGTGCATTCAATTTATACGAGCAGTAAATTTCCTTGTACGCTTTTTCTCAACAGTATAGGACTTTTTGATTATATAAGTCACATATATAATTGAATTCTAAAAATGGACTTGTAAATCTGAAAATGGACTAAAATTTTGACAGGTTTCAGTCACAATTTCATATTTTTTTAATATGAAATTTCATGAACATCTTGCCTCAAGTCCAAGAAATTGTTCTCAGAAATGAATCAAATATGCTCGGAATATTCTTGACAAGATGCTGATCAATATACCAAAACATAATAACGTCAAGTTTCAGGCATCATTTTCGAACTCAATATTTGCATCAACTGAATAACGAATACAAAATAACATTATTGAATTTCAAACACAAATCGAAGAGTTATGGTTAGATAAACAGAAAAAAAAAAAACATTCTTAGGAATAATATACTGGTTCCATGAGGTTAATAGTAAGACTGGCGAAAGCCAATTAACCACTTTTTGAAATGATTTTCCGTTGCTATTGTGATTGTACTTGTTTGCTAAAATTTCAGGAAAAACTGTAATGAAATACCATTCATACAAAATAAAGTTATATTATTATCATTATTAAGTTGGGCGAATAGAAATGGATTTGGATTATTTTCTCCAATTATCTTGTTAATTTTTAAGAATTTCATTTGATGAAAGAAAAAACATATTTAAATTTTTCACTTAAGAGGTAATTTCTAAAAGTTACGAACTTTTTACGACTGTTCGTAGAAGGCGTACATGTTCATAGAATACGAAACGGAACATAGAAATCGAGGAAGATATTCATAGAACATACAATTAAATAAATAAAGTACAAATTGATGTTTAATGCTTAATAAAGTTCGTTCGTCTGTCATTTCATTTATTCATTTGTATTTATTCAATATTAACATCTTTTATCAATTTCCAATCATAATTTGGTGATTCGCTCAGCTTATATTTTCCATTTACAACTGAGATTGTGCGATAATACAAAACATAAAAAATATTTTGAAAAGGCCATTCGAACACACAATATGTATTTGAATAACAAATTCCTATTCTCCATAAAAAAAGATTCAATGAAAGACATCACGATAATCGGTTTGTGATCAATAATTATTGATGATATATTATTATGATGATATATATCTATTATAATAGATGAAATATGACTCTCTTCTACTTGAATAAAGTTCCACATAATTTATTGGAAAACTCTAAATTCTCATTAGTACTACAGTGATAAATGAACAAAATAACTGATTTATATATTATGAATATTATTTTGAGTGAAAAATAGCGTTGGTGATTTGACCTATAATAAAACTCTCGAATATATTATATTTGATTTTTTTTTAATTACATATTTAACACAACTTTCACAAATACTCATTATTCATAAATACACATAAATATAAAAAATTATACAAAACAAACGGAATTATACATGATAAACAAACAAACATAAACAATTAAAAGGAATTATACAATATATTTGATAACAATGCCCTAACCTTTCAATAAGTGAATTCACAGACGTAAGAAACCTCATATACAAATGAATTGTGAATTCTCATTGCTCTTTCTGCCCTGACTGCCGGATACTCCTCGAATTAGAATGGACCTTCATGTGCCTTTTCAGGCTACTTTTTTGATTAAAAAGGCGGCTACAGATTTCACACTTGAACGGCATCTCCCCTAGAAAAAAGTGAATCGGTTAGAGGCATACAATCTAAAAAGTATTATTTGAGAAACATTTTCGTATTATAAAAAATATATATTGCACTTTTTGCAGCGAATGAGGCGTAGTCTCTTTGTCAGAAATAAAACGAATTCTAAATACTCGAAAAAACAAAATAATGGAGAATAGAATCAGTTATTGAAAGTAGTAGATGGTCAATCATTTGCAAGAAGTACTTGTTTTCCAGTGAATGCTAGTTTACTGGTAGATGAAATTCACATGAACATGGAAAAATGAATTTTTTCACAGAGGAAACTTGCAATTTTTGTTTATTTCAAGAAAAATATTCAAACATTTTTACTAATCATGCAGCTTCTGAATGAAGCTTCGAATGAATCGTATCTTTTCAATGAAAATGCATTAGTTTCTCTGGAGAAAGCAATACCAGATGAAAAATAACGACAAAAAATATGACCCTCAATAAAGGATTTCGTAGGTATAAATGTACATACCTACTTATGGGTTTTTATGGCTTTTACGATTATTTTGAAATATAAAACATTTTCCTTCTGAATTCTACATAACATGAGTGAAGTTTTGCTTTGGAGAATACAAAATATGCATTTCATCATCGACTACATGAAAAAGCTATGACTGCCATCTCTGAACACAAATTTCGTGGCTTCAAATGAGTTGCATGAATATAAAAACAAAGGTAAAAGCATCAACAAATACTGTCTTCAATTTTCAAAAACTTGATATTTTCATCATCAAAACAATATTAAATCACCAAATTTATGAAAAAAAACTGTCTTCGCTAATAACAATTTCGAAGGATCTAAATAAAAGTTAGATTAAATACAATACAATTAACAAATATTAATTTCAAGCAATACGAATCAAGTGAAAAGGTGGGCTGTTGAAGTCAGTGAACAAAATATAATTTTCTATTCTCATTTTCAACACAGAATAGTTTTGAATTGATACGTTAAATTCCAGGATATTTTTTCGTTCTTCGTATTAACAGAACTAAAGATTTTCCTTTCCTGTCAATCATACATTATAAATATTAAGAATTAATTCAAAATTCTTACCTGAGTGAATTTTTGAATGCTGTAACAAATTTGCCTTCTGAACAAAGGCCTTGTGGCATAAATTGCACAAAAAGTCTTTTTTCTGACTATGTGCATCTAAATGTTTCTTCAAATTTGCTTTTTGTGCAAATTTATGCCCACAAAGTTCACAAGTGAAGGGTTTCACACCTTCATGCATCCGAAGATGACGCATTAAATTTCCTTTCTGCGAAAATGCCTTTTCACATATTTGACATGTATAATCTGTTTTCTCGACTGTATAAAATTCTCCATTTTCTAGTAACACTTCTTCTTCCAGATCTGGAAGCTGCCCTATTTGGTGTACTATTTCAACAGCCGTCTCGAATTTCAAAAATTCTGATAATGATTTTTTGAGTAAATCCATTTCACTAAAACACTCTACTACTTAATTCTTGAACACTTCTCGAACGAATATAATTGCGAATACAACGTAAAAGTGCAGAACAAACAGTTATATTTGATATTTTCCTATCGGTAATGGAACCACCACTGGTCTCTACCAATAGCGTAGCCAGGAATATTTTTTGGTGGGGGAAAGGGTAGCATTTCCGAGAAACGTTCTTAAAGTTATAATGAGAAATGCCTCTTTATTTTCCTAATATCAATTAATGTGAAATACTTGAAAATCTAAGAAAAACGCAAAGCGCTATCGAAGATGCAAATAACTAAGTAGATATTATACGTCTCTATATTTATCATTTACTCAGAAGTAGACCACATTGAGTTCAATTTTAATTTAATGTAACTAAATTTCAGATGAAGTCAGTTTATATGCGCTGAAGATGGACATACTTCCGAAATTGTCCATGTCTCCCAACATTTTGAAAATTTTTTGTAAAATTGTGTTTTGTGGAATTTCTAAAATCTCATTACCGTTTAGTTCGTTTTGGTATGGGTATCCCTATTTGTAAATAAGAAATAATTTTCCTCTTCCTTTTTTCTGTTGAAAATGTCTTACATTTACAAATCACATCTACTGTCAGCAGTAACAAAAACAACATTTCGAGTGTTTCCAATTTGCTCTTCTTTAGGATGGTCATTTGCAACTTTTTCAATGAAAAGATAATATTTAATAGTGTTGGCGTTTACTTGATGTAAATCCCTTATAATTGAATATAAACTTAAATTCAAACACTTGAACTTATGATTTACACTTTATTGACTACATATCATGACGCGTTTCGTCGTTACAAACAACTTCTTCAGATGCTTACAGAATAATGTAAGTATCTGAAGAAGTCGTTCAGAACGTTCAGAAGTCGTTCAGTCGTTCGATCTTACAGAATATTATTCTGTAAGCATCTGTTGAAGTCGTTTGTAACGACGAAACGCGTCATGATATGTAGTCAATAAAGTGTAAATCATAAGTTCAAGTCTTCGAATTTAAGTTTATATTCAATGAACAGATAATAGATATTTATGCAAAAGGTAGAGTTCTCAGTATAGGTATGAGAATATACCTGAAAGGTAATCGAATATAACTTAAATTCAAACACTTGAACTTATGATTTACACTTTATTGACTACATAGCACGACGCGTTTCGTCGTTACAAACGACTTCTTCAGATGCTTACAGAATAATGACATGAAATGACAATGAATAATTACATTATTCTGTAAGCATCTGAAGAAGTCGTTTGTAACGACGAAACGCGTCATGCTATGTAGTCAATAAAGTGTGAATCATAAGTTCAAGTGTTTGAATTTAAGTTATATTCAATTATAATGGATTCACATCAAGTAAACGCCAACACTATTAAATATTTGAAAGGTAATCATTGATACCTGCTACTGGTTCTTTTAATATTGAAAAGTTTTGTGTGATAGCTGTTATTCAAATGAAATTGATTATCAAGTACAAGATGTTCAATATTGAATTTTTAATTCATAATTATTCTAGGAAATTTAATTTCAAACCTTCATTGTCTTCATTTAATATTTTACACTCCGAACTAAATGCATGATTCTACAGTTCAAATAGTTGACGTATTAAAAATCAATCAAAATTTTATGAAAATAAGAAATTTCGCTTCACCTCTCAATATTATCAACAAGTACTTCGTTATGACTGGTTACACAGGGTGAAACTGAATAAATCCTCTACGATCAGTAAATTAAGCACATTTCAGGAATTTGAAAAATATTGAATATATTGTGTTCTTTGAATAACAATAAATTCAATAATTTTGAAATTATTGAAATGTTTTCATTGGATTATTTAATTTTTATTAAATTCTTCAATTGAGCTATGAAATATATTCATGTTCCTGGTTTTTTGTTAGAATTTGTCTGTTCTTTACTTATTCAAATTTTTTTTTGTTGAAGATATGTACCTTTATCATTATATCACGGTTTGACAGTTAAACAATTTGTGAATATATTAAAAAAAAATGTCAGAAGTTTCCAATTTCTTCTTCTTCTGGATTGTCATTAGCAATTGTAGTATATAGGAATAACAGAAATTTATAAGAATACTTAAGTTTTAAAGAAGTTTCCGAAAAGAGAGGAACTCCTTCTGACAAAAAGACAATTGAAATCATAAAAATAGTTGTTGAAACATTGACGACAATGTAGAAGAACTAGGGTTGCCAACAGTAGGTACTCTCAATTAGAATATTGTACTCTATATCAAGTAGACGTTCTCTATATCAATAACACTCATAGCGCCCTAACCTAATACTATATATCAATGATATAGTAAACTACATTAAGAATTGTAAAATTTCTTTGTATGCGGACGATACTATGATTTGCATTTCTGGCACGCATGTTGTTGCAATGTTCAGGAAATTTAATCAGGATCTGAACATACTTTATATTTGGCTCAGTGACAATTACCTTAAAGTGAATATAAATAAATCAAAATACATGTTAGTAACAACAAAATATAAATTGAGTAGGTAACACTGATATTGAAAACCTAGAACTGGAAAATAACTCTTTGGAACGTGTTCATGAAATGAAATATTAGGATGTAATGATGGACGAAACTCTAAATTTCAAATCCAATGGTGAATATATGGCCAATAAAATGTCGAAAAAATTGTCTATTTGGGTAGGCTTAGTAACAGATTGAGTTTGAATATTAGGCTCTTAACTTTTTAGGACTATTGTGTTGCCTACTTATTACATATTATATACATCGAATATTGCGATGTTGTTCAACTTACAGAAAATTCAGTTGAACGCTTACCAAAAATTCAAAATAGGGGCCTGAGAATTGTTCTTAAGTGCAATAGACTTACCTCTGTCAAGAAAATGCTTGATGTTTGTAGACGAATGTGAATCAACGTATTATGTATAAAACCGTAGATTTTATTTATAAAATTAAAAATGATATGCTGCCTTTGTATTTGAACGAAAACCTACAATTTAATTGTGATGTGCATAATCATGAAACGCGGTATCGAAAAGATTTTTATTTGAATACGTTTCATACAAATTTAATGAATAAGTCCACGTTTAGCCAAGGTTCTGAGTTATTTAACGGATTACCTTCAGATTTGAAATATTGTACAAATTATAAGACTTTTAGGAAACTATTACTTTCATATATATTCGGTAATATAGTTTAAATTGTGAGTAGATAGTAGTTGTAACGTATTATTATAACATAGTATTATAATTATATATATATATATATATATATATATATATATATATATATATATATATATATATATATATATATATATATATATACATGTATTCAGTACAAGGTGAGATCCGTACATATGATAGACAACCTGAGATCCACCAGTAGAAATCACTTTGACTTTGAATTGTTTTCACAAAATAGTCTAAAGATGCGTACTGGTCAATAATATCAACCGAGGGGTAAGAAAAATTGAAATTTTTTTCATACACCAAGTATGAAGGTAAGTAGAGATCCATGATAAATGTAAGTAAGACGAGATCCGATATACTATTTGTATAGATACGCTGTACAAGACGAAATCCAGCGATGTTGCCACTTTATACAGAATTTCGTTTACAACTCAAAACAAGATGATCTATAATTACTGTGATTATTTCTGATGGAAAATCAAAAAGTGAAAGATTTAGTCATTCAATTTTTGATACTTCGCGTTGTGCATCGTGCATAACGTGGATTTCACAAATTTTTTTCGGTAGAAGATGTGCGTTGTGATCCTTGTTCTCCTCGCAAGTTCTGTTCTTGAGGGCATAGGCATATATCATACAAAATGAAATACCAAGAACTTGTCTTTTTATGCAGAATTTCATTTATAAGTCGAAAAAACTGAGGAATATCTCGAATATTTCTGCAGGATATGCAAATTGAGAATATTCATTCATTGAAGTTTCTCGTATATCACGTTGAGCATTGAACTGAATAATTGAAGGAAAAAATAATAAAGGAAGAAAAAATTTGGGTAGGAAGTTGAATTTTCGAGCGAGATCATTGTGAAGATTATGAACTATCCTGATGAAGGTTTAGAAACAGAATAATGAGGGCAATTGCTCCAATGAAAATAATTCAGATTTACATAAATACAGAAGTATAAAATACACAAGATAGATTAACAAAGAAATGATGATATTTTTACTGAAGAAACTGAACAAGATGGAAATGTTCATTCACTAACAGATTTCGGAGGAAGTTCTTTTACACTGCAGCTTCCATTTGAAATGGATAACATAATTCATCAATGAATTATCGCTTCAATAGTACCATTCTATAATAACAGCTGAAATGAAAGTGGAAACCACATTTTATATACCTATTTATGAGAAGGTATCAATATTTTATCAGGCTACTCATGAATATATAAACAGGAATTAGGTTGGAAGAACGAGGAAAAATTCTTGAGCAGTTCAATATTCAATAACGAAATTTGTTAAGTGATCACTCTGAAAAGATATCGTATGTTTAGTAAACTTCGTGGAATACAGCACATAAACATAGCCTCGGAACAGTCAGCGGTAATTAATCAAGTTGGAGATAAGGGAACGAAACAAACATAAACGATATGTGAGCAGATGAAGCATTTGAATGAACTTGATCGATCCATAGGTTTGGAATAGAAGTAAGAATTTAATTTCTGAAAATGGGTTGAATTTTAAAAGAGGAACAAAAAAAATTATCGCATAGAAGTTCAATAAATAAAACACTCTCATTTGTATCAGAATTGGTATTCAACTCAAATTGAAGCCTTCATCTGTATAAGCCATTGTAATTGATCAGAAGTAATTCATAATGATATATACCTATATATAATGCTGACTAATAAATTTTTGATACAAAAAAATTGTTCCAATTATTTTCCAGACTGTTGAATGGAATCACTCGAGATTTGATCCCATTTCATGAATTTCAAAATATTGCATAATTATAAGTATATTGTCCACTGGAATAATGTAGTGGATATTATATATAATAATGTGAAATTCTTGAAATGTGTCAAATTCATTTATAGTTTTGACATGGAATTTCAACACGTCTAAATCAACTGTTCACTTGTGAATGCATTAGTTTTACGAAATTATAGTTGACTGCAAATAAATAATTTATAATGATGAAAAGCAAATGAATAATTTATTATGATGAAAATGAATTTTCTGCTATAATAATTGAAATTATCTGATGACTGTTATAATATAGATAACTTGAATGAATGAACAAATGTTATTTGTTATGAATATTACAAACATTATATATTATATTATATAGAATAACTTCTCAGGTTTGAACAACCAGAAAATAATTTTTTTCATTTTCTGTTCGCGATTAATAACCTACCCATCTATTATACTTCAGGAATTTTTTTCAGGATCCATATAGATACAACGCGATCAGAATATTCCGCAAGAATTGGTAGTAAACATTAAGTGAGCGTTTGGTTCAGTTTTTCTTACGAGACGTACGTTTCCTTCATGTGACTGGTGCACTTTATAAGATCTGATAACACTTCGTTTGCTTTTCAGATCTGAAGAAGTCGTTTGTAACGACGATACGCATCATGCTATGTAGTCAATGAAGTATAAATCATAAGTTCAAGTGTTTGAGATTAAGTATTCAAATATTTAATAATGTGAAATTATGATTTCGCGTCTCATATTCCTCTACAGTGCTAATTTGGGTATGATAGAATTATTTGGACAGCGACAGTTCCTCTTTAACATTCTGGGCATTTAATAACATTCTGGGCGTGTACCGATTAAAAACAATAACTCCTAAAGAAATGTTTTTCTTTCTTAGAAGAAAAAATATACTGCGTGATTATTTCAATGTTTCGAAATCGATCCTATCGATCTGAGCGAAAAATTAATTCCAGGGAGAATACCTATCTAGATATTATTTCAGGGTATTTGAAATTCCAAAATTTGAGCGGTGAAATTATGCATGAACCTATTTATCATAGTATCTTATCGTCATTCAAAGACATTTGTTTATACAATTTCAGCAAGTACACGAAACTGAATAGTTATTGATATCAACGCATTCTTTAATCTATAGCCATTTCACCTAACGTTCGTTTCTTGACACATCAGGGGCGCCAGGAGATCAATGAAAATATTTATAAATGATCATATCATATTATATTGTCGAATATGCTGTAATTCCTCATAGAATATGTAGAAGTGTTTTGGCAGATAAATCGAATTTTCACTTAAGCGTGAATATTCATAATGTAAAATTTTTCGAAATATATGTCATGACTGTATTTTTGAAATAAGGACACAAAAGTTTGATAATATTATCATATCCCCTGTTTAACATTGAGAATTTCAGAAATTTAAGCTAGTTCATTTCATGAGCAATAGAATTCTGTGAAAAATGAATATTGATCTTTCAACTCAACTGTAAGAGATTCTTGGTCAGCTGAAAGTTGTATTATCAGATCGGATCATTTAACTGATATCACATGATATATAAATACTATTCCGAAATATTTGCATAACTTGATATGGATTCAAAAATATCGATTGACCTACCGTATTATGCTGTTTCATTTTAGCAGAGTTAACATTTAGATTCTGACTAATATAATGATATTATGTCTGCTCAGCCTTCATCCTAAGAAAAGAGCAGTTCATATTATACCTACAAATTTTTAGGTGAATATGGAAATCTTGCATTCTGTAATCTCTGGACATTTCACGAAATGTTTGTTTTTTTCCCACATCAGGGACAACAGGAAATGAAAGACAATCGAAATTTAGGATTAATATAAAACAGGCATACCAAAAATATATTTTTTTTAGCTATCGATACTTGTCAGGATTGCATGCACCTTATGGTTAAAATTTTTGTCATCTATTCGACAGAAAACTTTATTTCAAATAAATGTCTTCTGTCTCTGTTCAAATAAGAAATACTTGACCCGTTGTTCTGCATTATTTCTGAGGTCAATGTCAACTATTGCACTTATAGAAATAAATTGTAGCATTATCTTATATATGTAATTGTTTCGCGTAATGAATCAATTTCAGCTTGAATATTCGAATTATCCAATTATTCTGAATATGTTCTCAATATATTTTCGAAATGAGGGCTCTAAATTTCGATTCTAACATCATTTATCGTGTATAACATCAAGACCTTCCATGAGCAACAACATTGTCTGAAAAATGAAAATCAAAAATATTGACATTTCGACTCACACTGTATGAGAATCTGTTGAAGATTTAAGTTGTATTGATCTGAATACTTTACTGAATCACCTGGTTTATCATTATGAATATTTGAATAAACATTTAAATCATTTGCTGCTCAGTAATATTTGCATTATGTATCGTTGACAAATATCGATTGTTAAACAGGATTATACTGTTTCGGGAAAGTTTGATATTATATTGTATGCTTGGTTCATATTTTGAAATTTTATTCTCTGATGTTAAAGATTTGAGTTGTATTGATCTGAATACCTTTCTGAATCCCCTGACTTATGAATGCTACTCAGAAATATTTGCATTATGTATCGTTGACAAATGTCCATTGTTAAACAGGATTATACTGTTTCGGGAAAGTTTCGTATTATATTTTATATTGTATGCTTGGTTCATATTTTGAAATTATATTCTCTGATATCAAAGATTTAATTTGTATTGATCTGAATACTTTACTGAATCACCTGGTTTATAAATTCTACTCAGACGTATTTGCCTTATGTGTCGTTGACAAATATCGATTTTTTAACCGGGTTCTACTGTTTCTGGAAAGTTCATATTATATTTCATATTGTATGCTTGGTTCATATTTTGAAGTCATATTCTCTGATACTAAAGATTTGAGTTGTATTGATCTGAATACTTTCCTGAATCACCTGGTTTATAAATGCTACTCAGAAATATTTGCATTATGTATCGTTGACAAGTATGGATTTTTAAACCGGATTCTACTGTTTCGGGAAAGTTTTATATTATATTTCATATTGTATGCTTGTTTTATATTTTGAAGTCATATGCTACAATTCGGGCATTCATGCATTTTGTAATGTACGTGAAGAAAGTATTATTAGTTTTATAATTTTTATCTTATCAAGTATTATCATTTTTTTATGAATGAAATTTATTTTGCCTCACTATATAATATATCATAATGCAAATTTGAAACAAAATATTATCAACTGAAGAAATTACGACTAGTGGTAGTGAAATTAATTCATAAAAGGAAATAATTTGGGAAGTTACATTAATATTATCTTCGTGAATGTTAATTCTATGCTAAAAAAAAAGTAGCTTTTATACACACATTCTATATACGTATTTATGGAACGGTATCAATAATTTATCAGGCTACTCATGAATATAGAAACAGGAATTACGTTGGAAGAATAAGGAAAAATTCTTGAGAGGTTCAATATTTAATTCCGAGATTTGGTAAATGATCAATCTGAAAATATATCGTATGTTTAGTAAACTCCGAGGAATACAACACATGAACATAGCCTCGGAACAGTCAGCGGTAGTTAATCAAGATAAGGAAACAAAACAAACATCAATAATATGTGACCGGATGAAGCATTTGAATGAACTTAATCGATCGAGAGGTTTGGAATAGAAGTGAAAATGAACATTCTGAAAATGGGTTGAATTTTGAAAGGCGAAAAAAAAAAATTATCGCAAAGAAGCTCAACAGAAACTCATTTGTTTCACAACAGGTAGGTAGGTATTCGGCTCAAATTGAAGCCTTCACTTATATTAGCAATAGTAATTGATACATAAGTAGTTCATAATGATATATGTACATATAATATAATGCTCATTAATAAATTTTTGATAATAAAGAATTGTTCTATTTACTTATTTTCCAGATTGTTGAATGGAATCACTCGACATTTGATCCCATTTCATGAATTTGAAAATATTACATAATTATAATTATATTGTTCACTATAATAATGTAGTGGACATTGTATATAATAATATTTAATAGTATTGGCGTTTACCTGATGTATATCCATTATAATTGAATATGAACTTAAATTCAAACACTTGAGCTTATGATCTACTTTATTGACTACATAGCATGACGCGTTTCGTCGTCACAAACGACTCCTTCAGATACTAACAGAATAATCATTTTTTTGTCGTTTGTAACGACAAAACGCATCATGCTATGTAGTCAATAAAGTGTAAATTATAAGTTCAAGTGTTCGAATTTAAGTTTATATTCAAATATATAATAATGTGAAATTATGATTATAGTCATGATTATAAATGAATGAATATAAAATACGAAGTGTGTCATATTCCTCTACAGTGCTAATTTGTGTGTGATAGAATTGTTTGGACTTGCTGCAACAGTTCGTCTTTATATTTATAACATTCTGCTTGTACCGATTGAAAACAATAATCCTAAAGAAAATCTTTTAATGGTTCGAAATCGATCATAGCGATCTGAGCGAAAAATTAATTCCAGGGAGAATATTTAGATATCATTTCAGTGTATTTGAAATTCCAAAATTTGAGCGGTGAAATTATGCATGAACCTATTTATCATAGTACCTTGTCGTCATTCAAAGACATTTGTTTACACAATTTCAGTAAGTACACGAAACTTAATAGTTATTGAAAACAACGCATTCTTTAATCTATAGCCATTTTACGAAACGTTTGTTTCTTGCCACATCAGGGGCGCCAGGAAATGAAGAACACTCGAAATTGGTAACTATACTTCTTTCGTGCTTTGTTACTTATCAGAAGTTTTTGCACCATATAGGTGAAATTTTTATCATCCTTTCTACAGAAAACCACATTTCAAACATTTGTTAACAGAGACCTGTATGTCTTGAAGACGTTTTCAATATAAGACATAATTCACACGTTGTTCTGTATTATTTTTGAGGTCAACTATTGCACTTATTTCATCGTCATTTATTGCAAGATCAATAGAAATATACATCCAGCTGGTCAGTTGATCAATAAGAACATATATCTACCTAAACAGACAGATCAATAAAAATATAGATCCACCTAAACAGACAAATCAATGAGAACATGAATGAATAATTATATCATATTATATTGTCGAATATGATATAATTCCTCATACCTATATGTAGGTGTTTAGTGACAGATCAATTTTCATTTGAGCGTGAATATTCAAAATGTAAAATTTTTCGAAATATGTTATGAATGCATTTTCGAAATAAGGACCAAAAAGTTTGATACTAACATGATATCTTCTGTATAACATTGAGAATTCCAGAAATTCACGCTTTTTCATTTCATGACCAATAAAATGCTCTGAAAAATCAATACAAGAATATTGATCTTTCGACTCGCACTGTAAGAGAATCTTAGTCAGCTGAAAGTTGTATTAACAGATCTGATAATTAAACTGATATTTGATATATAAATATTATTCTGAAATATCACCATTACTTGATATGGATTCACAAATATCGATTGACCTACCGTATTATGCTGTTGCATTTTAGCAGAGTAAACATTTAGATTCTGACCAATCTAATGATATATGTCTGCTCACACATCTTAAGAAAACAGCAGTTCATCTGATACCTGCAAATTTTTTCGTGAATATGGAAATCTTGCATTCTATAATAGCTAGCCATTTCACGAAATGTTTTTCTTCCCACATCAGAGACAACAGGAAATGAAAGACAATGGAAATTTATTTCTTTCAGCTATCGTTATTTGTCAGGATTTTATGCACCTTATGGTTAAAATTTTTGTCATCTATTCGACAAAAAACTATATTTCAAATGAGTGTCTTCTGTCTGCTCAAATAAGAAATACTCGAACCGTTGTTCTGCATTATTTCTGAGGTAAATGTCAACTATTGCACTTGTAGAAATAAATTGTGGAAAATATAATTGAGTTACGTTAATAATTCTTTGATATTTTCCAACTCCAACTTCCATGCAAACCTGGATATTTTCTGATATATTAGCCATGTTAGCTAACATAATTATTAACACGTCAGTGTCGGAGCAACGAATTGTCACGTTCGCATTAATATCAATGGTACAGACATGGAAAATCATTTTTGTGTCCGCTTCTTCGTGAGCCGGGCACGAAAATTCTTCAATACGAGTTTTTATAACTTTTGAGTCACTCAAACAAGTGTCTGCACTTACATAAACAGTTTTATTCTTTATATAAGGCCACATATAATCTTCTCCCCAATTTTCAAAAAGAATCTGTACCAGAGCTTCCTTGAAATTAACGTCCTTCAGCGAAAATCTTTTTTTCGCACTTGGTCAGTGCCTTCGATATGGAAGTTTGCTTGCTCCATATCTCGTAGCTTGTGTTCTGTATCTTTTATTGATGGAAAAATGTATCTATCAAAGGCAAAATGTATATTATCTCAGCTGTGGTTGCACATATCATAAGCAGTATTTTTTTCGAAATTATCCAAAGCTCAGAGGTACATCTTTCATCAGATGTAACATAAAATACCCGTCATACACTATGACATCTGTATTTTCTGGTGGCTCCGAATGTTCGTATTTTTCTAATAGAGCCATTAATGCGGATTTTTGTGTTTTACTCATAGTGCTATCAAGGTGGAAGAGAGACAGTGGAATCGGTGTTAAAGGATACGTGAGAACTTTAGCTAGATCAGGTTCCTTTTTTAAAGAGATTTGAAGTAATTGTCCAAATAAATCACGTTGCATTTGCAGCTCCACGATTCCTCGAGCAACTGTAACTTTTTTTTTCTTCATCATATATACGAAAGTATGACATTTTACCCTAGAAATAGCCTCCTCAAATTGGTTTGGGTCATTTACAAAACTGAGAATATAACCTTCTCGTTTTGTATTACCTTTTTTCTCAACATTGAGCAAGAAATTTTCAATATGCTGAGGTGCTCCTTCTCCAGTAGAAATGTTATATAAATTTTGTTTAATTAAGTTTACATCGAAGGGATTAATATTACGCTTGATGCCATCAATGAATCCATGAAGGAGTTCAGTACTTTTTTTTCATTAGTCACTTCCTCCCACATGAAAATTTGTGAGCTGATTTTAAATATATTTCTGTGATGAATGAAAAAAATCAGCTAACAGTAAGTCGAGGGAAACCTCGTCAGCTGATAAATTTAAAGAGTCAGTAAATGCTTCGGGCTAACTTCTACGTAACGACCTTCAAAGTATCAGCTGACAATTTTTCTACCGAGATACAGCCAGCTGACGTATATATTTATCAATAGTTACATATAAGTTATCATCAGGTGAATTTTTAGCCGAGAGGAAATGAGTGAATGTATTTTTTTTTCTTCGAGCGTAGGAGGTTATAACTGCTCATCCCCCCAATCGTGCCGCAGCTGACGGTCATAAGGCTTCATGATACTATTGTCTGATGCATATCACCAATTATCTCTTGAGAAGAAATAATTAACCAAATTTTCACCTGGCTCTCGGACTATTATATATGTAATTGTTTCGCGGAATATGAAATAATTTAAGCGTGAATATTCGAATTGCCAATTATTCTAAATATGTTCTGAACATGTATATTTAAATTGAGCGCTTTAAATTTCGGCACTAATGTCATTTCTCGTGTATAACATCAAGAACTTCCATGAGCAACAAGATTCTCTAAAAAATGAATACAAAAATATTCACATTTCGACTTACACTGTATGATCTATTAAAGATTTAGGTTGTATTGATCTGAATACTTTACTGAATCACCTTGTTTATAAATGCTACTCAGAAATATTTGCATTATGTATCGTTGACAAATATCGATTGTTTTACCGGATTCTACTGTTTCTGAAAAGTTTCATTTTATAATTTATATTGTATGCTTGGTTTGTATTTCAAAGTCATATTCTCTTATACAATTATCTTACACGTATTCTGTTGGTGGCTTCTATTTTGTTTGGGGTTCATTCTCTCCAATTCAATAACTACACACTGCTGTGTTGGGGGATATGTTTGCGATAACTCACATGTGCTTATCAATATAGTAAAAGTAAAATATTGAAGAGATATTTTTTTACTATAACACACCTCATAAAATGTAAAAACCACGATATGGCAGTATAATTTGTTGTCGAATAAGGAATCTATGTTATAATCGAAAAGGCATTCCAATTCAACGTTTATTCATGAAAACATAATTAACCTTCTAACATGTCAAGACATAAATTACTTCAATTTGAAATTGATACGACCTTCTTGTTCTGCAACATAAGCAGAACACTACATTTTTAGCATTTCGATACAGCTCGTCTAGGCATTTCATATTTTAACGTAATACTCATACTCGCCAATATAAAGTATTTAGTCCATAATGGCTTATCAATGTGTACAATAAAGAAATATCTTATCCAAACAACAATATATTTCTCAATGTTCACCACATATGGAGTTTGGACTGTTCCATATGAAACTTAAAAAGACATATTTCCGGGCCTCTATAAACTTCAAGACATTCTTCCAATTTTTTCCCTTTAAGTTAAAAATACAGACGAATATAGGATCTATGGATTGCGCAAGGTTGGCTATCGCTACACTTGCTATAATTGAATATCAAGTAGTTAAACTACTTCAACATAGAAAAATTAAACTTGAGAATATTCAGGCATCTTATGAATAGATGAGCGGACAATATTCCGTAGTCAAAAATTGTTATCGCGGTTTTTCTATCGATTCTGCATCAGTAGATTAAGAGTTTTCTTTTACTTGAACATGAAGTAAATTGAAATTTTTCCCTTTTCTGTCTCTATAATTGAAGGTTTTCAAAAGAGATTTAGGATATGTGAAAATTGTTATTTATCACTTGTCATGAATAATTTACTCAGGTTGAATATCCGAAATTCAATCTGGATTTCAACCAAAGAAAATCATTTATAACGAAGTGATCGGAAGAATTTTTCCAACAAGAAGTTTTTTCGGAAACTTTTCGAAAATAGCTCCAAAAAGGAAAAAAAGCGTAAAAGTTTCATTTAACATTTTCGCACTTGTAATACTCATGCTCATTTAAGAAAAAATAGTTAGGAAACATATTCAAAACCAATGAAAACAATTTCACTTAATTTTGAACAATGTTAGTTATTATTTCAGAGGCACTCTCTGCTTGTGCGAAAGTTGCACCTGCAGTTTAACGCCGTTTCCAAACGGCCCATGATCATGATGGGAATAGAACCCACCAGCTCCAAAGAGCCGAAAGCGTTTTAGAGTCACTACACCATTAATTATTTGTTTATTCATCTATGACGATGGGACAATGGATTCGGAAGAGTATATACTATTATTATATTCTATTAGTAGATTAATCACACTTATTACTTACCGGACTTTTATTATCTTATAGAAGTTGACGTAATATTTTTTATTGAATATATTTGTATTAACTAGTACTAACCATTACTAACTTATTCTCATCTCAATGGAAAAATAACGAATTTCGTTCCAACAGTTTCGTAAAATGAGTTGTTTCGAGAAGAATTTTTATTTCCTTTTGATTCTTCTCTGAAATGATCTAATGAAATTAATGATGTACATACTCTTCCGAATCCAATGACCCCTCATTCATATTTTTCGGAGTCGTAGAAAAAGTTTAAATCCAAAAGTAATTCAAATAAAAATGAACTTTAATTCTGTCCAAATAAATGTATTCTGAATGAATAAGTTCTGAAACACTAACGAGTAGATATTCTTCTTCATGAATCGATAATATTTACATTATAATATATTACTTTCGATAAACCATCAAAATCCATTTGTTTTCATACCTAAACACCGAATCCAAACGTAACGCCGAGATACAGTACAACGCGATAGTTTCATATTACAGATAACGACAAGCAGTCCAAGACGTGCATGTTGCCAAACCTTTGGATCTCTACTTTGCCTTATTTATCAAACTTTTATACAATGGCAGATCGGCCCCCTATAGGAAGGTTGGTGAACTAAAGTTGTATATAATGTGATATTTGGCTGAAAGACGAGATCCGACCGAAAATCTGGAAATCGGTTAATTGGGCCAAATTATCCACACCCAAGACGATATACACGTTAAACAAGGTGAGATCCGAAATCGGATCTCACCTTACCAAACGGATCTTATATATATATATATATATATATATATATATATATATATATATATAATATATATAATATTAATATACAATATAACATAGTATTATTATTGTATTGAGTAGGTGGTAGCTTTGCTGATAAAGATATATTATTATTACTGTTTTGAAAATTTTTCGTGCTTTGTAGAATTTCTCAATTTCCATTACCGTTAAATTTATCGATTTTCACTCGATTAAATTTAAATTTAGTATTTAAAGGTGATATTTTTGTTTTGTTCCTTTACCTCTTCCTTTTGTTCTGTTGAAAATCTCTCATATTTACAATCTAGATCTAATGTCAGCAGTAACAATAAGAACTGTGATATTCACAATTTTTTTTCAGTTTGATACAGATGAAAGTGATAATTAGTGATTTAAATTCGCAACGGCTAGAAATTTCTTTGGTGCCAAAATTCAAGTTGTATAAGAATAACAATAACAATGTCTTAATTTATCAAAAACAAATTTCGGGTGTTTCCAATTGGCTCTCCTTTAGGATGGTCATCAACAACTGTTTCAATATACAGAAAGTAGACATTTACCTATGCATAATGTAGAGTTCTCAGAAAGAAGAACGACTAATCGAAGAGATACTATTGACAACAGATAACGAAAGATTTACGGCAATAGTTATGCGAACATACTTGAAAGGTAATCATTGCGACCTACTACCTGTTCCTTCAATCTTGAAAAATTTTGTGTGATAGCTATTATACAAATGAAACTGATTATCAAGTACAAAATGTTCAATATTAAAATTTGTTAATTCATAATAATTCTGGGAAATTTAATATCAAACCTTCATTATCTTCATTTAATATTTTTCCGAACTGAATGCATGGTTCTACGGTTCAAATAGTTTACGTACTAAAAATAGTTTAAAATTTTATGAAAATAATAAATTTCGCTTCATCGCTCACTATTATCAACAAGTACATTATTATGACTGGTTACAGAGGCTGAAACTAAATAAATCTCCTATGATCAATAAATTAAACACATTTCAGGAATTTAAAAAATATCGAACATATTCTCTACTTTGAAGAACAATATATTCAATAAATTTGAAATTCTTAAAACGTGTTCATTGTATTATTTAATTGTTATTAAATTGTTTAATGGAGCTGTGAAATATATTCATCTTCCTGGTTTCTTGTTAGAATTTGTCTGTTCTTTTGATCGAATTTCATGTACAATTATTGCGAATTTTTTTTGTCCGAGATATGTACCTTTATCATATCATCACAGTTTGACAGTTAAACAATTTGTAAATATATTAAAAACAAATGTCACCTGTTTCCAATTTCTTCTTCTTCTGGATGGTCAGTAGCAATTGTAGTTTATAGGAATAACAGAAATATATAACAAATCTGAAGTTTTAAAAAAAGTTTCCGAAAAGAGAGGGACGCCTTCTGACAAAAAGACAATTGAAATCATAAAAATAGTTGTTGAAACATTGACGACAATGTACAAGAACTATGGTTGCCAACAGTACTCTAAATTAGAATATTCTTTTATATACCAATAACACTCATAGCGCCCACTGAAATACTCTTTTTTTAATACACTGTTTTCTAAACTAGACCCAGTCATGTAATATGATGCAAACCCATCATCATGCAAAGATCAAAAGGATCTACTATTTACCGTGAATATGCTTAAATTTGTCTCTTAGGCACAATCTGAACGCAGCCACTAATGTCAATAACAAGAATTGTTTTTGGAAGTGTTTTATTACTCACATTAAATGAGGTCACTTCAATTCATTTTGAATTTTTCATTATGTATGGAAAAATGTTTGATATATTTACAAAAATGCTTTGACTTTGGTGGTGTAACTGGCTTACTTCACTAAATGCAATATCTTCAAGGACTAACATTGAATAGAATCTTTTAGAACCAATTGAAAATGAAAAACTCAATTCACGAAGACTTAGTACTTATATTCAGGAGTTATAAGACAATAATTAAAAATCACTATAATACTATTATGAATAAAACTTGAAGCGTAGGATATGAAACACGCAATGTTTTTCTATTAACAGTGTGATTAATATTTATTTTTATTGAAATAAAATTACAAAATAAGGCATTCCGCCATGATATCTTCAACGCCAACTAGAGCGCATGACGTCACCTTTGAGTAAACACGCACCAACATATTCTTGTATATCTGGTATTGCTAACTTCCCTACGACTGTGTTTTCATTTATTGATGTGTTTATACCACTATTTGAGTGTGAATGTTATTAAAATCGAATATAAAGAAACACGGGTCAAGGATTTACTAAGGCAAACAGAGCTAATTTAATTGACACAGTCTCGTGGATTTCTTTGTGAAATATTGCTTATGGATGCTTGTGAAGCTGAAATGACAAAAAATAGTATCGATAAATATTACCTTTAAATACTTTTTCAAAAAAAAAACTACAAAGATTTCAAGATAAGAAGTTCTACAGAGCCATATACACTACATCGATGCAGCTATATTTTTGAAGCAAAAACAACAACACAAACATATCATATAAGAATTTTACATCAATATGAAACTTCACTAAGCAAGATATTTGAAACTCTTTTATAATATTGTTTATAAGTTATGGGTTTGTCATATTATTATTATTATTCATTTCATAATCGGTTATGCAAAATTCCTAATGAGTGGAATAAGTTTGTTATCGGAAATAAGTACCTGAAATGTTACTTACTTTAACTACCTCATGACACCTCTTCAAGTTCCACCTGTTTTGTACTTATTTCCTTTAAATCTTCCTGACATTCTTCTATCAAAGTCTTTCTTTGTTTTTTGAGAAGATATGGTCTTTCTTTAGCATCTGATGTAAGTTTATTTATATCTGGTTTACATTGGCATTTAGTGGACATACACCCCGGTTTCATGCGGATCTGTGACACATCGACGTCAAAATCGAATTATATTCTATCAAATGATATTCCATATAAATATCCTTGACATTTGGTTACTTAAACGTTAATAAAATACGTAATATAAAAGCAATGGGTTGAAATTTTCAGATTAGAACTCGAAATAGATATTTTAAATATTATATTTTTACATGAGAGGTAATAATAAAAACTTGTCTAAAAATCACTGACTGAACAATTCTTTATTCGATTAGTTTCGCCTTTTACAGCATTATCAAGAATGAATATACTTGACATTCTTGATAATGCTGTAAAAGGCGAAACTAGTCGAATAAAGAATTGTTTAGTCAGTGATTTTTAGACAAGTTTTTATTATTACCTCTCATTTAAAATGAACTATCACAGAGTAGATTCATCGTCCATTGAATTTATTATATTTTTACATTTAGAATTCGTACAAGATATTATAACCAAATATTATTATATATTATAAATATACAAGAATCTCTAGAACAATGTAAAAACTTACATCAAAGTAATCTTCACGAAAATAAAGCTGAGTACTGGACAAAATTGCCTCTGAACCTCGCCTTGCAAGTTTAAACCACTCGTTTCGTGTTGTTTTATTTTGAGGAACGAACAGAAATAACTTATTAGGAGTTGTTATAGATGTCTTCTCACACTGAGGGAACCCATCCCACTTATACACTTTCGAATTTATATTCAATAACAACAAATAATTGAATCATTTTACGATCGCAGCGCCTAGTGTTTAGTTTACATACGTCTTGTTTACTCAATCGTGACGTCATAAGCGACGTCCTGGCACTGACAAGCGTTTCAGGAAGAATTGTAAATTTATATTTTAAAATTACATTTTTTCCTACTAAACTCTTAATATCTGCAGAAATATCTTATTTATTGTAAATAGTATGTTTTGTGGAAATTATAGGTCCGTTTTTCAATGTCTGTCATCATCACTGTTTAATACGTTCTCATGACTCGTATAAATCGCTTCAAATAGGACTAACTTACCCAGTGGGGTGAGATATTATAAACATATAAATCTAGATATTCCTACGAAGCAATCTCTAAAACTTCAAGTACTGCACGTGCAGGAATACCAAAGTTTGAATCGGTGACCATAAACGCCTCGTATCATGGGTTCCAAAAATATTTCCTAACACTATATTATTTCGTGTTATTTGCTGGTGGCAGGCATCACACTTTTCTTCGTGTATTTTCTGTCAGTTTAAGCGTAAATTATCTAATGTCAACACCGTCGGAGCGATCATTCAATATGACGCGCCATATTCAGTTATTCGCTCATATGCAGAATTCAACAGCATTACAGGCAGCAACATTATATCGGCATAATGCAACAATGACCATTCATGCGTGTCTGAACATGTTCGAAAACGGAATTATTCGATTGACTAGCGATTTGGTGGCAAGCGTGTAACACATAATGTATTATTGGCATCAGCTGTTACACCTCATGTGATGCTACGTACGAGAACGTGGCGTTCTATCTAATATTTGCAATATTGTATGGGCAACATGTGGTATCATATCGATTTTATGTTTCGAAGCGTGACTATATGGCTAATTGACAAGAAATAGCTTGGTGAATTGAATAGTTGATGTTTAAAGCATTATACACACCATGATGTACGAGAAAGTTGGTTATAACTATAACGTGAATGCTGCTGCATGATTTATGGAGTTATTCGATTACATCGACATCAAGTATTATGCCATAAAATGAATTTATCAAACAAATACTCAATGGGGTCGTTTTAGATAGCTGGGAGAGTCGAGAGTAGGGGAGAGGTGTCCTAGTTGTCACAAAAATCAAGTTTCTATTTTTAATATGAAGGGGTTAAATCAAATAACGAATTTAACTATGTTAATCATATACTTGGTCTTTCGGCATTCATTAATTGAAATAATAATACTTTCTTTCTTATATTTTTAAATACAAGGGCTCACTCAACAGACAGTGCAAAACTGTATTAAATTAAATTAAACTCTTGGCTTAATGTTTCACGATTTATTTAACAATATGAATAGTCAACATGTCTCGAGCGTTAGTTCATTTTCAAGACCAAACTACTATAAAGAATGTACAACAAATTTACATTTTTACAACGGATGTGAGTAGGGAGGATAATTGAAAATCTACTTGTTCATTTACGATTTCTTCTTTTCTCTTCCAAGAACTGCTTATTTCAATTGCTTCCAAAAGGTCTAAACGTTTCCCTTTATTACCTGCGTGTAGGCATTTCGTTTTCTCAAAGTCTATGAAGTGATTAGAGTTAATGCAATGTTCTGAAAATCCGGTTTTATTAGCATTATACAAAATCGACCTTTTATGTTCGTCAACCCGAGTTTTTATTTTTCTACCTGTTCGGCCGATATAAAACGCTGGACATTCATTACAAAAAATTTCATAAATCTCGATTTTGTCTTCAACATTTGTCTTCTTTTCATTATATACTCAAAGTGACTTAATATTTCTTTTCTTCTTCTTTTTTTTTTTTTTCTTTCTTTTGTTGGTACAAATATTTAGTAAATTACAAATTTTAGTGAATAATAAAGGAAAGACAAATGTTGAAGACAAAATCGGGATTTATAAATTTTTTTTGTAATGAATGTCCAGCGTTTTATATCGGCCAAACAGGTAGAAGAATAAAAACTCGGATTGACGAATATAAAAGGTCGATTTTGTATAATGTCAATAAAACCGGTTTTTCAGAACATTGCATTAACTCTAATCACTTCATAGACTTTGAGAAAACGATATGCCTACACGCAGGTAATAAAAGGAAACGTTTAGACCTTTTGGAAGCAATTGAAATAAGCAGTTCTTGGAAGAGAAAAGAAGAAATCGTAAATGAACAAGTAGATTTTCAATTATCCTCCCTACTCACATCCGTTGTAAAGATGTAAATTTGTTGTACGTTCCTTATAGTAGTTTAGTCTTGAAAATGAGCTAACGCTCGAAACATGTTGACTATTCATATTGTTAAATAAATAGTGAAACATTAAGCCAAGAGTTTAATTTAATTTAATATTCAATTTTGTTTCACCAAGAGTTAAGCGAGAATTCAATCTCAGTTTAAAACTGTCCTATAATAGAGGAGCACATATTACAAATGTTAATTACCTATAAACTGAGTTTGTATAAACTATATATCTAATATGTATATCTTATAACTAGAAATTTTTCATACATCTCACAGAAATGAAGTTTTCGATGCATTTAGTTGAATATTTCCATCTACAAAGAAAGTACCTAACTCTACTAAAAAAGATGAGATAAATACATAATGAAGAGTAACTCAATAAAAACTGATGATTATTTTATTATCGACCATTAAATAATCTCTTTTTCGAATGTCTCTCAAAAGTAATGAAATTCGGAGGAAAAGTATCCAAGTTGGTCTGTATACTTATCAAGTTTAGCCTATTGAAAGATATCAGGCTTGAAACTCTTTGGTTTTAATATTTTTCATGATTTGAAAAATTAAACTCTGTTGTAACAAGTTACCCCTGATCTGAGGTAGATAGTTTTGTTGATAGATCACTAAAATTGAGATCAACATGTCTAACACTCGAGGAAACTTTTACATTTCTCATGAAAAATAATTACCCATATCGTTTGATTAACAAAATCATGAAAAACAGAATTCATAAATGATATAACACTTTACAGTAAAAAAAGTTTTTCAACGAAAATAATTACATTCCTCTATCATATGTTCCAAGATTAAGTACAAACATTGCGAAAATATAAAAACCTTATGATTTAAAAATAGCCCGTACTGCACAAAATCAAGAAAAAGAAATATATACTAAGTTGAAGAGACTTATATAGCATTCAAAAGAAAGAGCTCTCCTTGAATAACGAAGTAAAGTAGTCATTGCATCAATGTTGATGTTAATTCTGAAATCCTGGCATGAGCCTTGCATGGATATATAGGAAATGACGACAAAAAATAAATACTCCGTATAAACAATTGCAGAAATTAATGTTCATCATTCATTAGCCTTCATCAAACGATCGAATCTGACTTTATTTTCTTTCCTACAGTTAGATGAAAGGACTCTACCGGAATTACCACATGTTCTAATGGCGCTTCAACATGAAAACATGTGTACCGTCCCGCATTATTAATTTAATATAGACTATAATTATCATCATATAGACTATAAGAGATGAACGTTAAATATTATTGCGAAGCATTAGTTCAAAAGTTCTCCCACGCAGATGTGGAAGTTGGGGGTCTTTTACAAAGCGCTTACTATCTTCAAATTGAAATGAAACAAATAGTGTGTGAGATATTGAAATTTTTCGTCTTTGAAAAGCTAATCGATGTCTCCAGTTATGCTGGAGATGTTTTTCATATTTGGAACTGTCACGTATTAATGTTAGAAATACAGTTTATATGTTGTTCAGAAACATTTCTGAATAATATTAGGGTCAAGATATATATGGGCACTCAACCTACTCAATTGAGACAAATATTGATATCATTTTACTTTAGACTAAACTGATAACTATGTAATAAAACAATTGTTAAGCCAAGATTTACACATGTATTGAAAAGAATACAGCATGACGTACGTTTCGATGAGATTCACCTTTTTCAAATGCTACCTACGTGCAGACTAATGACATTTCTGGAATACATACAACAGGTAAACTTAAATTATGAGTACAGAGAAATCAGGTAGATAACAGGTAGAAGGGATCAAATCATACCGAACTACTATATAGGAAACTAAATAATTTTGAAAATATTGAGAAGGGGGCTTGAGGTATGATGGATTTGACTGTTCAAAAGGTTGCCAGAATATTTGTATTTATTAATTTGAAGTGATTCTAACAAATTAAGCTTAATTCCCTTATTTGCGGTATTCAAAATTTCAAAATCAGAATTGAATATGTGATTTTCATTAATAAATGTATTTGCATAATGTGAATCTGTCTTCTGATTATCAAAGCTACGTTTATGTTCAGAAATTCTTATTTGAAAACTTCTAAACGTTCTACCAATATAAAACTTATCACAACTACCACAGTTCATTTTATATACTCCTGATTTTTTATTTTTGTTGATCTTAGATTTGTTATTTTTGATATTTGATGATTTTATAAGTTATTTCCAGTAGGTACGGTAAGCAATGTTGATGTTATACTTAAAAAGAAGAGATTTGAGTTTTTCCCTGGACTCACCGATGTATGTAAGACTGTTATAGTCGATATTGTTTTTGACTAGGGGATAAACCAAACCAATCGCCTTTTTGAGGTTTTTCTTCAATATCATATTATCTATTATTTCAGGATTATAATTATTATTCACGGCTATTTGCTTAAGTAAATTTTTCTCGGTGTTGAAATTGGTTCTAGAGAGAGGAATATTTACTAATCGATGTATCAAATTATTGAAAGCTGCCATTTTTTGTTGGATGTATAGAATATTATGTATAATACTATCTGTATGTGATGGTTTATGGAAAATTGAAAAACTATGTTTGTTATCCAGTTTCATTATTTCAAGATCTTAAAGTTAATAGAGTTTTCTTTCTCAAGTCCCAAAGTGAATGTAATTTTAGGGTGTAACGAATTAATGAATGTCTGAAAAGTGTCGAGTTGCCGAAGAGTACCAGTTAAACAACAGATAATATCATCTACATATCTATACCAATAAATAAATTGGAATGAATTAGTTTTTCCAAATCATCCATGAATATTTCAGAAAACAGGGGACTAAGTGGATTTCCCATAATTAATACTTCAGTGCTACTATAAATTAGGTTATTAAAACAAAAATAATTTTGTTCGAGACATAATTCCAAAAGTGACAGGATATCGGATTTTATCAGAGGATTTACAAGATTGTTATCAAGGAATTTTTGTATCAGGGTACAAGGATTATTGGGTGGGATACTTGGAAAAAGGTTAACGACATCCAAAGACATCAATTTGGAATTACCTGGTAAATAGATATTTTAATTTTATTGACTGAATCATAAGAATTTTTGATTGAAAGTTTTGGTTTAAATTGATAATAATTTTTGATTAATTCTATCAAGAAATGAGATAGAAATAATGAAGGAGCTGTAGTGAATAAAACTACTAGTCTAATTGGATATTCTGGTTTATGTAATTTAATTAAAGAGTAAAGTTGTGGTATCATTGGATTCGAAACAATGAGTTTATAAATATCTTTATTTTGAATCAAAATATTCGTACTTCCGACGGCAGCTTTTACATTTTTAGGAAATTTAGTGGTTGGGTCATTCATCAATAACTTATAGTTACCAGCGTTGAGAAAATCTAAGGTTTTTTGTGAATAATCACTCTTATTCAATGCTATAACCGTATAACCTTTGTCAGCTTTAGTGAATATGATATCATCCAAGAGGATTTTTTTGCTTGATTGACTTCACAATAGACATTTCCGATGATTTGGTGTGGTAGTTGTTATATTAATTTCTTATATTGGAAGCTAGGTGTTTGACTAATAAATTATCAGATAAATTTCTTACATTTATTAATTTGATAACTATGTGCTCATCTCGAAGTAAATTTCCAGGTTGTTGCCTTGAAAATGCGAAAGTCATTCCTTTGTTTAGGCAAAGAGACAACAAACGATGACATAAATTAGAGACCTACCTCTATTTCTTCCTTTTTCTCAAAGACTATTGAAGAAATTATGAGTATACAACTACTCGAATACATGGAGGATAATATTCTTCAGAGTGATTGTCAATAGGGATATCGGAATGTTAGGAGTAGGTACAATAGACGAAGTTTTCAAGTTGATCGGTGTAACGCAGGACTGCTTTGAGAGCGGATTACATTCACTGTCATTTTTTATATATTTGTCGATGATTTTTAATTGCATCTCTCAATCGATTCAGCGGAACAAGCTGTAGAAGTTTTGTTTGACTGATAGCACTGTGAGGTCATTTAAGTCGTATTTAGCAGATAGATTTTTCGCAGAAGTGGTGAATGGGGAGTATTTGGGAAGGGTGTTAGTTGAGATGGGTTGCCACAGGGTTCAGCACTGGTTGTTCCTGGTCTTCATCAACGATATCCCCAGTATTCAAAATAATCGAAGTACAAGTCCAAATGAAGGTTTAAATATCTGCAGAACTGTTCAAGTCAATATTAACGAAAACCAAAAATATTCTAAGTACAATAACAACACAACACATTCCGAATGAATCAATAATAATTCATAAGTTCGAAGGGTTTCAGGAGCAATGTTCGCACGATTCAAAACCGCAATTTTCTCAAAAAATGGTACAAACTTTTCTCTTCAAGTATATTAATAGGTATTGTCCAATATTAATTCATCAATATTTGAAAAAATATAAATTAAACTGATGAAGTGAGTATATTCAGTATCCACGAATCTTCTGAAAAATAGAACTACATTGTTCAATTATTGCCATCTCACTCTTCTATGTATCTGAATTCGTGATGTATTCTCGAGTCCCCTCTTTTATGCCAACTCTTCCCTTTTCAACTTCTCTCAAAATTGCACTAATTGTTGTCAGTTGCCAAGGTGACGTGTCGAATAATTATCAATAGATCTGATTATTATTGATGAAGGCATCGTGGTGTGCCCTGATGGCCGACGCTCGTTTGTTTCTCCCGAGTCTCCACCGCCTTTCACAATTATTGTACTGACGTTACCCGCCGTTATTATTCTGAATTTTAATTGGCAGGTTTAGCTCGGGGTGTACGTATGGATTAATCAGGTATCTGTGTTTGATTGAGAAGTCTACAGACACTTGTCATATTCATTCTTTCAAACAAAAAAAGACTAAAATTTGATATATCGTATTTGGTGAATTTTCTGAAACTTCAAAACTAAATAAAATCCGTTTCGAAGGTTCAGTAAATGAATGATTCAATTCTTATTTATGTACATTGGCGATCAGAAAAAGATGAGTTCAATGGTGTTCTTTCGGACAGCTTTGGAATTGATTTTGGCGTACCTCAGGGTACAGTGTTTGGTCCATTGATATTCTCCTTATATATTGATGATATTGCTTTTCATGTGAAAAAAATGCTCCATACGATTGTTCGCAGATGATACAGTGATTTATGTTAGTGGTAAAAATATCCAGACTATGACAGAGTGGATCAATAGACACTTGGCAGCAATAAATGAATGGCTAAGTGAAAACAGTTTATCGCCGAATGTAACAAGGTATGAATTTTTAGGTTTTGGTACAAGTAAATGGTAAATAGTAACGAAAATATCTGTATTAAAATTGAAAACCAGAACAATGAAAGTTTAAAAATTGTTAAATACTTAGGCGTTATGCTAGATGAGAAATTGAGTTTCAATCATCATGTCGACTTCTCATCTTCTAAAATCTACAATAAAATCTTCTTTGGCCTATTTTCTGAAAAGAATTGGAAAAACGCTGACGCCATATATGAAATTATTGCCCTTTATGTCAATAATAATGCCACACTTTGAATATTGTTCCACTCTGTTATTGGGATTGAGTGAACAAAAAACTCAAGAGGTACAGAAGTTACAGAATAGAGCTATGCGAACAATTTTGAAATGTAAAAGAGTTTTATACGTCTTTTCTCCGATAGAGGGAGCTCCCGTGAATTGTTTACTGAGAAAAATTTCCCCTTAATTTTGCATAGGGCCTATGGGCGTTTTGAAAGTCATTGATGGATTTTTTGAAACGCTCTTAATATTTACTCTCGAAAGTGATCGGTTCGTTCTCGTTGACAACATTTGTGTAGACAGCTCCCTGAAGTTTCATTTGAAATATTGCGATATATATATATATATATATATATATATATATATATATATATATATATATATATATATATACATATGTATATACTCTAACTCTAAATCAACCTGCGCTCTGAAAAAGCAAAGACGGCAGTATTGGAAAATACATAAAATGGATAAAATAGCTTGTAGGTATATATCAATAGATTTCGAAGTCGTCAGAACCCTCAGTGCAATTCCATCAACCGCTAACAACCCGATTAAAAACTCGAAATCAAAGATTCGAAAAACTTCTAAAAGCGCCCAGAGGTAAACACCGAGATGGTCTGGAAACGCAATTAGTCAACCTTAGTGAGTATCCCATCAAATATGGAACTTTTTTTAATTTGAAAGAAAAATTGGCCCCAACCTAATCAGAACATCTCCGGGCTTCGAACTCATAAATATATAATTGGAAATCGTGGTAAATTATGTATCGCAATTTTATGAAAATTTTGTTACCGAATTGGCCAGGAGAAATGTTTGAAGAATCGATAACTCATTCGCAAATAAATTGAAATGAGTTTTCGAGTAATTCAGAAATTGTGAGAATTGAAAATTAGGAAAATTTGATTTCAAAACCCACAAGAATAACAATAAAATTGCATAAATATATCATTAAAAAAGTTCAGATGACAAAAGTTCACATTTTCAAAAAAAATCATTAACAAATTATAATTATTATTAACAAAAATTGAAACAAAATAATACTAACAATTATTTCTCAAAACTAAAATTCTGTTTCTAAATACTAGTGATTTCAAATGGCCTTCAAACGGTTGAATTGTTCAATTGATTATTTATAATAGATTTTTATCGAATTTCGATTTGAGGTTGGTACCTCTTTTTTTCTCCCTCCTCTTCCAGATCTTCGAATTTTCTCTTATGCCTTATATCAAGGTCACTTGTAGAGGTGCGAGCCGGTGGTCTTATCACAGTACTAGATAAGCATCTTCTTTACAAGTGTTCTTGGATTTCCATTGTCAACCAAGATCACTTCTAAACGGGACATTGAGCTCTGACTGTAACCCTATGTAGTACTATCATTAGATCATCTCACAAGCTCCATTAGTCAAATACTGATCTTTGGCATATTTCGCTTCCCTCAAGGTAAAACTCTGTCACGTTTTCAGTGCAATAGATGAGCTAAAACTTGTCAAATATAACTTCATTACTGGCAGAAGTGTCTTTACAAGACTGAAAGATAAGGTACCTCCATCTTTAACATCAGATTGCATCTACAGTGTTTCTTGCTTAGATTGTGAAGAAGTTTATGTGGATCAAACTTCGCAGATCATGAGAAGAAGAATAACTCTTCACAAAAGTGATGTTAGACTTCTATATATATATATATATATATATATATATATATATATATATATATATATATTTAATTATTTTAGCAATGGCAGGCTATTTTAAATGTTGAGCTTAATTACCTTTGACTTTTCGTCGTATATCACATGCTTGTCAAACTAATAATATAAAAACAAATTTTATACATATTTCTTATTTAATCACAAGTTTTGACCAAGTCGTGATATAACTTGAAAACGACAACGGAAATTGAGCTTCAAACATTGAAAATAGCCTGTTATTGCTGAAAATATTGAAAATATAACTGAAATAATCTGAAACAGGCAATAAATTAATTTCGAGAATATATACATATATATATATATATATATATATATATATATATATATATATATATATATATATATATATATATATATATATATATATATATATATGCGTTTATACGGAAGTTGCTGGACCATTTCTCGTTTGTATAAGGAGGTACATGGACAGGGTGTGGAATGGCTGGACGTCCAGGTATTGACACATAGTAGATGCGGAGGTAGTTGGACAAATATTTTCAGGAACGATTATTGCAAAGTTCGCTGTGTTGCCATAATGGGCTAACTGCTATTAGTGTTATATTTGTGAATACTCATATCGTATCCGAGAACGTTATTTCCGTTCTCGTTACTGTTCCTGATGCCCATTCAAAGATTTTATTTAAGAATAGCGGTTTACTTGAATGTGTTTGATTGAAATAAGAAATATAGGATTATATACTAATATATAAATTGACGATTGAAAGCAATATTTCAGTAAAATATTTGACAATAGAATTGTAAGTCAATATGTATATTCAATAAATAAAATTTTACTGATGTTGGTGGTGTGAAGCATTTTGTAGGTAGGTATGTTTGAAATATCAATTAGCATTAACCATATTATTTAGGAAACAAACTGAAATGAACAGATATCCATTCTTGAATAATCATTCATATTTCATTCACGGTGTTACAGTTCATTCAATCTGAGTCGGAAAATCGTTCAACGAATTCGAGTGCAAAATGGGTAAGACGCCATATTGACCAAAAATTTATAATCTGATTTTGCAAATAAGGTTTTCGAAAAATATAAAATATCCATAAAGAGCTATAATGAAGGTATCAAAAGATTGATTTTATTAATCAGGCTTGAATTAATCAAGCCTGAAATTTATCAGTGTCAAATAATACAACTTGAATTATGTAATTAAATCTAGAACTCAAAAGGATACGGAAGGCTTCCCTAACATGCTGTACTTCTAGTTCACTTTTATTTTTATTCGAAACTGTGTTTAGCAAATATAATTAGTGAATGAATATGCTTTGTATATATGATGATACTAATCGAGAGTCCAATAATTTAGGAATCTATACAAGTAGTGTTAAGTCCACAGTTCCTTATTGGAATGCCCTACTGTTTTCATGGTATCAGATGTTATATCAGTTCGAAAATCTTCAATTATAATTGAAATTTCAAGTTATAATGAGCCGTTAATAATAATCATTAGATCCCTCAGAACACACTCAAAAATTTTATAGAAAAAGATAACATATAAAACTGCGAGAGAACATATTATATAATTCTTGTATTTGTCCAGTTTCGTAATAATTAAAATACATTATTTGAATGAAAAATATATTTTACATCATATACTTGCACGTTTCTTAAGATTATTATAAATGAATGCTTTCACAGAAAAAGGGTTTCTTTTTTGTAAATCAGGATTTTTTTCAATAAGAAATTCACATTCAGGTTTTGAAAGGTAGTGAATCTTCTGCAGAATGTTTATTTACAACATCTTCCACAACAGTTCTCCCAGGAGTAGTCCATCTTGCACGTGAAGCTGAAATTGAAGGAGGCACTATATATTTATAAACACTGTATTATGTAAAAACTTTAAAATTGAAAATACATATTTGACTTTCCAATTTGCACGATTTACAAACCAAATTTTACTAAAGCAAATTGAGTTCATTGCATCGTTCTGAAGTTCATGAGAAACAATTGGGAAACTACATCACATTGAGATATAGATAATCTATAAACTATAAACTGAAAATCAATTTAAGATTAATTTTTTTGTTAATTTATTGCTATAACCATGAATATTGAATGAAGTTTATTGCATAATTTTGAACTTCGTTAAAAACACATATGACAAATTACATTACTCTGAGATATTGAGAATATTTCTAAACTAAAAAAAATTACTTTGATGTTTTTGTTTAATTTAGTGCCATCAACACAAGATTTGAAATGATAGTCTGCTTTGTCATTCAATAATGTCTTGTTTCAAGACGTTGTACTCATGCCATGAACCCATTGAATAATAATTCAAATAAATATCTTTTATCAATGAAATTTTCTTACAGTTTTGTCCAGCTAATGGTTTCAAGTATTCATCATGTTCACGTAAATCCATTGACGAATTAAATGAGGTGACCGTTTATTAAGAATGGAATTATGATCATGAAAAAATTTCTTTTCATACATAATTTTTCGCTGTTACTTTCCATTGACGAATTAAATGAGGTGACCGTTTATTAAGAATGGAATTATGATCATGAAAAAATTCCTTCACTTTTTTCATACATAATTTTTCGCTGTTACAAATTTCTTCTTCGAAAAATATTCTTGTTATTGTTTTTTCTTCGCTACTTCAACTGGATCGGTTCTTCCTTTTACCTAATGAAAAATAACATTCATCACTAAACTTTCAATGAAAAAAGGTGCAAAAAAAATTGAGATAATATATCAAGCTGAATATTTTGAAAAGTTATCATGCATTTAGATTAGAATATTTTCAATTTTTTTCAATGACCATCAGAAACATGCTATGACATGTTGCTTCTCTGAATGACAAAGTAAATATTAAATTTATTTAATTTCTAAATTTATTTAATTCTGAATTTGGGAAAATACAAAATTAATACGAAATAATTAAAAATACAGAATTAAATAAAACGAAATAATTAAAAAATCATTGAATAGTCATATTGTTTAATGAATAAGTACTGATGGAAAATGAAATATATTTAGTGAATATGTATAATTAATACACATTCATATGAACATTCAGCATGCCATTTTCATTTCTAAGAATACTGATCATATCAATTAGTTAAAAAAGAAACGTACCTTAAGAAATCACAATTCAAAAACAAAATGTAATTTGAGTCGTATATATATATATATATAATAAAATATTTCAGTTACTTACTCCGTATAACGCGATCTTCTTCAGACGGCCTTTTTTTATCACTTAGTCCGGAAGTATATATATAAGATATTTCTCTCCCAAGGTGGAATAAAACTGATTGGTTTCTCTGTAAACAAAGTAATTTTATTTAGCGTAAGTCCCGCATGGCATGTTTCACAAAAACCTTACTTATCTAACACAGTCTTACCTGTAAACAAAGAAACTACAATAAATGTTTCTTCTTCCCCTCTTAATGTACGGAACTTATAAATTATAAATTTTATTTAGTTTGAACAATAAAATATCAGTCAATCTATCTCAACAGCTCATTTCGTGTTTTGACAGTGACAGACCACTGACAATTTAGTAAACGCGGCACAATTAGGCGCGTTCAGAAATTAAAGAAATATTTTTCTTTACATCTCCCCCTTCATGGTGAGAATTATACAAGTAATTCTCAAAATGTTTAGGATAAACTATTCATAATACTCTTCACCCAAGCTTTCACTATTTATTACTTCTTCCATTCGTATAAGTTTTGTTATATGGTATATTCCTGTTTCCTTTCTTGTTCTTCCTGTATTTATTTTGTATATTGTATTGGATATTTTTCCTGTTATTTCAAACGGGCCGATTCTTAAGTTGTCCATCTTGTTTCTATTCATTTTGTTTCCGTTTTCAATATAAACCAGTTCTCCTATATTAAATTCTATGTGTTTTCTTCCTTTATCAAATATTTTTTTATTATAAGTATGGGATCTTATTGTTCTCTCCAGTGCTTCTTCTCTATCTTTAATCCATCTATCTATATTTGTTGGTTGTCGTAGTTCTTGTGGTAAGATACTGGTGTCTTTTCCTTCTAATAAATATTCTGGTGCAAAGCCTGTCACCGAGTGTTCGGTTTCATTATATTTATCTATACATTCTCTTGCAACTGATGTCCAGGATTTCTTCTCCTTCTTTTCATTGATTTTGCATCTCATTTTATTTACTAGTGTCTGGTTCAATCGTTCATTAAGTCCATTTGAAAATGGAGTATCTTCTGGATCAATTCTGTTTCTTATATATTCAGGTAAGCCAGCTGCTATCAGCATCACTAGAGTTTTCCCCCCAATATCTTCATCCATTTCTAATAACAGTTTTTCTTTTCTTATTGCATATTCCATCAGAGATCCTTCTTTATGTCTGTAATATATAGCATACATTCCTGTACTCCATCCTTTATCAGCAAATGTTTCCAAAAATTTTTCTTTCCATTCCGACCATTCTGCTTCTATTTTCAGGGTTTTCAGTGTAGCCGAGTGCCAGTCTGCACATGATTTGTCCAGAAATAATCTTAATATTTCTATCTTTGTTATATCTTCATTAATTTCATGTCGTTTGCATTCTTTTTCAAATGTATCCATCCATTGTTTTGCATTTGTGAATTTACAAACAAATTTTTCAATCATAAATCTTTCTGATATATTTTTTAAATTCAATTTGTTTTCTTTTTTTGGAGTAGTATCTTCTGATTTTGTTTGTTTTATTTCGTTGAGGTACATATCGTTGAACATTAGGTTTTCATCTTCGTCAAAATAGGTATTTATCATTTCTTTTTCACTACAAGTTATCCATATTGTTCTCACTGCACCTCTTTGATTCAAGCTCCTTTTTAATCGTTTAAAGCTGTCCGTTTTGCTGAGAGCGACATGTTTACTTGCAATTTTATCATCTTCTTCCAAGGTATACTTCTTGTTATCTTCTGTTGATATTGAGGTTATAATGATAACATTTGACTTTTTGTCTGTTTTTGATGCTACGTATGTGAAGGTAAATTGTAGTTTTGGTGCCATCATGAACAAGTATTGTAGTTTTATAAGATATTTCTCTCCCAAGGTGGAATAAAACTGATTGGTTTCTCTGTAAACAAAGTAATTTTATTTAGCGTAAGTCCCGCATGGCATGTTTCACAAAAACCTTACTTATCTAACACAGTCTTACCTGTAAACAAAGAAACTACAATAAATGTTTCTTCTTCCCCTCTTAATGTACGGAACTTATAAATTATAAATTTTATTTAGTTTGAACAATAAAATATCAGTCAATCTATCTCAACAGCTCATTTCGTGTTTTGACAGTGACAGACCACTGACAATTTAGTAAACGCGGCACAATTAGGCGCGTTCAGAAATTAAAGAAATATTTTTCTTTACATATATATATATATATATATATATATATATATATATATATATATATATATATATATATATATACTTCTGGTGCATATAGTGATTAATTACAATTCGAATTGCCAGAGAACTTGGGGTGCATGCAACAATGTGAATAGAAAAGTTTGTGTCTTAGGTATCCAGTGTCAGTACTGGCATTCAACCGGAAGGGATTTATGTTGTTAGTCATGTAACCAATATATATAAAAATATGTGTATATAATTATACGAATGTATAATTACAGCAAACTTTTACAATATGGGAACATATAATAGAACAGAGTTGCAGTTGAAAAGTTGAAAATGACGAATCTCATTATTATTATATTATTGCGTTGATGTACGAGTATTATCATGTTTTTTTTTCATTTATCCATATTATCTATATTGTGTCCCATGGAATAAAATTGTCTATACGATTATTCGCAGGTGATACGATGATTTATTTTAATGGTAAAAATATAGAGACTATAAATGAACACCTATTCGATACCAGTTTATCGCTGAATATACGTAAGGCTAGTTTATAGTTTTCGGTACAATGAAAACTGTGAACGTACAAAACAATGAGTATATATTACTACTATGAGTAATTTTTATTATTGAAATTAAGAATCAAGACATTGAAAAAACCAACAGTTGTTGAATTGTCAATAACTGTTTCCCATTCGGGTAACAGAAATATTTGAGTATTATGCTAGGTGAGAAATTGAGTTTCAATCACTACGTTTACTTCATATCTCCAAAAGAACAACTATCTGAAACGATAGGAAAAAATCTTCCGACATATGTCAAGTTATTGCTGTTCGAGTCAATAATAACACCGCACTTCGAATATTGTTCCACTCTGTTATTCGGTTTGAGCAAAAAAAAGTCAACAGCTAAAAAATTCAAGAAAGAACCTATAATAATATAATGGCAATAATGAATTATATTTAGCAATCTAATAGATACATTCCAATTGAACGCATGTTGGATTGCTTCAAAATAATGTCGAATAATTAATGTCAATGTAAAATAGAAAATACTTCATGCTATAATTATGTTCATATTTGAAATTAAAAATGAATTCTTTTTCTCGTGTTGAGTAATAAAAAACGTAACATGTGTCAGCGATGTGCACTAGAGCAGCATACAGTTTTTACATGCCAGTTTGTAGGCTTTCTGAGCGTAGAAACGTTTTTATGTAAGATTCAGTGCATACAATAGTTCTTGGCATTATAAAGACTTTGAATGGCGGTAAGGTATTTAAGTTTAAATTGACTGAACTTATTTCAAAAAATGATAAATTTTAAAAATCAATGTTGACTTATTGATTATTTTTATTATATTCTTGTGTTCAGAATTCTATATGTTCTGTCGAGATCTATTCTCTCACTTATTTATTTCACACTTTCTCATTGGTATGTATTTTATGTATCATTTTTGAAAAGTGTTATAATTAATCATTATTTGTATCAAAATCCATCAAATTTCGTTTATCATTAGATTGATGTTACGCCACTGTTTCCTAATTGCAGGGATGTTGCGTATCGGAACCACATGTGAAACTTTTCAATAATATAGAAGCAAGTGCATTTATAAGAGGTTTTGTCTTGTGATTGATATACAGTCACACAAAATTCAAAATCTTGTTAGAGCAGAAGGTAATATGATATTCCTGAACAATTGTAGTTAGCCAACTGCAATAACCTCGTATCCTATTTTGGGTCAGCTTATTTCTTTCAATGACTCACTGGAAACGGATGGCGATAGATGCATACACGTCGATCTCGAGTGACTATCCCAGTTAGCCCGGGTGGCGCGACATGATTTACATTCCCATTTGATTTAATGCAAGGAAAAGACTTTGCAACATTGTCCTTAAAGAAATTGTACTTCCGCATAATGAATTATTTTTTGGGGTGAATTTCATAAATTTTCAATTGAGTCTCCAATTAGTTCTGACATAATATCTTTTTACTTTTTACCAAGTAGGTACTAATTCTTGTTATAAATGAAATTGATCCAAATTCGTTTGTGAAAAATCGTATAGTTTTGAAATGAGATTCAATTTATTGTCACATAGAATGAACTCACAAATATATATAGGGGAGGTACGTACAAAATGACATATAGTTTTGGTTTTGGGTCATAACTCCTTAATGGTAAATCACAGCGCATTCACATTGCACACCAGTAATCTTAGGTTTCATATCTTTGAATTATAATAGATACTTAAAAGATAAACAACCTAGAAAAAATAATAATTTTGAATTTAACTGACATCAACGAAATCCATTTTGTCCATATGATATGGACAAAATGGCATACCACATACGGACTAAATGACATGCTCTGCAAAAGTTATAATATAAAAGGCAAAGCTCGCAAATGAACTGCTTGGTTCGTTTAGAAACATCCGCGCAAGAAGCGTGGGCCCAATGTGAACATTTTAAACACCGCAACCAGTCTTCTCCAGGTTTTGATCGCGAATAAAGATCGTTGCAATAAATGCATGCGCAATCCTCTTCGTCATCTTGAGCATAGTTTGGCAAATTTTCTTCTTCGCTGTCTTCTTGGAATATGGTTTTGGTAACCTTTCGTCTCTTCTTCTTTGAAGGAGCTTTAGGCTCATTTTTTGCCTTAATTTCTTTCATATTTGGAGTTGACGTCAAAACTAAAGAGATTTGCTGTTTCTTTGGCTTACGTTTGCCTTGGCCAGATACGTAATGTCCTTTTGGGACAGGAGATATAACTTCAATAGGCACTGTTAACGTATAGGATGAGGGATGTTCTCCATTACCAATAGATGGGCGATTTTGATTTGCAGCATGTAAAATAAAGTCTTGACCAGTGTTTGCTGTTGAATTGTCTGCTGGTTCAGTAGAGTCGCTTGTTTGACCTGTTTTATCATTATTGTCAGGTGTTACGGAGCGGATTATTTGTTGCTGAGTTTGAGAAGCTTGGAGATCGTTCGTTCCGGGAAGTGACATTAAATCGTCTAGCTGTTGTGTGGAGGGTCCTGCTATGGAAACTGGAATATGACCTATTTGCTGATGATATTGCATATTAGAGGTGTCTTCCAGTGGTATGTTTGTAGTCTCTGCAGGTTCGTACATATAATCGGGAAATATTTCAGGATTTAGAGGCCAAATCCCAGTGCTTTTAAATCCGTTACAACCATTTTGTATTGTAGCTGCCTTACCATAAGCTTCTTTGAACAGGCCAGCAATTTGAAACTGTGTACCAACACGTCCTGGGTGTTGTTTAAGCCATTTGGATGTCTCTTGGTTGAAATATGTCTTCAAAGGCGCGAAAAATGAGACATCCAAAGGCTGGAGACGATGAGTGCAATGTGGAGGTAGACACAGAATAATAATGCCGTTTTGTTTGGCATATTCTAAAGTTTCAACCCCTTTGTGGCTTGCATGTCCGTCGACAATCAATATAACTTTATCGTCATTCGATGATTTAACAAAACTTTGAAAGTGTTTGAGCCATTTCAAAAATGAATCCGTTGTCATCCATCCTGATGGTTGAGCTACACCTAAAGTGCCAGGAGGCGCTTCATCGACCAATTCATTTTTCATATTTTTCCTGGAAAATATCATCATCGGTGGAACAAAGGTACCAATAGCATTAACACAACAAACAACAGTGGTGTTAGTTCCACGTTCTGCGCTAGTTATTACGCCAACCTGCTTCCTACCAGTAGAAGCCAATATCTTCTGGGGTTTTTGTACAGTAGATAGGCTTGATTCGTCAGCATTATGAATTCTGTGTGGCCCAATGTTCTCAGATTCCTGCAGATGTCCGTAAATCTCAGAAAACTTTTTGACTTGAGGTCGATTGAAAGTCTGAGTACGAGCAGCTGAAGTAGCTTCTGGTTTGCGTAAATAAATATCTTTATTTCGTCTCAAAAACCCTTCTAACCATTCTTGTACAGCTTTTTGTTTTTGCAGGTTAAATTTGTGTGCAAAACCGTTTTTTCAGCCAACTCAAAAGCTAATTCTTGAACAGACGTTCGCGTAAGTCCAAACAAACGAGATTCAAAAAATTTCAAATGCTCAACTAATTTTCTTTCCACATCAGGTGTAAAAGTAGTTTTCCAACATCCTAGACCCTTTGCAGAGGACTCCAAAGTTTTGTTACTATTCAAAGCATGCCTTCTTAGTGTTGCTTGTGGTACTCCAAATGTCTTCGACGCCAAAAGCCAGCCCATTTTGTTACTGCGAACTGCTCATAGCTTTATGCATTGATTCCTCACACCAGGATTGACGATCAGTCGTCCGCTTATAATTACGCGGCATTATCTGTATAGAAATTAACAGCTGATTAACGAGAAATAGGTACTGAATACCTACAATAAACTCATTGAGTTCTTATGGACAAAACGACATACCTATGTTATTTTGTCCGTTACATATGTATGTCATTTTGTCCATAAAACGTTATAAAAAATCAAAATTCAACAATAAATGCAAAATGATTATTATTTACGGAAAAAACTATTTCAAGACAACAATAATTACTTAAGGGATGTAAATAATGTGAACACAAGATAATATTATGAAAAACATAACATTAAAACACAAAAATCCCTGCAGCTAAATAAAAACTCGTAACTTACCAATAATTATCGTCGGCCATGACACCTAAATGAAAGACTGGCGCGAGTTCACGTTTTGACAGGTTCGTATTTCCGGCTAGAGTCACGTGATGTAGTTATCTATGGCGGACTAGAAGCGGCAGAATTCGAATTATGATGCCTGTGTCATTTTGTCCGTATATGTCATTTTGTACGTACTTCCCCTATATATATACCTTATTGTCAAGATTAGGATCTCTTCAATCTTTTAATCTCATCAGCCTCTAAATTCTTTTGAAAGACGTTCATTTTTATATTTATATTGTTAAATTCATTTCATATACCTATATTTATATATCTCCAGTTTTATATGTTGTATACATATTGTTTAATTCAATTAGGATATTACTGGTTCAATGAGGTTGATAGTGAAATTTCATCGATGGGATCAATGAAAATAGCAAATTAATCAATACGCTTTAATCTAGCATTCAAATACAACTGATTCATGTATGAAATATTTACATTGTCGCCAGATGGCGATTTACGAGAAAAGCAATACAATGTGTTTTCGTCTGAATAACGGATATTAACATAATATAATAAAAAAATCAAACACATATGTATGAAAAACAATGTTTGAATAAGCAATTCTTCATTATAGTTCTAATATCAATCGCAGGATAAACGAAATTGATCCACTTTTATACAAATATGCAAAGAGAGTTCAACTCCAAATTTAAAAATTCTGTGTAATACCAGTGAGCACGAACAGATATTCGTATACATATTTGTTATTTTATCCACGTGAATATTAGTCTGCAATCTTACACTAGTTCTTACACTTTTACCTATACATTTATCTGACATTAATCTAGCGTTATGTTCTCATTGTATGAGGGAAATAGATTCAAATTTAAAAAAATATTAGTGTTAGTGTTACCAAAGCAAAATCAGTTCATATTCGTATATTTTGGCTCAAATTGAGCAAACAGCACTTCTTTTTATGGAAATTCATTATTGAAATAATCTTTGCATTTGCGTTTCTGGACATAATTTCAAATAATTTCAAGAAATTTAATGATATTAGCAATTAAATTCTCTTCTCTATAACCATTATACATTTCATTGAAATTTTTTGTAGAAATTTGAGGTTTTAATTGTATTCAAATATTTCATAGTATTTCCACCTCCTCATGCCACCCATATTCACATAAAATGGCAGTGTTTCAAAGTATGATACACAGATTAACCAATATACCTTTATCAGAAGAAAATTTCAATAAAGAACTGAATATCATTAAAAAGACTGCGTTTAATAATAATTATGAAAGCAAATTAGTGTCAAAATTCTTGACAAGAAACTCTATCGGAAAGCTTTACGATTAGTATTTCCTTATCAGTCGGGTAGAAATCGTAAATATAACAATTTAACATACTTTGGAAACGTCAGTCAAAAAGTTAAAACCTTTTTAAATAAAAATAATTTCAATATTTCATTTGAACCGAACAATAATTTATCGAGACACATTAGGAACAATAAAAACAAAATTAAAAGAGAAGACAAATCAGGTGTTTACCAATTGAATTGTGGAACATGTCCCGGTATATATATATATATATATATATATATATATATATATATATATATATAAGGTGAAACTAGTAGAAATTTCGGTACTAGAATACAGGAACATAAATATAGCTTCTCCCATAATAAAAATAATTCGAATTATGCTAACCATTTATTAACAGAAAACCATACTTTTGATACGAATTTCGAAATTTTACACAGTATAGAGATAAGTAGTCAATTAGATTATTGGGAAATAGTGGAAATAAATCGGCTTAAAAATTCTGGAATATTGCTCAATGAACAGAAAGAATTAAACAATTCACCTTTGTTAACCCCTTTCAGGTAATAGAAATTATTTTTCTGAATGAAATATCTTAGGTAAAACCATACCATAAAATCCCAAAATTCCCTGATATTTATACTTGTGTTCTTCAGAATGTTGTATTTATTCTGTAAGCATCTGAAGAAGTCGTTTGTAACGACGAAACGCGTCATGCTATGTGGTCAAAAAAGTGTAAATCATAAGTTCACAAGTATTTGAATTTAAGTTTATATTCAATAATAGATATACTCCAGTTGACAGCATGTTGAATTGCTAAAATTAATGTCAGTTCAACACAGAATACTTTATGCAATTATATTAATATTTAAAATTGCGGACAAATTATAAATTTTTCGTAGAGTAATAAAAAATGTAACGTATATCAACGACGTGCACGCTTATAATAAATACTAGGAATGCTGATAGTTTTTACATGCAAGTTTCTAGGCTTTCTAAATCTGGAAACAAATTATTTTATGCAGGATTTAATACACACATTATTTTAATGCCTAGCTTTATAAGCACTATACATTATCTAAAGATAGCTAAGTGTAAATTAGCTGAGCTCATTTTAGATAATGATAAAATTTGATAATGAATATTGAACGTGAATGTTGACTTTTTAGCATACCCACATATGAATGTTCTGATATAATTAGTGCTGAAAGTAAATGAATTACAAATTCTTTAACTGATAATTCACATTTTTTCATTTGTATTTATTTTATGTATTATTCATAAACATCAGCAAAATTGAACCATCTTTGTATTTTTGTATCATAATGCATCAAATTTTGTTTACCATAATATTTATACAACTCCGCTGGTTCATGATTGCAAGAATGTTGGTATTGGAACCACTTGTGAAGCTTTTTTCTGAGTATACACCTCTTTGTACGAAGTTTTGTTTCTTGTGCTTGATTTATAGTCACACCCAAAATTCGAACTATTGTTAGAGCAGAAGGAAATACTATACCTACTACTTCAACAGATGTAGTTCGCCACTTACATTCACTGCGGATCCTGTTCTAAGCAATCTCATTTCTTTCAATAACCCACTGATCTCGAGTGACCATATCTTAGTAAGGCCGGGTAGTTCAATATTGACATTCGCATTCATTTATGTAATGCAAGGATAGATTCATAAATTTTCATAAATTCAAATATGTATTAAATGTATTCATAAATTTTTTTTTGAATTCAAATCACATTATTTTCATGAATTTTTTGTCACAAAAATTAAGCACAATTCAATATGCGAGGTTATCTAATTTCTGAACATATGATTTGTCATTTTCAACAAGAAATGAGTATAAGTCATATGTCCCCATATTATAAAACATAATCACTAACATAATGAACATAATCACTAACAAAATCACTGAACATAATCACTTTATATTTCTATATAATTATTATGTTCAGATTTTCCCAATATTTTTCAGCAATATAAGAAAAATAAAAATAACAGAAAATACCAAGCCTAAAATCAAAACGTATTTTTTGGTAAGGTGTAAACACAACGGAATATGTTCAACGTTCTCGAAGATGAACAGAAAATATATAATTTCAAATTGTCAGTACCTATCCAGAAAATTTCAAAATTTTTAACCAATAATACGGAAACTATCAACTTCATAACAACAGATACTACTAAAGAAATAAGAATTCATAAAAATTATACAAAATTTAACAAAATCATTAACAAACACTATTCCTGATCATGTGTTTCAAAATTTTCAACAAAATGAAAATAGAAGAATTAATATTCAAACTGTCCAAAAAAAATCGAAAGAAATAAGAATCTTTAAAAAAATTACTGGGATCAAATAATTAGACAGAACTCAACAACGTCATCGTCTAATGAGAGCGATATTGATTCTATAAAAACAGAAATACCTGAGATTGAATTCTCGCTTAACTCTTGGTGAAACATAATTGAATATTAAATAAAATTAAAATCTTGGCTAAATTTTTCACGATTATATTTAACAATATAATTAAAGTCTTGAAAATGAGCTCACGCTCGAAACATGTTGACAAATTGTTAAATATATCAAAATTGTTAAATATAACAAATCAGCAATCAACTAAAACACCATCAGATCAGAGGCAAAAACAGTTTTTCTGTATGCTGATATATACCAACAGAAAATCGAGATGCTTAATGAAACAAATACCCATAAAAATTAATCGAGATTCAACAGAAACCTCATAAAATGAATCTAATAAACCAATAAAAAAAATGTGAACAAAATAAGTATATATTATCACAAATTCCTAAACATTTTACTATAATGGTTTGTCCCTTAAATTTCATTGTTTGAATTAAATCCGAATATACAAAATATATCTTTATAATAATCTCCTCTATTTAAGCTTTCTAAATTTCTGTCTTCATTTTGACAAATATCATAAATTGAAATCAGTGTTATATTGAAAACTTTCCTCATTCAGTCGAAAATCTAAAAAATTTACAACTCATTCTACCTTATACAAATATAACTTACGCAATTCTTTACAAGCGATAAACTCTTGTACTTGAAAATACTTAAATCAGCAAAAGACAGTTAAATACTGTAACTGTTTAATATATTCCATTAAATCGTGAGTTATTCCATTTTATTATTTAGTAAATTTTGTTTATCATCAATATTCACTGTTAATGAGATGAAGTAACTCTTCAGTTTTTGACCGCCTAGTGTACCAAGGATATGTTATTTGCGAATAACTGTTACTTTTATAACAGTTACTTTTAAGTAACGTGCATTCCAATAGAGATATTCTATAAGATCACTCTGGCAACATTGGAAAAACAGGGGCTCGCTATTTCCTTATACACATATTAAAGATTATATATATATATATATATATATATATATATATATATATATATATATATATATATATATATATATATATAGTGCAATGCGGAATTCGCTGGACCTTCGTTTATACATATGTATGCGGAAATAATTGGACCATCTTTAATATGTGTATAAGGAAATAGCGAGCCCCTGTTTTTCCAATGTTGCCAGAGTGATCTTATAGAATATCTCTATTGGAATGCACGTTACTTAAAAGTAACTGTTATAAAAGTAACAGTTATTCGCAAATAACATATCCTTGGTACACTAGGCGGTCAAAAACTGAAGAGTTACTTCATCTCATTAACAGTGAATATTGATGATAAACAAAATTTACTAAATAATAAAATGGAATAACTCACGATTTAATGGAATATATTAAACAGTTACAGTATTTAACTGTCTTTTGCTGATTTAAGTATTTTCAAGTACAAGAGTTTATCGCTTGTAAAGAATTGCGTAAGTTATATTTGTATAAGGTAGAATGAGTTGTAAATTTTTTAGATTTTCGACTGAATGAGGAAAGTTTTCAATATAACACTGATTTCAATTTATGATATTTGTCAAAATGAAGACAGAAATTTAGAAAGCTTAAATAGAGGAGATTATTATAAAGATATATTTTGTATATTCGGATTTAATTCAAACAATGAAATTTAAGGGACAAACCATTATAGTAAAATGTTTAGGAATTTGTGATAATATATACTTATTTTGTTCACATTTTTTTTATTGGTTTATTAGATTCATTTTATGAGGTTTCTGTTGAATCTCGATTAATTTTTATGGGTATTTGTTTCATTAAGCATCTCGATTTTCTGTTGGTATATATCAGCATACAGAAAAACTGTTTTTGCCTCTGATCTGATGGTGTTTTAGTTGATTGCTGATTTGTTATATTTAACAATTTTGATATATTTAACAATTTGTCAACATGTTTCGAGCGTGAGCTCATTTTCAAGACTTTAATTATATTGTTAAATATAATCGTGAAAAATTTAGCCAAGATTTTAATTTTATTTAATATTCAATTATGTTTCACCAAGAGTTAAGCGAGAATTCAATCTCAGGTATTTCTGTTTTTATAGAATCAATATCGCTCTCATTAGACGATGACGTTGTTGAGTTCTGTCTAATTATTTGATCCCAGTAATTTTTTTAAAGATTCTTATTTCTTTCGATTTTTTTTGGACAGTTTGAATATTAATTCTTCTATTTTCATTTTGTTGAAAATTTTGAAACACATGATCAGGAATAGTGTTTGTTAATGATTTTGTTAAATTTTGTATAATTTTTATGAATTCTTATTTCTTTAGTAGTATCTGTTGTTATGAAGTTGATAGTTTCCGAATGTATTATTGGTTAAAAATTTTGAAATTTTCTGGATAGGTACTGACAATTTGAAATTATATATTTTCTGTTCATCTTCGAGAACGTTGAACATATTCCGTTGTGTTTACACCTTACCAAAAAAATACGTTTTGATTTTAGGCTTGGTATTTTCTGTTATTTTTATTTTTTCTTATATTGCTGAAAAATATTGGGAAAATCTGAACATAATAATTATATAGAAATATAAAGTGATTATGTTCAGTGATTTTGTTAGTGATTATGTTCATTATGTTAGTGATTATGTTTTATAATATGGGGACATATGACTTATACTCATTTCTTGTTGAAAATGACAAATCATATGTTCAGAAATTAGATAACCTCGCATATTGAATTGTGCTTAATTTTTGTGACAAAAAATTCATGAAAATAATGTGATTTGAATTCAAAAAAATTTATGAATACATTTAATACATATTTGAATTTATGAAAATTTATGAATCTATCCTTGCATTACATAAATGAATGCGAATGTCAATATTGAACTACCCGGCCTTACTAAGATATGGTCACTCGAGATCAGTGGGTTATTGAAAGAAATGAGATTGCTTAGAACAGGATCCGCAGTGAATGTAAGTGGCGAACTACATCTGTTGAAGTAGTAGGTATAGTATTTCCTTCTGCTCTAACAATAGTTCGAATTTTGGGTGTGACTATAAATCAAGCACAAGAAACAAAACTTCGTACAAAGAGGTGTATACTCAGAAAAAGCTTCACAAGTGGTTCCAATACCAACATTCTTGCAATCATGAACCAGCGGAGTTGTATAAATATTATGGTAAACAAAATTTGATGCATTATGATACAAAAATACAAAGATGGTTCAATTTTGCTGATGTTTATGAATAATACATAAAATAAATACAAATGAAAAAATGTGAATTATCAGTTAAAGAATTTGTAATTCATTTACTTTCAGCACTAATTATATCAGAACATTCATATGTGGGTATGCTAAAAAGTCAACATTCACGTTCAATATTCATTATCAAATTTTATCATTATCTAAAATGAGCTCAGCTAATTTACACTTAGCTATCTTTAGATAATGTATAGTGCTTATAAAGCTAGGCATTAAAATAATGTGTGTATTAAATCCTGCATAAAATAATTTGTTTCCAGATTTAGAAAGCCTAGAAACTTGCATGTAAAAACTATCAGCATTCCTAGTATTTATTATAAGCGTGCACGTCGTTGATATACGTTACATTTTTTATTACTCTACGAAAAATTTATAATTTGTCCGCAATTTTAAATATTAATATAATTGCATAAAGTATTCTGTGTTGAACTGACATTAATTTTAGCAATTCAACATGCTGTCAACTGGAGTATATCTATTATTGAATATAAACTTAAATTCAAATACTTGTGAACTTATGATTTACACTTTTTGACCACATAGCATGACGCGTTTCGTCGTTACAAACGACTTCTTCAGATGCTTACAGAATAAATACAACATTCTGAAGAACACAAGTATAAATATCAGGGAATTTTGGGATTTTATGGTATGGTTTTACCTAAGATATTTCATTCAGAAAAATAATTTCTATTACCTGAAAGGGGTTAACAAAGGTGAATTGTTTAATTCTTTCTGTTCATTGAGCAATATTCCAGAATTTTTAAGCCGATTTATTTCCACTATTTCCCAATAATCTAATTGACTACTTATCTCTATACTGTGTAAAATTTCGAAATTCGTATCAAAAGTATGGTTTTCTGTTAATAAATGGTTAGCATAATTCGAATTATTTTTATTATGGGAGAAGCTATATTTATGTTCCTGTATTCTAGTACCGAAATTTCTACTAGTTTCACCTTTATATATATATATATATATATATATATATATATATATATATATATATATATATATATATATATATATACCGGGACATGTTCCACAATTCAATTGGTAAACACCTGATTTGTCTTCTCTTTTAATTTTGTTTTTATTGTTCCTAATGTGTCTCGATAAATTATTGTTCGGTTCAAATGAAATATTGAAATTATTTTTATTTAAAAAGGTTTTAACTTTTTGACTGACGTTTCCAAAGTATGTTAAATTGTTATATTTACGATTTCTACCCGACTGATAAGGAAATACTAATCGTAAAGCTTTCCGATAGAGTTTCTTGTCAAGAATTTTGACACTAATTTGCTTTCATAATTATTATTAAACGCAGTCTTTTTAATGATATTCAGTTCTTTATTGAAATTTTCTTCTGATAAAGGTATATTGGTTAATCTGTGTATCATACTTTGAAACACTGCCATTTTATGTGAATATGGGTGGCATGAGGAGGTGGAAATACTATGAAATATTTGAATACAATTAAAACCTCAAATTTCTACAAAAAATTTCAATGAAATGTATAATGGTTATAGAGAAGAGAATTTAATTGCTAATATCATTAAATTTCTTGAAATTATTTGAAATTATGTCCAGAAACGCAAATGCAAAGATTATTTCAATAATGAATTTCCATAAAAAGAAGTGCTGTTTGCTCAATTTGAGCCAAAATATACGAATATGAACTGATTTTGCTTTGGTAACACTAACACTAATATTTTTTTAAATTTGAATCTATTTCCCTCATACAATGAGAACATAACGCTAGATTAATGTCAGATAAATGTATAGGTAAAAGTGTAAGAACTAGTGTAAGATTGCAGACTAATATTCACGTGGATAAAATAACAAATATGTATACGAATATCTGTTCGTGCTCACTGGTATTACACAGAATTTTTAAATTTGGAGTTGAACTCTCTTTGCATATTTGTATAAAAGTGGATCAATTTCGTTTATCCTGAGATTGATATTAGAACTATAATGAAGAATTGCTTATTCAAACATTGTTTTTCATACATATGTGTTTGATTTTTTTATTATATTATGTTAATATCCGTTATTCAGACGAAAACACATTGTATTGCTTTTCTCGTAAATCGCCATCTGGCGACAATGTAAATATTTCATACATGAATCAGTTGTATTTGAATGCTAGATTAAAGCGTATTGATTAATTTGCTATTTTCATTGATCCCATCGATGAAATTTCACTATCAACCTCATTGAACCAGTAATATCCTAATTGAATTAAACAATATGTATACAACATATAAAACTGGAGATATATAAATATAGGTATATGAAATGAATTTAACAATATAAATATAAAAATGAACGTCTTTCAAAAGAATTTAGAGGCTGATGAGATTAAAAGATTGAAGAGATCCTAATCTTGACAATAAGGTATATATATATATATATATTTGTGAGTTCATTCTATGTGACAATAAATTGAATCTCATTTCAAAACTATACGATTTTTCACAAACGAATTTGGATCAATTTCATTTATAACAAGAATTAGTACCTACTTGGTAAAAAGTAAAAAGATATTATGTCAGAACTAATTGGAGACTCAATTGAAAATTTATGAAATTCACCCCAAAAAATAATTCATTATGCGGAAGTACAATTTCTTTAAGGACAATGTTGCAAAGTCTTTTCCTTGCATTAAATCAAATGGGAATGTAAATCATGTCGCGCCACCCGGGCTAACTGGGATAGTCACTCGAGATCGACGTGTATGCATCTATCGCCATCCGTTTCCAGTGAGTCATTGAAAGAAATAAGCTGACCCAAAATAGGATACGAGGTTATTGCAGTTGGCTAACTACAATTGTTCAGGAATATCATATTACCTTCTGCTCTAACAAGATTTTGAATTTTGTGTGACTGTATATCAATCACAAGACAAAACCTCTTATAAATGCACTTGCTTCTATATTATTGAAAAGTTTCACATGTGGTTCCGATACGCAACATCCCTGCAATTAGGAAACAGTGGCGTAACATCAATCTAATGATAAACGAAATTTGATGGATTTTGATACAAATAATGATTAATTATAACACTTTTCAAAAATGATACATAAAATACATACCAATGAGAAAGTGTGAAATAAATAAGTGAGAGAATAGATCTCGACAGAACATATAGAATTCTGAACACAAGAATATAATAAAAATAATCAATAAGTCAACATTGATTTTTAAAATTTATCATTTTTTGAAATAAGTTCAGTCAATTTAAACTTAAATACCTTACCGCCATTCAAAGTCTTTATAATGCCAAGAACTATTGTATGCACTGAATCTTACATAAAAACGTTTCTACGCTCAGAAAGCCTACAAACTGGCATGTAAAAACTGTATGCTGCTCTAGTGCACATCGCTGACACATGTTACGTTTTTTATTACTCAACACGAGAAAAAGAATTCATTTTTAATTTCAAATATGAACATAATTATAGCATGAAGTATTTTCTATTTTACATTGACATTAATTATTCGACATTATTTTGAAGCAATCCAACATGCGTTCAATTGGAATGTATCTATTAGATTGCTAAATATAATTCATTATTGCCATTATATTATTATAGGTTCTTTCTTGAATTTTTTTAGCTGTTGACTTTTTTTTTGCTCAAACCGAATAACAGAGTGGAACAATATTCGAAGTGCGGTGTTATTATTGACTCGAACAGCAATAACTTGACATATGTCGGAAGATTTTTTCCTATCGTTTCAGATAGTTGTTCTTTTGGAGATATGAAGTAAACGTAGTGATTGAAACTCAATTTCTCACCTAGCATAATACTCAAATATTTCTGTTACCCGAATGGGAAACAGTTATTGACAATTCAACAACTGTTGGTTTTTTCAATGTCTTGATTCTTAATTTCAATAATAATAATTACTCATAGTAGTAATATATACTCATTGTTTTGTACGTTCACAGTTTTCATTGTACCGAAAACTATAAACTAGCCTTACGTATATTCAGCGATAAACTGGTATCGAATAGGTGTTCATTTATAGTCTCTATATTTTTACCATTAAAATAAATCATCGTATCACCTGCGAATAATCGTATAGACAATTTTATTCCATGGGACACAATATAGATAATATGGATAAATGAAAAAAAAACATGATAATACTCGTACATCAACGCAATAATATAATAATAATGAGATTCGTCATTTTCAACTTTTCAACTGCAACTCTGTTCTATTATATGTTCCCATATTGTAAAAGTTTGCTGTAATTATACATTCGTATAATTATATACACATATTTTTATATATATTGGTTACATGACTAACAACATAAATCCCTTCCGGTTGAATGCCAGAACCGACACTGGATACCTAAGACACAAACTTTTCTATTCACATTGTTGCATGCACCCCCAAGTTCTCTGGCAATTCGAATTGTAATTAATCACTATATGCACCAGAAGTATATATATATATATATATATATATATATATATATATATATATATATATATATATATATATATATATATACTTCCGGACTAAGTGATAAAAAAGGCCGTCTGAAGAAGATCGCGTTATACGGAGTAAGTAACTGAAATATTTTATTATATATATATATATACGACTCAAATTACATTTTGTTTTTGAATTGTGATTTCTTAAGGTACGTTTCTTTTTTAACTAATTGATATGATCAGTATTCTTAGAAATGAAAATGGCATGCTGAATGTTCATATGAATGTGTATTAATTATACATATTCACTAAATATATTTCATTTTCCATCAGTACTTATTCATTAAACAATATGACTATTCAATGATTTTTTAATTATTTCGTTTTATTTAATTCTGTATTTTTAATTATTTCGTATTAATTTTGTATTTTCCCAAATTCAGAATTAAATAAATTTAGAAATTAAATAAATTTAATATTTACTTTGTCATTCAGAGAAGCAACATGTCATAGCATGTTTCTGATGGTCATTGAAAAAAATTGAAAATATTCTAATCTAAATGCATGATAACTTTTCAAAATATTCAGCTTGATATATTATCTCAATTTTTTTTGCACCTTTTTTCATTGAAAGTTTAGTGATGAATGTTATTTTTCATTAGGTAAAAGGAAGAACCGATCCAGTTGAAGTAGCGAAGAAAAAACAATAACAAGAATATTTTTCGAAGAAGAAATTTGTAACAGCGAAAAATTATGTATGAAAAAAGTGAAGAATTTTTTCATGATCATAATTCCATTCTTAATAAACGGTCACCTCATTTAATTCGTCAATGGAAAGTAACAGCGAAAAATTATGTATGAAAAGAAATTTTTTCATGATCATAATTCCATTCTTAATAAACGGTCACCTCATTTAATTCGTCAATGGATTTACGTGAACATGATGAATACTTGAAACCATTAGCTGGACAAAACTGTAAGAAAATTTCATTGATAAAAGATATTTATTTGAATTATTATTCAATGGGTTCATGGCATGAGTACAACGTCTTGAAACAAGACATTATTGAATGACAAAGCAGACTATCATTTCAAATCTTGTGTTGATGGCACTAAATTAAACAAAAACATCAAAGTAATTTTTTTTAGTTTAGAAATATTCTCAATATCTCAGAGTAATGTAATTTGTCATATGTGTTTTTAACGAAGTTCAAAATTATGCAATAAACTTCATTCAATATTCATGGTTATAGCAATAAATTAACAAAAAAATTAATCTTAAATTGATTTTCAGTTTATAGTTTATAGATTATCTATATCTCAATGTGATGTAGTTTCCCAATTGTTTCTCATGAACTTCAGAACGATGCAATGAACTCAATTTGCTTTAGTAAAATTTGGTTTGTAAATCGTGCAAATTGGAAAGTCAAATATGTATTTTCAATTTTAAAGTTTTTACATAATACAGTGTTTATAAATATATAGTGCCTCCTTCAATTTCAGCTTCACGTGCAAGATGGACTACTCCTGGGAGAACTGTTGTGGAAGATGTTGTAAATAAACATTCTGCAGAAGATTCACTACCTTTCAAAACCTGAATGTGAATTTCTTATTGAAAAAAATCCTGATTTACAAAAAAGAAACCCTTTTTCTGTGAAAGCATTCATTTATAATAATCTTAAGAAACGTGCAAGTATATGATGTAAAATATATTTTTCATTCAAATAATGTATTTTAATTATTACGAAACTGGACAAATACAAGAATTATATAATATGTTCTCTCGCAGTTTTATATGTTATCTTTTTCTATAAAATTTTTGAGTGTGTTCTGAGGGATCTAATGATTATTATTAACGGCTCATTATAACTTGAAATTTCAATTATAATTGAAGATTTTCGAACTGATATAACATCTGATACCATGAAAACAGTAGGGCATTCCAATAAGGAACTGTGGACTTAACACTACTTGTATAGATTCCTAAATTATTGGACTCTCGATTAGTATCATCATATATACAAAGCATATTCATTCACTAATTATATTTGCTAAACACAGTTTCGAATAAAAATAAAAGTGAACTAGAAGTACAGCATGTTAGGGAAGCCTTCCGTATCCTTTTGAGTTCTAGATTTAATTACATAATTCAAGTTGTATTATTTGACACTGATAAATTTCAGGCTTGATTAATTCAAGCCTGATTAATAAAATCAATCTTTTGATACCTTCATTATAGCTCTTTATGGATATTTTATATTTTTCGAAAACCTTATTTGCAAAATCAGATTATAAATTTTTGGTCAATATGGCGTCTTACCCATTTTGCACTCGAATTCGTTGAACGATTTTCCGACTCAGATTGAATGAACTGTAACACCGTGAATGAAATATGAATGATTATTCAAGAATGGATATCTGTTCATTTCAGTTTGTTTCCTAAATAATATGGTTAATGCTAATTGATATTTCAAACATACCTACCTACAAAATGCTTCACACCACCAACATCAGTAAAATTTTATTTATTGAATATACATATTGACTTACAATTCTATTGTCAAATATTTTACTGAAATATTGCTTTCAATCGTCAATTTATATATTAGTATATAATCCTATATTTCTTATTTCAATCAAACACATTCAAGTAAACCGCTATTCTTAAATAAAATCTTTGAATGGGCATCAGGAACAGTAACGAGAACGGAAATAACGTTCTCGGATACGATATGAGTATTCACAAATATAACACTAATAGCAGTTAGCCCATTATGGCAACACAGCGAACTTTGCAATAATCGTTCCTGAAAATATTTGTCCAACTACCTCCGCATCTACTATGTGTCAATACCTGGACGTCCAGCCATTCCACACCCTGTCCATGTACCTCCTTATACAAACGAGAAATGGTCCAGCAACTTCCGTATAAACGCATATATATATATATATATATATATATATATATATATATATATATATATATATATATATATATATATATATATCCTACCTGTTTAGCTACGAATTGATTCCGATTTCTTTGGTATAATGGTTTCGAAAGAAAAGTTCTGTAGCAATGGAAATTTATCTTCGGAAAACTAATGGGATTGGAATTAATGATTCTTTTCCACATTCAGTTGGGGTTCCGAATGTGTTTCCTTATCTACTGAGTTTAAAAGTGTCAAATACCGATGCCTGAATTCGAAGATAACATCTTCAATTTGTCACTTTGTTCGCAAGAAAATTCATTCGACGTTCAAGGAAAAACGAACCAATAGATTTCAATCTCCAGATAAAGGGTGATATGATAGCATTTTCGCACATAAGGGTGCAAATAGTTTGAAAGGGCGGTAAAAATTTGAACAGCATTTGAAGACTTAATTGAGAGGGAAGATGGTTAATTGAGAAGGAAGAAATGGTTGATCATATTATATACAAAAAAAAAAAATACAACGTATCTACCTCCTCAATCAAATAACTACGTTGTTCTTGATTTCAGAATCTTGAATATTGAATTAAATATTACCTCAAAATTTCGAAAGTTTCAAAAGACATGCTGTCATAGATTACTGTCAAAAAATTATTGAAGAAGTTCTCAATCGAAACAAGTTACCATTCCATTGAAGAATATTTCGAAAAAATCTAGATATGTTGAACATGTATTTCAACTGGTGTTAGCTTAATTTTGTAGTTTTCTCTTACGAGAACTACACCTTCTAGTAATTTTAGATCGCAAAAAATGTATCATGATCATTATCTTCATAAGTATATTCTCCGTTGAAAACGTTAGTATTGAAAGGAATATCTGTAAGAATGAATTCGTGAAAAGACCACCTAATCCTTGTCTGCCCCACGCTCACTTTCCTATTCATGCTTTGAAGTTTCAAACTTACAAACTGTCTATCTCCCCAAAAGACACTTCAATATGAAGTTTACTATCAGGCAAACTTACGAATTTGCGCTTACTAGTAACGAGCTGAAATCCATATCTCCAAACTTCTATATTTGATATTTGTTGAAAATGTTTCGCTCGCCCCTTCCTCGCATCCCCTACCACCATATCTTGAATCCGATGCAGTTGTGGACTAATGAGCAGGATTTTCTCTAATATAGCTCAGGGGCAGGAAAGTTGTCAGTCAATTATTAACTTGTATTTCACCAAATTGCTGACATACGTGTTGTATTTTTTTTCAATTTGTAGCTTCCGGAAAATTGAGTTTTAAAATCTTCAACCATTTACCGTCGAATTTCAAATCATTCAATAAAGTAATGAAGAATGGTAAATCAGATTCAAAACTGAATTCAGTCGTTTTGTGAGGAATTGTTATTTATTAAATTAGTGTAGTAGAACAATGTAATGAATTTTTACATAAACTAAATACAAGAAAAACTGGTTTGTTTTTATTTCACTGTGAAACAATCATCAATAGCTTCACAAGCATATTCCTTGGATAGCCATATTGAAAAATTTTATATTTTGAACAATATTGAAACTGTTTCTTTGAACTGCTTCCAAGTTATCGATAGAATTATTAGATCATATTTCAATCACACATTTTAATTTACTACTAATGAATTTTATATATGAATGATATTTTATATATAAACGATGTAATTAAGTATGTAAAGATTTGTGAAATTTCCATATTTGATGAAGACATGATGTTGTATACTACGAACTAGAATTTACAAGAATTAGCTTATAAAATTAATAGTGACCTTGATAGTTTGCATACATGGTTGTGTGATAACAGTCTTTCATTAAATACTGATAAATCTGAATGTATTATCGTGGGAAACAAAGCTAATTATATAGATTGGAGTGTGATATACAAATCAAAGTTAATAATGTACCATTGGAACAAGTCAGTGAGATTAAGTATTAAGGTGTTATTATCCATGAAAATTTGAGTTTTAGAAATAATTTTCGGTATGTTATGAGTAAAATTTCAAGAAAAAAGAATCCTAAGCTAGAAAAAGTAATTATGTTAGTGTCTTTACAAAGTCTTTATTGTATAAGTCGATAATATTACCGCATATAAACTTTTGTTCAACTGTATTATACACCTTACCCCAAAATGATATTGTATAGTAGCAAAATCTTTAAAATAGAACTTTCATGATTATATTGAATTGCAATAGGTACACATTTGTACAATTATGTTAGAAACACTAAGTTCTTTGAATATTAGGCAGCATATAGTATATGAAACTTTGACTTTAATTATAAAATAAAATATGGCAAGGTCTCTAACTATATATTTGACAGTGTAAAATACGTTGAAAATGTACATGGTTACCAAACAAGGTCTAGGAAAAAAAATTATTTCTATATTGACCAGTGGAGCACATATATATGCTTAAATAATGTATATCCGAAAGGAATGATTTGATTCAATAGCCTAGATCCGCAACTAAAATAATGTGAGAATCATAACGATGATTTTAAAAGAGTATCGTATCTTTTTGTAAAAAATAATATTTATGGCTGAAATATGTAGTTTGCTGTTTCTATACCTAATTTCTCTTCTGTAAAATTTATTAGCTGTGCAAAAGTTATTTACTTACTTACTGAAAGAATAGTGAAGCGTTTTCAACGTACAAAAATCAACAAAGCTGCTTCAATTTCTCCAAAAATAACCCAGCCTTCTAGAGGCAAAAGTTGTAATACAGCTCGTGTGTTCCAAAAAGGAGAGCTTATAGTCAAAAACAACCCCTAGATCCTTGAACTCACTACATTTATATAAAATTTTTCATTCCAATGTAGGTATTGCCGTGGTAGATTGGAGTAAACTTTCGAGAAAATGATATACTTTTCATTTACTGATAAAGAATTTTAAGAATTTAAAATTTAAAGACTTCTTCTTCCACTGTTCTAAAAATAAGATTAACATAAATTAGAGAAATAATATAAAAAAGAAGATAGAGATACACTTAATCCTAGGTGAAACTAATGATTGAAACTAATATCTCAGAAGATATTTCTTGAAAGATGTCATTTGAATTTTGAATTTATTGAAAGATAATGTATAAAATTATAATCAATCGATTTTTTTTGACTTATGATATTTAGTTATTCGGATATTATTTGGTATTGTAATTATATAGATCAATGTTTGATCAAAAAGGGCTATTATTCTGAAAGAACGTGAAATATCCACAATGTAGGCAAGGGCATTATTTCATATTTTATAAATAATGGTTTGCGTGAATCCAAGTACCACTCTTATATGGTATACCATAAATTAACAGAATATAAGGAAAACTGTGATCAAATACAAGCATGAATGATTAATAATCAACAGAAATTATTTTACATCCTGAGAAAAACCGAATGTATACAGTTGAGTTGTAGAGACAAATCATTATTATATACAAAGAATATTAATAGGCCTCATTTGGACCCATGTGGCGCTCCAGATAAGGCAGAAGACAGTACAGATTCATAACCATCATGCTCAAAATTTTAAAACAATTTATATCAACTTGATATATTTATTAACAAGCCATAAAATGATATTAATAAGTTCCTGGTGCTAAAAAGATATCACTTTTGACGTCTGACCTACAAACGAAATGAATTCTCTTTATCGAATATCATTTAAAAGCTCTTCTGCACTATTTTCTCGGTAATCGATCTCGATTCGAAAAGAAATCGCTCAATTTACTCGAAAACTCCCCTAAACGCAGCAGTATGGTTCAAATGACAATATTTAATGCCGTTCCGAGCCATTTGAATTTTTCCAGCACCATTTCATGCCGCCCCCCGCTTACCCGTGTCGAGAAGATGCTTCTGTTTTTCACATATCGTCACGGGCGACTACGATTATGAGACAAACTTTTGAATAATGTTTCCATATATTCCTAACAATAGAAACTATCAAAGAAGTATATTAAAAGAATTAATTTGAAAAAAACTAACATAGGGCGTAAAGTTTGAAGTAGTGTATTAAATATATATTGTCCATGTTTCAATATTATCAAATGAGTTACAAATTCAAACTTAGATGTTTATCGAAGGTTTTCAGTGAAATAGAGTGCAATGAAAACAAAAAAGTATGAAAATGTGAGTGGTAGACTTAGTGGTGTAATTCGAACGATGACTCCACCTTGTGGTAGAATATTAAATCAACAAAAACACTTTTCGTTTTTATATAAGAGTTTAATATCGTTATGAGTGTTGAAAATCTGAAACTATGAAGACAACGTTCATATATCAAAATCTGGTTTTCACGTATATTATAGAAATAACTGTTATCTTCTTCACGTTTTCATTTGTTTGTAATTTATTTATTTCAATAATGGTGAGTATATTTTATATTGGACTCATGCTATGTTTTTGTGTTTTTGAATACTTAATTGAGCCTAAACCTTTCAAAGTTTGTCCAAAATTGCCCAATTGTGATTTTTCATACAAGAGTTTCACATATAACATGTGTGATGTCACTTTTATGTGATATAGTCTATTATTTCCGTTTAAATTTGTTTAAAATGATATTTTAGGCTATTTCAATTATTCCGATATAATTTTTGTTCAAAATATATTGCATGTGATGAGATAAGTATATCTTGCATATGAATGAAATATTTGTTGTGCTCAAGATACGCTTTACTTTTATCTATTCTTCTATAGCAATGAGTGACTTGTATTAGATTTTTGAAATCTAGGGTAACGATTCCACTGCTGAAATGCATTTTCAAAGCCACAAATCCTGACTTTACCCTGTCTCTACATTTACCAATGCCTACTCAGTATCAAAACTAAAAAAATAACAATGTTGTGTTAAATGCAGATTTTAATGATAATAATAATGATATTCATTTATTTAGCTGAAGCTATACAAAAAACTTATATACTTTGAACTGTCAATTTCGACTTGCGTACCTATCACATCATTCAATATATTCTTTCTTAGATCAGACTTGAATATATTAATACTAGTACTATTTTTCAATATACTTGGTAATTCATTGAGAGCATTAGAGTCGTAGTATATGCTATTTTTAGATTCAGAATCTTTTTATCTAGGAACACTAATCAAGCCTTATTTGAGAGAAATATTGAAAAGTTTCCACTGCAAGGGTTCTACTTTTCATGTGATGAATTTTCAACAGTTCCTGTAAGGGAGATTTAATTACTTTTTTATTTTCGTCTCATTGTTTAAAAATGTTTATTTCTTCTGTACATGTGCTCAAAATGTAACAATCAGAACTGCATCACTAAATATTTATATATCTACCTATCTAATATAAACATATGACAAACCGATTGACCAGTTGGAACTAACGTCAAACTGTAGATCCATTGAATTGAAAAATTTTTTTATGTATGCAGTATTTTTTCTATATTAATTCAAGTTTTTTCTTTGATACTAATTCAAGTTACACCTTTTGAGCGTGGTGACCGAGAAGAAAACAAGTTTTTTCGTTTATTGAATTAATGAGAAGTTAGTATCGATTGAAATATTTTAATTATATCACAATACAATGTAGGTTATTCAGGAATTTTTATCATTGAAGCTATAGGTTTATAGTAACTGAAATAAGAAACATAACTTTGAGACTTACCCTCTAAATATCTGGAAAATACAGCGTCAATGGTGGTCCCACATTTTCAAATTCAATTTTTCCGAAAGAAAAGTTGTCAACTCTGATTTTTTATCAGCGAAGTTGATGTTGAAATCGCCAGCCAAGATAAGTGGAAATTTATTACCATTCGTAGCAAGTATTTTCGACCCTTCTTCAGTGTACTCCTGTAAAGTGCGACGAACAAAATGCTGTACCTCGTTCAATTTTGGATTCAGAGAAATGTAAATTGATACCATGACTATGCGTAGGCCATTTCTAGGTTTGCATAATACGCAAAAATGTCTCCAACAAATGAGCGCCGTGCAGTCTTACCATAATACACACTAAGCAAACGCTCGGCCTAGCTACATGGTAGGTTTTATTTTACATGGTAGGTTTTATTTTCGTAACGGAATTTCTTGATTCGGTCGCCGTGCTCAGAGCCCGCGATAAAAGCTATGCAATATGCAATAGCTTAAAAATCGTTTAGTAATCTCGCAGCTTCATAGTATCAGGATCCTACTAAGTTAACTCATGGAAAACAATTCGAGTATCCGTTGACAATTAGGCATATCTGAAAAGCTAGACGTATTTCTGTGAAAGTAACTTTCCAATTCGAGAAATAAAATCGTTCGTTTCTCGAAGCTCGAAGCGAATAAGTTCGTGACAATTTCCATCTCCATTTTGGATATCAATATCGCGCTTCCGCACTTTATTGCTTTTAATATGTACACAGTATAAAGTTTGACAAGTTGCAGCCGACGAAATTCATTTCGAATATTGAAAATTTGAGTGAGCGGGGAAGACGACATTTGTATCATTTCATCTCAACGCTATGCCTTTTTGTCCAATTTTGCCTTTAAATGGTTTCTGGTTGTCGTATTCTTTTCAAGTTATCAATTCGCTGGAGGAGGGGGCCGTTATACACAACGGGAATGTTTAAAATCGATTGAACATGAAGGGATATAATGTGAACATGAACACGTTCAATTGTAAATTTTCAAATAGGTCGATTTTTATTTGGGAATAATTTTTGCTGAAATATCCAAAATTAGGTAAACCTATGGCGTTTTACTCTGTATTTTCAACTCCTTTCTGAATTTTGTTACATACGTTACTTCACAATACAATACGTATATCAACGAAATCCAATTATTCAATTAGAGGTTTGATGTGAAAATTATTGGTTCATCTAAACATATTATAATTTATATTAATAATAACATAATGAAATTGCAATGCAATGAATTTCCAGAGTTATTCATTCAAGCATTAGCGTAAAGACCATTAAAATTTCATATGTGCTCATGTATTGTTATGATACAGTAATTCATAATAGTTCCGTTTACCCCATACAACAAAAAGATGTCGTCATTCAATAGTATGGTTCATAGACTTTTAACCTCCCGTTTTTGAAGTGTGATTTTAACAAAGAAAAAAGCGTTATTATGCAAATAGCGTCAAACAATTAATACAAACCAGAAATAATAAACAATTTTATTAACGAAAAGCTTTTCAAAGGAGCGGTTACAAAAGTTTATCCTCTTATCACAGAAAGGCCAAAATTTAGTGTTTCAACATATATGGGGACATCTAGTTTAAAATTTAAAACACTTTTGAGTAACTTCAATATCAATATTTCTTTTCGAACCACTAACAATATTGGTAGTACCTATAATATGAAATAATAATTCAAAAATTAACAAAAATCAAATGTGTGGGGTATACAAAATTAACTCAAGGTACATATGAGAAATTTCATATAGGCAGAACTTTCAGAACTTTAAAACTTAGATTATCTGAACAAACATAGTTTCGAAAAACCGAAAACACATTCCCATTATGCCAACCACTTATTAGATTAGAGTCATATATTTAGTTCAGAGTTTGAAATATTGAATAGAGAAAATAAAATTCCAAACTTGATCTTCTAGAATCGTTATATATCAATAAATTCGAAAATTCGGGACTTTTACTAAATAGCCAATTAGAGGCTAATACTAACTCTCTACTTAATATGTCCGATAACAATATTCCAGGTAGCAGATCAGTTTTAATTAACTTACTTTCAATTTTATGTTGTTGGATGTTCAAAATTGTTATTTTCCTTTATCTGTTCTTAGAAATCTTAACTTTTATAATCATATTTAATCCTTTCCTTCATTTTTGGTTGGTATACCTGACTTAAGAAACTAATTTTTGGTGTTGAATTTCAGGTAGACGATTCTTTCTTCCTTGTTTATCTACAGTTGTATTCTATGTTCCTCGATCCAGATTAGTCATGGAATATACCTGTTATGTTCTGTGAGATTAGCTATGTACTGTATTTGTAAAATTACATCTGTTGTTAATTCATTATTTGATGAAAAAGTAGTATTCCGAAACGCGTCATGCGTCTTTTGATAATATATGAGGAAATTCAAAATATTGTATCATTATGGATAAAAATTTTAAAGTTTCAGTTCCCATATAGTTGTTCGAAAAAAAGGATTTTTCCCAAATATATGAAACTCAAACACCTATACCAACATAGTGTAAACACCTTATAGAGTCAGTCAGCTAACATTTTCGAGTCTGAAATAGTTAAATGACTTGAAGACAATTTAAAAACGATGTACAGAAAGAAAGGCGTTTGCCACTGACATCTTAAGTCAGTGGTTTCCAACCTTTTTGTACATGTGCGCACCTTTGAAAAAATTTTGAAAAAAATATACATAAAAAATCATTCATTATAAATATATATAAAATAATAATAATTATTATATGAAATAATAATTTTAAATGTAATAAAAACAATTCTAACAAAAATACAGCAAAAAGAATATATAATCTTAATACAACATTATAAAAATGTAATGCCACGGTTTGGTTTGTTTTTCAGCACACATTTTCTCAAACCGTGGTATCATTGAAGAAATCGCCGTTCTCAGTTTCTTTTCTAATCACTAAGCGATGTCGATACTCTGTTTTTCAGACAGCTACTGTAGAAAAATCTGTTTCACATAAGTATGATGTTACAAATGGCAATAAAATTTCTAAAGCTTTGTTTGTCAAAGAAGAAAAATCATCTTGAAACATCTGCTTGAATGTGTTTTCACTAGATAAGTCAATTTTTCAATTTTTTTTTCATCATATTTTTCTATTACAAAACGGGTTTCTAATCCATTCATATTTGGACATGTCAAGATCTTTGGAGTAAAACAAGAATTTCTTCCATTGGATGGTCAAATCATTATTAATAAGAACTTTTCTTTCTTCTATTTCATCAGCAAGACAGGTAATTTTGAATGGGAAACATGACAAAGTTATAATTTTTCAAACTGATTATACACAGTTCTAATTCTTTGAAAATCATCAACTAAATACCTTAATTATTAATAATAATTTTAAAAAATAAGTTTTTTATTCTCAACAGGTATAACACCCAATTTCAGAGAACACTAACTATGTTGAATACTAACTAAATAATTAAAATGATAAAGATATAACGAAGAGCTCAATCTAATCTATTGTAACTAATAACTACATTACAGCAGTTATGAAATATTACAAAGAACTAGATCTAATTCAATTCATTTTAGTCAATTTTGTGTTTTCACATAACTCCTGATAATAACTTCTATGGAGTCAACGTGAATGTCACAATTATTGGCAACTCTATTGAATGTATACTCCATAAATCAAATGGGGGATTGTATTAGGGAGTTGGTCCTCGGAGTCTCTAGGTGGAATAATTCTGTAGTACGAGAATTTTGCCTAGGAACATGAAATCTCAAAGCGGAAAAGACAGGAGGAAAATCAATACTATTGTGCAGTAATTTGTTCAAAAATTTGAGTGAGAGAGTTTCTCTCCTGCCATGCAATGAGATTAAACTAAACCGACTCAATAAGTCGTTATGTTTGACTCCTCTTTTTGAATAAACTTTATCCTCCCTCCAAACTAGGAATTTCAAGAACCTTCGCTGAATAGCCTCAAGATGGCGTTGATAGCAAGTGTAAATGGGATGGCAGATCATGCTGCCATACTCCAACTTGCTACGGATTAGGGTATTAAAGAGTCCTATGAATGTTGAGGAATTATTAAAATATTTGCCATTACGTATAACGAATCCATAGATTTTCGCAGCAGATGAAATAAGTTGAGTGATGTGTGGGACAAAGGAAAGCTTCTGGTCGAAGACTACACCAAGATCTCTCACCTTATCAGAACGCGAAAGAACCTGACCACCGACCCTATAATCACAGTCAATTCGGTCTCTTTTCCTTCTGAAAGAAACAATATTACACTTTGACACATTCAAACTCAAATAATTGTCCTCTTGTCCACCAACTAGGAATATGGTCCGGCGCGAGCTGAAGTTGAACACAGTTTTCCTGTGATCTAATTTCATGATATAGTAAATAACAGTGGTCCAAGATTAGACCGTTGAGGTATTCCAGAGTTAGGTATGAACTCAGACGACTGTATACCCTCCAGCTGTACGAATTGACGTCCGTCAACCAGTAAGAATGGAAACGGTACTAATACAAATTAATAGAAATTTCACAAGGAATTTCGTAAAATGATTATTATTAAAACCTTTACTTTAATTTCTACTATTTCATCAGGAAGACAGGTTTTTTTGACATCTGTTCGACATTTTCGAGTTTTTATTCGAAAATGGTATTTTGCAATAGGTCTCGCTCCCCCCTAAGGGGAGCACCCCACACTTTGGAAACCACTGTCTTAAGATAATTCATTCAGAACCTATAGGGAACAGTTAATTTTCATTGAATATAAACTTAAATTCAAACACTTGAACTTATTATTTACACTTTTTTCACTACATAGCATTATGTAGTGAATAATTATTATTATGTAAGCATCTGAAGAGGTCGTTTGTAACGACGAAACGCGTCATGCTATGTAGTGAATAAAGTGTAAATCATAAGTTTATGTGTTTGAAGTTAAGTTTATAATCAATTATAATGAATTTACATCAAGTAAACGCCAACACTATTAAATAAATAGTTAATTTTCAATAAGAAAAGTCCTCCTAGTAATAAGGCCAAACTGCAAATAACTTTCCATAGCAGCACTGTGCGATCCCTTCATATTATCCAACAACAAAGAATTTCCAGAAAACCAATCTCTGTTGACCTCGGTTGTCCGATAACCGTAAATTAATAAAATAAACAATCATTAGGGACGTAATTTTGTCCCGATCGAATGTCGAAATCTCCAATAACCGCACAAGGGAAAGATTCATAAGTTCCAATATTCGGAGACAACGAAAATGCCAACATCGGACAAGGAAGGTATTGAACGGGATATAATACTTATAGGAAGGTCCGAAAGTCGTAAAGAAGCTAGTTAAGAGTTTTATCGCAGGTTTCAGCTTTCTCGAGGGGTAAGAGAATTAGATCTATAAATTAATCGAATGTTGCGGACAAGAATGAGATACACAATACGATATTCTAGTTAATAAGATGAGGAATGTGTTCATTATGAGAAAATGATAGAAAATATGAGAGGGATCTTTTGGTAAATACAAGGCTTCTAGATAAGAATTATAGGTTATTCGAAAGCTTATCATAATGAACGATGTTTTGAAGTTTATCATTATGTCAAGTTTTCCGAAATAAAACCAAACTTGAAATGAAGGCAGGTTAAAAAACGAAATACTCAATAAAACATACAGGAGGGATATTTTGTACCTCATATAAATAAAACAATTTCAACAGCTTCAAATCTTATGGGTTTATTGTGCGTAATTTTGGACACTTTTCGAATACAATTATTTAATGCGCTTGTAAAAAGCGAATTAGATTTCGTATGTATGATTTGGCGTCCCATTTACAAAACTCATAAAAATCATTTAGAGTCGATACAACGAGAATTTATCGAATATCTAATTATGAGGAAAGATCACTTTTATCTGACCATCAGGATATAGCCAAACTAATCTATTAAACAGGTTTGGAGCTAAATCATTCAAAGTTGGCTGGGACTTGTTGTCTCTGAAAGTTCTGTATAACCTCTTACATGGTTATATAGACTGTCCTAACCTTATTGGCTCTATTGATTTTCATATTCGTAGACAATGTCCACGTTCAAGTCAATTTTTTTCATTGGGTACTCCGAAAACTAATTCCCACTTAGACGAAGAGAAAAATCGAAAAACATTCACAAATGTACTGTGCCTGTTGTGAGATATTTGTGGATACTTTTTATAAAGTGAATAATAATTCAGCCAAAAATTAAGAATCTGTGTTAAAATTAATTATCATCCAATATGGGCCCAAAACACTAACCCGTAAAATTATCTGATATATTGAACTGTTCTTAATAATCTTCAATTGATGAAATAATTACACTAGACCCTACCCACATTCCGTATAGTGCGAAGGTATTTATCTAATTGGAGCTCTATAGGTTTGAAAAAATTCACCATGTCTTTTAGATAATATCGCCATTCAATCAAAATCTTCAAAAAGTTGAGGAGTGTAGATATATTGATTTATTTACCTGCAGAACATCCAGAATGAGATGGTAAATTTTTTTAATTAACGTCTTCGAACTCTACAGATTCAATTTCAAGATTTTAACATGTAAATCTTCTTATATAAGCTTCATTAATCATAGATGTACGTTTATCCTTCAAGAGGAGACGTAAGTCTAAGCCTTACGTTCAAATTGTCCGTACCAACGAGAAACTGTCAACTGATTGACGTAATTACTCTATAGCTAACGTGTAAAACACTCTTGTTGTGACAACTATTTTCCAAAAATGTAATATTGTGCGAAAATTTACTTAGCCACATCATTAAACGACTTGAAATTTTGAGGTTAAGTGAACTAATGATGACAGTTCATTTCGACATATGACATTTATGACGCGTTTTCTTACTCGTCTAGTATTTTTACAACCAATAAGTCATTTCCTAGCCTTCAATCAAAAACATATTTCTAAATTTTATAGAAATTGGGATTGAATTAACGCTTACTTCCTGGTGAAACAAGCTTAAATATTAATTGAAATTAAACAATTGGCTTCAACAAAATGAACAATAATAAAATAATAAAAATTCTAAAAAACAGACACCTGTTTCGGTAATTAGTCTTGTTAACATGTTAATAATTCAACGTTATTGATTTTGTTATTGCACAATTTTTCGATACATTCGGGAAACTTTTAGCAAAGTGTTTAATGTTTATTAATATTCTCAAAAATTGTTCAATGCATTCGATATAAGTTTCGGACGGTTAACATATTATCAAGGGTTTAATACAACTGAGTACCTACACAAAGTTATTTGAAGTGAAAATACAGTGTGAAATAAAATAGCTTCGTGAAATTCACGTTTCATACTTCGTAATGAATAAGAAAATACGAAACGCGTATCGAAAAAGAATGTGTTAATAAAATGGGCTGAATTATTATGACCGGTATTTACATCGAACGAAGAATACGCTAATGGCCGAAATTTAACACTGACTTATCATATCGCACATGAATATGAAAGGGGTTTACTAATTGAGACATTAACGGAAGAATGTAATTGAGGAACGCATATAACCCTTCGGGGGTAAAACTAAACTTTTCATGAATAATATAATACCGCACAGTAACGTTTGGGCGGAAAATATCGCTCTATTTTTCATGAATAACCCCTTCCTATGGCAACGTAAAACCGATACGTTTCATTTATTAACCATCTCCGACGTTTTCGTTATAATAAAGTACAAATGAACGGTGTAGGGGGTTGTGAAAAGGGTTTGGATAAGTAAAATGGAAAAATGAAAGGGTAAATTCGGGACTTGGTCCAGTCGAGATGAAGAGGTGGATTTGCTTCTTTGAATTATGTAGAGGCCAGTTTTGAAAATGAAGGATATAAGGCTTCAACTGATCAAACAGCAATAATTGAACAAAATACTTACCACAAGTAAATACTCAGATTAATACGTCATAAAAATGTACACTTATTTTGTAAATAGACTTAGTTATTTTCTAATAAAGACTGATGAGGTTGATACTTGGAGAAAGTTAATATACTTAATGAAATAATAATTAAAATTTTTTACATATTAAATCATGGACAATGCATCAAAAAAAAGGTTTTCAAAAAAATCAGTTTTCGAAGTTTAACCATTTATGAAAGAAAAGTGAGATTTCAGTTTGTTATATGTATATTGCTGGGCCTAGTGAAAAAATAATATAACTTATGTCATGTTACAATATCAATAAATTCTTCCGAAAACGCTAATATTGATAAGATAATAATCAAGAGCAATAACCCAAATATTCACAAGAGAGAAAAGCGTTGTTGCAGGATATAAGTAGCATCCACAGTCCTTAGCCTAAAGACAAAGAGAACTCGAATTTACCCAAAAACTTACGGTATATTTTTCCAGATACATTTATTATATAGAAAAAGATATTTGGAATCCATAGAAATCTTTGAACGCAATAAAAATAGTGCTCTCAATTTATTAAATGATCAATCAATGGAGCCAATGAATATGAATAACACATCATTATAAACCCTTCTTTATTGATAAACTAATCTGAAATAAACAGAGAAAGATACTATTACAAAGAATTTTTCCTATTCAATTAGAAAAACAGCAGAAAATATTTCATTCATTCAATTATATACCTAACTTGAGCTATAAAATTTAGAGGTTACATAAAAATAACCTGAATACAATATGCACCAACAAAAATAATTTGGATTCATCTTTGGTAAATAACCAGGATAAACCAGAATTATTTTCGAGAAGTGGCGTTTATAAAATATTTTGCAGTGAATGTGATAGTTTTTATATAGATCAAGCTAGACGTTCTATACAAAAAAGAATCGATGAACATAAAAGATCAATACTGTTGAATAAACCTAATACGGGTTTATCTGAACACTATAATCGTTTCTTAGATCCCAGTAAAAAGGAAATATTAGACCAAGGCTGGCCAATAGTTTTTCAAGGTGGGCAAAATTTCATAGACTGTGGTGCCGCCGGGCCAAATACCATATTCATAAGGTATTAATATACACAAAACGTACATTAAAAATTTGGTTTAATTTACTTTATTTGTAAATGAAATTAAGTAACATACATAATAACAACATTATTTCTATTTAATGAGAGCTGTGAAGAGGTTTTTGTGATAGTAATTTGTCGATATTTGGTTTTAAGTCTGATGTTGATAGTACAATCAAATCCGAAATGTGTTTTGCAGTGAGAGATGTGCGATATTTATTTTTGATGTATGATAGAGTTGAAAATGTTTTCTCACACACATAGGTGGAACCAAACCTGCTTAAAATTTGCATAGCAAGGTCGCGCAATGTTGGGAAATCTTCACTGGAAACGTTTTTCCAAAAACTTGCAAAACTTTCTGTTAGCTGCTCTGAAGATACATTTTCATAGAAAATTCGTTTCAGAGCAGTGTGGTTTTGAAGATCTGTTACTTCGAGCTGTATGTTTGCTGGATAATCAACCAAGTCAGTAGAACTGATAGCAAATGGATTTATAAACAGCTGAATATTTCTCTTGTCCGATTCAAAATCCTGGAATCTGTTTTCAAAAGACTCTTTTAAACATTTTATTTTTGATAGGTATTTAGGAATATCAAGGGCAGTGATCTCTAATTCTTCTTTTAAACTTGCAAGTGTGTAAAAATGGTCGACTTTATTTCTCTCTAAGTTTGCTGCGAACAAGTCCAACTTCCCTTTGAAACCATTGATCAAGTTGAACATTGTTGGAAGAGAACAATTTTTTCCTTGCAGTTTAAGGTTCAGGACATTAAGGTGCTTCAATGTATCAACTAAAAATGCAAGATCGCACAGCCATAATGAATTTTCAAGCAGAGCTCTCTCTGCTGGCAATGCTTGTTTTTCTTTCAGAAATTCCAGAACATGTTCCCTCAAATCATAAAAATGTTTCAACATTTCGCCTTTAGATAACCAGCGAACAGCGCAATAAAGATGTAATTCGCCGTATTCTTTTATTTCTTCTTCAAACAACGTTCTGAATTCTCGTCGGTTAAGTGCTCTGGCACGTATGAAATTAATGCAGCGTACTACTGGGTCAATCACGTCCTCGAAAGTCATGTCTTTAGCGCACAAAGCTTCTTGATGTATAATACAATGATAAGAAAACAATTGTCGACCTATGTAATTTTGCAGCAAAGCTACAGCGCCATTGGTTTTCCCCATCATCGCAGGTGCTCCATCAGTGCAAACTGAATTGCATTTATCCCAGTTTAGGCTCTTACCCTCAATGCAATATTTCAGTTTCATGAATATATCTTTTCCTGTGGTTGTAGTTTCCAGTTGACAGAGGTCCAATATATCTTGAAATATATTGAAATTGTCATCAATACAGCGTACAAAAACAGCTAATTGCGCCATACCAGTTAAATCGCAGGTTTCGTCCAATGCAAGTGAATAATATCTACATTTAGTTACAAACTCTGCAATTTGACTGTTAATGTCTGTTGACATATCTTCTACTCGCCTCATTACTGTGTTGCGCGACAGTGAAATACTAGCTGCCATGGCTTTAACCTTTTGATCATTGCAGTTCTGTGCAAAAATGGACAAACTCTGTTTGATAATTTCCCCATCAGAAAACGGCTTTTTCTTCTTAGCCAATAATAAAGATATTTCATACGATGTTTTGACCATGGCTTCCAGTTCTTCGTGTCGTTTTACAAAAATATTTTGCTGTGAAAATAGTTCTTTCTTCTTTTTATTTATGAAATCAGTCCTTACAGCTGACCCCACTGGATACTCTTTGTCGAATTTTGTATGGTTTTGCTTAAAATGCCGCTCTAAATTATATTTTTTAGCAACAGCTACTGTTGCTGAGCAAATGAGACACACAGGTTTGCGGGCTTTGCTTTCGGTGAAAAGGTATTTTGTTTCCCATTCTTCATGAAACGTCCGAGGGTTATCCTTTATTCTTGATGTACTCGTACTAGGTTTGCTGAGGGCCATACTAAAACAATAAAATGTACATGTAAAACTACATGTAAATGTACATGTAAAACTACATGTAAATGTACATGTAGTTTTATGAAATGAAGGTTAGTACCTAAGTAAAATAAAACTATTAATTTGGACAGGCACCGCTCCACAATATCAATAAATATCTAATTAAGATTCGTAGGTACAAATCCTACATCTTGGGCTATAAGACCGCCGCGCCGCCTGCTGTGCAGGAAAGTATTTACAAACAAACAAACAAACTAATTGTAACACATGCAAATATTACACTTACCTGCAGAGAAGATGCAAAGTTTTGGTAGTATTCTTTCTAATTTATTAAACGAATTGTCACAAAACGAATTAGTAATTCAATATACTTGCATTCAAGTAAGATTGATAACGGTACTAAGATGCTCGCTAACCGTCCGTTTGTCTGGCTATTGGAGGACGGGACCGATATGCGTGCGGGGTGCGGGCGAAGTAGCGACAATACCCGAACGACGCGGATCGGTTGCGCTCGGCTGACCAATCAAGTGGAAGCAGTGCTATCGCACGCCGCGCTGCCGAAGTGCTAGCGGGAAAATTCAAATGCCTTGGCGCGAAGTGCTGGCGGGCAAATTCAAATGCCTTGGCGCAAAGTGCTGGCGGGCAAATTCAAATGCCTTGGCGGGCCACTATGTGGCCCGCGGGCCTGGGTTTGGCCAGCTAAGTATTAGACTCAGGTAGTAAGGGCAAAAGATTAGATACCCTTAGATAAGTCTTGGAAATTTCGATAGCCAAAAAGAAGAATTTACCTATTTGTAACGACCAGGTGGATTTTTCCGTGAAACTAGTATTAAATTCTGTGGTTTACGATTTATGAGTGAAAACTATACATTTTGAAATTCAGTAATATTGTATACTCTTGATAATGGGTTTACCACCCGAAACATATGTAGAGTTTTTAATATATTCAGTGAAACTTAAGTCAAGTGTGTTAATTTTCAATTTTATACAAAACTATTAGACCTTTTAGAACCCATAGAAATTAGCTCTTACCTGAAAGGGAAGGAGTCGCTTCTTAACGAATAAATATAATTCCAACTATCCCCCCTTCTTTTATCTATCTTATAGATAGAAATTTGGTATGTTCTTTTTTTGTAGTTAATCCTAAAAATAAGCTGACCGCTCGAACAAACCAAGAGTTCAATTTAAATTAGAATACAATTTTATTTCATATTTTCATGAAATATTTTCAATGCCTAATGTTCAGAAATAGGCATTTTTAATAATGCAGCCTCTGTTGTAAAGAGATGTTGTATTAATTTGGGGTTATGAGTATAGTAGAGTGCTTTCATTATCAAAAGATACTTCAATATTCAATGTAGGGATTGTTTTTTGAAATTTATCTCAAAAAGACGATGAATGAAATCAACCGTATCCAAACTTGCAATTTTGATCAAAGCCGTTCCTGATAATTGCCCCGAACTCCATATTCGAAAAATTAGCATCCCTTAATTTCGCACGGGAAAGCCTTAAAATTTCGTTATTTATTATACGTAACGGTCCGCGCTCAAAAGAGTTTAATGGTAGAAAAAGAAATAATTTTCAATATAAGAGAGTCCGATTCGGACTCGTATTTAAAAAGTATACATAGGGGTACAAATTAACCTAGCGGCCATTTCAAATATTTTTAATCTCGGCCGGAGAAACGTGTATTAGGGGCAACGCATCTGGAACATTTTACCGAAGTAAAAAGATTATGTGGATTCTGCAAAATTATACGAGGAAGCAAGTATAGAGAAACATTTGCTTTTTTTGTTCATCCAAAGAGAAGTTCATTTTTCACTTGATTATATATTATTTATGTATTCCCGTCTATTTACAGATTTGGCACGTGTTAATATACTAAGGGCCTTGTGCAATTCTTGCTGATAAAAAGGTTTTTGATGAGATTAAAAACAATAAGGCACTAAAAGTAAGCACGGATATTTTCGAATATTCTGACGATTTCAGGAAAAAAGATAAAATTAATCTAAATCAATTCATTTTAGTCATTTTCCTGACTCACATAACTCTAAATAACTTCGACAACTAGCGATTTGGTCCTTGGAGTCTTTATGTGAAATAATTCTGTATTACGAGAATTTTGCCTAGGAACGAAATTTCATAGCGGACAAGAGAGGAGGACTATCGATATTGTTGTGCAGTAATTTGTACAAACATTTTAGAGATAACGTTTCTCTCCTGCAATGAGATTAACTGAATCAACTCAATAATTCGTTTTGATTGACTCCTCTCTGTGGATAAACTTTATCTCCTCTCCAAACTAAGAATGCCAAGAACCTTCCCTGAATAGCCTCAAGATGGCGTTGATTGCAAGTGAAAATAGAATGCCAGATCATGCTGCCATACTCCAACTTACTACGGATAAGGGTGTTAAATAGTCCTATGAATGTTGAGGAATTATTGAATTATTTGTCATTGCGTATAACGAATCCATATATTTTCGAGACAGATGACATAAATGGGGTCATGTGAGGAATTAAGTTAAGTTTCTTATCGAAGACTGTACCAAGATCTCTCAGCTTATCAGAACGAGAAAGACCGTGACCACCGACGCTAATCACACTCAATTCCATCTTTTTTTCTTGTGAAAGAGACAACATTACACTTTCACACATTCAATTTCAAATAATTATCCTTACACCAATTGGCAACATGGGGCAGCGCGAGCTGAAGTAAGAAATAAAGATCAATTTCATTTCAGAAAAATGCTACCATATATCCATTTGGATATGACGATTGCGAATATGGAATAGTAGTGGCAGTTACTTGGTGCTAATTCATTATAACTATAGGATGATTCAAACATTTGAATTTGATTTACGACCTAAACGACTTCTTCAGAATTTAATAAAATATTCTGTTAACGCTATAGTTATTACGTTAGTTTGTGAAAGGGTGACTGAACATCCCATGCCGTTGTTATTTCTGGGCATCTGGGCGCATCGGTGTAAGTACTTTGTCAGATTGGTTTTATATCCATGCTTTGGTTGAAGACCAGCTGATGCGTGTTGTTTTATTGAGGTCTATATTGGAAAGAAGTGGTGACAGACTATAGATGACTAGCCGTGTTTTCTCTGATGTCCCGTTGCTTATGATTTCTTTTTCGTCAAAAAGTGTGAGCTAGATTTAGTGGATTTGCAAAAACTCTGCAGCAGTATGATAGAAGTAGCTGCTGTCTTCTAACCAAACAGGGAGGCTAGTTGTCTGAGGCGCATAATCTTTCTGGTGGTCTTGATATAAACGCACCCAGGCAACTATGTAGACCTGTATTTTGTATGGTGTTGAGAAAAAAAAAGAATGAGAATGGAGATAGCTCCATTCATTTGTGCCAATAAATCCTTATAATGGGAAGGAATAACCTTAAAACTTCTCACTTTGTTTGTGTCATACATATGTTGAAAATTAATTCGGAAATGAAGTTTCCAATGAACATCTTCAAGATTTTATGGCAATAGCCTACTCAATCCTTACTCTTAAATTTGAGCGGGTAGTACAAGGCAACAAATGTCACTTTTCTTGTTAATATTGTGAAAAGCTGTGTACTTTCTCCTTTATATCCCTAACATTCTTTTATTATTGAATTAAATAATATACCGGAAATAGTTCGGTTTACTTTGGGACATCATATGTACATGTATTGTTCAAATAGTTTAGTTAATCACTTTATCGACTTATAAATTTAGTACCACCTTATGAGAAAATTTCAGTTTTTCAATCAGGATTCAAAAGGAATTGCTTTTGTGAGACAGCAATATTGATTATATGTGAGGAATGGTATAGTGCTTTAGATAAAGGAGAAACGATTATAGTAGTATTAATGGATTTTAAAAGAGCTTTTGAAACGTTATGTAGACCATTATTATTGAAAAACTGAATAAACTTGGCTTTGGAGGAGTAGTAGATGATTGGTTCGGATCTTACTTGGATTCGCGAACACAAAAAGTTAAGCTTAATGGCATGCTATCGAATAGCACGAAAGTGGATGTAGATGTACCTCAAGGAACTGTCTTGGGTCAGTTTTTGTTCTCCTTATAAATGAACGATATTGTCTCTCATGTGGAAAAATGTTCTATGCGTTTATTCGCTCATGATACTATGCTCTATATCTGTGGCAAAAATATTAAGAATATGTTAGAGGGGATCAATAGAGATCTTTCTGCAACTAATGAATGGTTATATGACAATAGCTTATACCTAAATGTGCAAAAATCTAATTTCATAGTTTTTGGTACAAGTAAAATCCTTGAAATTAATAAAAATGAGGATGAAACTATGTAGATTAATGAACAAAAAATTAGAAGAAAGAAACAGTGAAAAATTTAGGCATTATGTTAAAAGAAACATTGAGTTTCAATGATCATGTTGATTTCTAATCAACTAAAATCTCCAAAAAAATTAATTTTCGAAAAGAGTAGAAAAAAATCTGTCGACATATGTGAAATTATTGTTGTTCAAATCAGTAATGGTGCCACATTTTGAACATTGCTCCACTTTGTTAGGTATTTGGTTTGAGTAAAGAAAAATTTCAACAATTTCAAAAGTTACAGAATAGAGCCATGCGAATTTAAAGCGTTGTTAAAATCATGCTGAATCTTTTGGAACTCATGACTGTTCAAGAAAGAATACTCTTAGCTTCATATATATTCAAATTTTAAATAAAAAATCAGTTGCTTTCATGTAATGTCATAAAAAATATAACAAATGTCAGTTATCTGCATGGGTATAATACTAGAAATACTGATTGTTTTTATATCCAAAGTTGTAAGCTTTCTAAATCTAAAAATAGCATATCTACGACGAATTCAAGACTTTCAATAGTTCACCAAGTATATTGAAAACAAGTGCTAGTATTTTTTGTACGTTTTTTTCACCCTGCAATTCTACAATTCTACATTGGGACTTATACTCTATATTCCAAATTATCTCGTCCCAAATATCGACGATGTGTAACTCAAGCAGCCACCGATCTTCCCCACATTTTCCGTGATGTTTTCGAGGTTTATCGTCGTGAGTCTTCAATTTAAATTGCTTGTTATAGATTTCCACACCAACGATCCTGTTCGATGGTTCAATAGGGGGATGATACTTGGAGACCACAAACTCGTAAAGGGTTTATCGACTGAACAAGAATGATGAATACCTTGTTAGAGAAAATTCGAAAGAGATGATGTTCATATCTTATATCGACTATGCAGAGGGACGGAATTTTTAGCCCATTATATGCGTCATCGATGCACGGTGATCGAACAGAAAATTAATTGAAGATTTTCATTCAATTTGTTACAGAAACGATCCATAAAACAATTAATTTGAAATTGTATAATATCTGTAAGAAATTTTACTGTCGGCAGTATAAAAATTTTTGAAAATTTCATAAAGAATGTACTTCACTCAATTCACAGTATTTTACTTTTCATTATTTAAATTTTTAATTAACTTGTTATTACTATATTTTGTAATATGATGTAGCAATTCTGCTAAATAAATACATTATTATTATTATTATTATTATTATTATTATTATTATTATTATTAATAATATTATTATTATCATTATTATTATTATTATTATTATCATTATCATTATCATTATCATTATCATTATCATTATTATTATTATTATTATTATTATTATTATTATTATTATTATTATTATTATTATTATTATTATTATTATTATTATTATTATTATTATTATTATTATTATTATTATTATTATTATTATTATTATTATTATTATTATTATTATTATTATTATTATTATTATTATTATTATTATTATTATTATTATTATTATTATTATTATTATTATTATTATTGTTATTACATAAGAGTAAGCTGAAAAAGTATATTTCGCAGGGCTATCCAAGTGGAGGCTCGCGGGCCTCTTCTGTGCCGTATATTATGGCTTGCGAAATGTTATTAGACAAAAATTGAGAAACGTTCTTCGAAAGACGTACTTGTGAAAAAAGTTTAAAAACATCTTTCATTACTAAATGATCCGCAATCACATCAATGAATTCTGTAATGGCCATTGAGGGCTTGCAAGTTGGACACCCCTGTTATAAATAATGAGATAGATGCGTAATTCAAAATTGAAATTTCAAAATATGTAAGTTTTATGTGTAGATTCAGCAGAATAAATATTATTAACTATTGGAATTGTAAGTTTACTTGACCCTGAAAAAATTGATGGATAATATTTCTAAAGACGATTTCTGTTGGTAATGATGGGGCAAAAACCTTCATTTGTAAAATATATTCGAATAAACTTTCAATTGTTTTTGCCGCATTCACTTCCGCTTGATTTACGACGCCCCATATTCCACAGCTATTTTCATGGGAAATGAATAATGCTTTACTAATTATCTCGAAAATTGTATCATGACAATATTGCCGAAGTTCATCCCCCAATTATCTCTAATTTATAGCAGGGCTACAGTCGACTAACTATCGCCAACTATTTTATTCCATCAATTTACAAGTTGTAAATATTTCGAAAGCACGAATATTTCGTACAGTTTTCCCCGGTCAGAGGGCGGAAACGGGGTTTGAATTTGTACTAATTGTTCTCCGGGAAAATGAATTTTAGTAGCATAACTTCCGATATCAATCACGGAAAAGTTTTGGGGACATTTAATTTAATACCAACTGATTCGGTTTTCCATTGACAATATATGAGCAAACTATACGTCAAACGGAATATGAAATTTATGTAATTGCTCTAGTTTGAACAGAAAAAATTGAATTTTCACGAATGTATTTCAACGAAAGAAAAATTAAGTACTAGTCAATTCTGAGATTATCAATTAGGCTTTTGAATAGCTTTCCTGAATTCGTGTTACTCGTAAAATAAATTTAGAAGGACTTCGAAAAAAAAAGAATCAGATATCATTTTCTAATATACAAAAGCTTTACATAGATGTTGATATACAGGTTGCGATGTGTCAACTCAAGTCATCGAAATATTTTCTCTGATATGCAGAACTTTGGAATATTTTCTTGTGATATTATGTGAGTAGTCAGTGGCACAAAGAATGGTAAAAAGTCTTCAGATAAGTCTTTGGATAATCTATGCAGTCCAATTTTCATTATCTACTATGAGGCATTTTTTCGACAAATTAAAAAGTGTATTTGATACGAGCCCATTTCAGCATTTTCTGCACCGAATGTCAGATTCTACCGGGCCTTCTGATTCAATTTATCAATTTTCGATTCGAGGATATTTCGACATGCTCTAATTCACTAATCTGGTAAATAAAATTCGAAGGGATATTCCTTTCTGATCCCGTAAAATTATCACTTATTCGTTACCAACACCAACATGTTGAAATATATTATATAGCATTTATTATGTATAATATATAAAATATATCATTCAGCTTTTCTGGACTTGTGATCAATGAACATTATCCAACAGATAAACCCATATCTTAAATCCATATTGCAAGCACAAAAGTTGATGTCTTACCTGCGATTTGAACCCATATCTCTGTATATAGCATACACATTTAGATATGTTTATTAAGCGTGCTTAATTGATGACTCAAAAACGCAACAAATTTCAGCATTATATAGTTTAATGAACAGAAATACTTTCCTAATTCGTGGAAAACAGTCACAACGATACTGATTCCTAAGCCCAACAAAGACCATACCTCTTCTGACAACTCCAGGCCTATATCCTTGCTTAATGTAGTAGGAAAGATCTTCCAGAAAATACTCAACCATCGCCTTAGGGGCTTTGCAGAATCCCAAAATGTAATTCTCCCTATTCATTACGGTTTCATACTAATCAACATATGATCCCTCAATCACTCAACATTTGATTCCCTATTCAAGCTCCACACTTATATCACCAATGCACTCAATTCTGGTGAATGTGTTATAGATATATTCCTTGATTTTCAAAGAGCTTTCGATCAGGTCTAACATGCTGGACTTGTTCGAAAGCTGATGAGTATCGGACTGAATATACACTTCGTTAAATTAATGCACTCATACCTTATAGATAGGCCCATCCGAATCAAACAGAATACTGCCTTCTCCGAACCTTTCACCCCCGTGTTGGCATCCCCCAAGGCTCCACTATAGCTCTTCTACTTTATTCAATATATACACATGACCTTGCTCATCCGGACAACTTACTTTCAAAGATTTCTCTCTTTGCAGATGACACAGCCATCTGGACGAGAGCAAGGACGTCGGCGACTAGATGTCTATGGTGCGTGGGCTAGCAGATGGAGAATTACACCCAACACTAGCAAAACCCAATCCATACAATTTTCAAAAAATGACGTTCGCTTGTCGCTTTGGGGTGAAAACCTCAGACTACAAGATGAAATCATTTACTTGGGTGTAACATTTTCAAACTCCTGGAATGTAGGTCTGACCAAAACGCTCAAAAAAGTCCAATATCAAGCAAACTTACTGTATGCACTTCGAGGTTGAATCCGAGGGTGCGATCCCCGGACTCTACTCAACACATACAAGGCATTCATTCGCCCTATTAACGCGTAGACATGCTTGCTCTACTCCACTCATTCCAAAAGTCTAGTGAAGACTATCGAAAGCTGCAAAAAGCAATCTGCTGCAGCATCTTCGGGCTTCCCAGACAATTTCCGACTATTCTTATCCATGAAATAACCAAAATGCCCCCAATTTTCACCCATATCGAAAATCTTCAAGCTCATTATGCCCAACGCACTCAATCTGGAAGCCCGAGCTAACGCTGACGACCCATGAAACAGACGAGGACGTGTCCTTTGCAGAAAACCGAAAATTAAACTCATCTTCCCACCAGCACGAACCTTGCAAGTATTTCAGGAGCCCCTAGACGATGTCCTCGACTACCTAGAGGATATACCCCTCCGCATCCGCTAGCGTGCGAGATAAGTGTCGCGTAAAAAATCCCGTAGTGCACGTTATCAAAAGTGCTCGAGTGAGAGGAGTGATCTTCCAGCTAGCAATGAACTATGCTGTACATATCAAATTTTAATTGCTAAGGAATATTACATGTTAATTGCGTGGGCAAAGTTTTCTGTGGTTTTCTCTACCATCAAATGTCAGATGAATTGAAAGTCTGACATTCGACCGAATGGCAAATAATGAAGTAGTTGGCCACAGCCACACATTAAGGCCATAACCTATAACAAAATTTAAAAAGTTTTTTTTTGTACAAAGATAATTGAGTTGCACAGGGTTGAACCCAATTTGTATTAGCAAACAAAAAATGAAATGTAATTAATCAAAGCAATTAATAAACGTATTTTGTTGTTGTTGAACAGAAACAAGTGTACCTATTACAAAATTTAAAATGTTTTTTTTGTACAAAGAAAATTGAGTTGCACAGGGTTGAAGAAGGTGGCAAGACGTTATAACTTCCCAGTTTGTATAACCAAAGAAAAAATGGAATGTAATTAATCACAGCACTTAATAAACGTATTTTGTTGTTTTTGAACAGAAACAAGTGTACCTATAACAAAATTTAAAATGTTTTTTTTGTACAAAGATAATTGAGTTGCACAGGGTTGAAGAAGGTGGCAAGACGTTATAACTTCCCAGTTTGTATTACTAAAGAAAAAATGGAATGTAATTAATCACAGCACTTAATAAACGTATTTTGTTGTTTTTGAACAGAAACAAGTGTACCTATAACAAAATTTAAAATGTTTTTTTTGTACAAAGATAATTGAGTTGCACAGGGTTGAAGAAGGTGGCAAGACGTTATAACTTCCCAGTTTGTATTACCAAAGAAAAAATGGAATGTAATTAATCACAGCACTTAATAAACGTATTTTGTTGTTTTTGAACAGAAACAAGTGTACCTATAACAAAATTTAAAATGTTTTTTTTGTACAAAGATAATTGAGTTGCACAGGGTTGAAGAAGGTCACAATACCTCATAACTTCCCCATTCGTATTAGAAATGGAAAAATGAAATTTAATTAATCAAAGCACTTAATAAACGTATTTTATTGTTTTTGAACAAAAACAAGGTTAACAGACAAAATGGAAACTTTATTTGAAATCAGATTAGTTTTTCAGAAATTTCAAAAGAAATATCAGAGACTTTTAATAATATCATCAACTGGAGCTTCCAACAACTCTTCTCGAATAAGATTTCCACCCAAAGTGATTTCGAGAGAAAGCATTTTTGTCAGAATTTTTACAAAAATTACTATAAAATTGTCCTCTACTTTTGTCCCTCAGGAACTTTAATGAAACTATTTTTATAAAGTTGATTGAATGTTCGTTTATCTCTTGGTGAAACATTGGTCAATATATTGAGTGAAAACACTTGGCTCGGTTCTACAAAATTTATAGAAAATACTTGACAATTATTTCAAGGTGTCACCACATTTTCAAAAAATAAGCTTCAGTTTATTTTTCACTTTCAGTGAACTTTTAACAGTTGAATTTCCGAAGTTTCAATTTTGTGAAAACGAGCCAAGTGTTTTTATTTAATATCTGAAACTATTTTTCACTGTTGAAGATATGTTAGCAATTTCAGTGTACAAGACGCATTCAGATTTCCAGTTTCCTTGAAATAAAAAAAGTATGTTGAGAAATAACGTGAAATTGTGCTGGAACAACTTCCACTTTGATTAGGGATATTGTTCCGTATTTTCAGCCAATATAAAATCAACATATTTGATAATCACACATTATAATGTAAATGGTTATGAATTATTTCACATATAACGATCAATAATTGACGAAAATGGAACATGAATACTATCAAAATAATGATTATGAAAATTTTACTCACCGTTGATATATTTATAGTTCTGAATTGAAATGACGGTGACCGTTGCATTAAAAAATTCGCATTAGCAACACACCAACATTTTTGCTTCAGTAGTATTTTTTGAAGCGAATTATAATTTTTTATGAGATTATTTGGAAAAAGAGAAAGCTCATCATGCATTAATGGCCAACGCTATGGCTTAATTTATCGTCATATGTGTTTTAACCATTTCAAGAGTTAGTCAACCGTTCTGCATGCGAGGTTTAAACTTTCTATAATATGGAAACTTTTTACAAATATACCCACCTCTTGTTGAACTAATAAACTTACTCTTGAAATATGTGCAAAATTGACTATAATTTTGAACAAAGGTGACGAATTAATTATATTTGATGATAATAATAATAATAAGCATATATTTCCAACAGATAATCACCAAATTATAGCAAAATACATAATGAATACTGAAATACGAAATTTAGTGCCTGAAAATATTAAGAATAACATAGAGATACAATATTAAAAAATAATAATGATAGTAAAAAACATTATCGAATATAATAATCTAAATCTATAATATCAATATCTAAAAATTCAATTATTTACCTGAAGCTCTAAATAATGAGTAATAACTGAGCAAAAAACAAATCTCTCAGAACTCAAACCGGAAGAAATCGAGATACCTCAATGGTTAAGATTCACATTAATGATGGAAACAAGTGAATCCAGTTGTTGGAAGCACATGAGAATAGTATATCACATACAGTTAAATATATATCGTGAGTAAAACAACAAAAAATATAACAATAAACACATTTATAGACACACAAATAAATGAATAGGAAGAAGTTGTCACTACATTAATCACTTTGGTGAAATTCTCAATTAATAATAATAATATATTTATCCCTCAGATATTATAACAATATATAGGTCATTGTACAAAATTTATTTAAGCTAACTACATGAGAAATCAATAAATATCAGTTAAAAATATTCTTTTAAATCATAAAAACAAAAAGTCGACAATATTCCTTTAAATGCTCTTTTTAAACTCATTTGATTCATGTTCATGACTCGGTTTGGTAGGTGACTGTAGAACTTTATACCTACATATGTCGGTGACAATTCAAACTTAGCTGTTTTGTGTAATGGAATACATATTGTGTTCATGTGTCGTGTTCTATACCATGGAAGCTAGAAAGTTTATCAAGATCTGTAAGTTTTCGGCGAACAAAAAGCAAACAATTAAAAATTTAGTTGCAAGCTAACGGAAGAATATTATACTGTACATTGTACAAATATCGGTCGACAAGAGTCGAGAGGTCTCAAGTTAAAAATGAGGCGAATTATCGTTTTCTGCGCAGTAAAAACTCTATTGAATCCAGATGAACCACCCCAAAGAACTATATTACAGCTAATGTAGCTGTGAACTAATGCATAATAAGTTGTGATTAAGCTCTGCAAAGGTAGTACTTGCTTTAGGCGACTAAGTGCAAAAAAATTTGTTTAGCTTCTTGCATACTTGTTCCATATGATTGTCCCATTCCACGTTACAATTAACATGTAGTCTCAGAAATTTTGCAGTGGCTGTAGGCTTCAGCAGGCGGTCACGAAACCTCAAAACAAATGGAATATCTGAGCTGTATTCACGTAGTTTAAAAAGAATGATTTAGTTTTACTGAGATTTAGCATGATTGAATTTTTTATAATACCAGTCTGAAAATCCTTGAACCAATCTCTCACATTCCTTACAAATGAAAGGAAGATCAATGGACCCAAAACGGAACCCTGAGGCATTCCAATAGTGAGTGGATTGTTTTCAGAATTACAATTTTCGTTTACAACAAATAATGAACGTCCAGGCAAGTAACTGAAGAACCAGTCAAGAAATACTCCTCTGAAACCCATACTGTACCATTTGTTCGTGATAAAATTGAATTGAAGACAATCGAATGTCTGTTAATCATCATAAAACAGTATTGCAACATAACGGGTGATTTTTCAAGACATAAGTTTTTCAGGTTGGCGGCACTGGTTGGTAATGGCTACCAAACGTCATCTGTCAAAGTGAAAAGTTTTCACTGTATACTCTGCCATTTCATCATGGAGATACTTACAAACGAGCAGCGATTGCAAATTGTTGAAATTCACTATCAAAATTCGTGCTATGTGGAAAATGTGTATCGTTTGTTACGACAATATTATGATCGTCATAATCGACCTGGTGAATCAACAATTCGTGCCGTTATCACCAAATTTCGCACCAAGTTTACTTTGTTGGACATTAAACTATTGTCTCGCATGCGTGCAGTGCGTACTGAAGAACATATTGCAGGTGTGGCGTACAGTTTTGATGAGGATCGTGAAATGGCATTTCGTCGCCGTTCTCAGCAATTGGGCATGTTACTCAACCACATGAAAAATTTTACGTGTTGATTTGGGTTTTAAAGCCTACAAAATTCAACTTCTACAAGAATTGAAGCCGAATGACCTACCACAACGTCTAATTTTTGGTGAATGGGCCTTAGAACAGCTTAATGAAAATGCGGTGTTTTATCGAAAAATTGTGTTCAGCGATGAGGCTCATTTCTGGCTTAACGTGTATATAAATAAACAAAACTGTCGCATCTGGAGTAATGAACAGCCACATGGCATACAAGAATTACCGATGCATCCCGAAAAAACGATAGTTTGGTGTGGTTTATGGGCTGGTGGCATAATCGGTCCATTTTCCTTCAAAGACGACCGAAGAAGAAACATTACCGTCAACTGCGAACGATATCGAGCCATGCCCCAGTTGGCCGAGTTGAACTTAGTCGACATGTGGTTTCATCAAGACGGTGCCAACTGCCATACAGCTCGTGAAACAATGGACATGTTGGAGAATGAATTTGGTGAGCAGCTTGCCTCTCGATATGGCCCTGTGAATTGGCCGCCAAGATTATGTGATTTGACGCCTATGGATTATTTCTTGTGGACTAACGATTGAATACGGAACACGATCGAATCCTTACGGATAACATAACACGCGTAATACTCGAAAAAGTGACACAAAATTGGACCTTCCGAATGGACCATTCGATACGGAGCCGCGGACAATATTCACATGAAGTTATCTTTAACATGTAAATGGCAAAGGCCACGTTATCAATTTTGATAAAAATGTTGAATATATGATTCAAATTGAGTATTTTATTCGATTTAACAAAAAACTACGCTTGAAAAATCACCCATTATAAGCCATCGCCTAAGCAGCCATAGATAATTTCAAAACATAGGCAAGCAGCACTTTGCGTGGATTTTCCACGTAGAAAACCATGTTGGCAGTTAGAAATTATAGAATATCTGCCCAGATAATGGATCATTTTACTATGAGTGTGTGAATTATGATTTAATTTGTACATCATGGAATCAAGTACTTTCGTTCTTGATCATCCAAAGAATTGAATGTTCTGCTTGAAAATCGTATCTCATTCATTTCGTCCTGTTTTCCTGAAAAATGCCACTACAAGTTACTGACTACTGGGAAACATCAAACGCCTTGCACGCCCCTACGTACCTAGTGCTTCTTCACATATGCAACCTCTATCATTTCCTCCAATTTATGTATCGCAGAAAAATAAACTAAGAAGAAGGAAACTTGAAGAGTCTCGTATTTTAAATATTCCTACAGTTCTCCCGAAGCCTGCGAACGTGACTCTCTGGTTGTATTGAATAATTCCAAAGCGTACGCCGTTCTAGACGTTTAAAATCGTCCTGTTTTATTCATACACAGTCGATTTTTCTTTGCGGCCGCCATAAAGTCGAAGATAAATTTCGGTTTAAGCGTCCTCATTTGAATTCGCGCGCCGCTCGGTGGTGGGGCGAGTTGCTTTATTTTCCGAAAGGTATTTACATATGGCGGAAACATGAGGCATTAAATGGAAAATTTTCACTTCAGGGGAATAATACTGGAACTAGGAAATGTTATATCTTTTTCAATATCGGAATAATTCAGAATGAACTTGTGCTAACTGATTCAACATTCAATTTTTCCGAATTTTCTCTAATTTGATTAGAAACTATGTTCTTCAATCCAGTCAAATGAACAGAAGAAATTATAACTCAACCAAAATTCACATTGAGCTTGAATAACTGGTATAGGCGTTGAATAAATCATTTGAAATGATATGTTGTAAGTTTTCAACGATTTTAGTTCTCTAAACAAAAGTTATCCTAACAAAATATCATACAATTATAGTAAAAAAGCCCTAAAAATTCAAAGGGCTCTCCCCTTTCCAAATTCCGAAAACAAATTTAAGGCTCTCCAAAAATCACTTCAATGAGAGTAACACATAGATTCAATTAATTCGATGAAAATAAATCTCCGTCAGTATGTACACACATAACTTCATGTTATCACCAGGACAAGATCAAAAAAAATCTTTTAACAAAATCAAAAAAAATCATGTTAATTTGAAGATCTCAAATCTTCCCATTCATTTTTATCTGAATATTATTCAAAAAGCCGGAAGGAAATGTTCTAATATTGGTGCTACACTATCTTGTTTTTTATATTTGTCCCGTGTGTTGCCAGGGACTTACTCACTTATGATGGGACCGCAATACTTCCTGTTATTTCAAATCGGCCGAATTATCGAAAAATTTCTACATCAACACGTTTCATGTATTGAAAGTAAATAAACTGACCGTTCTATAGTTGAACGGCATATTCCTAGTTTCGTAGCAAGAACTTGTCGCATATACACATCCCATCACTAATTATATTTGATATTTGCTGGATATAAGTGAAAAGATATTCGGAATTTAGTCTTTTCCCGGAAACCAATGAATATAGTGGCTCTGGTGGCTGTACCAATAGCGTCTATTTGAATTGACTCTTTGCGCAATATTTTGTCGCATCATTGGTAGTATTTTCTTATCAATAACAATTATACATTGCCTTGCAAGACACAGCGCTCATAAGTCCAATAGCAACGATTTACTGTGAACTGTAATCTATTTCAACGTTATAATTGAATGCAGGCCGATAGCAGTTGAACGCAATCTTTTCATAATGTTAATTTGGATTCCATCGGTTCCGTTCAACTTGATTTCGAGCTTCGCGTTGCTCGTCAGTTTGACTTGCTCTTTTATATCTTTGAAGTGCTACATTGCGAGTTCTGCGACTTAAGTTTGTACATCTAATAGCTATCATTTTTAAAAACGAAATTTCAACTGTAAATTTAAGAAAACTATGTATTTTTCTTTATATTCAAATATACCACGTGCTATGTTAGTTACTTGTATGGTAGTCTATTCAAACTCGTCAAAGTTTCCAATTAAATAAATTGACTTAATCAAATGAAGTTTCAATATTCGTCGTGAGAGTTCTGAACAAACCGAAATGTGTGATGAGATATTCAGTTTTTTTACATCCTCTTTTTGAGAATTAATGATTAATTCTTACTTATATTGAGTATTCTCAAATTTTATAATTTTATACCCAATTTTTTAATTTTTTTCCCTGACAATAACAAACACAACAAAAAAATAGTGAAATCGGTCCACTTGTTGACTCTATATTTTAGTTAATAAACGTTTGTATTGGAAAAATAAATGGACTGTTTTTAGATTTTCCCAGCAATGATTGGATTTTTTTCGCCATAACAACGATCCTTGGACTTAAACAAATATTTTAAAAAATGAATTGGCAAAATAGCTCCAGGCATTGTTGAGTTATGCGCTTACCAACACATTTTGCGGTTCATTTTTATATTATAGAACTCTCCGTTCATTTACTGGACTAATGCTAAATAAAGAGTACTTAAAAGGGGTAAATCCAAAGAATCCGCGATATAGCTGAATCTACCGAGGTGGCATCTCACCCTTATCCACCGTACTTTGAATGCGTACATTCCACTTGAAATTTTTATCAATGACAACACCCAGATATTAAATAGACTCAGTAGCAGAGATCTGCAGAATGACAATCAAAATGTCATATTAGAGTAGGATATACGAGTACGCAGTATGTGAGATTTTCACTCTTATTCAAAGGATATTGTTAAAAATCATGGCAATCTATTACACGCTGAATAGAAGTGAAAGAAATATTGTTTCGTTCTACAAGAAACTTAAGACAGGGGAAACAACAACTTCAACCCTTTATAACTTATTAATGTCGCCCTACAACAAATTTATCAAGCAATAAATAATCAAATAATGTATTACGGACATCCAACTTCACGTGGTTAAAACCGAACGTGATTGCATCGAATTCATCGATTTTTTCATCAAGGAAAACCGTGGAAAGACCTTAATTTTCATCGCATGTTATAAACCTAAGTTCGGAGGCATGACAGGAAAAACGTGAAGTGACCCAATCGCTCAAAGTCAGGCATTGTCGACAGCAAAATGATAGATGAATGTAATTAAATAAGTGACCAATCATAATCCCGCTTTATTTTTCGATAAAGGGGAGTGACGAAGCATCGGACAGGTCATGTTAACGTGTAAGGAGAAAAATTGATTTGCGTGAGTGTATCGTACGGTGCTTTGATGGATTTTTCAATAGCTTTCTTTGTCAATTATCAATAGTCAATGACTCTCAATTTTAATTTGTCGAAACTAAAACAAGAATTTATTTAATGAACACAATATCACATTCTGGAGGCATGTGAATGCATTGTGAAGGAGTTTGTAAATTGTTGAATGAACAATCTGATGGTGAACGTTGACAAAACTGTATGTGTTCATTTTTGTCTGAAGGACAAAGGAATTAGTATCTTAGATGTTCGATATGGCGACAACACTATATCATATTCAAGATGAGTATTCGATATTCATCAACGGACATCTTGTAAACCTATCTTCATTAATAATTAGAATTTTAATGTATTTGTTATATGTTGAAGAAAATGAAAATAGATTTATCAAATTGAATAGTAATAATGAGTATTCAACAAAGAACAGATGTACTACTTATTACTATGCATAAAACAGCTAAATTTGAGCACTTTCTCTATTATCAGAGATTATAATCTCCAACAATTTACCATCGAATTTGAAATAACTGAAAGCTCATTTGTTCAAAAAGAGAGTTAAGCCATTGATGTTAACAAAGGCATACTATAATGTGGCAGAGTACTTCGATGATTCGGAGTAGGCAATCATGTATGATTCAATTTTTTGTAACATATGTTTGTATATTTTTTACCACAAATGTCCTTCACCATGTGAAATTGTTTCAAATGTTTAATATTTCTGAGGTTATTTGTTCTTTTCTTTTCAAATAAATATTCAATAGTGTTGGCGTTTAATTGATGTAAATCCATTATAATTCAATATCAAAATAAATTAAACTCTTGGCTTAATGTTCCACGATTTATTTAACAGTATGAATGAATAGTCAGCATATTTCGAGCGTTAGCTCATTTTCAAGACTAAACTACTATAAGTAACGTACAACAAATTTATATCTTTACACCGGATGTGAGTAGGGAGGATAATTGAAAATCTACTTGTTCATTTACAATTTCTTCTTTTCTCTTCCAAGATTTGCTTATTTCAATTGCCTCCAAAAGGTCTGAACGTCTCCCTTTATTACATGCGTGTAGGCATTTAGTTTTATCAAAATCTATGAAGTAATTAGAGTTGATGCAATGTTCTGAAAATCCGGTTTTATTAACAATATACAAACTCGACCTTTTATGTTCGTCAACCCGAGTTTTTATTTTTCTACCTGTTTGGCCGATATAAAACGCTGGACATTCATTACAAAAAATCTTATAAATCCCGCTTTTATCTTCAACATTTGCCTTTTCTTTATTATTTACTAAAAGAGTAAATAAAGTAGTTAAATTAGTAAATAAAGAAAAGACAAATGTTGAAGACAAAAGCGGGATTTATAAGATTTTTTGTAATGAATGTCCAGAGTTTTATATCGGCCAAACAGGTAGGAAAATAAAAACTCGGGTTGACGAACATAAAAGGTCGATTTTGTATAATGTCATTAAAACCGGATTCTCAGAACATTGCATTAACTCTAATCACTTCATAGATTTTGATAAAACTAAATGCCTACACGCATGTAATGAAGAGAAACGTTTAGAGCTTTTGGAGGCAATTGAAATAAGCAGTTCTTGGAAGAGAAAAGAAGAAATTGTAAATGAAAAAGTAGATTTTCAATTATACTCCCTACTCACATCCATTGTATGGATATAAATTTGTTGTACGTTCCTTATAGTAGTTTAGTCTTTGAAATGAGCTAACGCTCGAAACATGTTGACTATTCATATTGTTAAATAAATCGTGAAACATTAAGCCAAGAGTTTAATTTATTTAAATATTCAATTATGCTTCACCAAGAGTTGAGCGAGAATTCAATCTCAGTCATTATAATTGAATATAAACTTAAATTCAAACACTTGAACTTATGATTTACACTTCATTGACTACATAGCATGACGCGTTCGTTACAAACGATTTCTTCAGATGCTCAGTGTGTATAATACTACTACTACGTACTATAATACGAATTATTAATTCTATAATTAATTCAATTCACCACGAAAATCTTATATTTGAAAATAGTTTAATTATATTCAAACTTAAATGTGGAGAAATTCGGTTTGAGATTTTGCAATTTTCATCGGAAGGTTTGAGAGTTTCATCTTTGAAAAATTTTCACCCCATGTTGAAAGGCTTTTCAATCTACAACCACGTTTCGAAAAACATCTTAACGATGTCTACCCAACGAAAAAGAAGTCTATATCTCCGAACGATGTCTATATATCTCCCACATTAGTTGGATGAGTAACAGCCAGTTGCAATTTCACCAATGCATAATGAGAATTTCCCCGATTTTCCTCGCATTAGTTCGCGAACGGATTCCTCCGCGAATGCATTCCATAGCTCGGAAATTCGCTGTATCAATTAGTAGATGCGGTACATTCGTCTTTTCATTTCATGGAAATCGTGCGTCCTCTCGCTCACAAATCTATGAAAGGTAACTGAAAAACTTCAGAAGGAAAAAGAACATATCTCGAGTCGAAAACTCTGCCGAGCAATTAATTTCTTCCAAATCATGTGATTTCAATACATTCGCCTTTTCAGAGATCGATTCTTCACCATTTTTTAATTAAAGGAACGCCCCAGGCGCTTCAACATCAAGGCAAATGAAAAACCAGGGTATGGTTCATATTTATCAGTTTTTCCTTCTGTTTACCTATCACATCAAAGGATTGCCCTCTTCTTTTGTCTTTAAAAGAGTTAGTAATTATGAAAAACAATTAGAATGGAGGCGGTTGAATTTTTTCTCTCGTCGAGCAATTAATTTCTTCTGATTCTAATTATTCGATAAGCCTTGGCAAATGTAGGTTCTGATGGAATTTTTCGCATCCCAGTCTCTTTTTCTGGTACATATTTAATCATAATATGAAAGCATGAAAGCAGATTACGTTTGTTTTCGTTTTTCAACAGAAACGCCAAATTGCGAATGCGGGTTTATTTATTTGCTCAAGTGGTATGCACCTGTTTTTCTAGAATACAACGTGAAATAGATTGAAGATTGACGAAGTTCTGAAAAATTCTGTTTTTTCCGTGGATTTCATAAGAATTTCTAAAGGCTATAGGTGGGTGCATTTGGGAAATCTGCTGCTACGGATTTCGGATTCGCACTTGTGGTACCATGTTGGCGGTGCATAGTAAAATGCACGATAATTTTCAGCTTTTCAACTCGAAATTTTGTCGATATTCTCAAAAATTCTAATTTCCGAATTTTTGTGTTTTCATTGTGGAATTCAAAAAGGCGAATGATGATTTTGTTCTAATTCTAAGGAGTAAAAGTCATGAAAAAAATCATGTTCTTGAATTTCAATTGAGCATAAATTTATTACTGTTGATTTTTCAATTTCAGAGAAATACCAGTATTTATTTCAATTCACCATAGGTAGAGTAAAATAAGAACGTTCGATTTAAATAAAGGAATTAAATCAAGATAATTAATTCGAATTGCTTGTTAAGAAATAATTTTGTATACAGTTCAATACAATGAAAAATATTTGAGTTGGATTAAATGTGAAATTATATAATGAAAATGAGATTTTCATATTCTTTATATTGTTCGTCCACTCAAAAACTTTTTCACGAATTAGTCAAGAGGGTGGAAAAACATACATCTATCTGAAGGAAATTTGGTGTGACTTTCTAGAAAAATGTTCAAAAATAAAATATTAATTTTAAAAATTGGTTTCTCGTTCAAGAGTCATAACCCAAACATTTTTTCATGCTTTTTATTCCTAAGAATTGGGGAAAAATCGTCAAACGTCGTTCATTATTTTCCAAGTTTCTTAAAAACAACGAAAAACCCACAGAAAATCTCGAAAAACCTTCCAACTGAAGAGCTGAAAATTGGCCGTAGTAAAAAATAGCAAGGAAAATAACAGCTAGGCAGATTGCCCTTTGTATTTAGATTTCATTTCTTCAGGTACTGATATGTAGTTTTTTCAATATTTTTTAGAAATAACGGACTTTATTATATGAAAAACATTTTTCAGTTAATGTTTCGTTGTTGATCTATAAACTAACGAGTAAATGAATTTTATAAAGTACTATGGATTCAAACGTCAATTGTTATTTTGTTAATCAACTTGGGTGTTTTGACTCTTCAATAATCAGACGAATGCTGAGTCAGAAACCTGTGAAAACTCATGTGGAAACCTCTGAAAACCTCATGGTAAGCTAGGTGATTCAAAGGAGAGATATATTATTTTTGAATTAACATGTATATTGATTATTATTGATGAGGCCGATACTTGGAGAAAATTAATATTCATAATGAAACAATATTTAGAATTTTCTCATAATTTAATAAAATACGCAAGTCGCGTTTCGAAGTACTACCTGTTTATCAAGTGCTAAATAACAATAGATGGAATTTTACAAACTCTGTAGATTTATCAAAAATAGCTACTCCCACAGAATATACCAGGTATGTTCTATGACTAACCTAGAGTGAGGACCATATAATACATTGATTTTATACAAATAAAGAAAGAATGGTATACTTGAAATTGAACAAGGAAAATCAGTTGAATTGAATATTGTATATTCAATTGAATATAGTTGAGGTATACCAACTAAATATGTCGGAAAAGGTACAAAATAATAATACAAAATATGATTTCTAAACAGATGAAGGAAAATTAAAATTTTTGAACATCAAAAAACAAAAAATTTAAAGTGAACTACTAGCAGTTTCGAAAAACAGAAAACAGATTCTCATTAGGCCAACTACTTATTAGAGGAAAGTCACATATTCAGTTCAGAGTTTGAAATATTGAATATTTCTATGAGAGAGAGTATAGAGGTTTCAAATTGAATTTTCTAGAATCGTTAAATATCAATCAATTAAAAAATTCGTGACTTTTACTCAATAGCCAATTAGAGGTTAATACTAGTCCTTTACACAATTTGTTCAATTACAATATTGCAGGTAGCAGATTAGATTAATTACCTATTTTCAATTAATTCACTTTCAATTTTATGTTTTTCGATGTTCAAAAATTTAAATTTTCTTTTATCTGTTTAGAAATCTTATTTTATATAATCATTTTGTAGCTTTTCCCACATTTTTAGTTGGTATACCTGACTCAAGAAACTGATTTTCCTTGTTCAGTTTCAGGTATACGTTTCTTTCTTTCTTTGTATAACATCAGTGTATTCTATGTTCCTCACTGTAGGTTACTCATAGAACATACCTGGTATATTCTGTGACAGTAGCTATAAGAAGTAATACTTCGAAACGTCCTGGGTATTTTTTTTAAATTATGAGAAAACTCTAAATATTGTTTCATTATTAACATGTTCATAGTTGAATTGAAAAATTTATTTAAATGTATTCAATAGTTCATTCACAGAAAATAAATATTTCATATGACAATGTCTCCCTCTCACATAAGTGCATATAATAAACAGTTTCAATTGTGAAAATAAATGAGAGATATCTTTCTATTCATTGAGATTGAGTGAAGGACACGGAGGACATTTTCAATTTATGCAAGCCATCACCCAAGGAGAGCTCCAGGCTGCTCGATCTGCATCGACAATGATTCATTGATGACTTAATTTAGGCGTAGTCATGACGACCTTCGATTTCTGCAACTCTTCCCTGTCCCTCGGGCACCGTCCTTCAAGTACGGAGGATGGCACTCGAATGTGACTGCACCAACTAGAAATATATGACCACTCATATATTTTATATGAAGGAGATGGGAATATCTGATTGTTTATTCGAACCTTATTAATTGTCCCGATTTTTTCACTTTTTTCACATTTTAAAACTAATGTTCATAATTTCACACACGTTAAACCCTTTAATATTGTTGAAATTGATTGTTGAAGCTCCCGTAAAAGTATTTGAAGTCAGAAGTTGGAGAAGCAGTGATCAAATCTCCCAATCCGAAATGTTCATTCGGAACCAACAAATGGTCACTTCCTTTTCACAAATCTTCATCTGCTGTTTTAATCTCGAAGTTCATGAGTCGGAAACTTGGCACTAATGATAAATACCAAACGATTGAAAACCTCAAAATATTTTTGAAATAAAATTGTGTAAAATTAAAAATAGCAGGTTTTTCATATAATAGGTCCGACGAAAACTATTTTTGATTGAACAAAATTGGTAAATATCAAATAGTCAACATGTTTCAAGCGTGATCTCATCTTCAAAACTAAACTGGGGTTTAAACTGGGTTTAGTCTTGAAAATGAGCTCACGCTCGAAACATGTTGACTATTTGATATTGTTTAAATATAATCGTGAAACATTAAGACAAGTGTTTAATTCAATTTAATATTTAATTATGTTTCACCAAGAGTTGATCGAGAATTCAATCTCAGTCATGAACAAAATTACTTCAAGAATGTATTTCTGAGTTATGATTACTATTATAGGTAACACCTCATTAAATTAAACCATAACTCATGATGTACTCCATTTATGCTTTGTGTATTTTTGATGAATGACACGGAGGGTTCGCTTATTTCATAGTAAAACATGTTGAAAACAATAAATTAAAATTAACACACTTGGCTTGAGTTTCACTAAATATATTGAAAACTGTACATATGTTTCGGGTGGTTAACCCATTATCAACTTGTATGAACTTAGGCTAAGTGTGTTAAATTTAATTTATTGTTTTGAAACTATTTTTGCATTAGAAGTCGCTTCACACACATTGTTGATTTATATCGAGAAGTGTATCAGACCGATTACGGTACCCTGAAGAACACCACATTTTATAATTTAACATTTCTAAAAATAGAATCAGCTTCAACTTTCTGTTATCTATTTGAAAGGAAATAGAAGACATTCCTCATTTTGAATTATTTCGCGATTTTCAATCCTTAACGAATAATATTAAAATATTTGTATTTCATTTTCAGCTCAATTCTGCTACTTTGAAGTCGGTGATCTGTTTTTCTAGTGGGAATGCATTTCCTATAGATCTAGGAATTCAAATGAATCTACAAGATACTCCCTTACGCTTTCATTACTAAAGAACCGTCGTACATCAGATGAATATTCACAAGTTATTAAATCCGTACACGCTCTATGCTTTATAGACGATCTAGATTCGGAGTCGCCTTTCGTCAGTCTTTTGTTTTTACGCCATCGTGATCCTCTCTTTTCAGCATGAGGTCTGCTCCATACAGATGATGTGAGCTACGTGGAGATGATTTAAAATTGGAATTTTGATATTAGTTTCCCAAAATACGATTTAGATGGGGGTTATAAGTTTGGGGTGTTCGGATATGGTTTAAAACTTTGATCAGTTTTTTCAGTATATGCTAACAATGAAAATGAACTGTGCAGTTAATTATTGATATCTCGATTCAATCGTTTCCATTTGAACTATCTGTGTATGATAGTACGACAGACCGTTTCGCTTTTTAAGACTCTTCAGTTGTGCTTCTTCTATCGCCAATTGAAAAAATTTTTGAATCCGAACCAGGATTTTCTTTCCATGAATATCAGAGTGTGTTTGGCAACCTTAAAAAATGTTAAGAACTGTACTTTATAAACCTAGAGAAATAGGCGTTATACACGAAGACCCTTCGTTTTGGTTTGAGGCAAAACTTTCAATTAACCTACATACGTAAATTAATTGAAATCACCTAGGTCACTGGTTTCAAACCCTATTGCGCCCCCCTTCAAAAAAAATTGTTGCGCGCCTTAATCTTTTTAACAATCTAATTTCATGAACACTCGACTGATATTTTAATTCTTTTAATGGGCTACAAAATAATATACAATATCATGTAAAAATATACATAAAATATACCTATTCATTATAAGTAATAATCATTTCACATGTAATAAAAACAAATCTAACAAATATACAAAAAAAGGACATATAATTAATACAACATCTTTACTTTCTTCTATTTCATCAGAAAGACAGGTTATTTTGAAAGGGAAACATGACAAAGTTATTATTTTCCAAACTGATTATTCAAAGTTCCAATTTTTTCATAAATGCAGTGATCTTTTATTTCAGAATAAATCTATGAATTCGAGTCCCTTGCAAATTATTTAAAGTACTGAGTCTATGAAAAATATCAACTAAATACTAAGTTCTACAAGGAATTTCGTGTCATAAAATAAGTTTGCTTCATCTCTATTATTAGTTTTTTGACACATATTCGACTCTTTTGGTTTTCATTCGGAAATGATATTTTGGAAACAGCTGCATACCCCCTTGCAACAGTCTCGGACACCCCTAGGGGGACGCGTCACACACAGGTTGGAAACCACTGACCTAGTCGTTTTCTATATCAATTAATATGAACTCAAATTCAGACCCTTGAACTTATGATTTACACATTATTAATCGATTGGGCCGATACTTGATGAAAATCTAAATACATAATTTTAATAAATCTAAGTAGTTTTTCGATCTTCACTATAATAAATTCAAAACATGACAATATCGTTTCGCCAACACAGTGGCTTCATCAGATGTTGATGGAAAACTGAACAGTTCATCATCAACATCTGACGAAGCCACTGTGTTGGCGAAACTAAAGTTTATAATCAAATATTGCTTATATTCAATTGTATTCGAATTTAAGTTTATATTCAAATACAATTGATTTATATGAAGTAAACGCCAACACTATTAAATAATTGAATTTTGCCATTTCTCCACGAAAGATCATGTTTATATTTACTTATTTCATGTTTCACATTATTTCTCTAATAAAAACAGATAACTATGAGAAATAATGATTTTTTGAAAGTGAACGTAGCATGAAAATAAAAGATATTCAAATGTAAAATAGTAAAAATTTACATAATCCTCAATTATACAACATTGCTATCAACTAACACGCATATCTACAAACAATTATTTTTTAAAATGATTGAAATCTCGAAACAAAATGAAATTAGATCTGGACTCTTCCCTTTAACGCTTTTTTCATTACATTCCTACAATTAAATTTATTTTTCGATTCGGTTCATGTCCGAAATAGACCATTACAAGAAAACCATTATACGAAACAAATAGAGAAGAACAATCGTTGCCTTCAATCTGAATAGCGAAGATCTCATTTCTCTCCCCTGCCACATTGTGGCGATAAGAAGCTTTCGAAGCCGGAAATAGCTGGGATACTTCCGGGTGTCGCCTCTGGTCCTTCCGTTATGGGTGATATCAGTTGAGTAGACGATGCTATTGACGATTAGAAGTAGATATATCCAATGTCCAATAAGAATAACACTCTCGAATAAACATTGGGGTTTATTTTTTCGTGGTGTTCTATAATCTGATAACATTTTGATACTGATATCGAAACAAAGAAAGAAAACAATCGTATGACATGAGGTATTATAATAATAATCTTTATTTATAATATACTATTCACATCTTCATGTAATCAAAAGCAAAATTAACGGTACACCCTGCAATTCAGCTGTTGGCACGTGTTTCGAGCTTGTTGGCTTTCTTCAGAACTGAGATTAATTATGTTGTTTTTGAGTAAAATGTAGTATATTAATGATATGAGGTATGAATGGAAATGTTTGCTCAAATACTAGGCCGAGATCCTCAACCTCCAAAAGACGAATCAGATTGACACCTTCAATGCTTCTCTCTATCAAAACTCACCACATTACATTTCACGATATTCAAGTGTAAACAATCATTATCACACAACAGGATGCTATCATTCAGGTTACTTTGTAGCCTCAAAAAATTATGTATAGATGATACGCTCTCAAAAACTTTAATATGGTCCTCATAATCCACCTTTATGCAGTCCACCATCTCTAAAAGATCGTAAACAAACAGGACAAATAGTAGGGGTCTAAGATTGAATCCTTGCGGCACTCCTTAATTTACTAGAAATTCTCTCGATTGCAATTCTCAATTTGTAAATCGATATATAGGAAGAAGGATAAATTAGCCCAACTAGCGTACAATATACTATTGAAAAGTTTGATTGAATTTGAATGAAAAAAAAATCGAATTCTTTCAGTATTAACTCACTTTCATACAAAGTGAATTTTTAGCGGAAAATGTTACAATGAATTTCTTCATAACGAAATTACTGATCGCTCTATTACTGATAGGGGTTGTTTTGCCTGATTTCTGAATGGTTAACTCCTTTCGAAGGGAAGTATGGTAAGTCATGCAATTGAGGGGTTTGTCAAAAACGTCATTGGGTGCTTCTTAGAATCGTCTCCAGATAAATGAGTGAGAATTAAAATTGATTCTAACAAAAAGTTTCATTGATTTGAGGTGGAAATGTAATGATAAATTACTTTTCGGATCGTACTGAAATGAAGTAAAAAGGTGTATAATGGAAACAAGAAAGAGACAAAAGGAAAGTTTCTGGTACGAGAATCAATGTATATCTGTACTTATGCCTCTATCAGGTACTGAAATATTTAACATTAGAAAATTGGTCCTTAAAATTCATTTGAATTTTCAATGAAATAATAAAGAATAGAGCCAGTTAGTACAAAATCAAAATAACTAAATGCCCTAAATTAAATTTTGATTGTTTTGTAATTTCAGAATAATTTTGATTTGGATTTTGGTTGTATATATTTATAAGAAGTTAATTATTATTTTTAGTTGTAATATCTATGTATATTTGTATATCCTATCGAAAAATAAAGACTCTAACTGACTCAGTGTAACTTTTGAAAATGCGGTAACACCTCGAAATGATTGTCAAGTATTTATTTATTAAAAATTTTGTGAAACCTAGTCAAGTGTTTTTATTTTATAAATTAAACAAGGTTTCACCAAGAGATCAGCGAACATTCAGTCAACTTTATGAAAAATTAAGATTTATTCCATAGAAATCCAAATCGCAATTATATTCAGTTATTCAGTAATGATAAACATATTGAATTTTTGCTCTCGACAAATGACATATTGTCATTCGACTGATGAAAAAATCAGGACGAATGTTTCCGTTAAATACACAAATCATTAAACGAATCTAAATCGTCTTTAAGAATCTCAACAAATCATTGAGGATGACAAAAAATAGACAAGATGGAAGACTGTCAGAAATAAACGCATTTACTATGCACTATATCGAGCAAACCAGAAAAAAAAGGGATTATATAAAAATATGTTTATTATGTTTATGTATTAGCTAAAATCTCAAATTTCTGATTCAATTCAAATTCAATCGAAAATCTAAGCATAAATCCAATTATCAAGAATAATGTTAAAACCGAATCCAGGTCGCACATGAAGATAAAATATAAGGTAGGCATTGGCAGAAGAACCAAAATTCAATCAATTGTTCATTCTTGTTGCTCAATGACGCGTAGAACCGATAAATGTATAACAAATGAACATTGAAGACAGGCAAACGGCCAATGAATAACATTATTTCAGTTCATTTATTTGAGGGATAGGAACACTTCAGGAGAATAACAATACAAGAACTGGGAAAATGTCTAACAAAATCAAACGCCATTTGTAATGGCATCTACATCAAGAGGCATAAATAGATTGGCAGCAAAATATAGATGTTTTTTTATCAAGAAATTGAAATAGATCAATTGATTATGTTCTGTAAAGCAAAAAAACATTATTATATTAATTTTCTGCAAAAATCTAGGTATTTAACTTACATAATGAAACAATATTTAGAATTTTCTCATAATTCAATACAAATACGCATGACGACGTTTCGAAGTATTACTTCTTTATCAAATGCTGTATTAATACTAGGTGTTATTTTACAAACTCAATACTGAGAAATTGATTTTCTGTGTTCATTTCCAGGTATACAATCCTTTTTTTTTTTGTTAAATTTCAGTTGTATTCTATGGTCCTCATTCCATGTTACGACTTACTTTGTTGTGTTTGTTATTACAGGGAAAAATTTTTTATTGATTTGCTTTTCATAAGTCGATAACAAATAAAATGATGAATTTTACTTGAACAGAAAAAAGGGTTAATCATCTCCTCTTCTCAATGCCGATCAATACGTCTGAAATTTTTTGTATTCGTTTTAATAGTTTTTCTCACAATAAACACACAACGATAATCACACATATTTCACACAACTTATAGACAAATTACATTACAATTCAATATGAAAAATTTTGAAAAATAACTCAAAATGTATTAATCATTTTAGAAAAGAATGCAAAAAGCAGTTTTAAAAAACGTTATTATCAAATGTAGTGTTTATCACTTCTTATTGGCATCTGTGACCGGAAGACGTCTATTCACAAATGAAATTTCTTGTGATTTGTCATTGATCTCTGTGTCCAGAACACTGTCGAACACTCTTCGCATTTGAAAATGAAGCGAAAACTTCAGTTTCATCACTTGTTTTGCATTTTCCATTGTGCACTTTCATGTGCCTTTTCTTGCTCATTTTTTACCCAAAAGGGCGGCGACAAACTTCGCAATTAAACGCATCTCACCAAGAAAAAAAAGAACATCGGATGTTGGAAAACAACCTTACGAACATTCTTTCAAGAATATCTACGCAGTTTAGAAGAAAACATATTTCGTGCGGTAGGAATCACATTAATAAATACCTTGCAACGAATGAAGTGTAGCAGTGTCAGAAATGAAACAAATTCTACAAACGAATTCATGAAAAATAGTATGTATATTATTGAAAGTGCCTGATTTACAAGGAACAATAAATTTTCTTAACAAGTTGGACATGCTGTTTTTGTGTACGGTTAGAAAAATCTTGAACAATCTGAAATTACAAAATATGAAGTCTCAGAATGACACTTTTCATGAATAAATCGTATTTATTCATGAAAAAGACATAAATTTTTCTGTAAAAAGAGTACTGCTAGAGGAACAATTACGCAAAAGGAATATAGATATGTATAAATACCATTGCTTAGCCAAATTATCATTACTAATTCCACCCAAAATATTGATGTTTTTATAGTATACAAATTATTTTATTCTATCATCAAATATATGGAAAAACTGTCATATCTCAAAACATTTTCAGAGGATCTAAATAATAATTCGATTGAATTCAAAACAATTGACAGAGATTGATTTCAAGCACTACTAATCAAGTACTGAAGAAGGCTATCAAAGACAGGGATAAAATGTGATTTTCTAATTTTCACTATTAAAAGAGAATATTTTTGAATTGATACTTTAAATTCCGGAATATTTGCCGCTTTTTCATATAGTGATCAAGATTTTCTGTTCCTGTCACTCTTAATACAATTTCGAAGGATCTAAATAATAATTAGATTGAATTTAATACAATCAAAAAAGATTCATTTCAAGCAATACTTATCAAATGATAAGGTAGGCTATCAAAGACAAGGAGAAAATGTAATTTTCAAATTTTTACTCTTAACACAGAATTATTTTGAGTTATATTCTGGAATATTTTTCACTTCTTCGTTTTAACTTGAATGAAGATTTTCCGTTCCTGTCAATAAAATATTGATAATATGAAGAAGAAAACTATAAATTCTCACCTTGGACACACTGCATTTCCATGCTCTTCCAGTTTTCTGCGTGAATTGTTCTCTTCTTTCAAATTTGAAGGCTTCTCTACTTCTTCAATTATTTTCCTGTACAGGAACTGTTTCTATATCTTATAATTTATTGTCCAATTTTTGGAATTATTCTCATTTTACAACCACTCTCTTCTTGCTGTGCAAGAAGTGTTTCGTTCAAATTTAAGAACTCCGATGAATTTTAATGAAGTGATTTCATTTTACTGAACTTAAACACTTGTACACTTTTCTAACAGAAGATTGATAGCGAATAAAACGTCAACGTTGTAATGTTCTTATGTGGAAATACTCTAAATTATAGGTCATTTATAGACATTGTAATTGAATTATTGGAAAATCTCGAATAAACACAATGTCCTGCAAAATGTCAACCAAATACCAAAGTAGATATTATACGTCTCAAAAATTTTCATCTAAGGCAGACAATATCGAGATTATTTATAGTTGCATGTATCTAAATTTCCATTTCTTTGCACAGTAGATTCACGTATTTCCGAAATTATCCTTGCCCCTCAACTATGAAAATTTTCGTAAATATTTCGAAAAACCCACCTAGTAAGCATAGTGGAAATTATCAATTCCCATTACCGTTATAATGTCGATTTCCACGTCAAATACTCAACAATTCAGTATTGGAAAATATATAAATTATATGTAAATGTATAAAACCACATTATAATGCAACCTTTGTAAATTTTTTACATTTACATGCGCAAATAACTGAAACGTTTTATATTTCCTATATTTCTTGAATTTTCATAGATTTCATCTTGAGAAAAAAGGACAACAAAAGATGGATAAACGAAATTACACAATGATAAAAATGGGTGAGTAAAATTGTACTCACAAAACATAAAAACAGTCACCCATAGAAACTGAATAAAACGATCTGAGTAAGACTGAAGTGACTAGTATATCCAACCAAATAAATGAACAGATAATTTGTCGTTTTACATGATAAACAGAAATAAAAAATTTACAGTATCAATGATAAATGAAATTAATCTTACATATGCATTCACTCTTTGTTCGGGCAGTTTCTTCGGTATTCTGGACTGTTACAATCTGTAGACATGTGCAGAAAATTTTCTCTCTCTCTCTCTCTCTCTCTCTCTATATATATATATATATATATATATATATATATATATATATATATATATATATATATATATATATATATATATATATATATATATATATATATATATATATATATATATATATATATATATATATATATATATATATATATATATGTTATGATTTATTTATTAAGTTTCTATTAAGTTTTATTGTTATTGAAATTCATTAGATTCATGTAATTATCGAAATGTAAATTTTTTTTACATTTGTGTCAGGGTGGAATCTATGTATATTTGATTTAAAAAATATATATTTCCCATTATTTCGAATACACATTACAAATTATTGTTTTAATTACAAATTATTCATGAGAAAATGTACTATTAGTTTATTGGCTGATGACACTATGATCTATATACGTGGAAAAAATGTTAAGAATATGGCAGAGGGGATAAATAGAAACCTTTCTGCAATTAATGAATGGTTATGTGACAATAGCTTATCTCTAAATGTGCTAAAATCTAACTTCATAGATTTGGTTACAAGTATGAGTAACAAAGAGATTATTATAACTATAAAGATTAATGAACAAAAATTATAAGAGTAGAAACAGTAAAATATTCAGGCATTATGCTGGACGAAAAATTGAATTTCAATGATCACATTGATCATTTTTCCAGAGAATCAATTCTTTGAAAAGAATAGGAAAAAACCTTTCGACATATGTGAAATTATTATTGTTCAAATCGTTAATAATGCCACAACAAAAGCTACAGAATAGAGTAACGCGAACAATTTTAAAGTGCAATAGGTATACCCCTATTAAAATTATGCTGAACCCTTTGGAACTGATGTATGTTGAACAAAGAATACTCCTTGCTTCATATATATTCATATTTGAAATAAAAAATCAGTTGCTTCCATGTAATGTAATAAAAAATATAACTTATGTCAGTGATGTGCATGGGTGTAATACTAGAAATACTGATATTTTTTATATCCAAAGAACGTTGTAAGCGTTCTATATTTGTAAATCTAAAAATAGCATATACTTTCACGTATTTAAGGCTTTCAATAATTTACCAGGTATATTGAAAACTAGTACTAGTATTAAGATATTTAAGTGTGATCTAAGAAAGTTCATTTTAAATAATGAGATAGATATGTAATTAAAAATTGACAATTCAAAATATGTAAGGTTTTTGTATATCTTCAACTAAATAAATATTATCATAAATATTAAACAGTTGCAAGACTAAACAAAACTTCCATTTCCTCAAAACTAAAATTAACTTAAAATAAAAATTTTAATAAAATTGATTATTCAAATTTAATTTGAGATAGACACCTCTTTCTTCGAGCTTCCTTGACTTTTCTTTTGACAGTGTTAGAGTATTCGTTCTTTCCAAATCATGCAAAATTTTCTATACTGATAATTTTCCAAATTATTTTCCTTTCTCAATAATTCAATATTTCAGACAATGTGATAAGAAATGAGCTTTAACAGAAATAAGAAAAAAAACCTGAACATTACATTTTTAACTTCATAGGAGTGAATAACCATATATAGATAACCAAATTTTGAAAGAATTTTAACCACATCAACATATTACTGAATAGAATTAATTATACCTACAAGAATGTATGTATGTTTGAAATTTTACTCGATAAAATATGATGCACGAAATGGAAGTTTGTCGAAAAAATCAATTTAGCAGCTTAGAAAGATCACCTTGGGAAAAATTGAACATTGTATATTTCTATTTTTACTACGCGTAAATTCAAAGAATTTTGATACTGCATTCTAAGAATTATTCTACAAATTTATACTACATCTGTCATTCTTTAATGTCTATATTACGAAAAACTATATATATTTATATATATATATATATATATATATATATATATATATAGATATATATATATATATAATGCTATTGTTTAAAAATGAGATATTTGCGCGATGAACCAATCCTCATCAGAATTTCAGCAAATGCTGCCATTAAATTCAGAAGGTGGTTACGAAGAGCTGTAAAACATCTAGAAGGCAATTTTCGATCGACGGATAGCAATAAGTGGTCTACTAATCGTTTTCAAACTTTTCTCTTTCGCCGTAAAGGAGAGGGTGAATTTTTTATGTGGAAAGCATCCGAAGTCTTAAAGAAGCGTGTAATTGATACAAGATATCTTCATTTTACTTGCAAAGTAATATCGGGAATACTGCACTTCCAATTTTCAGTATTAATTCCGGAACTTTGTGAGGCATCGCAGAATTCTTTGAATATTGAATATCTAATCCGGAAATTCGTTCTAAAATTATGCTGATCTCGAAAAATTGAAATATTTCGAGCGTTTCCAACATCTTGATATTCATTTGAAATTAATATTTAATAATCGAATAAATCTCTCGATCTTCAAAAAAGAATTTATAACGAACGGTATTTCCTACCATATTCCGACTTGAAGAAATCGTGGTGGTTTTTTCAAATACTGAACAAGAATCCCTTCAATGGTCTCAAAATGAAAAATTAGACCAACTTCGTGAATGGATTGAAAAAAACTGTTTTCGTAGTTTTGTTCGCAGACATAGCAGTCAAAGCTTTTTAATATAGTCGATGATGAAATGTATATTTTGTATTCTGCAAACAAAACATTCCCCATTTATGTAGAATTCCGAAGTAAAATGAGTGCTAAGTAGTTGGGTGTTTTAGTGAAATAGGTTCAATTAAAGAATCATTATCCGAATTTTTGAAATTCGAAACGACTGTCGAAATAGTTCACCAAGTAGGGCAGCTTCCAAATCTGGAAAAAGGAGAAGTTTCAAATGAAGATTGCTTCTTTCATGAAACAGTCGAAAAACATTCCTATCATCAATGTACACAATGCGTAAAATCATTTTCCCAAAAAGGATATTTGATGGGTCATCTTCGGAGGCATAAAGGTGTGAAACCCTTCAGATGTAAACTTTGTGGACATAAATTTGCACAAAAAGCAAATTTTGAAAAACATATGGATGCTCATAATGACAAAAAATACTTTGTGTGCAATGAATGCCACAAGGCCTTTGTCCAAGAGGCAAATTTGGTACAGCATTTGAAAATCCACTCAGGGAAGAATTCTAGAATGTTGATGCTTTTGAATCTGGTTTTATATTTAAGATGCAACTCATTCGAAGTCACGAAATTTTTGTTCAGAGATAGCAGTCAAAGCTTTTTAGTGTAGTCGATGATGAAATGTATATTTTGTATTCTGCAAACAAAACATTCCCCATTTATGTAGAATTCCGAAGTAAAATAAGTGCTAAGTAGTTGGGTGTTTCAGTGAAATGGGTTCAGTTAAAGAATCATTATCAGAATTCTTGAAATTCAAAACGGCCGTTGAAATAGTACACCAAATAGGGCAGCTTCCAGATCTGGTAGAAGGAGAAGTGTTATTAGGAAATGAAGAATTTTATGATACATTCGAAACACCAGATCATACATGTACAATATGTGAAAAGTCATTTTCCCAAAAAGGAAATTTGATACGTCCTCTTCGGATGCATGATGGTGTGAAACCGTTCACATGTGAGCTTTGTGGGCATAAATTTGAACAAAAAGCAAATTTGAAAAAACATTTGGATGCACATAGTGACAAAAAAGACTTTGTGCGCTATGAACGCCACGAGGCCTTTGTCCAAAAGGCAAATTTGATACAGCATTTAAAAATCCACTGAGGTGAGAATTCTAAATTGTTGATGCTTTTGAATTTGGTTTTACATTTATGATGCAACTCATTCGAAGTCACGAAATTTTCGTTCGGAGATAGCAGTCAAAGCTTTTTAATATAGTCGATGATGAAATGTATATTTTGTATTATGCAAAGAGAACATTCCCCATTTATGTAGAATTCCGAAGCAAAAAATACATTCAAAAATATGTGAATGCGATTCAATCAGACCGTTATTCAGAAACACCATGATTTGTACAAAGTTCAAATTTTCGGATATTTTTCTAAAAGTACACAATGTAACAGCATGTTCAACTTATGAGAAAATTTATTGTTCCATTTTCATGTAGATTCCATCTACCAGTAAAGTAGCAATCACTGGAAATCAATTACTACTTTCAATTGATTGACATTGTTATACTTTTAATAACAGATTATATTTCTCATAATTTTTTTTTCCGAGTATTTTAAATTCGTTTTATTTCTGACAAAGGGGCTACGCCTCATTCGTTGCAAAATGTCCAATATATTTTTTTCTATAATGCAAAGATGTTTTTAGATGATTTTTGTTATTCATCCAACCTATTTATTTTTTTTCATGTGAGAAGCCGTTCTTGTGCGAATTATGTGGCCGCACTTATAGACAGGAAATAGGCCTCAAGAGACACGTGAAAGTGCACCATGGACGTGAAAAATGACACAAAAGTGAAGAAACTGAAGTCACTTCACTTTCAGATGGGAGGGGTATTCGGCAGTCTTCTGGACACAGAAATCAAGAACAAATAACAAAAATTTCATTTGTGATTGACGTTTCTTACATCTGTGAATTCATTTATTGAAAGATTAAGGCATTGTTTCAAATCTTTTATATACTAACTTTAATTGTTTATTTTTATGTGTTTGTGAATTATTATCTAAATTTTGTGAAAGACGTGTGAAATATTCAATTAAAGAATACAATTGAATCAAATATAATATTTATGAGAGTTTTATTATAGGTATTAATTGGCTCTGTTAAAAGAAATCATCAACGCAATTTTTCACTTGAAATAATATTCATCAGTTATCTTGTTTGTTTATTAGTGTAGCACTTTTGAGATTGGATTGAAAATTGCAGAATTTTCCTATCAATCATGTGCAACTTTTTCGAGTGCTCAGTAGTTGGGTGTTTCAGTGAAATGGGTTCAGTTAAAGAATCATTATCCGAATTTTTTAAATTCGAAACGACTGTGGAAATAGTTCACGGAGTAGAATGCGTAAAATCATTTTCCCAAAAAGGAAATTTGATGGGTCATCTTCGGATGCATGAAGGTGTGAAACCCTGTAGATGAGAACTTTGTGGGCATGAATTTCCACAAACAGCAAATTTGAACGATGCACTTGAGTGGATGCAACAATGCATTTGAGTGGATGCATATAGTGACAAAAAAGACTTTTTGCGCTATGAACGCCACAAGGCCTTTGTCCAAAAGGCAAATTTGGTACAGCATTTAAAAATCCACTCCTGTAAAAATTCTAAAATGTTGATGCTTTTGAATTTGGTTTTATATTCATGATGCAACTCATTCGAAGTCACGAAATTTCTGTTCAGGGATGGCAGTCAAAGCTTTTTGATATAGTCGATGATGAAATGTATATTTTGTATTCTCCAAACAAAAATCCTCCATTTATGTAGAATTCCGAAGTAAAATAAGTGCTAAATAGTTGGGTGTTTCAGTGAAATGGGTTCAGTTAAAGAATCATTATCAGAATTCTTGAAATTCAAAACCGCTGTTGAAATGGTATACCAAATGGGGCAGCTTCCAGATCTAGAAGGAGAAGTGTTATTAGGAAATGAAGAATTTCATGATACAGTCGAAAAACCAGATCATTCATGTATATGTATTCACAATATGTGAAAAGTCATTTTCCCAAAAAGGAAATTTGATGCGTCATCTTCGGATGCATGAAGGTGTGAAACCCTTCACGTGTGAACTTTGTGGGCATAAATTTGAACAAAAAGCAAATGTGAAAAAACATTTGGATGCACATAGTGACAAAAAAGACTTTGTGCGCTATGAACGCCACGAGGCCTTTGTCCAAGAGGCAAATTTGGTACAGAATTCAAAAATTCACTAAGGTAAGAATTCTGAATTGTTGATGCTTTTGAATTTGGTTTTATTTTATGATGCTACTCATTGCAGTCACGAAATTTGTGTTCAGAGATGGGAGTCAAAGCTTTTTCATATAGTCGATGATGAAATGTATATTTTGTATTCTCCAAACAAAAATCCTCCATTTATGTAGAATTCCGAAGTAAAATAAGTGCTAAATAGTTGGGTGTTTCAGTGAAATGGGTTCAGTTAAAGAGTCATTATCATTATTCTTGAAATTCAAAACCGCTGTTGAAATGGTAGACCAAATGGGGCAGCTTCCAGATCTAGAAGGAGAAGTGTTATTAGGAAATGAAGAATTTCATGATACAGTCGAAAAACCAGATCATTCATGTACAATATGTGAAAAGTCATTTTCCCAAAAAGGAAATTTGATGCGTCATCTTCGGATGCATGAAGGTGTGAAACCCTTCACGTGTGAACTTTGTGGGCATAAATTTGAACAAAAAGCAAATTTGAAAAAACATTTGGATGCACATAGTGACAAAAAAGACTTTGTGCGCTATGAACGCCACAAGGCCTTTGTCCAAAAGGCAAATTTGGTACAGCATTTAAAAATCCACTAAGGTAAGAATTCTGAATTGTTGATGCTTTTGAATTTGGTTTTATTTTATGATGCTACTCATTGCAGTCACGAAATTTGTGTTCAGAGATGGAAGTCAAAGCTTTTTCATATAGTCGATGATGAAATGTATATTTTGTATTCTCCAAACAAAACATCCCCCATCTATGTAGAATTCCGAAGTGAAATGTTTTATATTTCAAATTATCGTTGAAGCCATAAAAACTCATAAGTAGGTATGTACATTTACACTACGTAATCCTCTATTCAGATTCATATTTTTTTCGTTATTTTTCATCTGGTATTGCTCTTTTCAGAGAAACTAATGCATTTTCAATAAGTAGATGCCATTGATTCGAAGCTTCATTCAAAAGCTGCATGCTTTGTAAAAAGTTCAAATTTATGGATATTTCTATGAAAGTACAAAAAAATTGGAAGTTTCCGTTGTGAGAAAATTTATTTTTCCATGTTCATGAGAATTTCATCTACCAGTAAACTAGCATTCACTGGAAAACAAGTACTTCTGCAAAATGATTGACCATCTGCTTCTTTTGATAACAGATTCTACTTTTCATTATTTTGTTTTTTCGAGTATTCAGAATTATTTTTATTTCTGACAAAGAGGCTGCGCCTCATTCCCTTCAGAATATCCAATATATTTTTTTCTATAATGCGAAGATGTTTTTCTGATTATACTTTTCAGATTGTATTCCTCTAACTGATTTACTTTTTTTCTAGGTGAGATGCCGTATAAATGTGAAATCTGTAGCCGCCCTTTCAATCAAAAAAGTAACCTGAAAAGGCACATGAAGGTGCAGTCAGATGCGAAGAGTATTCGGAAATCTGGACATACAGATCAACAAGAAATCACAAAAATTTCATTCGTAAATGATGTTTCCTACGTCTGTTATTTGTAAAAGAACAGACGTTACTAAAATGTCAGTTTAGTAACTATCAGTTACTAAAATGTTAATGCATTGCTCTAGAATATTTTGTATAATTGCGTTTGTTTTGTATAATTGTTTATATTTATGAGTATTTATGAAATATGAGTATTTGTAGAAGTTTTGTTAAATATGTAATTAAAAAATAGAATAAAATCAAATATAATATATTTGAGAGTTTTGTTATAGGTATCAACTTGCTCTGTCAAAAGAAATCAGCATCGCTATTTTTCGCTTGAAATAATATCCATAATATATAAATCAGTTATTTTGTTCATTTATCATTGTAAGACTAATGAGATTGTACTAAAAATTGTAGAGTTTTCCAATAAATTATGTGCAACTTCATTCAAGTAGAAATGAATCATTTTCATTCGTTATTGATCAAAAACCGATTATCGTGATATGTCTTTCATTACATCTGTGTTTATGAAGTATAGGAATGTGTTGTTCGAATACATATTGTGTGTTCGAATGTCTTTTTCAAAAATATTTTTTGTGTTCTCTATTACCGTCAAATCTCAGTTGAAAATGGAAAATGTAAGCTAAGCGAATCTCCAAATTATGAATGAGAGTTGATGAAAGACATTGAAAATGTGCGGAGGAGACGAATGAACTTTATTCAATATTAAACATTCATTTGTACTACATTCATTCGATTGCATGTTCTACGAAAATCTTGGTCGATTTCTATGTTCCGTTTTGTTCTCTAGGAACAGTCATTGAAAATTCGTAATGTGTGAAAGTTTACCCCTTTGATTTTCTTTTATTGACAAGAAATTATTGATGGAAGTGAAGAAGGAAGTCGGAAGATTTTTCAATAATCAATTGCAATTCGCATTCGAAATCCAAATTGATTCGAATCAATTGTTCGTAGTGTAAAATATTGAATGAAGATAATAAAGGTTCGATATTAAATTTCCCAGAATTATTAAGAATTAACAAATTTCAATATTGAACATTTTGTACTTGATAATCAGTTTCATTCGAATAATAGCTATCACAAAAAATTTTTCAATATTGAAGGAACAGGTAGCAGGTCGCAATGATTACCTTTCAAATATGTTCTCAGAACTATCGCCGTAAATCTTTCGTTATTCTGTTCTCAATTCTATCTCTTTAATTTGTCGTTCTTTCTGAGAACTATACATTTTGCATAGGTAAATGTCTATTATTTGTATATTGAAAGAGTTGTTGATGACCATCCTAAAGGAGAGCCAATTGGAAACACCCGAAATTTGTTTTTGATAAATTAAGACATTGTTAATGTTATTCTTTTACAAAATGAGAGGTAATAATAAAAACTTGTCTAAAAATCACTGACTGAACAATTCTTTATTCGACTAGTTTCGCCTTTTAGAGCTTTATTAGACTAGTTTCGCCTTTTACAGCATTATCAATCGCCTTTTACAGCTTTATTAGACTAGTTTCGCCTTTTACAGCATTATCAAGAATGATTATCATTCTTGATAATGCTGTAAAAGGCGAAACTAGTCGAATAAAGAATTGTCCAGTCAGTGATTTTTAGACAAGTTTTTATTATTACCTCTCATTTAAAATGAACTATCACAGAGTAGATTCATCGTCCATTGAATTTATTATTCTTATACAACTAACCACTAAAGAAATTTTCAGTCGTTGCGAATTTCAATCATTAATTATTACTTTAATCTGTATCAAACTGAAAAAAAATTGTTAACATCACAGGTATTATTGTTGCTGCTGACATTAGATCTAGATTGTGAATATAAGAGACTTTCAACAGAAAAAAAGGAAGAGGTATATTATTTCTTATTTACAACAAGGGATACCTAAATACTCATAAAAACGAACAAAACAAAAATATCACCCTTAAATACTAAATTTAAATTTTATCGAGTGGAAATCGATCAATTTATCCCACCTTCCTACCATATATATATTATATACGTATAAGTGCCTACCCATTTATTCAGCAAAGCTGATAAATAGGTAGGTACCCAATACAATAATAATAATATGTTATATTATATATTATTATCATTATAAATATTATATATATATATATATATATATATATATATATATATATATATATATATATATATATATATATATATATATATATATATCATTATATACGTATTATTATTATAATGATATACTCTAATAATATAACCACTGTTTACTCACAATTTAAACTATATTACCGAATATATATGAAAGTAATAGTTTCCTAAAAGTTTTATAATCCGTACAATATTTCAAATCTGAAGGTAATCCGTTAAATAACTTAGAACCTTGGCTAAACGTGGACTTATTCATTAAAGTTGTATGGAACGTATTCAAATAAAAATCTTTTCGATGCGTTTCATGATTATGCACATCACAATTAAATTGTAGGTTTTCGTTCTATACAAGGTCGACATATCATTTTTAATTTTATAAATAAAATCCAAGGTTTTATAAATAATACTTTGATTCACATTCGTCTACAAACATAAAGGATTTTTTTGACAGAGGTTCGTCTATTGCACTTAAGAACAATTCTCAGACCCCTATTTTGAATTTTTTGTAAGCGTTCAACTGAATTTTCTGTAAGTTAAACAACATCGCAATATTCGATGTGAGGCAATACAATCGTCCTAAAAAGTAGGAGCCCAGTATTCAAATTTAATTTGTTACCAAGCCTACCCAAATAAACAACTTTTTTCGACATTTTATTGGCCATATATTCACAATGGGATTTGAAGTTTAGGGATTCGTCTATCATTACATCCTAATATTTCATTTCATGAACACGTTCCAAAGGGTTATTTTCAAGTTTGAGGTCTAGATTTTCAATATCAGTGTTACTCAATTTATATTTTGTTGCTACTAACATGTATTTTGATTTATTAATATTCACTTTAAGCTTATTGTCACAGAGCCAAACATAAAGTGTGTTCAGATCCTGATTAACTTTTCTAAACATTGCAACAACATCCGTGCCAGAAATGCAAATCATAGTATCGTCCGCATACAAAGAAATTTTACAATTCTTAATGTAGTTTACTATATCATTGATATATAAAATGAAAAGAAACGGCCAAGGACCATCCCTTGAGGAACACCGCCTGCAGTTTTCATTTTTTTCATACTATCAGATGCGTATGATGTAAACCATTCATGAACACTGCCACTCAAACCTATTTTTTTCAGCTTATCTAATAGAAATTGTCTATCAATGGTTTCAAACGCACTTCGAAAGTCAAGAGAAACAATTAAAACTAATTTACCTTTATCAATTTCAATCATCCATTTGTCACTTATATTCAAGATACTATATTCTCACATGAAGGCGTAAGGCGAAATCCAGATTGATATTTACCGAGAATATCATTGGAGTCACAAAACCTAACTAACTGATGCTTAACCAAAAGCTCTAAGACTTTTTCATACACTGGCAAAGTATGTATCCCTCGGAATTCTTCACACATAATTGAGTTTTCCATCTTCTTCCAAAATTTGGGAAAAACAACCCCAGCAAGAGAAGCATTGATGACGTCCAATAGTCTTTTTCTTACCACTCTGAATACATCCTTCAGCATACCTGTGGTAATTCCATCCTCGGTTGGTGATGTGTTACTGAGAGACATAATTTTTTAAATTCTCTCATACTGATTGCTTCAAATTTCGAATGGGAGCCATATGTATTCACTATTTTCAGGTAATGGTCATTATTATTATGTTTAGGTAACTCGGAAGTAATTACCTTTATGCTATTAATGAAGAATTCATTGAATGTGCTAGCCAGGATCTCCAATTGTCATATTGTCAAATTTAATTTTAGTTGGTCTGTAGTAAGATTTGATGGGCAGAACATGTTTAAGGTTTCATCAGATATTCTGGCTCGAACTCTGCTGAATCAACTGGTGATAATATATCTTCTCTGCATCCCTTAATTTATTGGTTGTAAGATTTCTTAGCCTCTTAAATTCTGCCCAGTTTCGATCAGAACTTGACATTTTAGCCTGCTCGTACTTTATACCACGTTCTCGCATTAAGGTTATCATTTCATCATCAAACCATTTTACATTGTTATTAATCTTACGTGATTTTGTAGCCACAGGGCACAATTCATCCAATATGGATTTAACGGGCTCAATTAAATTGAATGCTAATTCATTCATATCACTGATGTTATTGTTCCATGGAATATCTACTATTCTGTTTTGCACTACAATTGGTAAAGGATCGTGAAGAGTATATTTCGTTTGTATCCTTGGTCATTTCTGTATTTCGTATCTATCTTCACTGATAATATAGAATGATCAGATATTCTCTGTGTATGATGTGTCTGACACTCTAGCGTTTTTTTAATATTTACCAAATGTTCTATCAGGGTAGAGGTGTTTTTCGCAATTCTTGTGTTTTCAGTGTTTCTTGTGTTTTCACTATTTATTTTAATCCGTATTGATGTATTAAATTTTCACATTTTTTTGTATAATATGTATCTTTATTCCGATCCAAATTCAACTCACTAACGCATATAATTTCACCATCAAATTCAACAAACAATTCAAAAACGTCCTCCAAGTATCAATAAAAACATTTGTTTTACTACATACTAGCAGCAATTATCTCTTTAGCTTTATTCCCATCGCAGTTAACCATAACTCCACCTTTTTTTATATTTTTCATAGCACTTATGCCAATTTTCAATTCTCCTGGATTTACTTTATGCGATAGCTCAGCTGTAGTAAGACCACATTTTTGTTCCTTTACCGGTTTAATTAATAATACATCAGAATATTCTTGTCTGTCGGTCGGTTTGTACTGGAGTTTTTACTGAAGGCATACTATCCTCAATAAGTTTAATGCGTTTATTTATGATGTTATTATTTTCTTCTAATTTTTTGAAGCACTCAAGTAACATTTGTTTCAGCTCGGATGTTGTTGGGAAATTTGTGCTGGCATATTGCGCAACTTATCTTTTTCGTATTACGTTTTATTTCCAACCTACATATCATACATTTATTTCCCGACATATCGAATACCCTCGAGACCTCACGAGAAGGGTCTTATCACAAAGAAAGAAATTAATTCACGTTTCAAGTTCATCACATTTATGAGGTCCCCCGTATATTATTTATTTACGCGATTACACTGTTTGATAATATATGTTCCTATCATTTAGCAGATTTTCAAGTCACTTTGTATTGCGTATGGAGAGTAAAAGTTTCCACCACCGAAAATTCACTCACTATTGACAGTATGTAACGCAACTGAAGCACTTCGACTTTCAGTATCACAATATTGTCTAGAATTTGGTGTGAAATATACTGCATAAATCGAACGAATTCATACTCTGATATGCAAAACAAACGGAGCGATCAAAAAACACGTGCATCACACATGACTTCACGATAATCAGTCGGACAAATTCGGATGTATGTCCATCTCTAGCGCATATAAACTGGCTTGATCTGAAATATAAGTATGTACATTAAATTAAAATCGAACTCAATATGGTGTACTTTTTAGTAAATGATAAATATAGAGACGTATAATATCTACTTATTTATTTGCATCTTCGATAGCGCTTTTCGTTTTTCTTAGATTTTCGAGTATTTCAAATTCATTGACATTAAAAAAATAAAGAGTCTTTTCTCATTATAACTTTAAAAACGTTTCTCGGAAATGCTACCCTTTCCCTCACCAAAAAATATTCCTAGCTACGCTATTGGTAGAGACCAGTGGTATTCTATGGTTCCATTACCGATTGTAAAATATCAAATATAAGTGTTTGTTCTGCACTTTTACGTTGTACTTGCAATTATATTTGTTTGAGAAGTGTTGAGTACTAGGGCGTTTTAGTGAAATGGATTCAGTTAAAGAATCATTTTCTGAATTTTTGAAATTCGAAACGGCTGTCGAAATAGTGCATCAAGTAGGGCAGCTTCTAAATCTGGAAGAAGAAGAAGTGTTATTAGGAAATGAATAATTTCACGATACAGTCGAAAAACCAGATTATGTAAAATAAGTGAAGAGTCATTTTCCCAAAAAGGAAATGTGATGCGTCATCTACGGATGCATGAAGGTGTGAAACCCTTCACATGTGAACTTTGTGGGCATAAATTCGCACAAAAAGCAAATTTGAAAAAGCACTTGGATGCACATAGTGAGAAAAAAGACTTTGTGTGCAATTTATGCCACAAGGCCTTTGTTCAGAAGGCAAATTTGGTACAGCATTCAAAAATTCACTTAGGTAAGAATTTTGAATTAATTCTTAATATTTATAATTTATCATTGACAGGAAAGGAAAATCTTCACTTCTGTTAATACGAAGAACCAAGAAATATTCCGGAAATTAACGTATCAATTCAAAACTATTCTGTGTTAAAAGTGAAAATATGAAAATCATATTTTTTTCACTGCCTTCGACAGCCCACCTTATCACTTGATTCGTATTGCTTCAAATTAATCTTTGTTAATTGTATTTGTATTGTATTTAATCTAACTTTTATTTAGATCCTTTGAAATTGTTATAAGCGAAGAAAGTTTTTTTTATAAATTTGGTGATTCAATATTGTTTTGATGATGGAAATATTAATTTTTGATAATTGAAGACAATATTTGTTGATGCTTTTGACTTTATTTTTATATTCATGCAACTCATTTGTAGCCACGAAATTTGTGTTCAGAGATGGCAGTCATAGCTTTTTCATGTAGTCGATGATGAAATGCATATTTTTTATTCTCCAAAGCAAAACATCACTTTTGTTATGTAGAATTCAGAAGGAAAATGTTTCAAAATAATCGTAAAAACCATTAAAACCCATAGGTAGGTATGTACATTTAAACCTTCTTAATTCTTTATTGAGATTCATATTTTTTGTCGTTATTTTTCATCTGGTATTGCTTTTTACAGAGAAACGAATGCATTTGTATTGAAAAGATACGATTCATTCGAAGCTTCATTCAGAAACTGCATGATTAGTGAAAATTTCAAATTATTGGATATTTTTCTTTTGAAGAACACAAAAATTGCAAGTTTCCTTTGTGAGAAAATTTATTTTTCCATGTTCATTTGAATTCGATCTACCAGTAAACTAGCATTCACTGGAAAACAAGTACTTCTTGCAAATGATTGACCATCTACTACATTTAATAACAGATTCTATTTTTCATTATTTTGTTTTTTCGAGTATTTACAATTCGTTTTATTTCTGACAAAGAGGCTACGCCTCATTCGCTGCAAAAAGTCCGATATATTTTTTTTCTTTAATACGAAAATGTTTTTCAGATAATATTTTTTAGATTGTATTCCTCTAACCAATTTCCTTTTTTTCTAAGTGAGATGCCGTTCAAATGGGAAATCTGTAGCCACCCTTTCTAAAGTAAAAAAGTAGCCTGAAAAGGCACATGAAGGTGCATTCAAATGCGAAGAGTATCCGGCAGTCTGGGCACAGAGGGCAATAAGAATTTGTAAATGACGTTTTTTACGTCTGTGAATTCATTTATTGAAAGGTTATGGCATTGTTATCAAATATTTTGTATAATTCCTTTTAATTGTTTATGTTTGTTTGTATATTATGTATTATTTCATTTGTTTTGTAAAATTTTTTATATTTATGTGTATTTATGAATGATGAGTAAAAGTTGTGTTAAATATGTAATTAAAAAATAGAATAAAATCAAATATAATATATTTGAGAGTTTTGTTATAGGTATTAATTGGCTCTGTCAAAAGAAATCATCAACGCTATTTTTCACTCAAAATAATATTTATCAGTTATTTTGTTCATTTATCATTGTAGTACTAATAAGATTGGACTAAAAATTGCAGAGATTTCTAATAAATGTGCAACTTTATTCAAGTAGAAGTGAATCATTTCAATTCATCATTTTTCAGAAACCGAAAAGCGTGATCTCTTTCATTAAATCTTTTTTTATGAAGAATAGGAATTTGTTGTTCAATTATACATATTGTGTGTTCGAATGCCTTTTTCAAAATATTTTTTGTGTTCTGTATTACCGCCGAATCTCAGTTGAAAATGGAAAATGTAAGTCGAGGGGATCACCAAATTATGAATGAGAATTGATGAAACATGTAAATATTGAATAAATACAAATGAAGCAAAGAAAATGCGCGGAGGAGACCATTGAACTTTATTAAATATTATACATTAATTTGTACTACATTTATTCACTAGGAACAGTCATATTCTCATGTGCGAAAGTAGGTATATAATAACCCCTGTGATTCTGTTTCTTAAAAGAAACTATTGACTGAAGTGCAGTCGGAACATTTTTCAAGAATCAATTGCCATTTTTCTGCTATGGGCTTTTGCGTGAAATCTGTGTTATATGACAAATCATCTTTGAGTTCTTTTATAATAGGCATGATGACAATAAATAAGAAACGAACCTATAATGTCCATGAGTATATTATACTATTTACAATAAATGAAATACTTTGAGATACTTTTGCAGGTATCAAGAATTTAGTAGGTAAAAAATGCAATTTAAAATTAGTTTGAATATGAATTCTAAAGTTATTTGTGTTCAATTTCAAACAACACAACATGCATGATTATGGCGTTGCTTTTGGCCAAGAAATCAAAAATAAACATTGATGTGTGAGCTGTTGCAACATCCTGATTCAGAACTCATGATAGGTTTCTCCAGAATTCCGATCGTTTGAACGGTATTGCTTAAGGCAAGCTTACTCCAAAAAAAGTAAATTTTTTCCGATATATTTCATTTATAGTACAAAACATGTTGAGTAATCAATTTATTTACATATGAAATCACATATATGAAATTACTTGAGAAAAAATTTTTTTTTTCAAAATGGCGGTCCTGAAAATGGCTGCTGAAATTCATCTGAATCGGAGATGAATGACATCATTTCTTGGAAAAGAATTATCTGAAAGCAGAAAACAAAACGGTTTAATGCTCTGAATCGAATTGGCTATGACCTCAAGCAGAATGAAACATTTTCAATGAAAAAAATAACAGAATGGCGGACTTTTGAATTTTTTTCATTCTTTTTTCCACTTTTAATTGTTTATAACTTTTTTAAATGATAATGAATATTTCTGGTTCTGCTTGAGGTCATAGACAGACATCTAAAGAGTAAAATGTCGTTCATATCGATAAGTGCAATAGTTTTGAAATGAGAGTGTAATTCATGCGAAAAAATGTGGTCGGAGAAAAATCAGTTCGAAGTTTTCATTCGTGAAAAATCGTAAAAAAAAGGAATTTTACTCACATATCCATTCCAGCTTCATACACAACTTCTTCCTGGTCTTCGTAAGCATCATTCTGAAGAATCCTTGCATTTCTCAAAGCAGTTCAACAAAATAACAAGACAATAACATTAAAATAAAGAAGAAAACAATAAGACGACCCGAAGGCATGCAGCAGCTGCCGCAACCGAAGGCGTTCGAGCGGCTGGATTTACTGCAGTGCTCCCTAAACTTTTATACCTGCTTCTCGGTCTTGCTGACCTTCGGGACTAATTCTATACTATTTCTACGAGTATATAGTCGCAATTCATGAAAAAAAAATTCGATTTTTTCAAAATTGTTTGGAGTAAGCTGGCCTTAACGCAAACGTTGCATAACTTCCTTGTGGTGTTCCTCATTAACCGTACGACCTGTTGGAAGGAACTCATAGTGCAACACGCCGTTGTAATCGGAGAAAACAATGAGCAAAATTTTCATAATTGATTGAACTTGGCGTGCTTTTAACGGTCTTGGCTCTTCTGGTCGCTTCCATTGGGATGATTGAGCCTTGGTTTCGACGTCGTAACTGTATAACCACGTTTACCAATTCTGAAATTGTGGAGCAAGTCTGGGTCGTCGTTGACGTCATTCAACAACTCCTCAAAAATTTCTCAAAATTTAGCAATTTCGGAAAAAACTTGGTTGCCACACGTTTCATTGCCAAAAATGCGAGAAAATTAAATGGTATAAGCCGATTGATATGCCAACAACCTGAGCAAGTTCCCTAATAGAGATTCGACGATTGTCCAAAACCAATTTCTTCACTGTTTCGATATGTCCTTCGCTTGTTGTCGGGGCTGCAGCTCCAGGACGCCCATAGTCATCAACAACTTCTCGACCTTCTGTAGAGCGCCTGTACAACGTTATGAACACGTTTCAGTATATACTCGTATAAACTTCAAAAAAGTAATTTTAAAATCGAAAAGAATACACTAGAATTGAATATACTTTATTGGACACAAGACCTGACACTTTAAAACAAAAATACGACTTCGGACAAAGTAGTAAGCACCAGCTACTAAACAATAAACTCATATGATCTCTAAATATAATTGACCACATAAATAACTGACTTTAGGAAACAATATATTCAAGCTTTTGATATCAAAATTTATATTCAAAATGAAGCAATAAATTTCTTTAAGAGACATGCTCTCTTCCGAATCTTCCGTATATAATCCATCTACATTGAAAAAGTGGGAACATATATCGATTATTTATATTCTTATCGAGCGCTAATGCCTCCAAATGGCCCACACAATGTAATATTAACAAAATACTAATCTTAATAAATGATCGTCGTAAGATCAGGTAGCTGCAAAGCCTTCGCTACTATAATAAACATCCTGTCTATTGTGAATACACAAACTCTAAATCATGATTCGACGATGAGTTGTGAATATCGAAGTTTTCAATCTACGTTTTTATTGATACAGGGGTGTGAAGGAATATTGAATAGTATTCATTAATCACAAATGAATTCGACTGAAATTTATATAAATAAAAATGAATTGCGTGAATGTATGTACGCACATAATTTCGAACAACTGCACCAAATTGGCTAACGGTCATTTCCTTTTTGAGTTCGTTATTTTCAGGAGAAGTTTCTTATAAAAGAGAATTTTTTCAAGAATTAGAAAATTTTTTAGAAAAATACATGAAATGCTGCACATTCTAACTAACATAGAGATTACTCGTACCTAGAGTGACCGTCACGAAAGACCTGGTCTAATTTTCGAATGAGTTTATATTCTTCATCAGGACTATGAAAATTCAGATGTTAAATAAAATGAGAGTAGAGACTGAAAAACAGAGACAGTACAAATGTGAACACTCAAGCACCGAATATCCCTACAAATAATTAATACACAAAGAGTTACTATTATTTCGTGGAAAGTTCCAACAATAAACATTTTGTCTAATCACCAGAATAAAAAAATATCCACCGAGATTATCGTGTTATAAAAATCTCGGATCATAAAAACACACATCGACCGAACTTTTCGACAAAAATATGTTCATGTCATCGATATAACGTACCGTACACCCTTTTATAAATCAAACATTAACCAATAATCGTCGAAATCACTCAGCGTGCGGTCCTAGACGAAGAATAAATGGCGAGCTACAAAATTTGACGACCATTTTATTGACGAATAAAACTGCGATACAAGAAAAAATCATACAGCAAACTGACAATGCCCCATCTTGCTAATACGTTCGCCCCATCAAAATCTAATAAAATCTCTTGACGTCTTTCCACCGAATCCAGTAAAATGAAATGAAAAGATTGATGGCTTTATCCTGTCCGTCAACCGGGAATTGCTTGCAGAAAGATTATATCATTGGGAGCAAGGAAATTATAGGTTAGGTCATCCCAAACAATGAAATAATTCATTCGGAAATAACTTAAACTTGAAATATAAGAAAAATATGAAGACTTTCGAATTACATTTTGATTTAATACTATGCCGTTCGAATAAATTGGGACAAGGGATAAAAAACAATGTTTTCGTAAAATCATACCTTTTAATGAAGTCGATACATACAAAATAGCGTAAATTCTTCATATTTATATAAAGTATGTTCTCCTTTCGCAGAAATAACTTTTTGAACTCGTGTAGGCATCGATTTCACTATCGTAGCACAGATTCTCTTCAATTCGTCAACATGAAACCACACCTGAATTACACTTACCTATAATAATTTTTTCTTCTGTAGTGCAATCCATTTTTGCTAGTCGTTTCTTTAAAATATTCTATCAATTCCCAATGGGATTGAGATTAGCTGAATTCCCCGACCAGTCGAGTACTTTTATTTCATTCTCACGCATGAAGGCCTGCACTTGTTTGGAATTTTGGCAGGGAGCCAGGACGTGCTGAAATGTTCCATCAAACGTTTCCCTGAATGGGACAATCCTGGTGTGCAATATTTCCATATATTTCACTGAATTCATCATACCTGTTATAGGAGCTAATCGTCCAGTGCCATTGGTTGTGAAAAAACCCCAAAACATTTGTTTCGAAGGATGTTTTACTGTTTGCTGGATGCGATCAGGCCGCAAAGTTTCCCCATCACTTCGTCTAACAACCCTTGATTTGTACACTTGAAAAAACAAACGTGTTCCACTAGAAACCAACTAAAAACCAACTTTTTGCAGTCGTCCACAGTCCACGCACGGTACTTTTTGGCCCATACCAAACGCTTCTTCATCATTATCTGGATAAGGAGTTTCTTCCTTTTCGATCTTCTTGCCTTACAGCCAACCTCCAGCAGTCGTTTTCGCACAGTTGAGGTGCTCACATCCACACCAGAAACCATTAAATCCCTTCAAAGATTAGTGCTTGTCTTTCTCGGATTAATTTTGCTATTTCTTATCAACAATTTATCTGTTCTTGGAGTAGTTTTGCGTTTGCGGCCTTGTTTCCTTTTCTTTTAGGAGACGATGAGCCACTTTCTTCAAATGTTTTAAAAATTCTCGAAACGCTGGACATTCCCACAACAACAGCTTCAGCTATATCTCTTACAGTCATTGATGTGTGTTCATTAAGCGCGATAATTTTGGAAGGCTTCCTCGGAGTGATATACATCTTTGGACAAGACAATACAGCACGTATCAAAATTGAAACCACCAACTGTCGCACTGGTAGGCTCACAACTGAATTGCTTGCGAGGTAAAACCGGTCAGAATGTAAATCATGGTCAAGGTCGAACCATCACGTCACCTCAGGTAGTAAACAAGCAGTTGTGAGGGTGTTTGGGCAATCATGGTACTCACATACTTACTACCGTAACTCAAACGAAAGAACGAAGAAAAAAAATGCTTGTCCCAATTAATTCAAACAGCATAGTAGTAGCATGTGCATGGTTTTATTGTTTGTAATATGTTCAGCAAGGTTATCAGTTGCTCTGAAAGTGACATTGAAATTGTAGAAAAACTTTTGAGTGGGTGGTTCTAAGTAAGATGAGCTATTGTTTTTTTCGATTCCTTCCTGACCAATTATGAAAAACTGACAGTATAGCTCTTTGATTGAGTCTTTTATGGATAAATAAATTTATGCCCATATTTGTTTGATAATTATTATTGCAATATATTTGATGATGTTTCATTATTCAATAAAATTTTTTTCAATAATGATTGAATATCAGGTAATCTGAGATTGAATTCTCGCTTAACTCTCGGTGGAACATAATTAAATATTAAATTAAATTGAACTCTTGGCTTAATGTTTCACGATTATATTTAACAACATGAATTAGTCAACATGTTTCGAGCGTGAGCTCATTTTGAAGACTAAACTGAAATAAGGAAACGTACAAGCCAAGAGTTTAATTCAATTTAATATCAGGTAAATTATTTATTTTAGTGTGGAAAGATTTTCGTTTGAAAATAATGTTTAATTGTGGTGTTTAATGACGAATTAATAACATCATCAGTCAGATGTGATTTTCCGATTTTCCATGAGCCTTTACATGGTAAAACAAAACTCTATTATGGAGAAAAATTCACTTTGTTTTTTATCACAAAATTTATAATACTGCGTATATTATAGTTTCGTATTATTATTACTTTTTCAAACACTAAAAAAAATAGAGTGTGTTTTATAATACATTCAGGTCTTCTACTGAATAGTCGATTTCATGGTGATAGTAGCCATTTATTCAATATTTTCAATAATAGAATCCCAAGTAGCAGGTCAGGAGGATTATCTACCCTTCAGTGTCCATACCTACCGTATTTTTTGTTGTTCTCTATGTTCAAGTGTAATTTTTATTGTTATACCTGCCTAATATCAACTGGTTTCTAAGTTCAGTTTCAATTCTTAGAATGTATTAGGTAAATATCAAGTAAAGGGCCATGATTAACACCTAATGTGGTAAAATTCGGGAGTTTTTTGTTTATTCAATTGAATTGTACTAAATAGTCAACCAGATAGTCGATAATACCCTCACTTAATACTTTGAGTAATAATATAAATAGCAGGTCAGAAAGATTTTCTTTTGGTTCTATGTTATGTTTTGATTCTTAGAAACCAACGGGTAAATATCCAGAAAAGGCTATTAACACCACTGGACATTAAATTAAGTAAAATTCGTAATTTTTGATTTGAAAATTAGGACTCTTACTATATAGTCAATCAGAAAGTCAATAATAGTCCCTCGCTTGATACTAATAATACTGATAATAATATGTATTCCAGACAGCAGGTCAGAAGGAATATCTTTCAGTTTACACACCTATTTTTCGTTAAATTGTTTTCTATGTTCAAGTGTAGTTGTTATTGTTATACCTGCTTATTATCACCTGGTTTCTAAGTTCAGTTTTAATCCTTAGAATGTATTAGGTAAATGTCAAGTAAAGGGTTATTATTATTAACTCTTCATCGCCATTTAGTAAAATTTCTTAATTTTTTAATTTATTCATTTGAATTGTATGAATACAAAAATTAGTAATTTTACTGAAGAGTCATTCAGATAGTGCTTCACTTAATACTTTGAGTAATAATATATATCCCAACCAGTAGAACAGAAGGATTATCTTTTAGTTTTCCAACCTATTTTCATTATATTCTTCTCTATGTTCAGGTACAACTTTTGATTGTTATAGCTGTCTCTTATTTATCACCTGGTTTCTCTGTTCAATTTTGATTCTTATATTCTTTTCATTTACTTTGTTATTATATTTTATTGCACTGTAGTATTTGTCTAGACATCTGTATTTGTAGAATTTTACCAGTATTCATTTGAAATCTCGAAAAAATGTTTTTTCTTTGGCAGGCGCATTATGTGTATTATTTATTACTATCATTTTTTATTATTTGTTTTTATAACTTTAATATTATTATTATTCAGATTGAGTTATTTGTAATATTTCATTCAATTCTATTATTTAGTTAATAAGTACCTTTTCAATTTCTTTTTCAGATTAGACTGAGCTCTTTGTTATATTTCTTTTATTTTATTCATTCAGTTATTATTCAACATTATGTTATTATTTTTTGTGCTTGGGTATTATACCTGCTGAGAATAAAGAAATTATTATTATAAATATTATTCTGGAAGAATTTCTATTATACAATATATGAAACAATTTGTTATTGTTTCGTTATGGATAATAATTTTCTCCATATATCGGCCTCATCAATTATGAATTTGAGTTTAATTGGTTGATTTGTTAATTTTTCATGAAGGAAACACCTCAAAACTGATCAGTATTGTCTCACAAATGCAGAAAATCTATACTTTAGGGATATTGTTAACGATCGTTGAACACAAATCAAAAACAATGAAAAGAAAGACAATAAACCTCCCTCACTTTGGATTACAGATTCATCCGCCGTATTGCGATGTAAAAATCCGCGAACACAGATATTAATTATTTGCGAACAATGTTCGGCGGCTTTATTAAATTGGCAAAAGAAATTTGACGGGGCGGCGACGGGCCGTGTCCGCCAACGAATATACATCGGGGGCGGCGGTTGGAGAGCCGATGTCAAAGGGAGCCGGTTTAATTGAAAACTTCAAAACGTATTAAATCGCGGTTATCGCTTAAAAATCGCGGTCGCGGATTTGACTTTCGACAGAGGAAATGATGGTGCGCTCTTTGCCGTTCTGTTTGTGCGGAAACGAGGAATTTTAATGATTTTGGCACCGGAAGTTGTATTTGGGACGAAGAAGGGGAAGATTTTTTGTGGGGATGGTGTGAGTGGTTCTAATCGATGTAGTGCCTTCAAGAATTGACCTCTGTTTGAATGATTTTCTATCTTGCAGTTTTCATTTCCATAGATTTGTTTGAACACCTAAGAGAAAAACGTAATTATATCATTATCATCTAATAGCAGACGATATTGGTATTATCACAAACAACAGAACTGAAGCCATTCTCGCCGTAAAAAAAAACTACATGAAATTGCGCAGAAAACCGCGTTACAAATTTCATATGATACAACCATATACATGGAAAGAAAATCAAAAAATAAATCTTCTCTAATAACAAAACATGGTGAAATTTTGCAAGTCAGCCATTTTAAATACAACGGAGAAGTTATACAAGGAATTACCAAGTTCCAAAGGGCCTACAAGCTAACATGCGCGTACTGTACTGAAAAGTGTATTTCGAGAAGCGCCAAATTCAGGCATTATAGCACAACGATTCTTCCAGAAGCAATCTACGCAGCTGAAACAATGGTTATTGGCGGTCATTGAAGAATTAGGGAATTAGAAAAACAAGAGCGGTAAATTCTCAGAAATATTTACGGGACAATCAATAGAAACGGCATTTGGATGAAAAGACCTCGGAATGAACTTTATCAGAAGACAAATGCGATAACGGAAGAAATCAGAAAATGACGAGCAAAGTTCTGTGTACATGTCTACAGAATGGAACAGTCCAGAATACCGATACTCTCAATGGCAATATTATTATAGCAATTTCATCGTTTATACATAATAGGAAAAGCAAAGGTTCAAGGACAGTTCCTTGACGAACACCATAATCATTTTCGATAACAGGTGAAACAAAATTATTATATTTAAATTTTTGCTTCAATTGAAAAGGTAGGACTCCAACCAACAACACAAAACTGCATAGTTCAATTTTTTCCAGTTTTTTCAGAGGTAATGTTCTTTTTATTGTCCCATGAACTGTTTTAACTCTCGACGAAAGTCTTTGAAAACTACTACCACATACACAAAACTATCAGCATAACCAGTAGTCACATATAAAAATAAGTTCTTCATTCTCAATAAATATAATACTCAATTACAGAAAATCATAATATAATGTTGAATGAACTAAATAAATAAAATGAAAGAAATATAACAGAAAGCTCAATCTAATCTAACACATATTAAATATTAGAGAAATATTACACAAACTTAATCTGAATCAATTAATTTTAGTCAATTGTCTTTCTTCACATAACTCTTGATAGTATGAGTCTAGGTGAAAGCAAAAAATTTCAGCAACTGACTTGAATGTAGACTCCATAAACCAAATAGGGGATTGTATTAGCAAGTTGGTCCTTCGAATCTCTAGGTGGAATAATTCTGTAGTACGAGAATTTTGCCAAGGAAGACGAAATTTCAAAGCAGACAAGAAAGGAGGACAATCAATACTGTTGTGCAGTAATTTGTACAAAAATTTAAGTGATAAAGTTTTTTTCCTGCCTTGCAATGAAATTAAACTGAATCGACTCAATAATTACTTATGATTGACTCCTCTCTGTGGATAAACTTTATCCTCGCTCCGAACTAAGAATTTCAAGAACCTTCTCTGATTGACCTCAAGATGGCGTTGGTGACCAGATCATGCTACCATACTCCATTCTGCTACGGATTGAGGCACAGAATAGTCTTTGATATATTCACATATTCTTCTTACGAGATATTAATATAAACGTTTTCCATCTGAACTCCGATTGATTTTCTGCAATAAAATTGAAAATATCAAAAACCTCAGTCAGCTGATTCTTGACAACTAGTTCCAAGATCTTGATGTTACTCGTTGTGTTATAATTATTCTTTATTTATTGATCCATTAATGTTTACTGTTAAACTAGCGAATATTCAATATTCATTGCAACCATTTGTTCACCAAATGTCCGCAGACGTTCCTAAACGCCTCATAAAGCAGATACCCTCCTTAATGCCCATTCGATAGTTGACGACCGCATTAATTTTAACAGGTTTTCTTCGGGAAAGCTTGCGACAAATGACGAGGAAACAGAAGAGAAGCCAGCTTTAATTCTCAGATCCACCGCTCGAATTGCTTTTCCAAGTCATTGATTACAATTTTCTTACTAATTTGTTCTGAAACCCTTACTGCGATTAATTTATACAATTTACCTCATCGAAATTTTACGCATTCGATGTGAAGATATGACGTCATTAATTTCTTCAATCCAGTGAATACATTTCATAGAATATAAGAAGCGATAGAATATAATATAAGAAACAAAAAAGGAAAAAATAAAATTACAGTTTTATATGTAATGAGAGTATTTCAAATTATTCGAATCATTTGTTAACTTATAAAATTATACTTGCTATTCATATTTCAAAATCTCACACAAATTTCAAAAGGGGAGACAATTGGATGCGAAATGATAAGAACTAATAGATAAATGATAAATTTTCAAAAATTGGCTTAAAGAACAATTGAAATTGAATAACCGAACATTGTTGAATCTCTCCAGATAAAGAGCTTATAATTAGGTATGGAAATCCTTTGACAATAATTCCATGGTCAAACCCCATATTTATCTATGAATGCATATACAATCAATTTTGTTATCAACTTGTATCATACAAGCGTCTGAAGAAATTTGGTAACCAGTCACAATATTCATCCACTGAAAGTGTAAATCAAACGTGAAAAAATTTGAAGTGTTTGGTATTAATAACAATTTATTGTAATACATTTCATTTCTTGTTCATAAAACGTGAATATAAAATTCGTGCTTTGAATGGAGGCATTTATCATATTTTGTAAGTTATCTTTTTGTATTTATATTTTTGAACTATCGGAGAGCTTTCTTCACAATTGTTGTCAACGAAAACACAACCTGTCACTCAGCAGAATGATATTTAATTGTTTCCAAGCAAATTGAACTTGTTGGAAAGAACATTCTGTACAAAAATCATGTGACAAGAGGAAAAACTCAAGGTTTGCAACCGCCTCTTTTTCCGAGGTCTAGGGGGTGATTTCAAAAAGTACGGCTTCGATTCTAAAACATCATTTAGCACTCAAAATTACTATCAAAAATAATGTCGTCAAAAAATTATTCTTCACTTCATTATTATTATTAAAATTATTGAATTTCACCTTACATTTCGTTGAGTTTTTTTCCCCTACAAACCTTCAGACCAACGAAAATGAACGGCATGTAAAAAAATATTATCTATGCATAAAATACATTCAAAATAAATTAATTCTATGTTGTTTCGAATCACCCCCCGGACCACGGAAAGAGAGGGGGTTGCAACCCTTGAGTTATTCCCCTTGTCACATGATTTTTGTACGGTGTTGCGGAATAATGTGGAAATTGTCAGAAAATCAAAAAAATTTACCGACTTTGTGGCGCACCATTTTTTACGGCACTGCACGCTTTCTCTTTAATTTTCATGGATCTATCGATGGTAAAAATGCCGTGCAAAAATATACGACCAAACTGTACTCACTCCTACCTGCACTTCTGAATTCTCACCAGCACTCAGTTGGACAGCTCACAAGTGACGGCATAGTGATGAATTTTATTATTTTATGCTCTTATATCGTCTTATATACGTCACCTGGTGGTTCATATGACCCATCCATTTTTGGACATGGGCCTGTAGTCTATTACTCTTATTAATGTTGTCATGAGGAGGAATCAAAAATTCTGGGGAGAGTTTATACGTCTTTTCTTCGACAGAAGGAGCTCACGTGAATAGTTCACGATCTGATGTTCTCCTGTTTCGGATGTAGGACCTAGGGGCGTTTTGAAAGTCATTGATTCTTGATTGTTTGATTGAATTAGTACTGATGATTGATTATAATGATAAAACAATTGTATCCTATTATCATTCAAAAAGTTCGATGATTTTTCGAAGCGCACTTAATATTTACTCTGGAAAGCGATAGGTTCGTTATCGTTGACAACATTTGTGTAGAGAGCTCCCTGATAGTTTTATTTGAAATACTTCGATTAAGAGTCTCTGTATTTACTATATATATATATATATATATATATATATATATATATATATATATATATATATATATATATATATATATATATATATATATATATATATATATATATATATATATATATATATATATATATATATATATATATATATATATATATATATATATATATATATATATATATACATGTATAATTACACATGTCTACAGAATGAAACAGTCCAGAATACCGAAGAAACTACTCGACATAATTATGAATAGTATATGCGGAACAGAGTGGCTAAAAGAGGTCGAAAATGATCTACAACAGATCAATATAAAAAATCTCGAAGATCGCACTGAATTCTTCCAGAAGCAATCTACGCATCTGAAAAAACGCATCGTTATTGACGGTCATTCAAGAATTAGAGAAATAGAAAAACAAGAACGAAAAATTCTTAGAAAGATTTACGGGCCAACCAATAGAAACGGCATTTGAATGAAAAGACCTCAGAATAAATTTCCAAATACGATAACTGAAGAAATCAGTGAACGACGAGCAAAGTTTTATACACATGTCTACAGAATGAAACAGTCCAAAATACCGAAGAACCTACTGGATATAATTCTGAAGAGTGAATGCGGAACAGAGTGGCTAAAAGAGGTCCAAAAGGATCTACAACAGATCAATATGAAAAATCTCGAAGATCGCACTGAATGTCGCTATAAAATCGCACATGTAAAGTTTGAGCAAAAGTCAAATCGTCAACCTGGAGTAAAATGGGCAGATGAACGGAAGAAAAACCATTTAGAGAGGGTGAACCGTTTTTGGGTGGCAAAAAAAAATAAGCAAAAGTCCTAATAATTGCGAATTCAACTTCAGTCGCTCTCCTAATGGGAAACAATCGTAATAATAATAATAATAATACATATATAATTAGATGAACGAATTGATATAAAAATTCATTAGGCGTAAGAAAAAAAAGAAACGAATGATAATTCGAAAGCACCTAACGCAAACGTGAGGGAGACTTCCGAAACGAAAAAAAGAACCAGCACCTATCTCATTAAACATGATGTAAATGAAACGAGAGGAAAACGATCGCCAACGACAAGGTAAAGAGCTTCGGGACGCTTCAATGGAAAATGCAAACGAACGAAAAAAGACAGGGTGAGTGGTGTTTCCGGATGGGGTGAATTTTATATTTGGAACATTAAATTCTTTTAATTACTTTCTGTATCTACATATTATACGTGTAGTTCTCCCATTATTTTTAGGAATGTTCTGTTTGCCCGTTTCTCCGACTGAATACTGATTAATTCAACGATAATTTATGATACGCGATACAGTGGCACACAAAAACCACAGAAATTTACACATGAAAAAAGAAGGGCACGTGTGGTTTTCTACAATGAATATTAATTGCGACTAGAGTCCTCGGACCGGCCTCCGTATAGCGAATACTGAAAATTATTGCTTTTGTACGTGCGCATTTTCCATTTTTATATTTTTAAATATATTTAAAATGGGTCGCTAGACCCGTCGAGCGGTTTTGTTAATTTTTTTAAGAATTGCGTTCCGGTTGAATTCGTTGTGGCGTGAATACATCATTTTGGTGAAATATAATGATTTTGTCGTTGTTATCCTACAGTAGTTTCTGTTTACTGGATAACGGGAATTAAATACAGCGCAAAAGCGTAATGCTCAACAATGAATGGCTTTCAATTGAAAAAAAATAGAATTATATTCTGCAAGTATAAAGGAAATGAGTGTTGTTCTTTAAGATTTGAAATTCTACTTGATGTTAAGGATCAGCAGAAACTTTTATATTGTTTTTCTTAGATTTTTATCTTTCCAGCTTCGACATAAGCATGTTATACGGTTTTTCTCAATGTACAATACATTTATGTAATTGCTTATCGTTTGTAATCTAACCAAGACCTCCGAATGCTTTTAAAACTTTCACATAGCCATAATATGCAGTTTTTCTGAATGTATATCCCTAACAACTGAAATTTATTTTGCTGTAGAGGTTTCGCAGAAGTACAAAATTGCACTTTTGAATTCTACAAATACATTTACATAATTACAATTTATTAAAACAATTGTTAAACTGATTTACACATATATTATTGCATATATGTGTAAATCAGTTTAACAATTGTTTTATTATGTTTATCGATTCACATCAAGTATCGGCCTCATCAATTATTAATTACAATTTGTTTAAAATCTAACCAGAAGCCTGTAATGCCTTTCAATTCTGAATGTATATCTGAATGTTTTTCTGAATATATATCCCTAAAAACTGAAGGTAATTTTGCTGTAGAGGTTTTTCAGTAGTACAATATTGCACTATTGAATTCGACATATACATTTACATAATTACAAATTGTGTAAAATCTAACCAGAAGCCTGGAATGCTCTTCAATATTGTAGTATTGAATTTTACATATACATTTACGTAATTGTCAATTGTTTAAAATATAACCAAAAGATTCGAATGCCTTTCAATTCTGTCCCTAAGCACTGAAAGTTATTTTTTGCAGTGGTTTTTCAATATTACGGTATTGAATTTTACATATACATTTACGTAATCGAAAATTGTTTAAAATCTAACCAAGAACTGCGAATGCCTTAAAACTTTCACATAGACATAATATACAGTTTCACTGCATATTGTATCTATGTATTACTATGCATTACTATGTCTATGTTTTACTGTATATTATCCCTAAGGACTAAAAGTTATTTTGCTGTAAAAGATTTGCAGAAGTTCAATATTGTAGTATTGAATTAAACATATACAACCCATGAAAAACCATGATATACAGTCTTTTCCACTGTATGGTTCTATGATCTTAATTCTACTTGCTGTAGCAGTTTGGCGAGAGTTGAATACTAATTATACACATACATTATTACAATTTAATACAATTTGAAATTCTTCCAAATCTAACGCAGATTCGAAATTCATTCAAACTTTGATATGGCCATGATATACAGTTTTTCTGAATGTATGTTTCTAAAATCTGAAATCTTATTTATTATAGAGGTTTTGCAACAACTCAATACTGCAGAATCGAATTTTACACATATATTTATAGAGTTTGAAGTTGTTTCAAATCAAAGCAAACTTCGAAGGTCTTCCAAACTTTGACATAGCCATAATATACAGTTTCTCTGAATGTATGTCTCTAGGATCTGGAGTTTTACTCACCATAAAATTTATGCTAGAAGTTAATACTGCAGAATTGAATTTTATACATATACCGATTGATATAATTCAAAGTCGTTTCAAATCTAACCAAAACTTCGAATGTCTTCCAAACTTTGACATAGCCACGATATACAGTTTTTCTGAATGTATGTCTCTAGGATATGGAATTTTACTCACTATATGAGTTTTGCAGAAATTCTGAATTCAATTCTGTCTTTAAAACGTTGACATAGCCATGATATACAGTTTCCCTGAAAGTACGGCCTTTGCATTCAAAATTTCATATACTGTGTGTATTGTGCAGGTATGCAATACTTCAGAATTTAATTCAGTACATGCATTGATTCATTTAGATTTCCAGAATATTTTCTATCTAAGCTTGGAAGGTGTTTCAAGCTTCATCCTGGCTTCCTTCGACTAAGAATCCGAAAAGGTCATCATAAGGGTGAAGCGCACGTTTCAATTTCCAAAAAAAAAATGAAAATCTAGAAATTACTGTTTTCATCACATTTCTATTCATATACGAATAAACAATTTCGATGATATTTGAATTTAAAGATAGTAGTTAAGAGTTTAATCAAGTATTTTATATATAGTTGAGTTTTTCCAGATTTTCACTTTTCAATCATAATAATGAATCTCGTTTCTCAATTTTAGAATATGCTAGTAAAATTTTCATCGCAATGCAACCCTGCATCCCCATTTGAATATTCGCGAAGAAACACGTAATATTCGTATCGCGTTTTGATAAAATAACGAATCGAGAAACGAACGTCCGTCTCTGATTTAACTACTAACCGAATAAGCCGCAGAGTTGGCCATGTGTGATGAAATTACAAAGAAAAAGGGTACGAGCGGCGGTCCGCGTCGGCCGTACGTATGTATGTGTGTGAGTATATATGCGGATACGCTAAGGTTTTATTTTCATCATCAGAGATTCGAGCTCCGTGATATAACGAATTCGCTTTATATATTGCACAGGCTGCTAATGCAATTATTAATAATAAAGCTATTTTGAATTTCGCGCTACGGCTGTGCCAAGGAAAATTTCCGCCAATTAATATATCGTGATTTGCATGCAGAAATCGTCCTTTTTGAGAGCAGGTCTTACGTTCAGGAATATATGACTATTTTAATATCCCACGAACACTAAACGCATCGCTATGTATATATATATATATATATATATATATATATATATATATATATATATATATATATAAAACATTCTTTCGAGAAATTCCAATTGAAGAATGTTATAGTAGATCTAGATATGTGAACGTGTATGACGTGATGACCCCATTATCCTTCAAGGAGGGAAGGTAAGAGATGTATTGAAATTGATGCCATACGTGATGAAGAAGCGAGAAAGCTGTTTCGTTCTGCAAGGAACTCGTCAGTCGCACCTTGTCCACCGAAGTGAGGCAACGATTTCAATACCCAAGCATCTTCTTATGCCTCAAAGCGAAGAACCGTCAAGTAATGAATAGTTTACAATTCCATCTGTAGGAATCAATAGAAAACATATCTCAGATCATAGACACATCCAGCATCGAGCGCTGGATACCCGTAGGATCCATTAAATAGCCACGTCTATTTGAAAAATATCATCATATGATGTTGTAAAATGATTTTAACTGATAGAGTTAAAGTTTCAGTAGATATCTATGAGTATAGAAGGGATGTGAGCGTTCGATGCTTGATGTGTCTATGATCTGAGAGATGTTTTGTATTAATTCTTATGTAGGGAATTGTGAAGCATTCATTACTTGACGGTTCTCATCTTGCGAATCATAAGAACATGCTTGGGGATTGAAATCTTTACTTCGATAGACGTGGCGGCGACTGAGGAATTCCTTCAGAACTAAACAGTTGTTTTGCTTTTTTATCGCGGATGACATGGATTTCAATATTTATCTTACATTTATCCCTTGAAGGATAGTGGAGGCATCACATCGTAAACGTTCGAAGTTAGCTCTTCTATACAACATTCTTATGATTAATTCGTTCTCATCTTGCGAATCATAAGAACATGCTTGGGGATTTTTCGTAAACAGTTGTTTTAGATGTTCTTGAAGGATAGCATCACATCGTAAACGTTCGAAGTTAGCTCTTCTATACAACATTCTTATGATTAATTCGAATTTTTCGTATAGATGTTCTAGTATCAATTTTCTCAGATATTCATTGTAATCAATTGACAAGAACTAAAGCGTGTTTTTATATAAAGATGGCGCTTACCCTGTAGACATCGAAAAATGGTTTTTATTTTCATTGAAAATTGGTGCAGAAAACTCCCTGAGATTTATGACTGAAAAAGTCCGATATACTGATAAGAAATCTCAGAATAGATTTCAGATTTCATGAATTTCTTATGAAAAAGTAGACCCCATGGTAATTTCTTACATCCCGAAAATACTTCGTATTAGCTTGTAATGAACGGAAATAATAATCCTAATGTGTTGTGTCCTCAACTCTCAAAAAGCATTAAAGCTTCGAAAAACAACCATAAATTAATTTCCTACTAAGTAGCTCCTAATTTATCTTTCATTAGTTCCATCAGAACTACTGAAGTGGAAAAATTAATGTGCGCCACATATGAAACAAATGAAATAATGCGGAGGTCATAAATAGAAGCAATATAAGATAGCCGGAAAAATCCGAGAGGCGGTCTCCGTTCGTATAAATACATATAAATACGAATCGGGGGGTTCTGGATCTAAGTGGAAAATATGAAGACTCGATACTGCATTACGGCCAGTCTGGCGGACACATTAGTGGACCAGTAACTTCTGGAATAATGGCAATATAGCGTGGTCATCCAGACGGTCTTCTGATGTTCACGATTCTTTGTGGGATTATTTTATTGGAAGATGCTTTTATCTAGTATGAAATGATCAGGTATCCGGGGAAAAATATGGGATTTCAGGATGTTTTCACAACTAATAACCTTACTCCCTTGAAAAACTGGTAATAATTTTCATATGAACAATCATATTTATAAAAACAGTGACCTTTCATTAATCAAGTGCTGTTTTTTAACAACTTCCACCCTGTTAATATATGGTGGCTTTTCAGACTAACTGCTCTCCTCCTCACCTTAAATGACGTGTATTTTTCACTAGCATTACTATTATAACTATAATTTCTTCAACATTGTCAAGTCGAAAAGAACCTTGAAAGTCACTGTTGGTACCATGCTCTATTGAAGATAATCGTCGGTTTTATCAATTTGAATTAAGAAAGAATATAAACAAGTAATATCTCATTATATTACCACCTTTCTTGTGATATTTTGTCATTTTTTCCGAATAATTAAAATAACGATCAGGAGTAGAAATTAGAGTGGCAGAGTTTCAGGAAGAATTTCAAAATAAATAAAATGAAATAAATACAAGAAATGGTCTGATGATGTCAAAACCATAGCAGAATATACTAGCAATAATTTTTCCAGAATAAAAAATCTGGAGAGGACTCAAAAAGACTTTTTCTTATGTTTCATCAAGAAAAATAATATTAATTGTTCATATTATCTCAAATATTTTCAGCTTTTCTGCTTTGTAGTTAATCAATACACTTAATGAACGTCTTTTGTTGTTGTTTTGTTGTCTGAACAATTCCAGAAATTGAATTTGGAACTCTTCAGATCGAAAGAGATGATGAAAATATCAAATCAGGATATGGAAAACTTTTTTCACTAAGGCAAAGGAAACAACATTTAACCTTCTAATTTTCCATGCAGACCTATAAATCGAGAAAAATGTGAATAAGTTGAATTTACAAACTTGAAAGTGAGACTAATAATATAATTCAAAACAAACTATGTTCAATTTACTTGACATATGTATTGATGAAACACTTGAGAATGGTTCAATATCCTGAAACATGTTATGTCGACTTAATGAAAGAGTTACGAATTTACTATTACACGTTGAAGAACATTCTACAGATTTCTAAATTTAACTACAGATTCGATGCTTTTCGGTTTTTGAGACTTTTCTATTTTTATAGTTGAATTGATAGTTTTCTCTTATTTCGTGTTCATGAAGCTATTTTGTTATTTGAGTATTCATTTTGTATATTCGTTTCACTAATTTCAGTATTCTGATGAAGGTTTTGAATTCATTTTCAGAAATGTTATGATGATTGGAAGGAGTTAAATGATTGATAGCTCTTCTTTTTTGTCCATTTGACTTTTCTTTTTCATTTTCAAGATGAACAAACTTTTTGAAACTTCATTATAGACCCGAATTTGTAGAATTCAGTCTACTTTGATAATAAATATTTGAACATTTTTCATAAATTCTCCATCTAATCCATTTTATTGTCCATCTAATATTTCAACATCTGAATACCATTAATTTCTCTGAACACATTTCATGATTCGCGAAAATCAAATGCTTCGAATGTCAATCGTCAACTATCGTTAAACCCATTTCCACTTAATCCGCCAGTACATACACGTTGTTAACCTTAACGCTAATCCAGTGTAAACATGTTTGCGTTGATAAATCAATGATTGGGAAGATTTCAACAGGACCTTAGAAATTGGAATAAATTTGGTTCAAACTGCTTTTTGAGAACTACCTGAAATAAGTAAATTCTTTCTTCGTCATCAAACCGAATTCGTGGTTGTTATTTTTTGATAAGAGTGCTATTGGAGTACTCATATCGATGCTGTTTGCAAACAACTAAACAGGTCATATTACGCAATTAGTAGGGTTAAAAAATCTCTTCCTCTGGATTCATTGTTGAACATCTATTATAGTTTGGTCTTCAGCCATCTATAATATAATATTCTGTTATGGGGAAACTCCTCCGATGCAGATAGAGTTTTCATTTTGCAGAAGAGGATAGTGCGCATGATTTTCGGCATTGCTCCCCGGTCTTCTTGTAGGCCCATATTTCTTGAACATGGGATTTTAACCCTTGCCTCCATTTTTATTTTCAGAGGTTTGCTTTATGCGAAAGAAAACGAAAATAACTTGTCGAAATTATCTAGTTTCCATGACTACAGTACTAGAAATAAAGAAATATTAACGTTTCCAAAGCACAAAACTGTTAAATACGAACTATCTCCCATTTACCAGTCTATTAAATTGTATAATCATCTTCCTAACCATGTAAAGTCAGCAAACTCATGTAAATATAAGAAGTTAGTTAAGGAATTTTTATTGTATAAGTCTTATTATAGCGTTAAAGATTATTTTCATGATTCATTGTAATTTATAATTTTCTCTTTTCTTGACTTATCCTATACATGCTCTGTAATGTCTTAAAGGATCAATAAAGTTATTATTATTATTATTATTATTATTATAGGTGCGTAACAAATTTGTTGTTTTAAAGTTTCAAGTCAACGATGTCACATAAATAACACTGCGGAACATAAAAGTTGAACGTTTCCTTTATTTTATGAGTCAATTCATACTAATTTGGGTTAAGAAAAACAGATATGACAAAGAAAAAATTTATTAGCTCTACCAGAGCTTTCCAAGTTTTTTTTTCTTTCCCTACCAGAACTAAATCGAATGCAATGTTCATTACAAGTTGACGTATTCGTGGCCCAAAAAAGATGTCTTTCTTGTCCTTTGCATCACTCAATTCAGGAAATTTATCTCTTAAGTATTTAAAAGTCTGGCCTTCTGGGTTCATGACTTCTTCATAATGCCCAGCTGGATATGTAGGAGTAGAGGAAAACATTTTTTAGATCTATGATTGACTCGGTACGTGCGTTTTTCTCACTAAGACCAAACTGCTTGAATATAATGTGATTTTCTATCCATACTATCCCACATATATGAAAAACAACAGTATTTTGTATACCGAAATTGCATCCCTAAGAGTATAGCAAATAGTGTTAAATCTCCGAAGATTTCACACTTATATTCCAGTTGATTGAATTTAGGAGGTTTCTATTTGGTGAACCTGACTCATTCTACAGGATATTCCATTGGCGTAACCTTGGTCCTAGAAGTTCTGAATATCTCTAATGAGATCAGTCAACTGCGATTGATTGAACTTATGCGTTTGATCATCTTTGGTTTCTTTAAAATCAGCGTCATAAAGTGTTGATGGCTCGTTGAAGCCAACTCATAAGTGTGGGGTGGTGTAAGAACTGGTTAACTGTCTGAATGTGGAATAGGTCCAGTAGCTGATGAAAAATTCGGGTATTTAACAGTTTTCATTTTTTTCATTGACAATTCTGCTTTTATAGACGGAGTCAAGCGAAAATAGCAATCATCTATTTGGTAAGTGAGCTCCCGCCAAATCATAAGACACAGCAAAGGCCGTGGAACCTTTATTATTCATCCATTCTAGTCGAACTGAACCCGAATGGCAACATATATGTGGAGCCCATATCTATTTTGGTTTCCTACCTTCATATCAAAATGATATTGATAGACAGTCTTTACAAGTGGCGTCAAATTGCGTCAAATGTAACACACATTATTAAGTAAATTCATACATTTGCGTGGGATGTTGATTTTCTCTTTGAAGCAATCCAAAACAAGATGATATTCACGAAATGCTGTAAATGTCTCCGTTACCGCAATATTATCACACTTAGTAATCTTTCGGCAGCCAAATTATAATTTGAAAATAAAATTTATGTGTATTTTGACAAATCACAATGTTATGAATTTCGAAAAACAAATTTTCCGCAAATTGAAAAAAAAAATTTATAAGATATAAAGAGTAGCTTATATCTCTGAAACTAGAGCTAATCGGTTCTTTCAATGCTCGTTTTTGCATTCAGTTAAGAAGAAGATATAGCATAAGACTAATTTTGAGACCGAAATAATCATTGTTGCGCAAAAATCGATATTAATGACTCTGTATTATTTACTAATATCTTCATTCCATTATTTTGAAGTTTCACTTATTCTTCTAGTTCATCTTGCTCTGTGATAACACACAGTTAATGATAAAGTTGATTGAATGTTCGCTGATCTCTTGAAGAAAAATTGTTTAATATATTAAATAAAAATAATTGGCTTGGTTTCACGAAATTCATAATAAATATCGGACAATTGTTTCGGGGTGTTACTCCATTCTCGAAAGTTAAACTGAACAACATTTTTCGACAAACATTTTTATATAGCTATACATAGTTACCTGCAATAAAGTTAAGGCTGATATCGATGTCCGCGAAGTAGAGGCACAGGTCATTAACAGTTAGAAGTATTGAATTGAATCTAAGAATTATCGAAACACAAAAAATTTTCCAATTAAGGAAAGTTACAATGGTGATAAACTGAAGGTAACTTGATCATTTGATATAGATTTTTTCCTTCAGAATCAGAATTCAGAAGGAAAAAGAGGAAGAATTCAGAATGCGAATCAGAAATTTCCACGTGTTCTAGATGATTCAGAGTTTTACCTTTCATCTATGGGTGCAGCAATTTCGATGAGTTTGAATCTATGAAATTGTTATAATGATTGCAATGTGTTGTAAGTCCAGTGGAATCGTTGTTATTTAATATGAAAAATTAATGTTCTTTCATTTTAGTTTCGATGCTTCCTCCAGTTTGGCCTTTGTAGTATTCGTCACAATCAGCACAATTAATCTGGCATACTCCTCTCTTAACTTTTGTAGCTTGTTCCTCTTTATTATTGACTAAACTGAACACAAATTTCTTTCTTTCGTGCTAATAGTTTTAATATTTCACTTTCTCAATCTATTTTTGATTTTTTTCATGAGATTTGGTATGTGATTAATACTGTGGAATTTTTTTTTTCAGTTTTTACTCATTATTTAGAGATTCAGCTGGTTAATTAAATATTTAGATATAGTAGATCTAGATTATTATTAGGGATACTGTTTTTCGCAATGTTATTTTTCAAATTTTGTATGTTTAATTATTTGTATCTATTATTATTCACTGAATTAAGTATATCATTATGTATTTTCCTGTTATTGAGTTATGAAGTTTCGGTTATTTGACCTGTTGGAAATGAGTGCTTATTCTTGTTATTATTATTTTTATAATATCCACTCTGATGGCAAAATTTTGAAAGTATGAATTTTTGGAAGATAGCGTTTCTTCGTTTTTGTCTGATGATGTCAGTGTTTTCTTCAAGGGGTTAATCTGATGAGTGGATCCTGTCCGTATGAGTTCCACAGGGATCTAACGGTGGTCCTATTTTATTTTTGTTATTCGTAAACTACAGAGGAAGGATATTAGAATTATTTCGTGTACAGATTGAAGAACATGGAGTAAAAATAATTGAAGATAATTGTGCAAATTATCTTACTCAGATTTATATGTTTTTGTGTGTTTATAATAAGCTCACGAAACTAGCGATTCTAGATCTATGGGTGGTACTATTCACCATTATATATCAGATGTGAATCTGGTACTAGACTGATTCTCACCAGATTGAGCAAGTTCCATAATGGTCCGATTTGCTGATGTTAGATATTTTTCAATGTAATCCCTCAAAAAATTATTAAAAACTTCAGTAGAAATATCAATTGATGGTTCTTTATTTGGTTTATTATTTACTATGGAATTATTCATTATTCATCTTCTGCTTTTGTAAATGGAAAAATGGATTTCATTCGTCGTGTATTTCGATTTTTAATTATTATTCATCGATTCTTCAATGATTAACAAATTAAGGTTTGGATTGAGTGAATGAGTAAATTATCTATCAAACATATACACACTTCAAATACCAGATCGAGTTAAACCTTTAATAATATCCACTAATGGCGCCCTACTTCCCTGTAAGTAAAGAAAAAGAAAGACACCGAGCCGTAAACAATATTAGCCATTTTTATGGTCCCATCGCCTGTCAATATTCAGCAGTCGTAAAATGCTCCACTAAACGCGCATATGTTCAAGATGTTCTCTAATTATTGAGTTTTTGTTTAGAGCCGTAAAAATACTCGCAGTGGGTGGCCTCTGCCATTAGAAATGTTTTACGATATTCACTGTTCGATACAGATCTCCAGAAATATAGACACATTATATGAATATTGTATATGTTACTGGTTGAAATATCTGTAGCTGACGCCATGAAGTTTATGGAAACAGTTTTTTAACACTTTAATACAGGAGAATCTTCATGAACGCTTTCGAAGGGCAACTAGTGAAGCTGTTCAAGAAATCTTCGAATGTTATAATTGGGTCGGAGAATGTAGAGGTTTCCACGTTTCCAAAAACGCAAACGACATAACAAAAGTTATCTCCACATTTGTACTAAACTGTCAACGACACTTCAAAAAATCTGTGAACCAGTCATCGATGAAATCACAACAATTATTCAATCAGTTTTTATCGATTTTTCACGTTAGTTATTGATTTATATAGAAAAATTTTGTTTCTCAAAAGTGGTATTTTTCGATGTGCACTTTATCGATTTTTTCAGCAAATGATAGTTGCCAGTTGCCAACAACTGGCAACTGTCCAATAAGCAGTCACAAAAAACAGTTGTGCCAATTCTAAATTATCCACCTCTAAAAAATAACACCCTTCATTATTCTTTGATAAAATAAACATAACACACAGAAATGTTCGAAAGATTCAAAATATACACACCTACCTACCATACTTGATCGAAGACAAGATTATTTTTGTCTATCCGCTTCAATATAACTTTCTATTTATTCCTACTGAATGACAAAAGTAAAAATACGGGAATTTTAAATTTTCATTTGTATAATTATTTATAATTCATGAAATACAATTTAATAGAAATCATAAAGAAATCTTAAAAGAAGAATGATACTAGGGATCACTAGTTTAATGAATCTTCTTCAAGTTCTTTTAGAAAAGAATGAATATTAAAAATTGTATATTCAATTGAATTTTTCACTGGAAAGTGATGCAAACATTTGCCTAATCCAAATGCATAATTCAAAAAAAACCACCCTATTAACGAAGAAACAAACGAGCCGTACATCTGATAGGGAAACTTAAAAGCGTGTAAACAGAAGAAGAAAACATGGAGTACTGTGATTGGAAAAGCGGGGTAACTGCATCAGCAGAAGGAATTAACGATTCCGACGGATACCGGTCTCTTTGCCGTTTCGAAAAGTAATCCGTCCGTTGTAAATAAGGATAACAGGCTCGGACTTGAAAAAATACAGGTTACTTTTAATATATCTGGTATATATTATATCATATTATTAAAATCTGCGACATGCAAAATATATATAACTTCATACGTGAACAAATTCAAGAAAATCTCTCTTTTTTCCCTCATTCATCAAAAAACGTTAGATTCATGATATATTGATATGAAATCGTTATTTTTGATGAACAATCTGAAATTTTGAAGACGCTTTCATTCCATAAGACGAAAATTTTCCACTTTTCTCTTGTTAAAATGTTATTTAAGATTTCTTCCAGTTTATTGTTCTAAGAAATGATGAGATGGAAAGTAGTGGAAAGCTTTTTATATTTACTACACATTTTATTTGACATAACTAGTAGGTATTATGGCTTCTTCAAACGAAAAGTCATTCAACTTCATCGCCTGTGTCATTTCGAAGTAACCACGAAATAATGAAATGTAAGTTAAGTTACAGTTGCAAAACAAGAAACTGTAAATCTAGATTTTGTGAATACATTTATATCAAATAATATCCTTCATTAAAAAACATTATTAAAACACGTATTGCAATCGACATAATGCAATTTATACACCACTAATTTATTATAATATAACTCTTCTAGAAAAACCCAGATTTTCATTGATTGTTGATGATAATATCATATTGTATTTTTGCAACTTACCCCATATCATGTGACTTTCCTTAGTGGCCTGAAACAAAAGAAGCCAAGAGTTAATAATCATGCAAAATATCCAACTATATTGCATCAACTGAGGGACAAGAGGTGAATTAACATTATAGAAACTTCCTTGTTCTTTCGTTCATTATTTACTCTTTTTTTTGGTTCAATAATAGTCTAATAATTAATCTATTACTCTAATAGTTCTAGAATATAGTACTCTAGAAGTACTCGTATTATTTTAGTGTTATCTGCTGATGTCAAAATTTGAAATACATATTCGAAGAGTTTTTAACCACTTTGCTTTCAGTGCTTTCGAACCGAAATTTCATACTTTTTGCTTCAAACCTATTCTCTATCTTCATCGTCTATGTATTATAGTGAATAAATTCAAATATTATTTCAATTTGTTTTGAAAACCTATCAAAAATCTTCATCTCAATTGTTCATACTATATTCGTCAGTGAGAACACTTGTTTAATCTTTTCCTTTCATTTTCAGATACTTTGATACTGTGGCACAATCGACTTTCACTGGGATTTCGATGGGGAAAATCATTTCAAAGTTTGCAACTATCCTGAAGAAGGCTTGTTTACTTCAACATGGAAACTGCGAGATTATGCTGCTCCTGTATATTGAGTGAGGAACCACAAAGTGCAAAATCCTTTCGAATTATTTATATGAAAAGTGTTTTATAAAAGAGTGCAGCTTGAGTGAATGTTGTATTGATACTGACAATAAATGGACAATACTCAAGATACACTGTTTGATATAACTATATTTTTTCACGTTTTGCTTATCTCTTGGTGAAACAATATGTAAAAAACAATAATTCAAATTTAACACACTTCGCTTAAGTATTCACTAAATATATTGAGTCAAACATAAGCCAAGTGTTTTAATTTTAATTTATTGATTTCTATTGTAAACATTCTAAACATTATGAAAAAAGCAGATTTCAATACTGATTTCAGGCGTTTTATTGAAGTTTATCCAAGATACAATTAGTTGATTCATTAAATATCTGAGAAATATAACATGAATTAGAGCAGGTCAACTTGTAGAATTGGCAATCTAAGTAGCATTTACGAATAGTTTGAGCTTTATTCCTTGAAATTTCGAAGGTCGTTACCTTTTATAGCTATATTCTTTTCAACAATAAAATTGCAGCGAAAAAACTGTTTTATATAATCAACCATAACTTCTATTTGATTGATAATTGATGAGGCCGATACTTGGAGGATTAATCCAGCAGTATTAATCCATCGTTTGATGAAGAAGTAGGGGAGACCGGGGCTGGAAGTGACAGGGGTAGGTAGTTACAGTGGCAATGGTCGCGAAACAGAGAACGCAATACTAACGTTAGAAAGGGACAAATACTCCCGCCGCCGTCGGCTATCACACCGCGAGAGCCAGTGGCGTCAGCGTTTTTGTGAGAGAAGCCCGCGTGTGCCGCCATTAAAATTGCAGGTTAGTAAAATTTTACACTTTTCGTAATATTGGTTTGCAACCTATGTCCCATAAAGACAAAGATGTCCATGTAGTGATATTTACGCCCTAATGCTTTCGTTTAACAATGAATCTACGTTTATACAGCTATGTTTATTGGCGTTTTCACTGCATAACCTTAAAAGGTCAGATTTGGCGTTGGGGCTAAAAGTTACATTTGCGCGGGGTAGGTTGTGATTTGTCACTACCTGCCCCGTAGTGCTTGTTACCGACTGATATAATTTGTGCTATATTGTTTTGTTTTTTTTTTTTGTAGGATGAGGACGTATATAAGAAAAACAGAGCGGGGAAAAATATCTAAAGATATTTATGAACAAGCAGCAGCTATTTTGGAGGAGGACAAAACTAAAAAAATTCGTGGCATCGCAAAAGACTTCGGATTATGTCATATGTCGCTAACAAGATACTTAAGGAAAAGAAAAGGAGCAAAAGAGGGGCACACCTATGGAATCTCTCACAGTCGGGTACCAGAGGAATAGGCAAGTTTTTAAAAACGAACAAGAAGCCGTTTTGGTGAGTTACTTAATTAAATGCAGCCAAATTTATTACGGATTGACGCCGAAGGATGTCAGGCAGCTGGCATTTGCTTGTGCACTTAAGCACAACATTGTAATGCCGCAATCGTGGCTTCCCAAAAAGGAAGCAGGGTCTGATTGGCTAGCAGCATTTCTTAAACGCAACCAGTCGTTATCTATAAGAACACCAGAGGCTACTAGCTTATGCAGAGCCACGTCATTTAATAAAACGAATGTTGAAAATTTCTTTTCTAAATTGGCTGACGTGTTGGATAGATATAAATTTCCTTCGTCGCGCATCTGGAATGTAGACGAAACAGGTGTGACAACAGTACTGAAACCTAGAAAAATTTTAGCTCCAAAGGGATCTAAACAAGTTGGTTCCATTACATCAGCAGAGAGAGGGACTCTTGTAACTCTTTGCGTAGCAGTAAATGCAGTGGGGAACTTGGTGCCATGTATGTTTATTTTCCCACGAATTAAATACAGGGACTATTTTGTTCGCGATGGTCCTCCAGGCTGCATTGGCGCCGGAAACTCAAGTGGCTGGATGACTGGGCTGGAATTCAAAATATTTATAAAACATTTCATAGATAATGTGAAACCATCTCCATCCGACCCTGTTCTCTTATTATTGGACAATCATTCTCCACACTTGGACATTGAGGTCATCGAAACAGCTAAAGAAAACAATGTGGTACTGCTGTCCTTCCCACCACATTGTTCACATAAGCTCCAGCCTCTGGGTGTGGGGGTCTACGGACCATTCAAAAATTACTGTGCCAGTCAACAAGATGGTTGGCTGAGAAACAATCCAGGCAAGACAATGACTATACACGACATTCCATCAATAGTGAAAAATGCTTTACCCTCGGCATTAAATCCAACGGACATCATCAACGGATTTAAAAAGACTGGTATTGCACCATTCAATAGAGATATTTTTCAAGATGAAGACTTCTTGTCTGCTTTTGTTAGTGACAGACCAATAGACGAAACAATTAACTCTAACGTCGAAAATGTCGCTGTTACAGCACAGAACACGGAGGCTGAAACTTCCATTCCATCTCCTCCTCATTCTCCCATAGAGAGTACCATGGCAGAACCCGAAAGCTTAATTTATTTTGTTTTTACGAATAAGAAGACCAAAATTTAAGTTTGTAATTTTATGTCATTTAAAATTATTATGTTTTTGTTGTAATGAGGCAAAAGACTGCTTTATAGACATTATGTTATGTTATTTAAATTAAGAAAAGTAACTGATTGTGATAAATGTTCCTAATAAAAACTGTTATAATACGTTTGTTTTTTATTGTAACAATTTGCCCCGTGTAGTGTAACAACCAGCCCCAAGCATGGGGTTGAAAGTTACACAGCTTTTTTTTCAGAATTCATACATTTATGTTATTACTATTAGTCTGCAACATAAAATTTATTTTAAATAATATTCCTGAACAGTTACTTAATCAAACGAACCTATACTCAGGTACAACACTTAAACCAATGAAAAAATATGACAGTTTGTAATAAAAATGTCACAACCAGCCCCGGTCTCCCCTAGTATTTCGAAACGTCGTCATGCGTATTTGTATTAAAATTATGAGAAAATTCTAAATACTTCTATTCGACCTATGGAGTCCGAAGTAGACTTTCAGTGATGAAACATACGTGACTATGGTCAAATAAAAATTTGTAAGCTTATGAAACAGTGTTTATGTTGGCATTTCAGTATTTAGGCCTTGAATTTCTATGTCGAAGTCACCTTAGGGAACCAAGAAACTTAGAATTATACTCGTCTATGATATATCGGGCAAATATGATTGAGTATTCAAAATATTATTGAACTTTTTATGAAGAGAAAACGAAAAAGGTAGGGCGAAGAATTTTAATATTTGTTTCCTGATTAACTCATAAGATATCAAATTTCATTTTTCAAAAACAATTCTGAATTCAAAAGGGATGTTAAATCTTAAATTCTCCACATCAGATAGTATCTACATCTGAAAATCTTCCAAATAAGTTGTCTACAATCAATCTGTTTATGCACAATGTATTTGACAACTTACACTCCTACCTTACTATCTTGACTTTTTGGATTGTTCAATGTGGAAAGTGTTGACACAAAATACTCTTTTTTTGGACCCTTCATTGTTCAAACACTAGAACAAACTTTCAACTTGATTTGATTTGATTCAAAAAACTGTCGTAGGTTTACAGATCGTGAAAATTACAGTGCATTTACGTTCAGGCAATAGAAGGTGTTTAACCCTGCACATCCCCTTTTTTGAGGAAATTTGTTCATTCACGAATAACCCTTTTCAACTGCAAAATTCTGCAATTTCTACATAACAATGTGGAAAATTATGAAATTGCCTTTCCTTTCAAGAACTAGAGGTAGACATAGTTCAAATAAAATGCACCCGTATTGCAGTTGAAAAAGAAGTGCATTTGTTGCCAAAAACAAATTTCAAAGCAATGACGCGTTTGCTCCAATAAAATCTAGAATGTTCGAAATAATGATTAACCCAATAGAATCGCCATTAAGAAAATAAATTCCAATACATTTAGTGCAACCTATATAGGAGTAATTAAACTGTACGAATAATTTTTCCCAAAATTTAAGCTGCAACGTCTAGCAACATTTCGGAGATGTTTGTTCCAACTTCTTTCTACAAAGTGTTAACTTAAAGTATAGCTGGACTGTATAAAATTTGTGGATCAGATAGGGCTGATTCCGGTTCTATCGAATCCAGTCGATTCCCAGTGTCGACTTTGATCAAAGATTAGCTTTGAGTCAGTCGGATGGGTATGATTCCATGAAATATTAATGGATCGAAAGGTAATGGAATAAATTAATTTCTAAAAGCAATATTTCGCATCGTACTCCAAGGATTAGACATGGCGCCCGGCCAATCGAAACGTTCCGGAAATTAAAGAGAATGGCTAATCAGCACGTGCTTGGATCAATATTATTAATTGATTTTGCATTCGAGGGGGATGTGCCAAATATTTATACATCGCGTATTTAATCTATCCTTTAAGATGACTCATCAGGATAATATTATCCTGCCGGATTACAAAATAAAACTGATGAAACATGTTTTCAATAGTTTCACGTGTTTTATTCTCAATAATAATAGTTGAAGTCTCCATAATTCATATTGTGAAGTGACACATTATTAGTAGGTATATTTGAATAATTTCCAATAAGCATTGAATAATTCGAAACACTTGGTCAAATCCCACGAAAACTGTTAATTGCTTCGGGTTAGTCATTTATTATAACGAATTAATACAACTAGTTCGAAAGAGTAACAATATTTCTATTGATAGCATTGACGTGAATTATATAGCTGAACTTGAAAGAAAGTGCTCCAACGAACTTGAAATGTTGACTGTGCCATTCGGCGGGTCCACTTTGTCTCAAAAAGTGTTTTATAAGTGGTACGAGCATTTAACAGAAGGTTGAGAAGATGTTGATGGCAATGAGCGTTCTGGAGTTTTTACCACGTCAACTTGAAAGAAAGCGACTTGAAAAACATCGGGACTTTGTCTAGTGTTTTATAAGTGGTTCGATGATGTTGATGGCGATATTCTTACTATTCGAAGAAAACATCGATAGTGTTGCAGATTCTTACTATTCGGGAAGTTGCAGAAGATGTTGGCCTATAAATCGGCACATGCCATGCAATTTTTTCGAATGTTTTGAGCACCAAACCAGATAATGATAATGTTAAATGAATATAATATTAAACATGATACAATGCATCAGCTCTAGCACATTAATGCTTGTTCATGTGTTTTTTCAGCCAAAAACAACACAGTAATCATGCCTCAACCACCGTGTTCACCATATTTGACTACCTGCGCCTTTTTCCTATTCCCAATATTGAAGAAACCAATGAAAGAAAAGCGTTTTGCCACAATTGTTGAGATAAAGTCGAAATCGAAGAACGAGGTGATGGCCATACCGAAAAGCGCATTTCAGAAGTGCTTCGAGGATTGGAAGAAGCGCTGACATTAGTAAATATTTTATCATATCTGGGGGGTGGGTTTACTTTAAAGGGGACAAAATGGATATTGATGAATAAATACTTTTCGAAAAAATTAAAAATTCACCTTTTCTTTTGAACAAACCTCGTACCTCTGTGTAAAAAATATTTGATAACTATGAAAACGTTAAAAAGTAACTCATTGAAAATATATTTTTATTCAAAATTGCATATATACCTATATATTTGTCGGATATTTCTAATAAATACTTTCTATATTATGTGATTCCTTTGTATTTTATATTCATGTTACCCTCTCGCTGCTGTAATGGGGGGTTAAGAAGATTTATTCTTCCTTCCCTGACATGGAAATACAAGTGCACCCCTTCGCAAGAGCCCTTTTCTGAGAGTGTAAATATTATATACGTTCAATTTCACCCTGTTTAGAAAAAACCACCAATTCCATTTTGAAATCTAATAGATAATTAGCCATGCAAATCTATGAAATTCAGGCGCATCCATCGACCGGCAATATACAACTTGATGTTCGAAACATACGCATCCCTAATAAATCAACTCAAAATACTCGTGAAGCAATCGAAAATACGTCCGCGATCCGTCCATAAGTCGAAAACAAACGCGTCCGACCGATTATGACACGCCGGTAACGCGAAACGTACCAATTGACTTGTTTAAACGGTGTTTATGAATCGGTGCTCGAAAATTGAAACATTGGCGGAAGAAATTACGGCCTCGGGCGCGAAGCTCGCCAGCCAGCCATCGCTGTCGATTTATCGAAACTTGCTTCCGAACGAATTGTTTATTATTTATCGCCAGTTCCCGAGTTATCGTGATCCCGAACAGATATTTGTTGTTGAGTTTGTAATTGATTCGACTGGATTTTATTGCTTTTTGTTGGCGAATCAAGTGCCGTTTGGTATTTTACGATTATGCCCAGATAGTTATTTAAATTCGATATGATCCTGAATTGCTGCGATGATATATGAATTGAATAATTGTTATCGCATTATGGACAATAATATCTCGTAAACGGAATTCAATTGCGTCTATCTGGAATAGGGGTATCCACTTAATACCGACGGACCGATTTTACTCTTTTAGAAACAATTTTTCTATTCGATGTATCTATATTATTTTGAAGGCAACTAGGATATGAAAAATACCATTTCATAAGTGGTATATACCTTATACCTGCTTGTATAAGTTATTGAGGAGATTTAAAATATAGTAAGAATTTAGCTCAAACAATGCATCGTAGAATCTTAAGGGAACCTGACTCCATCCAGTATTACGAGGGTGGGGTGAAAAGCTTCAGGTCTGACCAAAAGATGGCGCTACTAGACCTACTTTTGGAGCGGCGACCTACAGCTTCATTCCTACTGACCTCGTATGTAAAGTTTCAGCCCAATCGCTACGTCACTTTGCGTTTGAGAGCACATTGCGCGAATCTTTTCAGTTATTTTCGTGAAAATGGAAAAATTGGATAAACGTGCTGTCATTAAATACTTCTACTTGGAAGGTTTTATACTAAACCAAATAAAAGAAGAGATGGATGACTCAACACTAGGAGACTCCTACCCATCATATTTAACTATTAAGCAGTGGGTTTCTGAATTCAAAATTGGTGGTGTGAGCACCTCTGACGAGCCTCGCTCAGGATGGCCCGTTGAAGTCATGATTGACTTCAGAAATGATTGAGAAAATCCATCAAATAGTATAGGAAGACAGCATATTGAAGGTGCATGAGATACCTGAGACCTGTAGGATGTCAGCTGAACATGTGCGAAATATTTCGCAAAACCATTTGAGCATGAAAAAGCTGTGTGCAAGATGGGTGCCGCGTTTGCTACCATTCGACCAGAAACTGATTCGAAAAAACATTTCTACCGAAAATTTGGCGTTCTATAGGTGTACCTAATTTTCCAAAAAAATAAACTTATTTAAATTTTAAAAAAGATTTTTTCACTGTATCTTATGTAGTAATTCAAAAAAAATTTTCTGTCGATTCATAACTGTTCATTAGACTTGGGTGCACCACTACACGCCTGTAAATAAAGAACAGTCAAAACAGTGGGTTCGAAAGGGGTAACTATCTCCAACGAAGACAAAAACAATTTATTGACAAACAATGTTATGGCTACTGTTTTATGGGATGCTAGAGGAACTAAATACATAAATTATCTTGAAAATGGCAAGACTATCACTGGTCAATACTACGCAGACTTATTGCAAAGTTTGAAGGACGGGGTGCAAATTAAATGACCTCAGTTAGCGACGAAAATACTTTTGTTTTGTCACGATAACGCACCAGGGCATTCGTCAATTGTTGCCATGTCCAAAATCCAGTAATTGAGGTTTGAATTGATGTCGCATCCTCCCTGTTCTCCAGACTTAGCCCCCAGAGAGAAAAGATTTAACAGCAACGAAGAAGTTATCGAAATTATGAATCAGTATTTTGAGGGGCTTGACGAGTTATTACGTTTAAAAATGGTATAACTTAATTATCTTTAAAGGTAAAGAACACCTTTGTGAGGAATGTATCAGTGTTGAGGGAGATTATGTTGAAAAAAAGTGCTTCTCGCAATTGTATAAATTTGCATCTGAGGAAATGATTGCCTCTCAAATCCTGACGACCCTTTTCAAAAAACAACTTTCGAACCTCATCGAATGATTTTTGAAATACTTTGCAGGTGATATGGTAGAAAAAAATGAATGGATCCAAGATCCTGGCCATGCACAAGCTGCGGCAGGATTTACATCATAAGAGAAAGAGTCTTTTCGAATTTTCTTTCGCAACAGCCTCAAAAAACTCATTCGTCAGTTCCAATTTGGTGGTTTTTTGGTTGTCAGTTTAAAATGAATATCAAAATTCAACTTCAAGTGCATTGGGAATTGCCTTTTCGTTTTCGTTCAAGGATCCATATAGATCAAGAAATGAGACAGTGTTGAAAATCCTTCATTTATTCGAAAAATTGCATGGATATCACCAAGCACATCCTTTTACATTCATCTGGATGACTACTTATTTTTTTTTTTTATTACTACGTATTTTATTGAATTTGTGCTTCCTGCATCAATTCTGAATTCTTAACAATATAATTTGAATAAATTTCTTCACTTTATTTTAGTATTACAATTGATTTTAATTTTATTTTCGTTGACTTCATCAACTATATTTTATGAACTGTTGACTACGTGATAATTAATGTGATAGGTAATATTTAATTTTTAATTGAATATAAACTTAAATTTAAATACTTGAATTTATGATTTACACTTTATTAACTACATAGCATGACGCGTTTCGTCGTTACAAACGACTTACAGAATAATGAATTATTGTGTAAGCATCTGAAGAAGTCGTTTGTAACGACGAAACGCGTCATGCTATGTAGTTAATAAAGTGTAAATCATAAATTCAAGTGAATTTAAGTTTATATTCAATTATAATGGATTTACGGTGTAAATTATAATGGTGTTCAAGTAAACGCCAACACTATCAAATATTTTATTTTTAGTTTGTTCTATTCATTGTTTATTACTACTTCAATTTATTTTGATTTTATTTTAGTTGTATATGTTCGCTTATACTACCTTTTTCTTGTTTTTTCTCTAATTTTTTCTCATCTATTATTATTTATGTACAATTTATTTTTCCCTGTAATTGGATCTGTTGGGAATTATTATTATAATAAAAAATTCATTTTCATATAGTGGAAGTTTAAATTTTTGCGCCTATCTATGTAACTATTATTCTTGCAGGTACCTTTTTTCAAATGTATCTATTCCAAATAGGTAGGATGAAGTGTCATAACAAAATAACGAATTTGTGAGTGCGTTAAAAGAGTGGTTCTTAAAACCCGCAGAATTCTGCAGTTCCTTTATAAAAATGTAGGCAATAAGATAAATTGTCACTTCATCCAAAAACATTACATTTTTTCTGTACCACTAACGTTTTTTTATTTTTCCTGGTGATTCATAATAATATAACAAAACTATGTGGCATTGTTGATGTTTTAACCACGAAAAGGCAAAAATTTCAATGAAGAAATGATGTATATATTCTTCTGCGGTGAATTTCGAGATGATCGAAATGATGAAAACAAATTTAATCGAAACCTTCGAGAGGGTCCGACTTACTCATCGGAAAATCGGTTTGGGCCGGTTACTTTTACGAGCACTTTTCCGGCCGCTCAACACCTCCGTGAAATTGATAAGGGTTTAAATTGAATCGACAGGAAAAATTGAGAAGAAAAATACCGCGGTCTAGAGCGGCAATTGACCCTTTCAAAGTTAGGAATAAAGAAATTGAGAGACGAAAGGGCGCGAGGCGTCGTGAAAAATCTACGGCGTTTTCCGGCCGGTTGACTTCGGAACCCCTTGCTCAACCTTTTTCCGGAGAATCGACACGTCTTGTTTGTCGAAAGGCTTTATTGGTGTACCTTTCACCCCTTTTCAGTTCATCTTACTGTGGACAATTGTTGATGCGGAGGAAATGGCAGGATTCAGCTTCGTGAGAAAATTGATTCCTAGATTTATGGGATGTATTATACTCCCCCTTTTTATCATCCTAAGCACAGAACTATTACTTTCAAATGTACACACAATGAAAATTCAATTATTAATAGTAATCGTGAAATACTCAAAAACAAATTTCCTCTCATCTCCATGATTGTTCAACTTAAACAATATGAACTTATCACTCTTTGAAAAATTTTCAATTTAAGTGGACATATGGTTTTTCTGAAGTTAAAGTATACTAATTGATTATTATAGATGTTCTTATCTAGATAGGGGTTATTACGAAAAGGCTATATTTTTTGACTTTCGACAGTATAAAAATACGGTTCAAATACTTTGAAAAGTGAACTTGGTAATACTGGAGTTAGGTGAAACCTACATGATTGGTTGGTCTTCTATCACTGGCTAGAAGTTGATTATATTAAATAAAAAACACTCGGCTTGGTTTCAGAAAATTTATAATGAATACTTGACAATTTTTCCGGGGTGTTACCCCATTTTCAAAAGTTAAAGTGAACATTTTTCGAGCAACATTCTTATATACATCGTTACCTGCAATAGACTTAAGGCTGATATCAATGTCGTCGAAGTAGGGGCACAGGTCAACATACAGGTAGAAGTATTATTTTAAATCTAAGAATTATGGAATGATAAAGAAAGTCTTACATTAGAAAATTGAAGAAAGTAGCAATGGTGATTAACTGAAGGTAAGTTTAATTAATATTGGTGTTTTTCCTCCGGTGTGAATCTGAAATTTCCACTTGTTCAAGAAGATCCAGAGTTTTACTCTTCTATTATTATTATTTTAACTAAGAGATACCAACGCATTTTTGGCGATACAATAAGACTTCTCCTTCATATATTTTGTTTTGGAATCTGCATTTTGAGGCAAAGTTTGTAAACTGAGTTACTGAATTGAATTAATTAATTTGCTCAAAAGACAGTAGAGAAGATTTCAGTGAAAAAAACAAAGTGAAGTTCTTATTTTAGCACCAAAAATAAAAAAACACTGAATTAAAATATTTTTAAAGTATTGTATAATAATAAACTCATTTGTTTGGAGTCAGTATGAGCGCTTCACTCACTGCAGTAACTCGAAACTTGGGCAGTCTATTGAGGAGGAAATTGCAATAATTTCTTTCTGTGAAAAAAGATGAGCGCTACAACTCTGCAAAACATAGCAATATCGAATGTTGAGTTGACACGTTGTCCCTTTTTTGCTGTCTCAATTAACATATTTCGGAATGACAGCAATCTCTGTCTGACTTCAATTTTTGCATTCGGATTGAGATTGTTGCCTTCAGCATTCTGTTAGAACTGAAATGACGAGGGCGATATTCATTAAAAATCTCATCGCATATACACGTTCCCCGTAACGACCGTAATGAGACGAGATATCGGAAAATTCGCATTGTACGATAATTGCAAAAATGGCAGAAGATACTGAAGCAAAACAGGAGGGCAGCGCAGCGACTGCAATTAACCTAAGAGGTGTCTCGAGGTTCTTCGTCTCTGTGCCACCTAGGCGATAGGTAGGAGCCTGTTTTATCTGCCGGAGGCAACTTTATACATCCACACTGATCAACAACATAACCTGCTATGAATATCTCGGTGTTGCCAAATACAGAAGCTAGATTATGTCTAGAGGACCGTGTTCTTTGCAACAATTAACATTATATTATTTATTTTACATACAAGGGCTCATTGAACAGACAGTTTCAATCTGTCCATACTAGAGGAGCACATATTACAAATATTAATCACCTATAAACTAAAGTATATCTAATATACACATCTTATAGAAATTTTTTTATATATCTCATCGAAATAAAGTTTTCGATGCATTGGTTCAAATCTTTTCATCTACGAAACTAAATATCTAATTCTACTAAAAAAAGATCAGAGAAATACATCATGATAGGACGACTATAAAAACTGATAATTTTTCTATTATCGTTCTTTAATGGAAATTTTTATTTTCTCTCCGTAATGAAATACGGAGAGAAAATATCCAAGTTGGTCTCTATACTTATCAAGTTTAGCCTATAAAAAAAACTATGGATGGGTGAATTCAATATATAATTTGTTTTGCTCTGCCCTGCAACCAGTACACTACGATTTCTAACTACATGTGGAGATCAATTAAAGTTTATAAGGCTCGTACATGCTGCAGAATCTATTAAACCATTAAGTAATTTGTAGGAGAAACATATATCAAAGTACTCACGTCCCATAGTCAAACTCACTCATATGAAAATCCATGATTTTCCATGAGAATCCTATATCAATATTTGATTGATTCCGATTGTGGGTTAGATATCGAGACGCTTGAAAATTTGATGACTAACACTTTTGATTGTTAAATATAACATCTTATATGTTTATAAATTTGAAGTCCCCTGGAGTTACAAGTTAATGTTCCACCAAATCACCAATGGCTGTCTAGGAATTGGATTCCATCATTCACATCTAATCTGAATAACTTGGAAGTGGAAATAAACATTTTGATCAAGAAGCAAGAAATCTGTATTCAAGCTAAGAGGTGGCTTTAATCTTAACGTTTTTTTCGAATGAAAAGATTCTCAATAGAAATTTTAAATAGTTATTTAGTTCCACACTCATGCCACATTTGTCATACGCGTCAAATGACTCCAACGGCTTTCCTGACACATATGCACTAATTTGACCAAATTTTTATGATATTTCTGCATACATCAGGGTGATTTTCATTCTTGTAGCTTATATTTCCTTCTTTAAAACACGGTAGTGAGATTCTTAGACCTTCGACTAATCATAAAGACAAATTGAGT